>JAQSVV010000141.1:3027408-3654817 GCA_036375495.1 Agrotis segetum
CACCTCTAGCCAGTCCAGTAAATTTCAACTAAATTTCCATTAAGTTGGGATGTCTTTATTAAGGGAATTTAAGATGCAAATTTTCGTAGACTAATATTTCAGTACCTAACTATAACCATATCCAAGAGACGTGCAAACGATGCAGGGTCAGCGTCCAAAATTATCTCACAGCCGATAACGAAATTGAACAAAGTTATTTTAAGTTTAAAGTAGTCGTGATAAAGTTGAAAGTCGTCCGGGCGGAGGTTTCGATCGGTGTCAAGTTAAGCTCAATTTGAATGTTCAGATTGTAGGAGTACGGCGGCGGTGGACGAGTCGGTGCATTTTAAAAGATGTGCGAAGTAAGATCGCCACTTGACGTGGAGTCATCGCGCAGGCGCACTTAGTAGGGCCGCGACGAGAAGGACCAGTTTCATACTTCCCATATTTTTTTCCTTTATCGGTAAATTAATATCCTGTGAAGTGTTAAGCTACCTTACTACTAATTTGTAGAAAGTTTGAACGGTTCATGCTGAAGATCAAAAACTACATTCTTGTTCTTCATCATGTCAATGAGTCCTTATGTTGGCTGCGACACACCTTACGATGAATCGTTACGATTAGTTTGTGCAGTTCAAACTTTAACGATAAATCGACAAGTGTGTATGAGAAAAATCGAATAAACTGTACAGTTTTTTTTTACTAATCGTAATGAAAAATAAAGCAGCCATTATAGTTGAATTAGTTTCCACCTACATTCTGTCATATTTACGGCGCTTTAGTAGAGACCTCGAACTGTCCCTTAAAGTCATCTGTCTAGACTTTTCCCCAATTATATTGGGGTTGAATTCCAGTCAAACCGGATGCAGCTGAATATCAGTATTCTACATGGATCGTCCGCCTATTGGACCTCCACAACCCAGTAACTGGGTAATGCGATACCCTATGGTAAGCCACCTGTACTTTAAGGGACGAACAGTTCCTTAAAGTACAGGTGGAATTACAGCAGATTGCAGATTAGGAGGTTTGCCATCATTTATGATGAGGTTTCGCAGTTGTATCCTGCGTCATCAGTATAATCCCACCGGACTATGCTGTGTCCGTACCGTGAATAAAAGTAAAAAGTTCATTTATATAAATGCAACTTTGACAACGATATAGTTTCATTTCATATTTCAAACTTAGACAACTGTTTAGCTTTAAGAAAAGGCACAAACTAGCTAATTTGGCAATGAAGATACGCAGTAGATAGAAGAATCTATTTGTAAACATCTAATCGTGGCTGCTACAATTTATTTCAAATGTAAGACTAATGTAAGACAACATTGTTATTTACCCTATTTCTGTACTAAATAGTCCCTAATCTATTGGTCTAATCGTATTTACCATCTGTATCCCTTAATCACCTCTCGAAACTGCTTAAAGTTTATCAGTTTATCATCATTAACAGCATCGGTGTATGGCCAGTCTACCGTGAGTGATCGCGGTCTACCCAGCCTGGTTAAATCTACGGTAAGTGTCGGTCTCATTCGGGCCTTATCGCCTCCCGAGGCGCCCTGTTATCTCTGGGAATTCACTAATTTACAATCCACGAATGAATATTTAATGGGAGTGTGTCACCCCTGAAAATTTGGCTCCGTCGTCATAGAGTAGGCGGTTGTGGAGTGACGCAGAAAGTGCAGGCATGTCAGTGGTGAGATATTTGTACTGCAGTATAGACGCAGCTTTTTTACTAAAGTAACAAACAATCCTGATTAATTTCTATGTGTTGTTTTTTGCCATTTTTATCAATTTTTCTTAAATAATTACCAAAACAGGTGACAAAATAAGGAAACAAAAAACATATTCCAAATGAAGCTTAATTTACATAAAAGCTCCGATTTATAGTCCAAGTAAGAGCACGAAAAATTAAAAAGCAAAATTTCCTTATTTTACCGAATTTCCCGTCTTCCGATTCTGGTCGGATGTAGTAGGCTACGCGCGGGGGTTGTGAGTGCGGGGCGGGGTACTCGGCGGCAGGGGGGAGGGGGGGGAGGGACGAGGGCGAGAGCGACGCAGCCTCCCTCCAGCAACGATTACTGATTAGTGTGGCGGCGAGTGCGGCGGGGCCGCCCGCTTGGAGCTCGAAAATGCCGCCGCCGACTCGTATCCAACCCTCGTCCGGTACCAGTGTCAATGGGAAAAGGTTCTTCACTCAGGTAGTGTGGCGACCGCGCTTGGACTTAACCCCTGGCTGGCCCACTGCCGATTGATTAACTGTCCTCCGCGATCAGCTGATTGAGTGTGTCCGCGTGCACCGGCGCCGCGTGAACTTACGGCACGCCTCTACATGTGCTTCGGTTACTACACTTACTACGTTTGTGTCATGTTGTATATCAATGTATTTGGGTGTTGACGATATTTTCGTGTTTCCAATGTGCGGCGTGACGCTGCCTCCGCCTGGTTGCAAGTAAGTACATAATGTTTGTTTGTTTCAAAAGTTTTGTTTGACTAAGTGCTAAGTATAACCTTACTTTCAATGTTTTTATTTGGTTTTTGATGTCGTTGTTGCGGAAAATTGCCATTTACTTGGCATTTCATGGTTGAATTACGACGTATAAGTGTGGTTACGTAGGTTATTATGCGGAAATGTGTCAGAGAAGTTAATGGAGTAGATTTAGGCTGTGTCAATCGGCGTTGATATCGTTACTACTATATTTACATTGTAGTATCATTGAGCTTTTGATAACAGTCGAATAGATGTCGTAACATGCTTGATGTGGTTGGCTGATTTTTATTTAGTATGCCTAGATTAAAATTGGTGATTTCTTTAGTCTTTGAAACTATTTATTTAAATTCTCCTCAATATTTAATGACATATTAAATTTGAAACCATCTAATCCACTTATACCCTACGTTTTATTTATTTTTGTGAGTCTATCAGTAAATGTTTTTACTTAGATGATAGAGTACGCCAATATTAAGCACAAATTACTCTCAATATTATTACGGGCTGGCTCGATTAAAGGACAATTAACAATAATTTAGCATTTTTTATTTGTACTTAATAATTTTATTGCATGCGATTTCACTATTGATCTCCGACTACTCTCATCCAGCTGTTACAGGCAACCATATACCTATGTATTTTAGATACGTGAGACAGATTCAGTGGCTGCTATCGAGAAATTCCTAATTGTAAAACCCAATAACACTTTTCCATGCAATACCATCCCAACCAAATGGTGACGATGTGAAGAATTTGTTCAAATGCCACGAGTTGTGAAGTATAATTATTTAGGATACAATGGGACTGACATGACATACGCTGTGCGTAAAAGCACCTTTAAACAAGTAAAGAAAAAAAAATAACACTTGCCCAAACTGGAAATTGAACCTGGGACCTCATGCTCAGCGGTTGAACTTTTGACCACTAGACCAACGATAGTTTTAGTTCTTTGTATCCAATTTCATGATAAAAAGGAAGTTCCTATTATTATCATTAAATTAATATCAAGCGTAAAGAAAACAACATAAAATAAATTGAAGTACCCACAAAACATGAGATATATGTTTCACAAACAGACGTTATACAGGATGGTTCCAAAAAATACGCCTCGTAAAATACAGGATCGTAAACTGTAACCGTCTGGATTTTAGCTAAGCATTCCCCGCTGATTCTCCCGTGACTTTAAGTTATAAACATAAACACGTTATATTTTTTAGGAAAGAAGTAAGCTTGGTATATTTTATGTTTTTTGTTATGAAATATTTCGGGCAATATGAAAACCTGTTGGGATGATTAATTAATTATGTTACTTAAAACTATTTAACAGTTATTTAATAATAATAAATAATAAAAATAAAATAAAAATGTTTATTTCGATTACATAGAATGATTACACCATTAATTGGAGACCACCTTTTAAGCAAGAAAAATGCTTGTGATAGGTGAGCTCCGCTCCTCCATTACAGTAAACAAGTATGCAAAAGAACTTAGAAAAAGATAGAGTAATATAATAAAAATTAAAGCGCAGTTGTATGATGATTGAGTGATTGGGTGTGAGTAGGTGTATGTGTGTGTGTGTGAGTGTGAGTGGGTGTAATAGTGTGAGAGTGCAAAATTAATTAGTTAAATACGCTTACCTAGATGTCAAGTTAAAGTAGAAGTTAAAGTTAGCCCTGCGACAGTGTCTTGGGTTCGGAAGAAGCCAGAAACAGCTTCCTCCACTAACCGTACCAGTCGATAAATCTTTTACCGTAGTCCTAAAATTGCAAAAGTTTATTACAGTGATGATATTAGTGTCTCGATGTCGTCATAGGTTTTACTCTTGAGCCAATCAGTCACAGCCATTTTACAGTCATGGAGTTTCAATGAGTAGATGGATAACTCTTTGTTCAGATGGTTGTATAAGTGGGAGGATTGCCTTTCGTACTGCTTCTTTGCAAAAACTGATCTGACATGTACAGTTGGAGCGACTAAGTAGCCCTTCTGCTACGTACATTTGATTTATCGGGATCATAAGGGAGAGATTTGTGTTTTTCTCAGGATAAGATGCCATGTACAGCTTTCTTACAGACAGAGGTCAGAGGTTTGGTAAAGGCTTTGGGTTGGGAATCTGTTGGGCTTGAATAACATAACTTTGAAGAGATCGTTGAGCCCTTTCGAGCTCCAAGAATTTGATTTTTGTTGATCCACCCCAGCATGGCAAACAGTATGTAATGATGGATTGAGCCAAAGAACATAGACCTTCTGCAACAGGTTTTTTGTGGCAACGTGGCGCAAAGTTTTAAACGTCCATATTAATTTTCTAACCCTTTTCATGATTAGTTCAGTATGCGCATGCCATGATAGGCGCTGGTCTATCATGATACCCAAGTACTTTGTGCTGTAAGGTCAATTATGGACAATCGCAAGTAATAGCAGTAGTTGGGGGGTTAGCGCAGCAGTGGATTTTAATTTGAAATCAAGTGGTGGTTGTGTGTGTGCATACTTGGTGAAGCATATGTAATTGGACTTGGAGGCATTTAGTGTGAGGAGGTTACGATTGAGCCAGTCTGCAACCTTCGACAGGCCGGCTTCGGCTGACCTTCTAACGTTTGCCCAAGTCTTTTCAGCAAAGACTATAGCAGTATCGTCTGCGTATGAGAAATGCTGCCCCCGTCGATACTCATTTTGCACAAGCTGTTGATATAATAAGGAACATTGTCGGGCCAAGAACAGTCCCTTGACCGACGCCGTATGAGATTGTTTCTTCTGGGCTTATGAGCTCCCCCAACTTTACTCTCTGTTTCCGATTGTTCAGATAGGATTTCAAAAGTTCGAGAGGAGGGCCTCGTATACCCAGGCTCTCGAGCCTTTGTAGAAGTATGGGAACGGATACAGTGTCAAATGCCTTTTTAAGGTCAAGGAAGACTGCCAGACATTTGCTACCTTTATCCAGTTTATCAACTACAGTTGATGATAGAGACAAAACTGCATCCTCTGTAGACTTTCCTTGCCTAAAGCCGAATTGAGAAGGGGACAGAATATTATGTTTAGAGAGGTATTTTATTAAGCGTGAGTTTAAGACTCTTTCTAGAATTTTCGAGATTGATGGCAGAACCGAAATTCGCCTATAGTTTGATGGGTCTGTCTTGTCTCCACTCTTGTAAATTGGCGTTATTAGAGCTACTTTCAAGGCATCCGGAAATATTCCCTGTTCGAAGCAAAGGTTGGTCAAATAAGTTAGGATTGGGACTATTTGTTGATGAGCAGCTTTTAGAAATTTAACTGGAATGTTGTCCCAACCGGGGGCGCTGTCTTGCTTTAGGCTCATCAGCGTGGAATGAATTTCTCCAGGGTCTGTGTCGAATAAAGCAAAAGAGGAGGCCAATCCATAATCAGGCAGGGACGAGTTAACATTGCTATTAACAGAAGAAGACAAAGGAGGTGAGATTTTATCTGCAAGTAATTTACCTATTGTAGAAAAATATCTGTTCACCTTATTAATAGAGATTTGTGGCGTATTAGACAGATCTAAGAGTTCGAGGTTATTTGTTTTTTTAGGTTTGCGCTGTGTAATATTGTTTATGATTTCCCATGTTTTTTTGGGATTTTTGTGTGCTTTCGTAAGTTGGTCTCTGTCATATTTACGTTTTTGTTTTCTAATGATCTGGTATATATATAATAAACGATGAACTTTAGGACTTCTTTCTGTAACATGAGTGCGTTTACAAACATTTAATCACACAAACAGCCACATCCGGAACAACGACTGGTAGATCATAGAATTTTTTTATTCCATGCGGGAATCAAACCCACGACCCGCAGTGCAGCGGTCAATCACTCAGCCACTGAATTCCATCCCCTATACTATAAGGCCATTCTACAACGCGACGCAAGTCTCCGATAGCTTACGACTTTGGTATCCATTAAATCGTGCCTGTGTCTTTTTTTAACTTTGCCCCACAATACGAATTTTTCCTCTAAATCTCACATACACTTGCAAATACCCAGGCCCGGAAGAAATACTCGCAGATCATCAAATATTTGTTCCGTGCAGGGATCGAACCCGCGACACGTTGCTCAACGGTCCATCGCTCAGCCACTGCGCCAATCTTGTCCTAAACCGTGTCGTTTGTATTGCAATAGTTGCCTGCCAAAGTCGTAAGGTATCCCAGACTTGCGTCGCCTTTTGTGCGTTGGGGATTTTTTTTAACCGACTTCAAAAAAAAAGTAGGTTCTCAGTTCGACCTGTATGTATAAATGTTTTTCCGCGATTATCTCGCGTTTGGCTGAACGGATTTTGATGCGGTTTTCACGAAAGTGTTTATTACATTCTGGAGAACGTTTTAGTATCACGGGATATCTATTAGTATGTAACACTAATAGATATCCCGTGACGTTGCCCGCGTGGTTCCGTTTTGCTTACATGGATCGTAGATTTTCAGAGACGATTGCATGTTTGTCCGCGATTATTGTCGTGGTAAAATCATGAAATGAGTCCTCCCACCCAGGGCACCCTGCCGTGGGAGGGACTGCCGAGACTGATGAAACTCATACTGACTAAAATCTACGGTGTCCTTCAATAGCCCTTTACATTTCGGGGTTACGGTAATGAGTTAAGTCCCACGACACCGGCAGACTTTGACCCTCTAGAAGGGGGCCCCGTCACAATGCTAACACTCTTTGAGACGCGCGTGGAACACAACGCGCTTTCGACCCGGGCGTGGTCCATGGTTGGACAGCGAGTTGCCCTTTACTCACCGCCCGAATGTGTGTTGGGACTTAGAGATGGAATGACAGGTATTTACGTAACCTATATGGCCTATGGGTTAACAGAACAAAGCAACATGCTTGAGATCTGCTATCACACAATAAATGCTTTAATGGAATTTTCCAGTCCACTTGACTTCCTGCCTATTAACTCCCACAAAGGACTAGTAACGCGGATCTTAGGACCAAAATTATCCGAAAAAACATGCTTCGAATTATCCCATAATTTTCAGCTAAAACGCGTTTTTATACGAGACCTGCCATTAAACAAGGATCGTAGTGTTAAAAACAGACGTTGTTATAAAAAAACTGTTCAAGTGCCTGTCGGACTTAGTACTATGAAAGGTTCCGTAGTTGAAAATATAATCCCAAAAATATATTTTTTAATATATTATATCAAACTTGAACTACAACTGAGTTTGTTATGTTTATTTTTGCAATTATGTTGAAAAATAAACACATTCGGACTTATCTCTTTATTGATACTTCTAGGTCTCACTTCTTGCCTTTCATGATTGTTGGCAACACAACATTTAGTTTTAAGGCCCAGAGGCCATAACGAGATAAGTTTCATTGTACATACTGTCATCTGTCATCACTGTACCAATCAACGAGCGTAACGACGTACACGACTTTCCAAATCTGAGTTCGTTTTTTAATTCATCATATAATATAAGCAAGATACTCGATCAATGATTCTGAGTCAACGGGAAGTAACCTATGGGTTTTGATTACATAGCGAGTCAAAATGGAGCATCAACAGTCGTGTCTTTTGATTGCGTTGACTTCAAAGTTTGACATTTTTCCCTGGACTGATGGATTCTAGACCTTGATATTAATTTCAGCTTGATACCTCTACGTATTCCTCGGAAAAGGGATCTTGATAGAAGGAAAACAAAGTAAATCTATAAGGGTTCCTTTTTTTGAGGTACGGAGCCTTAAAAATGATAGCGCGGGCGTCGGCGCGGGAAATGCTGAGTCGGCACGGAGGCTCGCCTTCAGTAAGTCAATGTCCGGGCCAGGCGGGAAGATAGCTTAATGCGAGCCAATTATCCTCCCGAGTCCTTTACATACACAACTATCGTGACGATCAACGATTACGTTGAATGGCTATAATCGAAGTAAGGGTTGGCCATCCCTGGTTTATTGGCCTATAAAAGGCAACGCGTTATTAATTACGAAAGGCACTTTTTGTTAAGAGCACTGAAGCTTTTTTGGGGATGAGAGGCAATTACTGTTTAAGGACTTTTTAAGTTTTGTTGTTGCTAATAAAAAGGATGTTTTATTTAGTAGGTTATCTTATGGAAACGTGAAACAGGTATTAAAAGTCTCTGTCAAACCAAGTTTGAAACTGGTTGTGTACCAAATTTAATTCAAATCCATTTCGATTTTTTGCGTGAAAGAGTAGCAAACATTCATCCATTCATTTTTACAAACTTTCACATTTCGAATTATGCTGATCATTATGTGTGTGCTATTAGAGCTTCAGAACAAAGATCTATCCCTCTTTCTACTTATTACTACCTACTGGCAAATCCTTGAGGAAAGAGTTGTGTAGTAATTAAAACTGCAATATTGTGTATACTCATATCATTTCATATGCATATAGTGTACCTATCATCCCTTTTTGTAGAATCTCAGCGCTTTTGCATTTAAGTGCTTACCGGTTGAATATTTTATGTAAAAAAGTAGCCGATATCCGAAGCTAAAGTATGGGCTGTAAAATTGCTGATACAATTTTATGGTTATCAGCAATTTTCAGCAGCGTTTTTTTTTGGGGCAACTTGAACGATGAGCTGTCACAGTAACACAGTCAATTAGTCATAACGAAGGCACAAAAAGCGTCCTCAAAATATTTCTCAGAATAAAAACAGTTTTAATGCAAATTAGCTCATAAATAATGCCACAAGCACCCAAATAATCTGAATATTGTGAGTTCTCGTAAATCAACTGCCTTTGCTAGAAGGAATTTATTATCCTTTTACCCTTTTCTACAGGACTGAATGCGGTATTGTATATTGTTTATGAAAAAACAGGTCAAGAGCGCGTCCCTAGTTCGCTTTCTGGAGGGCGCGGTATAAATCGCGGAATAATGAGCTCTGTGGACTCCGTCGCAACATGCTCTGTTCTACTACGGATTTTGTGCTCAGGTTCTTAATTATTCCAAACTTTTTCTTCGTCTAAAAATAAACTAAAGAGCCCAAGTTTGCTCGTTATAATTTTATATTTTAATAAGAAATAGGTCGTCTAATAGTCTACATAAACATTAAAACGAAAACTTGAGACGTACATAAGTATAATTCATTACTTAGAATACGTAAGGGGTGGCAACTACCTTGGTAATTATGACAACTTAATGAATGTGCTCTGAATTATATCAGAATAATTATGTACGTCCTCGTTAAATTTCTGAGCGTAATTTGCGTTAACGATCCTTTGTTTTTGGGTCCTCGAGACCAAGGTAGGTAGCTTGGAACTAAAGGCAACTAATTTTCGCAAGCGCTGCGAGTTGCCTCGTAGGCGTTTGAGAGAGTGTCAAAAACAGATGTCCAATGAATTAAATATAAGCTACCTGGTTCTATGAAGTGAGAATTATTCGTGTTTTATATGACGGTGTATCGCTCTCACAGTTATCTACGTAGCGAGCTCATACGTGACCTGAAAAGGATATCCGGTTACTTTCCTGCGTTCGATTGTAACTGAGTGCTAGACAAGACAAAAAGCTTGGATAAAAAACGGCCTTTTCGATTTATCGTTGCCTTGTTTGTGACTTTGTGTGACTGGATTTCAAATGAGGTGCTTATAAAAATGCTGCCCTAATTTTTTTTCGTACTGGAAATCAGGTCAAAAATATATGTCTTCATTAATTATCTTATGTTCATAGTAAGCGTATTTTGTGCTCAAAATAATAAATGTACAGAAAAAAATATAATAAATTAAAATAAATATACTACCTACAATAAACTAACAACACAGCTACAGAAATGCTACTTGTGTGCTCTCATTGCGCTGTCAAATGTTGGCCATGGGTGCTAAAGCACCCCAAAGCCGCTTCAATGCATCACTCAGTCATTAAAGATCTGCTACCCATTGCTGCTATTAGGAAATTAAATTTTATCTTATATACATATACTGTTATTGTTAAATAGAAAAAATCAATAGAACAGTATTATAATCGACTCAAATCATTAAATAAAACAATACCAACGCATTAAAACCAGCCAGCTTCATTAAATATATCGTGAGAGAAAACCATTTTAACCCTAGTGTTAACAGCTGATACCCCACCTAGTTCGAAACAAAGCAAACGCTTGCGTTCATTATACAGCCAACAATGGCGCCACACAATAAATTAGATCCCCTATTTGTTAAAACAAAATAGGTGGTGAATAAAAGAGGAGCAATATTTAAATAGAGAAGTGTCAACGCGCGTCAGCCATCAACGCCACGTTCCAAGATGGCTGCCACCACTTTACGCGCGAAAACGTGACAGGAGTATGTGTTCGAAAATCTGACTCAATGACTTTGTTATTCAAATATGTGTACATCTTCATAATAAGTTATTACTGTAACATATTGCTTGAGTTTTTGGAGAAAACAAGCATCGAACTAAAGCTTTTCAATACAACTTGTGTCGAGTTTGGAACGTTTATTATTAAACTTAACTGTTATATTCTTTTCTAGTATGTTTTGTTACAGCAAATTCGGAATGATTGAAGAATTGGTGGAGTTGTAATTTCAATGAAATTAGGACGACAATTGAAAAGTTTTATTTTTAGCCAGATCCGAGCCTCTTTATTTCTTTTAATTTGTCTAACACGATTAAATTACATTCCGAATGTTCCAATTTACACCTACGCTTCGTTTGTATTGTAATTGTTGGTTGAGTGGTCCTACTTACCTCAATGCTGACTGGTACTTTTTAACGAGCTATGGAATTTAAGCTTAATTTTTATTAGCATTTAGGTGTGTTTTTGAAGCTTTAAGTGTTTTTGCTCCAGTGAGAACGTGTGTGAGTAATGTTTAATCTAGGATAACATACAAAGTTGTTGAGAATGGGTAGTTCGTGACGAATCGGGAAACGTCGGCCTTTGCTTCGGGAATTGTTGAGGAAAATTCGTTTAAATGTGGGTTTGAGAAAACGAAGGAGCTTTTGGTTTAGCCTATAAGCTCTGGGTGGATACAATGGATTGAAATTGAAGTCTTTTCTTCCAAAATAATGTAGTGGAATGTTGATTTGCATTCGTTTAATCAACAAGGTTTTGTTTTATGTTGTTTTGGAAGGAGGAAAAGAATTCGGATTTGTTCAATCATTTTACGTAGAATCACAGTTGTTTTCCACTTTTGACTTTTGAAGTTCGCCGAATTGGTAATACACTCAGCTTATTTAAGGAAGAATTCGTTCCTAAAACAAAACGCCAGAAAAGAAAATAACATACAATCGTCACAAAAATCTCGAACAGATTACACAAAACATTAAGCCATCACACTTGACCTACTTAAAACTGAAAGTGTTACTTCTTAATGCCCTTAATGTTCGTAAACGACTACACACTGAACATTCCGTACACGTTTGATATTACAGAGAGGCGAGTGCGACTACAATAACATTATATTAACATGAATTGTGTACACAGTGCACAATACCCCCGGGTAACAGCGCCTTATCTAACTCATTATGTTAGACATTAATTGCAGGATTGTTTTGTATTACATTTGCGTTATGATTGTAATTATTTGGGAGGTTCATGAGGTGGAAAGATCTGATTTACCCTTCCTTTGCTACGCCGCCGCCGTAGCCACGTAGAAGGTACATGCTACGGCGCCGGCGTAGCCGCTGACGTAGATCTCACACTGCTACGCGCTACGCCGGGCGACTTTACAGCATTTTAGTTTATTTTTGTGATAAATATGATAAGTATCACTAGAAGATACGTACTTTACAATATAGAAAACTTTATTACCTATAGTCAACTATAACATACAAACATGGTGATGTTTGCATGCTTCCTAACCAAAAATATTTTCCAAATCATTTAAATAAATGACGAAATTTTGTGGTAGCAAACATAAAATGAAAAACAAAACCGGCCAAGTGCGTGTCGGGTCACGCACAGTGTAGGGTTCCGTAGATGCCCATCAAAATACGTATGCGAACTAACTGATTCGCTGAATTTAATTTTAAAAAAAAGAATTTTCAAAATCGGTCCAGGAGTCTTTGAGAAATCGGGGAAAATACATAAGAAAAAAGATTACAACGAATTTAGAACCTCCTCCTTTTTTTGAATTTAGTTAAAAATAGTTGACGATAAAAACCTACCTATCCCCAAAAAACATACCTATAAAAGCTGTAAAAATAAAGTTGACAAACTCACATTTGCAGTTGTCTCCGATACATTTTGTTTAAGAAAATATGATATCAAGTACATTTTATAAGTTGGTCGACTACTACTCGTAAAGTTGTAAAGCCTATTTAGTCATGATAATTTTCTTTTAAACTTCGTTATATGTACTACTATTGTGAATTTTTTCACACCTCCAAACATAACCGTTTAGCTGGTAGAGGGGGGGGACACTCGAATCGAGCAAAATTTTGCACTTTAAAGCTTAATATTTCACAAACGAATTTTTTTATCAAAAAATTGTTAATGGAAACTATCATTATTTTTTAAAGGCCTATTTAATGATACCCCACACTAAGGGGTACGCGAGAAAAAAAAAATCCTCACTTTACGTGTAAGTACTGGAGGTACCCTAAAAAAAAAATATTTTACGAGATATTATTTTACCACTTTTTAGGCACAACAAATCCGTATATTTACACCAAATTACAGCTCTCTAGTACTGTGCGTCTCTGAGCTAAACTGCGGACAGACGGACGGACGGACGGACGGACGGACGGACGGACGGACGGACATGGCGAAACTATAAGGGTTCCTTGTTGACTACGGAACCCTAACAAATTGAGAACCTCTTCGGGTTAAAAAATAAATAAATTGACGTTACTTTAACCCCGTGCAGTCACGCAAGCGTTTCTGAATTCAGTTTTGACATTTTAATTCATGCGAGTAGCTCCAACAGCTTCAACGCAAAGGTGGGCGCACGGAATGGCGATGAGTTGAGAGTGGGGCCATTTGGGTATGGGCAGCGAAACCATAGGGGCCAGCTACTGGTCGACTTCATGGAAAAGGAAGAACTCCATTTGATGAACTCCTATTTCCAGAAGCGGCCATCCAGGAAGTGGACGTGGATGAGCCCCGATGGTACTACCAGAAATGAGATCGACTTCATCATGACGACCAAGAAGCGAATATTCAGTGATGTCTCTGTGATCGCCAAGGTAAAAACCGGTAGCGATCACCGAATTGTCAGAGGCACACTGAATATCAATGTCAAGCTTGAAAGGTCTCGTCTGGTGAAGTCCACGCTCCGACCTGGTCCTGCCCACATCCGGAACCCCGAAGACTTCCAACTTGAACTGCACAATCGCTTCCAGTGCCTAACCGAATGCGAAACTGTGGACGAGATTAACAATGGGTTGGTGGAAACTGTCCAAGCTGTGGGGTCCAAGTTCTTTAAGACCCCGCGCCGCAATAAACCTCAAAAGCTCTCGAACGGAACCATCAGGTTGATGCAGGACCGGACCGAGATGGGGCTGCAATCTTCAGCTGATATGTCGGAATATGGCAAACTCAATAGACGAATCTCTAAATCAATGCGACGTGACCTGCGCTCCTTTAGTGCGGCACGGATCAAAGAGGCAATCGAGCGGAACCAGGGCTCAAAAGTCTTCGCAAAGATGTCGTCTATTGGGCAGAGCCAAATGACAAAGCTGAAGATTAACGATGGCAGCATCATTTCGACGAAACCGGAGATCCTAAGGGAGCTTGAGAGGTTTTACGGACAGTTATACACATCAACACGACAACCCAGTGTCGGTACAGCTCGAGACGCAAGAGCTAAACTGACTCGACACTACACTGAGGATATCCCGGACATCAGCCTGTACGAGATTAGAATGGCTCTTAAACAGCTCAAGAATAACAAGGCGCCGGGTGAGGACGGAATCACAACAGAACTTCTGAGAGCGGGTGGAAAACCGGTACTTCTAGTCCTCCAGAAGTTATTTAATTCCGTCATACTCGAAGGTTCTACGCCAGAAGCATGGCACAGGAGTGTGGTTGTTCTTTTCTTCAAAAAGGGTGACAACACCTTGTTGAAGAACTACAGGCCAATCTCACTTCTGAGCCATGTATACAAGCTGTTCTCAAGAGTCATTACGAACCGTCTCGAACGCAGGTTTGATGACTTCCAGCCTCCCGAACAAGCCGGTTTCCGAAAAGGTTTTAGTACTATAGACCACATACACACGCTCCGCCAGATTATACAGAAGACAGAGGAGTATAATCGGCCATTGTGTTTAGCGTTTGTGGACTATGAAAAAAGCCTTCGATTCAATCGAAACCTGGGCAGTATTGCAGTCCCTCCAACGATGCCATATCGACTATAGGTATATCGAAGTGTTGAAGTGTTTGTATAGAAACGCCACCATGTCCATCCGACTTCAGGAAGAGAGCACGAAACCAATCCAATTGCAGAAAGGCGTGAGACAGGGAGACGTTATTTCTCCGAAACTGTTCACGAACGCGCTGGAGGACGTTTTCAAACTCTTAGAATGGAACGGATTCGGCATCAACATCAATGGCGAATACATCACTCACCTTCGTTTTGCCGATGATATAGTCATCATGGCAGAATCGTTGGAGCACCTCAATGCTATGCTCAGCGACCTCAGTATCGTTTCCCAACGGGTCGGCCTTAAAATGAACATGGACAAGACAAAAGTCATGTCGAATGTCCATGTGGCACCCGTACCGGTTGTTGTTGGGAGCGATACTCTCGAAGTTGTAGACCATTATACTTACCTTGGACAGATTGTTCAGTTAGGTAGGTCCAACTTCGAGAAAGAGGTCGCCCGAAGAATCCAACTCGGATGGGCAGCGTTTGGGAAGCTACGTGATATCTTCTCATCGAGAATCCCACAGTGTCTCAAGACAAGGGTGTTTGACCAGTGTGTGTTGCCAGTGATGATATATGGCTCCGAAACGTGGTCCTTGACTGCTGGCCTCTTAGAGAGACTAAGAGTCACTCAACGAGCAATGGAGAGAGCTATGCTCGGAGTTTCTTTGCGGGATAAAATCCGGAACATGGATATTCGGCGAAGAACCAGAGTCACCGACATAGCTCATAAAATTTGCAAGTTGAAGTGGCAATGGGCAGGCCACATCGCTCGTAGAACTGACAACCGATGGGGAAGAAAAGTTCTCGAGTGGCGACCACGGACCGGAAAACGCAGCGTCGGCAGGCCTCCCACTAGGTGGACCGACGATATCGTGAGGGTCGCGGGCAGCCGATGGATGCAAGTGGCGAATTGTCGTTCGGCGTGGCGGTCTAAGGGGGAGGCCTATGTTCAGCAGTGGACGTCCTCCGGCTGTTGATGATGATGATGATGATGAGTAGCTCCATAATTAAGCTTCATTAATATCACATCTAAAAATACTCCGCACATTTCACAGAAACTGGAACTGGGACACATAGCGTAACTCACATTTTCAGGATTTGTCGAGTTCCTATTAAATAAATCCAGTGAGCGGCAAGAGCTTATCATAGTGAGTAAGTTTCAAAGTTAGCTAGGAGGTAGATAACTAGGTACTTGTGGGCCCGTATATTGTATATTGTTAACTTTTAGTTTGTGACCTCAAGAATGTGGGCGAGGTATATAAAGTTATTATAAAACTAGTGGCTCACCGCGGGCTCACACGTGTTTATTTCGGGGTCGTGGGACTGTCTTCACAGGTAAAAGTGACCCTGGAACGTAAGGGCTATTGAAGCAGATCGTCGATTTTAGTCAGTAGGAGTCAGACAGGTCTTCCCCTCCCACCCCGAGTGGGAGGACTCATTTGATAATTGTATCTCGTAAAAAAAACTCACTGGTTTTTTTTTTTTTTATTATTGTTATTAGTGAGTGGTTCGCGTTTGACCACTATCTCGCCTGATGGTAAGCGAAGATGTGGTCGACGGTGAAGTACGTTTGCCTAGAAGTAAGCTGTTTTTTTTTTCAAAAAAAAAATACATTTTGGTCTTGTTCTGACAAAAAAAAAATGTGACCGCCTTCAAAAACAACCACAAAAAAGTGTAAAATAACCTAAAAAAACTTTTCTTTCGGAAGTCGGTGACTTTTTTTATTAATTTCATTGTCTCATTTGCCACCGACTTCCGAAAGAAAAGTTTTTTTAGGTTATTTTACACTTTTTTGTGGTTGTTTTTGAAGGCGGTCACATTTTTTTGGAAAAAGTTTTTATTTTACTCTTTTTAGTTTAAATATTCAACCAAAATTCTTGTCAAATACATCATTTTCTTACATGTGCACTAGAATTTTGTAATCCGTAGCACCGGTGTTAACATCGTGAACATCTCATTAACATTTCATTCATTCCCTATCTCAAAAACTACTGAACCGAATTTGATGAAATTTGCAGTTTTCTCTAAGTTGGACAATACCTAGTACAATAAAAAAAGAATTACTTAAATCGGACTTGTAGTTCCGGAGATATGCGAACACAAACATAATTTTCTTACATGAGGAGTTGAACCTTCCATCATCAGCTCAGCTACATGAGATGATGATTTCCATACGCAAGTACTTGATTTACTTCATAAGATTGGCGAAAAACTATGTGTCAGCCAATAAAATTTGAAGGTTGCCCTCGATTTCTCCAAGATCCAATCATCAGATCGTGAAATAGTGACAATGGGACTGCACGGGAAGCACCAGCTTTCGAATAAAAAAAGAATTATCAAAATCGGTTCACCCAGTCGCAAGTTATGAGGTAACAAACATAAAAAAAAAAATACAGTCGAATTGATAACCTCCTCCTTTTTTTGAAGTCGGTTAAAAACGTAGAGCAGCTGTCAATCACGTAGCCACTTCACCAACCTTACCAATGAAAGAATAGTGAAATATTAAGTGTACCGAGACTTATAAAATTAGACAATAAAGATCCTGTTCACGAATCACCTGGAAAATAAGTTAAAAATAGATAAAAAACAAAAAAAACTTTTCAAAGTAGAACGAAGAAAAAAGTACATAAAGAAGATACTCAATGATGTAATCACCAAACTTCACCTTACTGAAAAATAATAAGCAGAAAACCGATATTGTTTCGCAAAAAGACGAACTTGGGAACTGTTTTCTTCTATTCTTTTGATTAAGTTAGTTGTATCTCAAAGGAAGTTTAATTTTCTTCGGGAAAACGTTTGTTTTGACGTATTTCGTCGGATACCGTTGTACATCATAGTTTACGTCTGTCACAATAAAATGGATATACGACGGATTCTGTGGGAAAAGTTCTCGTCACGTCCGCGTCGCCCTTATTGTGTTTTGTGATAAACAAAATACATTAGTTGATGGGACAGAAAAAGAATGAGATTGATAAATCTACAAAAATGTTTTCTTGAAAGCAATAAAATAAAGGTAACGGCAAGAAAACAATTGCCAGAACACATTTATTTTATTTAATAAACCAACAAAACTCAAAGTACAAACCCCAAAGAATTAACAAGCCAATAATATAAAATTCAATCGGCCTCCCTTCTGCTACAATTGGCATCCCAGCAAAAGTATAAAATAGATTTCCTAAATCAGTTACACGAAAAAAAAATTGGAGAATCAATCAGCGTCGTTGAATTCTGATCAGTATTCAAGTTTGGGGCCGCAGTGCCGTCGGGGTAACCTTACAGTAATCATTGTGGGCCATCTTTCCCGACCCTTTAACCCGGCCAATTTTATTTTGCTTACAAAACCTTTTTAGGATAGAGTTTAATTTTACCTCGCACCTGGGACTAACATTGTTACCCTTGGATCAAAACTGCTAACCCGTTCATTTGATAACGTAACTGCGTGTGGGTAAATAAGTTAACTATGTCTGACTCACGGGATTTGACGCATTAGTTCGCGTCAAATCCCACGTTCTATGAGATTATTGGGCAAGTTGAACATTTTAATTGAATTAATTTCGAGTTGCATTTTCACTTTACTAATGAGATGCGTTCGAGTTGAAAACTAAATGGATAATTTCGGTCGATCCGAAGAACCGAGGTATGTGGGGAGGCTCACATTGTATAGTTTCTTTTGCAACAGTTTTGTTTCCGGTTTTCATTGCTCCTTAGATAAAATAAACATTTCCTTCTTTTTTTTCAAATACGTCCAAAGGATCTCTTGAAAAGAGCTTTTAGCGATTAGACCACCCATTGTGTCACCTATTACGCGTTGTATATTATTATAATTATGTGTATTTATTATCTGTATATTTTATGGTGTGCATAATAGTGTTCTACTTATCTGTATTTGTATAACATTTCCAGATAGCTTGGTAATATATCTCGTAGGTGAGTGAATAATGAGATTCATGACAAAAAAAATACGATTAAAAACATTATTCAATCCTGAGCATCATTGACAAACACATGAAAAAAACATAGAGGAAAATGTTATAAAAATATTCCACGATGTTATTTTCGTGTGTACTTCTAAGATTTTCCTCAAATTCCTTTAACTAAAAGAATGTTATTGTAGATTTCTTCATCAGGCACGTTTCTGCGATCTCATCCCGTTTGCTCCAATGGGATATTTACCAAAAGTTTTAAAGAGCTATCAATCATGCCAAGGATTTTTCAAATTGGCTCTGGCGGCCGTAAGATTACCAAACTTTGTTCCCATTATCTTCACTCAAGAGGTACATGTTTTGATGCAAATTGCGTAGGGTAGGTTTAAGTTTATCATCACTTATTTTTCGCATGATCGTGTAAAAATATGTGGGTTAAGTGTGACCGTAAAATCTTTTAAATAAGATACAGTAGCAAGTTTGATTTAAAAAACAAACAATGTCGCTTTATAAGACTAGTTGGTTCGTAGTCTGCATGCCATAAAACCACGGTGGAGAATATGTTAAAATTTTGACATAATACCACTAAACAACATAGTTTTTTTATGTAATCTTTGTCATAAACAAGCATGCGACATAATTATCTGTAATTTTAACACGTTCGGTGCGGTATCGGGTCGATTATATCCGATGCTCATCTTGCCACTGGTGCGGGGTAAAAAATGTTGTCCCAACCGCTGGTGCGGGACAGATATATTTGGGTTTCCCTATGAATATGAATGAGACAGTTAGTGTTTTGGAATTGCCTCTTTAAATAAATAACAAAGGAATAAAAAAAATGCATCGGGTCTAAAGGACCCGATGCCGACTGGAGCAAAATTTTTTACGTCTAGTGCGTTTATCGGATCTAAACGACCCGATACCCGATGACCCCATAGCCGCACTAGATTACATGTGAGTAGAGCTAGTGAGGTCCTTCTGGTTCGATGATTTTTTATCCAAATGAGAAGAGAAAGTGTATGAAACATAAAACGATGTAGCAGTCATGAAACGATCTAGAAAACCATACTACTAAATATGATTGTATAATTTCTTTTTATTTGTATGAAATACTTTTTTAACTATCACAGTTTGCTTCTAAACTTAAAATGTCACTTACGGGATATCTTCTCACGGAAATATTTTAATCACGGAAGACAATCCCGTATGTGACATTTTAAGTTTTTGTATTAAATAGTTCTCAAAAATAGATTGTAAGTACATTTTATCGATATCAAAGTTTTTTTAGTTATCCACAACACTAAAAATGTATCGACACTTTAACTAACCAGTGCGGATATGGGGTCGGAAAGATCCGACAGACAATACCTTTATTTACAAGCAAACCATTCAGTGCATTTACCTACGACTTCAGCCTTTTATTGAGTATTTATTTGTCAACATATTGGTATAAAGGAATATGCTTTTATCATAATCCCTATTAAGATAAGTCCTTCTAAACAGACCGAAGTCGAACAGGTCTATTCGACCCAGCACCGCACCAGGGACAAGTCGGGCTTCGGATATAATCGACCCGATGCCGCACCAACTGAAAGTCATCAAATTTGACTAACGCAGTGAACGTGTTAAGCAGTATCCTATGGACGCCTGAAACACCAGAGGTATGGCTTGTGCGTTGTCGACCGTGTAACTTTTTCAAGTAAATTTTTTGAGGGTCTCATTACTTTTATGTGATTTTCTTGGAACCTTTAATCAACTGCTTTGTATCTCCGTTTCGGCAAACATTTGTTCCTTTTCTTCCAAAAGAAGAAGTGGGCTAAAGGACCAAAGACAGAGGTTGCACTAACGAGCAATTACAGTAGCAGAATTAATCAAAATCTTCCAACCAACTCAAATATATCAAACTGTAACGAGCAACAATATTTAGTTTAACTACATTTAGTTACTTAAGTTAGGGAGTAGGATCGTGGACCGTAAAATTGGCCCCTGCGTGCGGAAGTTGTTTAACCGTCTTGATAGACCAATTTGTAACTATAAATCTGAGTAACTACTGCGAAAACTGTATACAATAAATCATAGCTAGTTTCACAGTTCCTATCGAACTGTAAAACTGAGTTTAAAACTAAGTTGTTCGTGTTAATCGAATGAGCGAACTCTGTTGTATTGAATTTAAATTGAAGGTCAACTGGGTGAGTTGTGCCCCTTTGGTGCTTGGTACAATGTTCCAATTTGTTGGGCTAACAATTGAATAGAACTACACGATACAAACTTTGCTCGAGCTCGGACCTTTCTTGTATTCACCCTACTTAGCTTGAATTATATTTTATTTGATCCCAAAATGTAAATAGAACTGCATAATGGCTGTCACAAAATTCTGTATAAAACCGACTTCGTAAGTATTTACCCGGTAAAGGCAGTGCAATGGTGTAGTGGGTGTAGCGTTTAAATTAAATTCGGTCGGTTGAGCTCGGCGAGTGCGATTTGACAAGGGACTCGCTTGCAAAACTCCCGCTTGAATATTCCCAAATGTTACACATTTTAACAAAATTAATGTCTACGAAAGTTAAATTACATGTTTTATAGCTCACTCTGCTTATTTTTCGCTGTTAAAATAAAGTAGTTGTAGTTTAAATGGTAATGGATTTTAAAACTTGTTTTTCTTTTATTAGAAAATTTTCTTCTAGTAAGTTATATATTACAGGTATACTTCAGACTTACTTAATTTTGTATTATTAGTAAAACATTCTTCATTCAAATACTTTTTGTAAAACATAAAAAAAATTGATAAAACATTCAAAACATTCCGACACTGCCAAACTGTATGTGTCAACAACTATACCTATTTATTCATATTTCTATACCTATTTATTCATCTGGACGTATATATATAATTAAATTATCTGTATATTAGATCCCATGTTATCCTTCCAACATATTGGTAGAACTTGTCAACTGGCTTAGCGTCCGTGACGCGGGTCAGGACGTCCGAAGGCGTCCAACTGAGCGAATAAAATGATAAAATGCTGTCTCATTTACCCCCTCCCCTATTGTTGATGTGCTAAGTTTATTAACTTACCGTGCTATCTCATAGTGATGGGTCGAACAAATATTGCCAGATTTCTATATTAGGTAATAATACACAATATTTTTACTTCATTATAATTATTTCGTATGAATAAGTAAGAAGGTGTAGATATAGTAGATACGTTATACGCGCTCACAAAGTGACGCGCTCAATTGTGGCTAATTGGCAAACCTCGACCTCAGTGCGACGTTGCCGGCGACAACAGACGCGCATCACGAAGTACAAAGTAAAAGTGACCCAAAACCATCGAAAATGCCGTCGTGTGTTATGAGATAATTTGTACTCTTAAATAGTTGGGTCTGTTGAAGTCGCGACTAAGGCAGCGACTTCAGTCATTCAGAATCATTATTATGTCTTAATTTCTTGATTTGTTTAGAGTAAAAAGAGTCTACAGTATTTTTTTCATAATGTAAAAGAATCTAAAAATGTGTTGTCTCTGTAATATTCAGACCTATATTTTCTTGTAAAATTCTAGGGACTTAAAATAGGAAATGAAAAACTCATCATTAATATGATTGACAACGAGATAGGTAACAAATCTGCATCAGAGTAAATTATTTAGCCTAATTAGCCGAATAAAATACTCGGAAATACACAAGCATTTTATTGGAATATTTTATCTACAATAATAATTAATCTTGTTTATTTTGTACAACGTTATAACGAATACCGAGAATTCGTGTAAACAGATCATTTTCATCAGAATTCATGCGTTTGTTTATCAAATACGCATGAAGGTGTTTAAATAAATGGAATTTTGCTAACTGCGTAATAACGCTATATATTACATCTGTGTCAAAGTAAACACCCAAGGGATTTTGATATTCGAATATTTAAGTGCAATATCAATAATATTCAAGTATTGGCACAAACATTCCATTTCTGCGCGATGAAACACCATCTTAGGTTGACCTTCCCCGCTTCCCTCTTTCACATGGTTATGTAGGGGGTGAAGGAGCTCGCGAGGATATTGGAAGGTCTTACTTAACTGGGTGGTTGGTGGATCGTGCCCTCAAATGGGTTAATCGCTTGGAGTCGTTGGCAGCATCTGCACCTGACGGACTGAATTACGGTATCAAGGCTGTAATACGTTCCCTCACAAAAAGCACTCGGCATACATTTCACGAGTTTAATTTTCATATTGTAATGGTGTGAATGTGAATTATTGTGACAGTAGTTGCAAAGTTTACATGAATTAACTGAATGTTTGCGATGTAGTTTTCTGAGTTGTTTACAATGCGTTTATATTAATAAATGAAGGAACAGAAGCTTTATATTTTGCTACTTCCTGCCAAGAAGCATCGACAAGAAACATATTCAATGGAAAGTACTCGTTTCTATTGAAATAGGACTTGCTACCATCTTTTTTTCTCTAGGGACAACCGATACCGTGCTAGAGGTACTTGCAAACTTTACCTCTTTATCATGGAAAAATAGGTAATTAAATTGAAGAATAGATTTACTATTAAGAGTATCGCAAAATAAACCATAATATCAAAATTCGCGGCGATCTAAGTGAAGGTTTCTTTTGAATGTTATTCACTCTAATAGTAAGTAACTATAGATTATGCTTGCGGCGTTGCTCATGTGAATGTTGGTGATTATCCCACGAGAATAACTATGTTTTAATCCAGGTCATAAACTATTTGGGCCAAAGGACTAACGAGGTATCGTGACCCCGGAACGTAAAGGGTTATTGAAAGACACCTCGAATTTGAGTCAGTACAAGCTTGATAGTCTCTCCTGCCCTGCCCTGGGTGGGAGGTGCTGCACTGCAAAAAAAAAAGTTATATACTATTTCAATCTTTTTTGAAGTTAGAAAAACACATGTGAAATAGTAGCAAGACAATCAAAAACAATCTCAAAGGACCAAAACTGAATCCTTTAGTTGAGACATTCAGTAACATGCCACAAAATATTATGTAAGAGCTTCTAAGAGCCCGTAATGCTACAGAACGTCCCTCAAGACTAAGCATTTTCTTTATTATTTTTTTTAAGACGGTAAAATCATCTAATGAGTCCTCCCGCCCTGGGTGGGGCGGAAGGGACTGTCAGACTCTTACTGACTAAAATCATTTGGTTCGAAACACGACGCGTCACCGACTCGGGCTTGGTCCTTCGGACGGCGAGCTACCCATCACTCACCGTCCGCAAGCCCGCTCCGCCGCTGTGCCCTCTGCTAATCAGAGGGACACGCGTTGGAGCGTCCTAACTAAGGAGAACACTAAGCATTAAAACAAGTTTCATCAACCAATCAAATGGCTTGAATACAGTTTTAAGTGATGCTTGAGTATTGAGTGAAGTTCTGTGATATTACACATATATAGGACTTAGTATTATGCCATGTGCCAATAGTCTTTGTTAACTAATAACTATGTGCTGTGCGCGTCGAATAAGACTAATATGATCTTGGCGTCATATTGCGACTGCAATATGGATGAATATGAATACGGATGAATTATTTCATAAGTTACCAACTGTATTAGTTAAGTAATTTATGTTACTTAACTAATAGAAATGTAAATATTTCAAGCATACTTGTTTTAAAGACAAAAGGTCGAAATATTTTCCCTGTTTTTCAAAAGATATTAAAGCTACACTGAAACGGCTTGAAGTAGACAGCAAACGTTGTGTGGTCCTAAGTGTGCCAGTAAACAGATGTTAAGAACTCGATGTCGCAACCGAATACCTAGCAGCTAGCAGCGCATTTTCTAGGTATTATGGAAATTCAATATATACATAAAATGTCAATACTGTTGAATTTAAAATGGGTATATCAGTTTTCTACACAGAAATGCAATGTAGGCATGGCCTATTCTGTTTTTCTTCGTGATTGTCATTATTCGAATGATTCGATTTTAAAAGTCATTTAAAATAATGGAATAATATTTTTTAAAAAGCGAGAAGTAATTAAGAATGTATTGCGTTGTTGTTCACTCCATTTTTTTATAAAATCCCTGTCCATAGGTGTATTCCAATATCGGTAACCGCATCTAAAAGTAAACTTATATCCTACTACGAAAAAAATCCAATTCCGCATGGTTATTTAAATCATTTATCCATCGAATTCGACGAATATTTAATAAAGTGCAAATGTGTATTCGAATATTTGCAGTTTTTATTTATCGGGTAAAGTAAACTATTTGATTAAAAAATCTGATGTAAGTTTATAGTTAGAGGATTAGCACAATTTTGTGAGATAAAAATTAATGAACTAGTTTCAAATCAGTTACTTGTAATTACTACGAATATTTATCAAAAACTGACTTTGTTGTACGACAACACAAGTCAATGTTGTGTGGCAATATAAATTAACGACCACAAAATTTGGGATAGACGCAAAAAGTCAAACATTTTGAAATAATATACCCATTCTACTGAATTTCAAAAGATATTGAGCTGTATGTTGACTACTTCAACTAAATATTTTTAAAACACATATGTTCACTACAATGTTAAGAGCTAGATGTCACAACTGAATAGCAAGTCAGCGAGGCAAAAACTTGCATTCGTGCAATGCTGGCATCGAAATTCTTCAAGGTATTGTAAAAATTTAATATAAAAGACTGTCAATAGTACTGAATATTGAAAAGAAACGGAAGTTGTTTTAGTAATATGACCTAGGTGCATCGAGGTACCTAGGAACAAACAATTTATAAATAAGACGTGTTCTAGGTATTAGAAATTTGAAATTGAGACATAAATTCCATGTATCTGTACTTTCTAGAATTTTCTACTCTGATACTATATAGCATCTTTTGACCAAACGAAATGTTTTCATCATCATCATCAGCCTAAAATGTTTCCACTGCTGGGACACAGGTCTGGGAGTAGGCCATAATCCACTACACGGGCCCAGTGCCGGTTGGTAGATGTCACATGTCTTGGAATTTTTGGTTCTAGGTCATGCCGGTTTCCTCACGATGTTTTCCTTCACCGTTTTGAGAGCAGTGTTGATGAAATAAATTTCACAAAGTTATGTGCCAACTGGGTTCGAACCTACGACCTACAACTCTTAAGTCGAGACCGATATCACTGGGCCACAACTGCTCAACGAAATTTCTTCAGCTATTTGTAATTAAAACCATTAGCAAAGCAAGCAGCGATGATAATTCCACAGCTGGAAATAAAGTTTTCTTTATGTTCTAGGGCTTTGTTGCAAATGCACCACCTTTTTCATTAATTGCGTAGGTTCGTAAGCCCAAAATTATAAACTTGTTTTTCTTTGTAATTAAAGCATCAAGCATCAAACATATAAACTATTGCCATACAAATATTTTTTCTCTGTGGGAATTAAACCCACGATACTAAGCGCAGCAGACAATCATGTAACCACTGAGTCTGCCGTGCTGTCAAACAACATTTCATTGCATTGCTAGAGAAAATAAGCTATCAAAAATGGTACATAATGCTTGCATGAGGTGCAAACGTGAATTCAGGAATATCTTTCCGTATCGATACAAACGCACAGCGTAAAAGCACTTATGTGTGTAAAGGTGCTCCCACACAGCATATAAATATATAAAGTTGTAACATTTTATACCTAGCATGAAAAGATTTAAAACAATGTGTAACATTTTGCTAAATAATGCAATATTCTGTCATTTGAGGTTCGATTCCCACCCAAAACAAATGTTTGTGTGAAGAGCACGATCATTTGTTCAGTGTCTGGGTTTAATTTTGTCTATAATGTTTATGTATTTAGTAATAAATAAGTATGTTTATCGGTTGTCTAGTAGGTACGTATAACACAAGCTTTGCGAAGCTTGAGACTAGATGGCGTTGTGTGATAGTTGTGGAATATTATTATTATTTTTTACGTAACACTGTATATATAACGACCCTCTGTCACTCGGGTGAAGAAATAAAAGGAATATTAATTTATTACATGCAGGTGTATAAATCACTTCCAAAAGCAATTTATAACTTTTGTTATGCAACCTTCTCTAAAGATAACCTTTGTGGAGTACCTTAGCAGTTACTATATTTCAGGAAGTGAGCAACTTGATGCAGTAAACTTTAACTATGTTTCGTGTTAAGTTATTTCTTATAAGAAGCCTTATGAACAACTTCTTAATGTACGGAATATGCTAAAGTTAGAACACGTGCATCCTTGCATAATTTGTTGAGCTTTTGTCTTTTTAGGTTGCTGGTGGCCTGGTGTTAATACCAAAAACAAAATAAATGAAGATAAGGGTGTTTTTAACCGACTTCGAAAAGAAGGAGGTTATCAATTCGACGGTCTGATTTTTTTTAATGAAAATTATTGAGTGTGGATTGTATCGTCTTTTTTTTTAATAAGTTGTACGCAAATGTTACAATGCACTTAAAACTGCACATTATTTGTAATAACACCTTAAGTTTTTTTTTACTAAATAATATGGTAGCTCAATCTTTCAGCACATTGTGCAGAACCCAAATCTAACAAGACCTAAAAGTTAAGTCAGCTTTATGGTCCTTTACTGTAATAGGTAATCATAATTTGTAATGCTCCCAAAAACACAATTCATTCGTCAAAAATAATTTCACTTTACTTAAAGGCGATAAATTAACAAAAAAAATGTTGAACCAAGCCCAAATCTAGATATATTAAAAATAAGTATTAACGTCACTAAGCTGAACTTTTGAATTTATACGTAACTTTCTGTGCCAGCAGGTTATAAATACTTATTTAAAGTTGTAGTACTTTGCGGAAAATTATGTGCCCAAAGGATTGTTTGTCATCCCACTTTTGGGCCAAGGTTTTTGATACCATTCCATTGGGATGATAATGGACCACTTGTCCACTCGTTGTTGTCCAGTTGCCCATTGTGTTCCAGGACCATTGGTATAAACGGTATCGATAAGATAGTGGGCCCACAAGAACAATTACAGTGTTTTTTTTTGTTATCCTACCTTGTGTACTTGTGTTCATTTGCTGGGCAAATATCTCTAATCTACTGTTTTCTCTTTTATTTCTCCTTTCAAATAATCCATGAGCGATCAGTGGTCAGGCTGTCCGTGCCGGCAATATCAGATCATCACACTACCTCCATCAAGGTCTGCTTTGGCAGTGATTTCCTTCTTCGTGTGTCAAAATGAGTGATGATCATTGTCCAACTGACATGGTTCATTTTTACAAAACTGTCCGACCGAAGAAGGTCAAAAGGAAGTGATGACTGATGACATGACATTTGATATTTTAATTATTTGTTTTTTAATTAACATTGTCCTATATAATTTAGTCAAAATTCTTCTCTAGAAGTTAATTTAAGTGAACAATCTCGAAGAGTGATTTCTTACACCGTGGCAGGTGTGCTAGACTACCTCCTAATATTTTAAGATCGTAATTAATTTTAATTGCTATATAATTTCCCATCAAGCGGAACATTGCTTCATAAATCAGGGTACCGCAACAAGTGCTGGTTATAGCGACATTAACGGGGGCCGTGGGGTGCAGAACCCAACGTTATTTACTTGAGAATACCGTTTCAGCTGATTGCGTGCCGTTCTGAAAGGAACGACTGTGTTTAGCCACAATCCTGGCGGTTATTTGATATTTTCTGACCCATTTTCCTCGTATCGTCCTCTGCATAGATAGTTTCAAAACAGATTCATAAAAGTGAATGATTTTAATAACTTAAATAACCTTCTTCAATAATAACCCGGTCAGAATTCTAATTCAAAACTGCGAAGATAACGCCCATATTTTCAAAAGTCAATTTAAATTTAAAACTCTCGCACAAAAATTGCAAATTAAAGCCTGGCCAGCCAGATTAATGAAACAACTGGCAGGTTTATGTGCGTTCTTCGTGTGTCATAATATAGTGATGATCATTGCCCCCGAAAGCCCCTATTTCACATAGTATCATTTTTACAAATATCTCGTCTGCGCAGCGAAGTAAGGTCAAAAGGAAGCTCTATTTTGATCAAATATTTACATTACCTCGGGTCTTTTTCTTTCCATTCAAATTGTCAATATGAATATTGTAGGGCGAAGCTGACAGCCCGGGGCTGCCCCACACCCGGCGCGCTCTGTTCTCAAATAAAGTTAATTTAAGTGAACAATCTCGAAGAGTGATTTCTTATACCGTGGCAGGTGTGCTAGACTACCTCCTAATATTTTAGAGTTATCGTAATTACTTGTTTAATTGCTATATAATTTCCCATCAAGCGGAACATTGCTTCATAAATCAGGGTACCGCAACAAGTGCTGGTTATAGCGACATTAACGGGGGCCGTGGGGCGCAGAACCCAACGTTATTTACTTGAAGAATACCGTTTCAGCTGATTGCGTGCCGTTCTGAAAGGGTTGTGTGTTTAGCTGAACAATCTTGGCGGTTATTTGATATTTTCTGACCCATTTTCCTCATATCGTCCTCTGCATAGATAGTTCCATAAAAGTGAGTGATTTTAATAAATTAAATAACCTTCTTCAATAAAAATCCGGTCAGAATTCTAATTCAAAACTGCGGAGATAACGCCCATATTTTCAAAAGTCAATTTAAATTTAAAACTCTCACACAAAAATTGCAAATTAAAGCCTGACCAGCCAGATTATTTTCTGAAACAACTGGCAGGTTATGTGCGTATTATCTGCGGGATAATATATTAATATACGCGGCCCCTGAAAGCCCTATTTCACATAGTATATTTAAAACTGTCAAATATCTCGCATCTGCGCAGCGGGGTAGGGTTGGCTCTCTATTTTGATCAAATATTTACATTACCTACAACACGGGTCTGACATTTTTCTCTTCCATTCAAATTGTCAATAATGAATATTGTAGGGCGAAGCTGACAGCCCGGGGCTGCCCCACACCCGGCGCGCTCTGTTACAAACGCTCAAATAAACGTTAAATTTTATCGAACACGAGCCCCTTCTGTCCTGCCCTGGGTCAGGATCATTTGAAATTTTATCGTAAACTAAATACAAGGTCAAGTAATGTGACTGATGTACCTTCAATAAAAAAAAGAAAATATGAGCCTTGTGTCCCTTTGCAAAACGAAAACTGACGCACCAAGTGCAATAAATCGATGAACGGGGAACACGAACTTGACGTATGTCACAAATACATTACTTGAAGGATTTTAACCAAAATTTTTATTTAATTAGTTTATTTCATTCTTTATTTTTAATATTTAAAGATAAATTAACAATTTACTTTTTGTAATATACTAAAAAAGCAACTTTGAAAATGTCACTATGTTCAATTAAGCATAAAATGGATGATCACATTCATAAGGCTGATTGGTTAATAAATATGCTATTTTAGTTTATGTAAACTTAATAAATTATAAGAAAATATATTTTTTTAATAATAAAAATAAAAAAAATACCAAGTTTGATTTAAATAAAACCGATTATCTCCTTTATTATATACCGTAGTCGAAACGACGAAGGTTCGTAATAAGCGTCGAAAAATAAGGTTAGTAATCTAGGGTTAGGGAAATGTCTGCGTTTGTATCGAAAAGAATACGTAATTATGAGAATCCATCTTTAAATTCTCGAGATGGACGAGATTCCATTATAAAATTTCAATTGAAATTCCGAAGACGTCTTTTTCATTTTTCACACCTAGAGTTGTGGAACAAAAGATTTTATGAAGAACTCGGTTTGATTCTATGAAAGTGGGTTCAATTCTAGGCGTACCTTTAAGTTTTATATTTTACAGTCCGATGGCTGGCTTGTGTACTAAGAGGCTTAGTCCTTCACAGCTGAATATGCCAAAGATTTATTACTTCCTTTGGCCAGTTCCAGCAGGTTTGCCATCGTAGCGTGAATACAGATGAGTGATGGCGCTTATCCGTCTGATTAAGCCTTTTCGGTGCTTGTATTGGAAGAGAGGCTTAACGCTGTCTCAATATTTTCCCAAGAGAAGGATTGCCAATCCAAACGGCTTTGTTAGAGGTGACACTAAAATATGAATTTGCTGTTATCTAGAATATAGTAATTTATTTTGTGCCGAATATACATAATATTTTCTCTCTAGTAACTTGAATTTATTGGCTTGTTTAAATTTTTGAATTGACATGGTCGCTAACACAAGAACTTAAAACTTTATAACCATGTTTAATTACTGTGATGGCTCTTGCAACAATACTGAAATATTGAAAAACTAGCACAAATTATAAACGTAATAAAAAAATCCGTTTAAACTGTTATCGGCAAGTTCTTAAATTTATTTTCATATAATTTTCGAGTACGTTGTTTCTTTCGGTTACCCAATACGCGACAGCACTCAATCCACATTTGCATTTGCGCCACGTAAGTAAGTGGCAAAATTATAAGTTCTAGCACGTCACTAGCTAGTGTGAAGTGTATGTGCAGTGAAAAATGTAAGTAATAAAAGTGCTGATGCGGCGGCACGTCCGCGGCCCGACGTGGCACTACTACATGTGAACAGCCTGCCTTGCACTTATGAAAGAATATTTGTTCCATATTTTCTGGACGATAAATAAATTCTTTGTAAAGGTTTTGCATCAAATTTTTTACGTTTTTCGGTTTGTAGAAAGAGATTGGTTTTAAAATTGTGGATTTATTATGTGTTCATGTCTTTTTAATTGAACATACCACAGACGTTGATAGAAATAGGTCCTGTGTGTTATTTATGGCAGAAATTAAGTACAAAGTACCCTGAAAATATATTTTATTTTATATTTTGCCCTATCAGTTATAGAATAATCTAACCAAGTTTATTTTTATTTGTTCTTTCTCTCATAAGAGTCATAAGTATTTTCTTAACGTTGTTCATCCAGAACCTTCTAGAATTTATTGTAGCTTTATTTATGCCATAAAATTCTAAGCAGCGCCTACAAGGACCACTATGCGAAAGGACCATTATTCTCAAACAATGTCAGTACCAAAAACGGCGGTAAATACTCAAATATGTACATATACTCACGAATTTTGTCACAACCTAGAAGCCTGTCGTATTACATAACCGACAATTGCTTAAAATTCCCTTCTCGCGTTGATGTCACCTTAGCAACGTCTATCAAGGGAACACAATAACATCTCGAAACATTATACGAAAGGGTTGAGGACACAGAGGAGGGAAATATGGAGAGGTTAGGCCAAAATCTTTCAAAGAGTTATGGAGTACGTTGAGGGCACAATGACACGTTGCGCCCTTACTGTGTCATTTTGTCATTATTGTTTTAGTTTTGATATGATAGCTCCAGTCTACATAAATACTGATTTACATTTTGGTTCTTTTTCACAATGTCCTACAATTGGGCAAAGGCTTCGGACATATTATTATCAATTATTATTCTTATACCTAGTTATTTAGTTCAAAAACATAACTGAACATTTTTCATTTGTGCTAAAAGAGTTGGGAAATATTTCGCCGATGTCACTAACCGTAAGTGGTGCACCAAAATCCGGTCTGACACGTACCTGCGCTATTTTAGTTCCGTTGGCTGTCACATCGCCTCTCCATTGGCTCACTACTCCGTGGCACAACCTTCGGCCCGCGTTACATCACTAAATATATAACAGGTTGGTACACAGTATATACCCAAACATTATGACCCGTGTTACCAATTACTCAAACTTAATTTAACATGCTGTAACTTGAGGGTCTTCGGTACTGTCAACAGTGTCCAACATTTGACTCTGCGGTGTTATATACAATGTAACCTTAGTAATAAGTTGTGTAAATAGGTTCCGACAGCTTAATTTACTCTGAGACCTCTCCTTTAAACTCTCTCCCTCATCTTGAAGAAATAATAGACCACGTTATGTATGTATTTTAGTGAGGTTCCATTAAGTCTTTTTGGGTGTTTTGATCATCAGATAAGTCCTTTCCTGGATTAAGTGGGAGGACTGTCAGACTCTTAATGACTTCAAGTTCACCAGGAACACGATTTTAAGCCGGTTTCGCGAGGTTCCATGATTGCCATATGTTTTTTTTTATTTTTTATCAATTGTTCATCGGACAAAATAAATGTACGGAAGGTAAGCCTTAGACGGGTAGCCCGCCTAAAACGGATATGCATTTACAATAATGATACATCGTGGATCATTTGAAGCACACAAGCTGTTCTAATTGTTGCTATTAAATTCTTTACTGATCGGGACGAAACTTGCACAAAAGGTACCAGGTATCCATAAAGACTGAAGATGTTTTCACGTACGAGCATTAAAGACACTTCATATAAAAGTGAAATAATTTGATACGAGTTGACTTTTCCAACATTCGCTTGCGACAGATGGTTGAGCACTTGAACAGTTATCATTTTATCACTATCAAAGTGAGTACGAATCTGAAACATCTGTTTAAACCATTTCGACTATAAGTATTTTAATTAAAAACTTCACTCACTCACACACACATATTATATAGTAACATATGTAATATTGGGCTGCTTGCATCTGGTGCAAACCACACACCGCGGGGCCTTACGGCCACGCTGGGTCGCCATTCGCCATTCTCGGCCATTCTCTACTCCCAAACTTAGGCTTCGAACGAACTGTCGAATGCAGTAGTTACTGCATATTGCGCTCGCACTTTGCACTCAAAGAATATCCCCTAGATTCCAACGGCTTTTTACAATCGAGGGTATTGAAGTTATTGTTTTTGTTGTTGCAAACAATAAATGGCTTTCTTCCTGGGGGGAAAGAAGTACAATGACTAAGAGTCGCAGGACTGTCTAAACAAGTAACTGTGAACCTGGAACGTAAAGGGCCACTGTGGATTTTGTCAGTACGAACCTGACACTCCCTTTCGCACCACGCAGGGCGGAAGGACTCATTTGATGATTTTGTCAAACAAAATTAGCGCAATGACCAGAAGTTACAAGTATTAAAACAAAAAGTCAGTGCTTTCAATTAACTATCAAATCCTACGTTAGACATTTTAATTAATGAGCTGATAGAATTTGACAGTCAATATAATTAGGATTCGTTGCTAGAGTTTTGGTCAAAGATTTTAAATTACTGTCGATGTCGTCTGAAAGCTAAGGGAATTATGCCAATAGGGACATTTTTTTGTGTTCTCCATGAAATGGTATGTTTTTATTAGCTGAAGGACTTGTGATGTCAACCTAAATATCTTATATTATGCTTAAAGTGGTTCCGCCGGTATTGTTTTAAAGGTAAATTGTATATTTAGATGATCTTTTAAGAGTATAAGGAACAGTTTTTAGAGTTTCTCCATACTCTGTTTTGTCTATTACATCTCTCAATATGTTTATATCTATTCAAATAAATCTCTTTAACAATCACAAGTTTTTGTAAGCTGGGGCCTGAAAAAAGCCGCTTTAGCAGTATCGTTACATAAACAAAATAAGAATTAGGAATACTTTGATGCCTAGGTATCCTACTGTCACTGCCGGGGTCGCGGGACATACGTATATCGCGACTCCGGTACACAAAGGGCTAGCGAAGGAAACTGTGGATTTTAGTCACAAGTCTAGCAGTCACTAGCCCTGCCCGGGGGCGGGGTGGGAGGACTCATTTGATGATTTTACCAAGGAAAAAAAAATAGTGCCCTACTGTTTTCAGGTGTGTTTCAATAATCATGAATTTTAATTTTCCTGTATCAACATTTTTAGTTGTTAAAGATGAAGAATCTATTTTGAAAAATACATAATATAATATCAGCAGATTTTTTGTTAAAACTGCCTTTTTAGACCTCCATTTCGCTACATCTGAAGCTATATCTTTCCCAGTACTACTATAGTTGGTGCCAGTTAAGATGGCAATAGCGGACATTGACCCCTACCTAATAAGTCCTCGTATAATGACATAAGCTCAGAATTAGCATTTTTATAAAATACCGAATAAATTAGTAACTATATTGTAAGGATATAAGTATCTTATAATTCATAAAATATCAAAATGGTAAAAAAAAATTCACCTATAACTAAGATTTTATATTATTTTTATATTTAAGACTCACAAGTAAACACTATAATTTCATAGAAAAATGCTAATTCTAATTTTATGTCATTATACGACGACTTATTAGGTAAAGGTCAATGACCGCTATTGCCATCTTAACTGGCACCAACTATACTACGTTTATAGGCGAGTATTCCTGAAGCTTGAAAGCAATTCGCGAGAACACATTAGTTCATGATTCAAGGCTATCTACCCGTGCCTGCTCTAGGGAAATGTTTAGCAAATTCTGTTGCGCTTGCTTGATTAATTTTGAAGATGCTGTGCTGTGAATTTGATTCAAGTTGTAGTTCTGAATTTGAATAGAGGGTTTAATAAGTCATTTGGAATTGAAATAACTATCTATTGCATAGGTGCCCGGTTTTGCCCTCAAAGAGTTTGGTTATGGTCCCCACAATCATAGTTATGTCGATAAAATGTATTTTAAAAGTGTCTACATAGGTAATAATCGATTTCTGTGCGAATGTTATATAAATTTTCAGGTTTTTGCTAAAGTTCTAACCTATCTTTGTGCAAATTTCGACCAAATCCATTCAGTAGTTTTGGCTTGAAAGAGTAACATCTTTCTATCCATCCATGTTTTTACACTAGTAGTAACTCCATGTTCGTGCTGCATAGTACTAGGTACTAGTTTCACTAGACCCCAAAAAGAAGGTCAAATCGTTCGATATTTTGCAGATGACGGCCTGATATTAAGTCGTACCAAGCCATGGAGAGCATATTGCCAATCATTGGGCACCAGTCCAAAATCCGTGGACAAATACCGAGAACTCCCGAACAAAAGCATCAAAAAAACTTGAAACACAAGACCTCTAATGACGACCCTCTATAAAACGTTTAGAACTTTCTAATTAACCGCTAAACTAGGAAGTATTGACTCAAGAGTTCTCGACATCACAAAGAACTTTTGATTCGGTTTATCTGGTAAGTACCGACCGTCGTTGAGGCAATTCAAGTTTTAATGCCGAGGATATTCCAATAATTTATATTAAACCCAAAACTAGTGAGGCGGGTTCAATTGGGAACCAATAACTTGGAATTCAGACTACGATAAAGTGAAGCGCAAACTATATCTTAAGTGGTACTTTTACCCTTCTTATAATAAAGAACAAAGGGTATTTTTACCTATTATTTCTTTCGGTATTATCGAGTTTGTGAGAGGTCATTTGTATGTTTCTATTAGATAGTGTGCACAGTGCACTATCTTGGACTGTTTCTTATGTTTCTGTTTTGTAACTTTAGTCAGTAAACAATGGGAATGGAAACTGGGGAACTAATGGGGCAGCATAGCTAGTTCCCAGCATTGTCATTGGTTCAAATCTTATAGGTACTTCAAAATAGTACTACCTCATTGGTCGGATTAGGACCTAACTATGGTGGCGCCATCTACAATTAGCTTTGAGCGGCGTTCCCCATTGTATGAAATTAGAAAGTTATGAAGAAGGCCCAGCAATGGAGCATTATAGGTAGAAAATAAAATGTACCTTAATAACAATTAAGACAAGATGCATAGTATAGAAGGAGGTTAATTATGATGTAAATAATAGGGGGTTTCACTGCGAGATTTATCCGTAAGCGGTGCTACAAGCGCATAACGTGACCAACGTTCAAGTGTAGCTTCGACTGTGTAGTTATATTGTCTGTGGTGTAATGTATGACAAGTTAACCATACGGTAAATTACATCATGCGCTGGTAGCGCCACCTGATCCGAGCTTTGCGTGAAACCTCCCATTAAGAAAAAAAAACTTGAGAGGTGTCAAGGGACACCCGGATGGAACGAAGTTACTGTATACACTCAACAAAAATTATCGTCGCGACTCCACTCCACTCCGCTCCGCTGCACTCCGCTCCACTCTTTGAGCTCTAGCACCCTTTCGCAACGCGCGATAAGGAGCTTCTTTCCAAAAAGTGTCGTGACAACTTTTCGTAAGATTTTTTTCCGTCTAGCCCCCTTTCACAACGCGCGATAAGGAACTTCGTTCCAAAAACAAAAGAAACAATCTAATTCTATTCTATTTTCAAATAATTATTATCTGTGGTAACTCTTACAAAATACGTTGTTATTTACGTCTAGTAGCAATCCGTCTTCAGAAAATTAGGTACTCTTTTGGAATTTATTCGTGTATAAATTAGTAGGTAAAACATTCTACGTGATTCGGTTTCCCTTCAAAAAGCTTTCAGCAAAGTCGACGACTGACTGAGAAGTTTAATTAGGACGACTAATTGGAAGTTTGTTTTTAAGTGGACTTTTAAAACTAGGACCAAGTTTTCTAAGGAACCTAGATTTTTTAGCGCGATTGTTAATATGATCGCGGATCGAACTGTGAAGGACCAATCGTATTTTCTAAGGGCCAAACTTTACAAAAAAGTCTATAGAAAGTTTAAAAAGGATTCTAGGTATTTAGCTAAACGATCGGTCAACAGTTGAATTTAGACTAATAATCGCATGTGGAAATTAAGTCTAAAATAATTTTTAGCTTCTGCACTCTCTCTCCTTATAATTTACATAACTTTAACTATGTTTTTCATATGCTTCCTTCCGCATAATTTATAAAAAAGGAGTACATGTTTTTATTTTACTAAAATGTAAATTATCATGTAGGTAATAACTTTATTGTATAGCGACTTGGGAAATGTTATTTAATGTTTAAATAAAAATATCATAGAGAAAAATGCACATTTTTTCGGAAGAGTATATGAAGCTTTATGAAATATTTGAGAATACTGTTGTGTATTTTCTTTGTCAAGTAAGCGACAAAACAGACATCGGTATAATACGAGTTGCTCAATCAATGTTACAGGCAATTTTACTGAAATCCGAAAAAGACTGCGACGTTTTATTCCCAAAAGAGAAAAAGTTGAATGTGAATAATACAATAATAAAAAGTCCTAACATTTCCACGCAGACAGGTAAAACTTTTTGATATAAACTCGACCTTATATGGAGTTTTATTTGTAAAAGGGTGTGTATTCTGATCCTTTATATTTTTTGTTTCAGTCAACATTTTACAATTTAACATAGGTAGAGGTTAAATCTGATTTGTTTATTAGGGACTAAAACGAGACGGAAATTGATAGTAACATCATTGCATTTCTCTCTCATCATTGGTCTTATCAATCTAAAGTAGTAGGTACAGAACACTTTTATTGACATTAAATATGATAATTTAATTCACAAACTGTGTTAAAATGTTTTTGTAAATGATATTATAAAAAACAACAGTAAACATTGTTTTATTAAAAAATTGGGTAAGTAAAGAAAATAAGTAGATTACTTATCGAAAAAAAAAATATTTAACGAAAAACAAAAAACCCGACTGCGTTAAAAATACACTAAAAAGAAAGAAACAAGCCCAGTAGTTTAGAATTCACTCATTCACACTCACAGTCGGGGCCCCTTGGGAAGATTTGATTGGTACCTATAATTTGAATGGGCCCCGACTGTGAGTGTGAATGAGTGAATTCTAAACTACTGGGCTTGTTTCTTTCTTTTTAGTGTATTTTTAACGCAGTCGGGTTTTTTGTTTTTCGTTAAATATTTTTTTTATTTCATACTTTTTAGTTTTTATTATTAGTGTGAATTAGTCTCTCTAGAGACCTAACTCGGCTCAAAGCTACATAATTATGCTTGACCTTTAGCAAAAATGCGTGAACTTAAGTCAACCACAGCTCGGTCCAAAGTAGTTCTTGGTGTTTGTGTGTACTTAGATTATTTTTACCAAAAATATTTGTTCGTCATGCTTATTCACTGTTTCTTTTTTGGTTGGAAAACCGTTTATTTACGAGTACTAAAAATAAAAACTTAAATCAATAAGTAAGAAAATGAGCGAAAATTATTGTTTTGTTAAAACTTTAAATCATCATATATCCTAAACTATTATTTAAAATGAAAAACGATTAAGGGAACCTAAAGATGATTTTAAAATACCTATTCAACGATACCCCACATGACATAGTTCATCGACTTTTTTTTTTTTCATTTTGACAATATGGCGTCTGGTTGTCGCTGTGGTGAATATTGATTACTGTCATGTCTTTAGTGACACTCGCAAGGTTAAGACGAATCGATTGACGTAAGAATTATCAAAATCGGCCCACGCGTTTGGTCTCTAGAACGCCACATAGAAACAAACATACATACATACATACATACTTACATACATACATACATACATACATACATACATAGACTGATAAACACATTACCCTCCTTTGCGTCGCGCAGTCGGGTAAAAACTAATGGAAGGGGAAGGGCGTCAACAGTGTTTAAATGTCACTTGGCCGTCATAAACCAGTTTAAAAATAGCAGTTTGACATAATTTTCTATAGATAACCTGTCAAACCGCCTTTTTTATTCCTCAGATAAAAGTTATCTGACTATTAAAAAATCAGCCCATAATTGAACAAGGATTGCTATCAAGAGTAGAAAAATAAATATAACTGCGACTTGTCCTAGGATTACATTAAAACCATTTATGATCGCTAAGAAAATTGACTGCCGCGGGCGCAATCATAGAATTGACAAGTCAACCACAACCTCTTTGTCTGGTGGAATCGACAAAATCGACATAAATCAAGTTCAGTTACATTTTCGAACTACAGAAATTATAATAATTAAATAGAAATGTATCAAATAAATATCATCAATAGAAATATCCTTAAAGTTCCCTATAAAGTTTATCCACTGTCATCTAATCCATGGTTGGACATAATGTCCATATTTTCCAAGCTTGCTCCACGTCACGATGTTCTTCGCCTTCAGGGTGCAGTCTGATAAAGCTTAAGTCGTTGTTCCATCTGGATTTCATTAAAAAGTAACATAAATTATTTATTTATTTACACATTCATGAACAATTGGGTGTTCGTTTTTGTTTTTGTTTCGTATCGCTTAGATTTAAATATTATAATAAATATGAAATATTTTTTGAACTAAGTACCAAAAACACACCTTTACATCCCGAACAAAACTGATAGCGTGTGACAAATTGCTGATAAAAGAAATGAACACAAAAAAAAAACAATACTCAATTGTGTACAGGCAAAGATAACATCAGTGAGGGTAGATATCGAGGTCGAAAACGGCGCGGGGTTTTGGGATGATATGATCCTGTTCATCGGGCAAACAAGACTAGATTGGCTCAAAGCAAATAGGAGGCTAGTAGTTTTTTTTTTTTAAACCGTTGCCTCTCTCTAGGGATTTCTTCCTGTATCGTGGGTGCGTTTACAAACATAGAAACTCACATACACAAACATCCAGACCCGGAACAACTACGCCCAGATCATACAAATTTTAGTGCGGGGATCGAACTCGCGACAAGTGGCGCAACAGTCGATCGCTGACTGCGCAACATAACAAACCACAACCGTGTCGTCGATGTAGTGTCCTAGGAGAGGAAAAATAGGACTGGAGGCAATGGATTACAAGCATTCGAAGGATTGGCAGGGGTGGTTCACCCACTCATACACCGACATTTTCGTCAGTTTTTTTAAGGTTAGGGGAACAGTGTATAAGGAGACGCGAGTTATGATGGGAAAACACACACTTATGGCTAACTTAATGCTATACTAACGTAGCGCAAGCACTAACAGGGCGCTATTTGTTAATGGCCGCTTGAAAATACATTGTTCCCCTACATGTAATGGGGACCTCAACATTTTGTTATCAATCTCGTTGTTATCAACTAGGAAGAAATCACTTACCTTCAGAGCCACCCCTGTCTTATAGAGCACATCAGAACTCACTTCAAAATAGCTGTAGTAGCTAGTCCATTTTCTACAGCCTCACGAATATTTTGTTCGAGACACAGAGAATCAGAGCAACAACCCTTACTAGAGTCATCTAAAAATACCTACCAATGGGGAAATAAGAGAAAAAAAACAGTGAAGAAAGGAAAAAAATCTGAAGAGTCCCACTTAAAGCAGCCTCATGGGTACTTTATAAATCAAATGACAAAGAAAGCTTTGATCTCGCGCGAACGAGAATTTCTCGTGCAGTAACGCAGCACGCTATAATTGTTAGATTTATTTTATTGTATTGTTAGATCTCGTGTTTGTATTGTTGTCGCTTGCCTATTGCTATTGTTGAAATAAAAGTTGGTTCTGTGTTACCTGCAAACTGCCTTGTTATGATTGATGCCCTTTCATTATTTAATAACACAGTAAAACGTAAAACTAGACTTAGGCGTAAAATACACAGAAGCGATGAAAGACTCGGATACGATGCGGATGTGGATCGGATTTGTTGTCGCTTCAAATTTACAAGCGAGGTGGCGCGGATTCTCAAGTGATAAATCCGCGCCGCATCCTTTCTGTGTAATTTACGACGCATCACTTTGATAGGTACATTTTGTACGAATAGAATTTGAAGCGACAACAAATCCGATCCACATCCACATCGTATCCGAATCTTTCATCGTTTCTGTGTATTTTGCGCCTTAAGATGCGATCGTGTGGATGGCGATTTAATGGTAGATCGCCGTCTGATCAAGGCTTAGGCCCGATCCAAACGGGCCTCAAGGAGCTGTCAGCAAACTGACGGGGTAAGGCCAAACGCATGTTGGGGTCGTAGCAGGACTGTTTTTTTTTTAATCGTTGCCCCACTTTAGATTTTTCTCCTGTATCGTGGGTGCGTTTACAAACATATAAACTCACTTACACAAACGCACAGACCCGGAATAATTACTTGTAGATCATACAAGTATTTACTCCGTGCGGGAATCGAACCCACGACACGCAGCGCAGCAGTCTAACCGTTCAGCCACTACGCCAACCGTGCCGTTTTTAATTTTAGTTGCCTTAAAGACAAAAAAAACCGGTCTTGATTTTATCAAATCGTGCGTCAGAGTCTCACATTGTAAATAAGTAGGTAGTTCTAAAAACTAAGAACCTTTAAACAAGAAACACAAGTTTGGCGCAACTGCTCACTTAGGGTAAAAAATACCTCTACAATTAATAGCACAAAATTAATTGCAAAAACGTTAGCAGCGCGGAATATCCGTGACCTATAACAATATAGTGTTTATGTCCTAACTATGATGAATTCGTTTAATAAGCGGGCCGGTTGCGGAGGCACGCGCGCTTGCCTTCAGGCGTGCAATGCCTCGCTCAGCGCTGAGAAATGGGGAACGATCTCGCACACCACCAGATATCGTTTGAAACACTTTTTACTAGAGAATTTTTGATTTAATTATGGAGCCTGAGGTTGCTACTGAGTGGTTTTGTACTGGAGCTGTGATCCGAGGCTTGATAATTGAAATAATGTTAAAAGCGATAAGTAAATGACGTCTATTGCTATTTTCAACGGTGTATAACGAATTTTGATGTGTGCAGCTTCAGAGAAAACTCACCCACTTTAGTAATGATGTCACTAATTACTTTACGTTAAAAGTTTGGAAATCATCTTGCGTATTCGATTTAACAAGTATATTCCATATTAAACTCACCTGGGTACAACATTAAGAAATTTCAGTTTTTTTATATTTTATTTATTGAGTGATGGTTTTGCTCTTGACCTTAGTCTAGGTCAGGAAAGACTAAGACAAGGTCGACGGTGAAGCGAGCTTACCCAGAAGAAGCCTGTTCACTCTAACTTTGAAGAAATTTGGGTTGCATGCGTTCGGAAACACAGACGCAGGCAGAGAGTTCCATTCCTTCGCTGTTCGCATTATGTTTTTTTGTAAATGGTAACAATCATGATTGTGTTTATAGATTTCACTATTATTTTATACCTTCTTATTCTAGAACCAGAAAAACAGTTTTCGAGGTAAAATGAATACTGTTACTTTTACTCATTTAATGACTCATTAAGTCAAACTCACGGATAAGTCAGAATGTTAAAGCCGGTCATCTTTCCAAAGAAAAAAATAGCGGTACCGCACCGAATTCTCTTTGACCAACCAACGATGTCTATTTTAACCATAAACGACTCATCATTCTATTTTTTCCTTAAAAACCTCAGCAAGTTCCCGAAAGCTTCGGGCACGCCGCAATTGCGGCGGTAAGACCCCTCTTTGAGGAGTGGCTGGAGAGAAGTCATGGCGTCCTGACCTACCGCTTGACGCAGGTCCTCACCGGACACGGAAGTTTCGGGAGGTACCTGTGTCTGATGCGAAAGGAGGAGACGCCTGGGTGCCACCACTGCGAAGATCGCCCGGAGGACACGGTGGAGCATACGGTGCAAGACTGCCCAGCTTGGGCGGAGCACCGACGTGTCCTCACGGCTGCGATAGGCGGAGACCTCTCGCGCCCGGCATTGGTTGCGGCCATGCTGCGGGGCGAGACGGAGTGGGAAGCGGTCAGCTCCTTCTGCGAGGCAGTAATGCTCGTTAAGGAGGAGGCAGGCCGCGAGCGAGAGAGGACAGCGTCCTCCCTCCGCCCCAGCCGCAGTGGTAGGCGCCCACGGCGACGGACGTCGCAAGATGATCTCCGGCCACCGTAGGCGCGGGCATGCGGGCAGCGAGTAAAGGGCAACTCGCTGCCCGACCAAGGACCATGCCCGGGTCGACGGCGCGTTGTGTCCCACGCGCGCCTCAAAGAGCGTCAGCATAATGACGGGGCCCCCCTCTCAGAGGGCCAAAGCCTGCCGGGGTCGCGGGATTATTCCCTAACCGTAACCCCGGAACGTAACAGGCTATGAAGGACACCGTGGATTTTAGTCAGTAGAAGTCTGACAGTCCCTCCCGCCCTGCCCGGGGTTGGAGGACTCATTTGATGATTTTACCACGCTAAAAAAAAAAAAAAAAGTTCCCGAAAGCTTTTATAATTTGCATAATTTATTAATTTTCTCATCCATTTTGTCGGACTTTCTATAAAGCTGTCGACGCGTCGTTAGTAACGGCACGTTCGACGTTCTGGGAATATCTGCTGGTCAAAGAATAGATGGACGTTAAAAATATGGTACAAAAGGTGGTTTGATTTTTATTCATACACCCTGTATATCAAACTGCATATAAATAAACAACCCTGTTAATAAACAAATGTAAACAAAATAGGAATTGATCCATACTAGCAGGGACACCTTGTATTTATATTTTAGAGATGACGTTACGAATAAAAACAGTTTAATAAAGTGAAGTAGTAATACTTTCAAGATATTCAGAAATAATATCTGATACCTTATTTATTGAAAACTAGCGACCGGCTTGCAGGCAGTTCTTCCGGGACCGATACGCAAAGCCAAGGAAGTGCCCGGGTGTTACCACTGCACTGTGTTGACCGTCCGAAGGACATGGTGGAGCACACGGTGGAGATCTGTCAAGCTTGGTCGGAGCACCACCGTGTCATCATGGAGGCGATAGGCAGTGTCGACCTCACCTAACTAACAGTGGTACAGACCATACGAGGCTTGCTTCTGTCAACCCTGTTTAGATTAGCTTATATTTTCAAACAATTCAAAAAAAAAAGAACAGCTGAACATTTAACCCGCACAACACAACCATCTGCCTCGCATGTATTTTCGCCGTTTATTCCCGTATCAGTTCAACTATATTGGCTTAATCGCCACTAAAAGAGCAATGAATTAACCACTTTCCATATCGATGAGTAAATCGTTTCATATCGATACCGATTTGAACCGAGACCTGATATTGGGGAGCGCATTATGCTAATGAGCTTGTGCTTGCTCAATATACGCCACTGTTGATGTTCAGTGGAAACAAATGACGACATTATCGGAACACACGAGGTGTTTTGACTGTGCATTTGGAATGGCAGTGATATGGCAATCCTTTGCTGCTTTTCTGGTGCTATTTTGGGCGATTTAAGCTGGTGGTGCTTTTGAATTTGAAAATGATTATGGTATGATACAAAGTAATGTTGCGAGGATATCCTAACGTAAAGGGCAACTGATAAAAACGGTAGCTTTAGTCAGTAAGAGCCTGGAAGTTCCCTACGCTCCACACTAGCAGAAAGGCTTATTTGATGATTTTACCATCCAAAAAAAAAGTTACCGAAACATAATTTTTAAATTTTTTTTCCGTCTTGGTTTAATACACATACAAAAAAGTTATAAATTACACATACAAAAAATCACGCCAGAACCGGGATGCCAGCTGCTTCGATTTTTAGGTACTCTTTTTGCCTCGCCGACGTTTAAACACCTGGTGACACTAGTCACACTTTTACATGTCACTTATTTCTTACAACAAGCTCGAGTCGTAAAATAAGCGTGGTCACATTCATTGACGCGTAGCACTTACTCTCGTAGCGAGCTACGTAAGTATGCGCGTAGGCGAGTTACGTAGCTATGGCGTCAAAGTAGATGCTACGCAAGCGTAGGCTACGTTACAATGTACCATTAGAATTTCGTGGCGTATTTGATGCGTAGGATTCTTGACTCTTATTACACACAACAACAAAAGTATGCGATCACTTTGAAAACTCGAAATATTTTTGTTAAGGTAGATTATGTTATGATTTCTTCTACTTTTTGAATATTGTTACAGGCTATTTCTATCTAAAGAAAACACACAACATATAGATAAAAAATAATTATAAAAAAGCAGCTGATGTTATTTTTTTTTGTACGTTATGTCAAATTAAATCAACAGTCCTCTACACTTGTGTCAAGTAGGTTGAAGACTTATTTGAGATGGAAATATTTTATTGTGGATTTTTTGAAAAAAAAAACCAGTATGCATTTTATTCGACTTGTCGTTAAAACACGTTCCCATTCTCCCCCATAAATCGTAACAAGCAAACATAAGCCACTGCGTCGTGATGACGTCATATCCACCACACAGCGGGATTACCGAAAGCTCGACAACATACTCCCTAAATTAATTTCAGCCATTTTGAACCAAACATACTATTAAAGCTGACCTCATTCCTTTACGACCAACCGAACATTAATTACTACATATCAATCAGTTTTAGTGCTGTACCGATATAGTCTGGTAATCTTGTTTATCGATACTATGATATACATCGATAGTATTTCCATAAAAGACTATAAAAGTTAATACTTTGATATTAAGGGTTCAGTAATGGATGAGCGATTTGGGCCCCTAATGCGAGCGGGTTCCGCCGGTCCGACGCGTCGATCGCCTCATTAATATCCGGCCATATATGTACACAGGCTATATTAGAATCACGGTACGCCCCCCATCATTATGAGTTACGCACTGGTTTCAATTTACTCGATTCGCAATTAAAAATCGATTAATATTTGTCGTTATGCGTAATGGAAAAATGATGCTGCGTTTTGAATGCGAGATCTGAATTAGATACGACTAGCTTTTACGCTGGCGGTCAGAGTAGTTTTCATTAGATGTTCCACGGTCTGGTATATCCGATATAAAAAAAAAAAGTATTCCAGATATTAAGTCCATACACATTTTTTGTGGCTAGTTTCATCCAAATCTGTTCCGTAGTTTTTGTGTAAAAGATTAGTTAAGGTTCGTTCAAACTCACAAAGTAAGATTAATAAAAATATGTTGCTTCATAATATGACGTTTATAATTTCTCCTGTATCGTGAATGTACATATTACATTTAAACTCACAAACATCAAGGCCCAGACCGATTACATCTAGATCATACCAATATTTTTGTTCCGTCAAACCCGGACATGTTCAGCAATGTCACAATCAAAAGCCAAGTGTAACAAAAGGACAAGTCTTAGAATATAACCAATCCATTACGTCACGATTGTAATGGATCTCATCAGGATGGAAGGAAGCTTCCAGCTGGCTGCTAATATCATTATTACCGCGAACTAATGCGCCTATCACACGTTATAGATGATGACACTGTCACCTAAAGTTATGTTTGGATGATGGTTCTCATTGTTCAAAGTAAGTGAAGCAGTTGCCTTTAGACATCTGGGCAAGGAAGAGTAGGGATAAAATATCAAGGTAATTTAGCGCCTTATGCTGGCCGCACAGCATACTACCTATCGTCCAATCGGCATGACGATTCAGGCTGGATCAAACTTTCAAATCGGCAGCGACGTCGACATCAAATATACCGACCCCCATACACGTTCCAATCGGAAGGATTCATGCATGTTCAAGCCATTCAAATTTAACTGTCATGCCAATCCAAGTCCACACACGATCAATTCTAACTGATCCAATCGGCAGCGTCATGCCGATTGGACGATAGGCAGTATGGTGTACGGCCAGCATGTTGGTCGAATGGTTAGGCTACGCTCCTCTCTATCGGCTTGTAGATTGGGACCTGACTGGGGATCCTGACTGTCATTTGTAGGTCTTTGCCGACAGTTGAGTTTATCCATTCACTACACTGTCGAGGTCAGATATGCAGCCACTTCATGTTCAAACTTGGGATTGAGCTGCATCTGGTAAGATTCGGAGTCGACACTAGAGTAGTCTAGTAAAAGTTATTCGGATGATGAACAAATAAACAATAGTGGTTGAAACAGCTTTTCAAAAGTTAAACTATAATATCCAAATTGCGCACACAGAAAAAATATGATTTTATTGTTATTTTGACTGCAGCCTGTTACAGTTTTGAAACAATGTTCATAACAATACCAGGTTTAAAATGTCCGCTATTGTTGTCTAACTTTTTAACCGCAAAATGGCCAAAGTAAAAGTATGAACACGGCTTTCAGAATTTTGTTTAATGGTGGGAGATTTACTGGGAGCATTCGCGTGTACCAGCTCAAACACGAGAATTTGAGCGGCTAGTACTTACATTTTGCTTAGTAATGTTTCTTTAGGAGCTATGATAGATGTTTTATTTTTTAATCGAGCGTTTTTGTAGAAAAAATTTTGTCGGAGAAAGAAATAATTTTTTCTTTTGTCAATTTGAAACGTCAAGTTCCAGTATAAGTCTCAAATACTGAAAATTCGTGATAACGCTACGTGTGCAGATCGCAACAGTTTTCGTCCAACTGCCAGCCACATCTTGCGCTCTACCAATACACCATTGGAGTACAGACTTATTTACTATACATACATGAACCGTATATATAACATAGGCTGCGTTACTGCACTCCACACGTTGCAAACGACACGGCCACTTGGGACTTGCCAAGTTAAAACATGTTGCGTTAGTCACGAGTACGTGTCGGCAGAACTTAGCTGAATATATTGCCAGCTTGTTTATTGTAGCTTATTATGTTTCTCTTGCATTAAATTTCAGAGTTTATGTTGCTCGAATGGTGTAGACGTAAGCTTTATTGTGTTGGTACGCTTCTGTTGCAATTTAATACGGAATATTGTTTCAAATTATATCATAGCGTAGCATAATAATTCAAATTATATAATGCTTTCATCGTGGTAAAATCCTCAAATGAGTTCCATACAGGGCAGAGCGCGAAGGACTGTCAGACTCGTACTAACTAAAATCCACGGTGTCCTTCAATAGCCCTTTACGTTCCAGGGTCACGGAAATTCGTAATTCCCTCGACCCCGCCAGGCAGGATTGGGTTCTCCAAAGGGAGGTGCGCGTGGAATGCAACGGTCCGTTGACCCGGGCATGGTATAAAATATGGTCGGATAGCAAGTCACCCATCTCGCCGCCCGCATGCCCAGCGGATGTATTGATTGAAGAAGATGTGTAAAACTAGTCTTCAAACAACATTTAATCTTGATAGTTAAAGGCTAAGTAGACAAATTATACTCATGAATATTTCTTACGAGTTGGAACGAAACAAACAGAGGCCATTTCAGCACAATCATAATTTCAATTGCGATAAGATTCGTAAAATGGATTTTTTTTTATTCCTCAAGGCAACTTGTAGAACTTGTCAATCATAACCTATGGGTTGTATGTTTATGACAAGTCTATTAAAGAATTATCTAGTTACTATCTGCTATCGGCAATAAATCGTAATTTTTCCTAAGAACTGTCTTGTTTTTGGCGCGGAAAAGATTGCTCACGAAAAATATATTGTTTTAGATTACTCGTATTATTGCAGAAATATGAAATTAAAGTGTTGTAACTGGAGTTTTGTCGTTAAATAAATAAAAGTAAGGTCAAAAAACTGTAACTGGATGTGGAAGAATAAAAAAAGTCTTCAGCAACTTTATCAACTATACACAGTACGGTGAAGTAATGTTACTTGGTGAGGAAGGATATTTGGTGCTAGACTCTTATAAGTCTTTCAAGATATTACCTATGCACGCATGATGTCTCACTACGTCTTTTCCACTTTAGTAGTGAACTAGTTGCATCATTTCGCCTTACTGCATGCATGGGTAACTTTTTGAGAGCCTTTTAAGACTCTACCACTGAGTCTGTGTTTGCCTGTCATACAAAATAACCTCACTTCACCCTATAGGTTACTACCATAAAAATCTTTCAAAACCCCAACACGAGCTCAGAAAACACTAAAACTGCACTATTTTTCATACAAAAAGCTTACGTTACACGGGAACCTGCAACACGTATTACAACCTCTATTGTTCTGGGGGTCTACTCTCTTAGTCGGTCAACGAAAATACGGGTGTGCGCCGTAACTTTTGAGTGAACGAACTCCCTATTATTTCTGAATTCATTAAGTTCTAATTTAAATATCAGATATCCCGACAACTGTTTAAACATGTTGTCATCAATTTTACCTCGTATGACTAACTAATCATAATAGTATAATAGTCCGTAAGTGATAATAATCATAGGTTGGAATTTGCATCGAAATGTTGATATTAATATGGATCTCCCCGGGATTTCTAACAGACTATCTCGTGTGGAAAACAGTATTACAAATAAATAACAATAATAAAAACATCAGATATAGATTAGACAAATAAATTTTTTGAAACAAAATACCTAAATAATTATAACAACTAATAAGTATTTCCGGGATTTCGGGCATATTCTTCCGCAGCGTAAGTACATGAACAACTTTACCTAACTCCGACCTATGGTGATAATAAAAACGAAACGCCCGAAACGTCGACCGAAACTACGGGTTTTGTGCTTATCCTTAGATAGTAAGTAGTAATCCAGGTCACGGTTTAAAATATTTCCACAAGACAATAATTTTTCTAACATTCCTGTTACAAAAATAAATTCCCTTGAGTTTCCTGTAAATCATAGGAGCGTTGATTAAGGATGGCTCGTTGGAGAGACGTGAGAAATGCAAGTAATAATCTGGGGATTATGGTTGTCATCTAGTGCAGGCCACGTTGCAGCTTTGCAGGCGATCGACTGGAAGACTTGATAACGTGTTGATTTTACATTCAGCTAATCGGGGATTAAAGTTCTGTTTATCGGGGCAGTGGGTTATTTTATTTTTGTAAATGAGACATCTGAAGTTATCTTGTTACCACATTGAATACATAATTTATTGAAATCTTACTATACATGATACAAGGACTGATTCAGCACATCATAAGCTCTTTTCCCACAAAGCCCTACTCTCATTACTGCAGTGACCCCGGAACATAAAGGAAGGACACCGTGAATTTTAGTAACTACGAGTCTGACAGTAGGGGTGGAAAGACTCATTTTGATGATTATACCACGCTAAAAAAAAAGCCACCGCACTCCTACTCACAGCTTCAAATTCTTTAAACCATTCTTAAAATCGTATGGTCACGTTAGTGCCATCTTTTGTAAAGTTGTCAAACTAATAGGTACAACTATCAATGTTACAGTCAAATCAATGTTATTAAAAGATGTCGTCTCGTCTACCATAATACTAATTTTAAAGGTTTTATTGCATTGACGCAATCGAATTTTAATCAAATTAATTAAGACATGTACGCCTACAGTGCCTTTATGCTCTTCTATCTGAATGTTATTTCTTGTACCTGCGTGTTCTATGTATACGTTCATAGGTAAATCAATATTATAGAGAAAATTCGCCACAATATGAAATAGTTCGTTTAATTGCGAGAGCTCGTTGTTATTTAACAAAGTAAAAGTAACGTAAACGTAAAGTATTAAAAAATACGTTTAAAACACTTTTCACTCGTTGTCTGTTTATTGCGAAAGCTTTGTAACAACAAGAATATTAAAATTCGGATGAACAGGAGGAATGCGCACGTTGCTTCCATATATTACCGGTTCGTGTGAGAATTGTGAGATTCTTTTGCATATACTGGATTCACAAATTCAAATACACATTTAGAAAAAATGTGACAAAATAGAAATGAAAAATAAGTGAAAAAAATTGTGACGAACTAGTTGTCTGGTTGCACAGGACGAATTTATCATCGGTATGAATGATGTACGTATAGGTAGTAGAATGGATACATGTTTTTTATACTCTCACTTTAACAGAAACATTTCTATCTCTACTTCTATCATCTATATAAAAATCAATGCCACTTTTCGTTGTAATTTTATAACTTAAAAACGGGCTCACCTATCCAAACCAAAATTTAATGTTTCAATTTTGTTCGGACTATTTAGAAGATGGTTTGTGTCAAGTTCGCACAAAATCGGGTCTTCATTTTTCATATTTTTTGTAACAAATGAATTCAATAAATGGCGGATAATTTTGTTAATGGGGATTTTGCTAGTCTAATATATAGGGTGACTGGTAATTAGTGCACGATACTTAAACACGAGATTGTGTTCATGATAACAAACAACTTTTACTATGGGAACAAACCTGAAAACGCGGAAAAAAAATCAGCTGTTCAGTACATTTATGTTTGTTTAATGTACTGAACAGCTGATATTTTTTTCACGATTTCGGCTTTGCTCCCATAATAAAAGTTGTTTGTTATCATGAGCACAATCACGTGTTTAAGTATCGTGCACTAATTACCAGTCACCCTATATAAAAATCAATGCCACTTTTCGTTGTAATTTTATAACTCAAGTTCAAGAACGGGATTCCCTATCCGAACCAAATGTTTAGGTTTTATTCGGACTATTTAGTAGATAGTTTATGTGAAGTTTGCACAAAATCGGTCAAGCGGTTCTTCATTTATCACATTTTTCGTAACTTGAGTTCATTATATTCAATAAATGACGGATCATTTTGTCAATGGGGATTTTGCTGGCAAAGTAGCGAAGCACGTACCAGGCCGCTAGAAACGTATAAAATTTAACACATAGGAGTTTTTTTTATCCCGATTTTACTAAACTAATTTCATAGGCGTTATAAATTTTTATAACTTAGTTATAAATATTTCCAATAGTGACATTCTCCAATGAAATGGTTGAAATACTAAAAAAAAAAACTGAAAATCTTTTTTTTTTTTTGCCTACTATATATAACTTAACCTTTGCTTACCCCTTCGGGACAGGCGATATGTAATGTAAGTAATAAATAAGTAAGTGAGTCTAATATTTTACAGTAATTGTCTCTGTGGTTTAGTATAATACTAATTAAACTAAATTAATTGGCTCATAAATAAAACCTTGTGGGCTTTATTAATACAAGTAGGTTACGTATATGTCTTACCACAGATAATAAACATTCTGTTTGTCTGGTAAAGCTTTAGAAACTCCCAAAGTGTGGTTACACTAAGTTAATAAAATAGATATAAGTTTTTACTTTACCTTTCAAGTAAGATTACGTTGACCTTGGCGCCATATATGCGGGTCTGGGTGTTTGTGTATGTATGTTAGAAGATGACTGGCCTGTTGATCTAGTGGTTAGTGACCCTGACTGCTATGCCGGAGGTCGTGGGTTCGATTCCCACCCAGGACAAATGTTTGTGTGATGAGCACGATCATTTGTTCTGTGTCTGGGTGTAATTTATCTATAAATTATGTATGTATTTAGAAATATATAAGTATGTTTATCAGTTGTCTAGTACCCATAACACAAGCTCTGCTTAGCTTGGGACTAGATGACGTTGTGTGATAGTTGTGAAATATTATTGTTATTATACAGGATTAAATTCCTTAGAAATTCAATATTTTTTTTTAGTTTGAAGAGATTAGAATTGTATGCTTTCGGAAAAAACGCAGTGAGAGAGTACTTCTTTCTAAATTCTAGAAGAACTACCAACACAACATAATATCAACAAGAATCAATTTCACACTACACCAAGAATTTCAATTTATCCGTAGCTTAAATCGGGTTTTTACAAACGTAGTACGTAATCATTCAGCCATAAGTTATCTTTTTCATTAACACGAGCTGCGCGAGTGCGCTCAAGATGAGAAATGAATTGCTATTAATTTTAGGTTAGCACATCTAGTAGCCTTATGTGAGTGTTTTTGCGGAAACTAGCATCCATAGAAACGTGCAACTGCTTTTGAAGATTTGATTTGCAGTTTTATGGAACACTTATGTTCATTTTAAGCTTCAATTAAAATTGCGTCACTAAGAATATCATTCTTAGCGTACTTAGTGAAGGAATTACTGTAACCATAATCATCATTTAAGGTTTGCATAAGATAGGTAAGGCATTATTTTAAAAGGTTATTTAGGATACGTTGTTAATTTATGTTCATTATCTTAATTAATTTAAATGTACAGTAGGCTAACCTAATTTATGTTGTATTTATAGCATTGATATTCATAGAAACTACAAACAAAGACTCTGTACAAACTAGAAACTTGGTAGGTATACAACAAATTTAATTAGTTGTTATCTAGAAGACCTGTACTAGAATATTTATTCGAAGTTTCTTTGTATAAACGAGCTAGGCTTCACAACTAGATTCTAACAAAACAAACTCAAATATCATGTTGTTATTAAAATTCCTGACATTTCCCTCATCTTTGAAGACTGTATGTGGGGAGCCGAGTTGTTTTGAGTTCTATAATATTAAAGATTAATCATACAGTGCTTGTCTGAGTTTCATACAGGTAAAAGGTTAGGTAGGTTGTGGTTAGAAGTTACTTAAAGCTACATAATTCTGAGCGTCACAGTTTATATTTAAAACGTCCCCATGGGAAAGAAAAATGGCAGAAAAAAAAGATTCCGACGAATTGAGAATCTCCTCCTTTTTTTGAAGTCGGTTAAAAATCGTTGGCAAAAGTGATTGCGTCTAGAAATATCTTAAATATATATATTTTTTTAATTATTTTCAGGACATTATTCTTGAACAGAGTTAGTCAGGGGCTGAAGCTTAACATTTTGAGATATTTTTGACCTATTGACGCAATCATTTTTTCTCAAATATTTTAATGTAGGTATGGAAGCCTGCCATTGTCTTTTACAAACATACCTACATGAGCAAATCAGCGAGGAAAGTAAGTCATACATTACCAGTTTTCCGGGAACTGTTTAAAGTAATTGCTACTGAAACACTTTACACCTCTGTGACTACATTTTACATTAGTGAAATTGGAAAAACTGCACAAAGTACCTAGGTAGTACAATGTTCGTCACAAAATCCAATCCATTGTGACTGAACGCGACGAAAATCCACTCATGAAAGTGCTAGAAGAATTAATGGCTTCATTTATCATTTCAAGCGCACGTGTGATGTAGGTAATGTATAACATCACTAAGGTACTAGGTATTTTATGATATGGAAAATGAGGTCTGCATAAAGGCTACACTGGACAGTTCATTTGTATTGAGAGCTAAGAAAAATTACTTTTGAATTTAATTAACATAGGTCGGTATTAGGTAGACTTATTCATGTACCTACACTGATTTCATACAGCGAAAGAATAAAGTGGAAATGCCCAGACGGCAGGAATAACTTTTAAAGGGCAAAAAAATTCCGTAATTTATTAAATAACTAGCTGTTGCCAGCGGTTTCACCCGCTACAACTCGAAAATAATCCCACGGGAACATAAAATCGGGATAAAAACTATCCTATGTGTTAATCCAGGTTATAAACTATCTGTGTACCAAATTTTAGCCAAATCCGTTCAGTGGTTTTTGCGTGAAAGAGTAACAAACATCCATACATCCATACATCCATACATACAAACTTTCACCTTTATAATATTAATAGGATATGGAAATAAAAAAGTTGCTTTCTTTTACACTTTTTATGTGTCTAATCTATCTCTGAGGTTTTAATTATTATTATTTATTTGAAACTCTGTCTTCCACATGAGATTGTCTATTAAATGCATAGATAAAAATCCTGAAAAGATATATTAATATCAACAATTCGATGTAAGTATTAAAAAAACTCTACCTAATTCCGATTTCTATTAATTAAGTAAGAAACATCTGTGTCTACCTAAACCTAAAGAAAATTGCTAAAGTTTAATTTTAAAAACGTGTATATTTGTATTGGGTACTTCAATATACCTTAAACCTTATAGTGGGACTACAAAAACTTTTTTTTACCGCATTGTAGTAGAAAAAAAAATCATACATAAACATAAAACAGGGATAAATAATATAATATGAATTAATCCAGAAAAAAAATGTGTACTAAATTGTGATCCAAATCCGTTCAGTCGTTTTTGCGTAAACGAGTAACAAACACACATACGTTCTACTTACAAACTTTTCATCATCATCAGCAGCCTATTAATGTTCCCACTGCTGGGACGCAAGCCTCCTCTCTGTGAGAGGGAGTGGGCCATAATCCACCATGCGGGTCCAGTGCGGATGTCACATGTCTTCGAATTTTTGGTTCTAGGACATGCCGGTTTCCTTCACCGTTTTCCAGATGCAGATGGTCTATTAGAAATCCCGAAATTATTCGTATTAATATAATGCGCCTGTAGGTAGGTATTTTTTTGCCGAACCCACGACCTGCAACTCGTAAGTCGGGGCCGATACCACTGGGCCACCACTGCTCTTTTGCATTCATAATATCAGAAAGAAAAAAAGATAGAAAGAAGTAAGATTAAGATAGACCGTTATTTATCTACACTCGATGGTTTTAGCAATATTTTAGGTACAAAACAGGTGATTTTTATGACAACACCGCCTTAAGAGTTTTTCTAAACACCTTTTGTTTAATGACCTGTACCAATAATGATGTACTTAAAGGCACCTACTACAGCCTAGGTTGTTAGCAAAAAAGAGCGGAATTTTTATGCTCTTTTTTGTCATTATTTCTTTATATTTTTACGTAAAAACGTGTTAGCACTTAGAATATTACCAACCTCCATTTTTCCGCTCCCATTCATATTGTAACGGTCGCTATTGTAACAGGTGAAGATGAAGATTAGACGATACTAAATGAACATAATGTTTTCTTTTCTTATATATAAAAAAAATGCTTGTGGCACTCGGGGGCAGCCGCGGTAAAGCTATTGGGCCCTACTAGAAAACCAGCGCTGTGACAGTTAAATGTCGCAGCACATGCTGAGGTAGGAGCCTTTTGGCCTCACACAGGACTAAATTGTTTTATGTTTTTTTTTTGTTTTGTTTTACGTACCTTTGTTTTTCTTTTATGAATTTTTGTTTTCCTGTTGTTTTTATTCATGTAATTTTGTTTGTTCTGTCCTGTGTGTCCCAATAAATCTCTTTTCTTTCTTTCTATTGCATAACATTTTTATCAACATTTATTTGGCTGTGTTCAACCCCGTCAATCAAATGCGGAGTTTTTTTTAATAAATTTCTTGATTCGATCGCCGCGCTCTGAGCCCGCGGTCAAAGCTGTATGAAATAGTTTAACTGCTTTCATTTTCTCCTTGAGCCGAGTACGGTTGGCATACGCTGTCTCTTTCTAATCTGCCAATTCTTGCCATCTAGAAATTTTGATGAACAAAAAATAGTTAAAAAAGGATGTGGTGTTAAACTTGACTCATGTTACAGTCGAGAGTCCCGAGTTAGTTCACATCTTTGTCAAATCGCGCGTTGCGTTAATTTTGATAGTCCCAACAACTGACTTCGCATTTAATGTCTATCTAGAGATTACTACACCAGACGTAGGTAAGAGTCGATCTCAGGTTGAGCAAAGTCTAAGTTGTTGAGTTTTTCATACTAAAATTTGGACTGTTTCCCGGTATTAATAATGTTAAAATCAAATTGACAGCTCTAGACCGAAAGAAGAGGGTGAACGGTAAGGACCCACTGCCAAGCAAAGTCATCTAATCATCAAAATTATGAAATAACTGGCCATAATCTTACTTCTATTATAGGTAAGAGCTTACGTTTTACGTCAATTGCTCATCTTTAGACTTAACTGTTATGACAACGGTTTAAAACTCCACTAAATCTTTTCAGCAATTTGGGAACACTCAGAACAGAAAACCCTAAAAACCGAGTTGGGGCGTATCGAGCTTGAAAACTCCAATAAGGCGGAGTTGGGGCATATCAAGCTTGACTTGAGCCGAGTCAGCGACTAAGAATATTAGCCCAAACCATGAATGGCTAAATGTTTGTGTGTAGATACAATCACAAGGGTACTAAATACATTTACACTTCCACCCTTGGGAAACCTTTGGGGAATACACTCAATGTTCCGTTATATTCTCTTTTAAAGTAAAATACCCAGCTAAAGCTAAAAATAGGCTTTACCGGTGTTATTGTATCACTTTAGCAGACATTATGGGTGTTTCTCGCGAATCGTTTACTGCCGCAAGATTTACGGGCACCGTATAAAAAGTTGTGCCGTTAGGACACACCTGGTGTTCGAGAACCGCTCATAAACTGAACACAAAGAGTAGGGGGAGGGGGGATGTGGGATCCGATTGTGTTTTGTTAATTAAGTTGTATGTTTGTATTGCTTGTTGATCGGGATTAGAGTGGTCGTTAACATATTGTTATACGTTGAAGTTATGACGGTATGCGTAATCTGCGATTAATGGGTTGTTGTTGCTTATTAAAGTTGCTTATCAATATTGGTAATTCTGGATAATTATTATTTTGTGAATTTGTGTTTTTTTTTTTAACTGTCAAATAATTCAAATAAGCCAGATAGGCGGGGTCGCGCAAGGTCTAAGAGAATATGACGGCACGGACGTTTTGGATGGCTTCCTTGTGAATTGTCGTGAAGAGACCATTGAGAGAAATGGATAGAACGGGGGGAGACCTTTGCTCAGGTCTGGGACAGACAGGCTAGAAAGAAAAGAAACACAAATAAAAAGTAGTAGAATTATTAAATAATGAACAAAAATTAACTAAAAAATCTGAATTTGTTGATATACTAAAATTTCAGTATCTCTTCTATGTATAGATACTTAGGTACATAACAACATATATAACAAAGCACTTTTACGAACATCGTACTCCCGACTCCTGAGGTAACTACAACAGCATTCTTATCGCTACTAGCGATATCTACTAGACAACCCAAAGCATCTAGATAAAACTACAGGCGTATTTTATCAACAAAATAAAAATAACCAACGATATTATTATACTATAATCCAGTGATCTGATATACACGTGATCCTCTCATCCTTACTCCGTTCAAATTAACATTAATGATAATGAATGCGGGACAGTATTGATCCCGCATTAACCCAGGAACGGGACCCAAGTCTCCCATTCGAGAACATACCAATAAATTGAGATATTTGCCCTGTTGTGAACAAAATTTATGTTCTTTTATTGGGTTCTGTACCGTTTTTCCGACGTTTCTATAGGCGGCAGCACTTTTCGTAACAATGGGTAGGAATTTACGATCGAATTGATGTTATTACTTTGCTCATTAATTTGGACTTGTTTACGCTGATGCGATTTGTAGGTGAGAGTATCTTTAAAGGGTTTGGGATGAAATTGGTTTGGAATTATCTGCTGTTAAGTGCTAATAAAATTAATAAAATAACGAAGAAAACGTGCTCATATGGAGTGTGAATTTGGTGCTTTTTCAAAAACCAAATTGATACTTCACATCGCAGTATCTTTCACGTTGCTTGCAAAATTTTAACTTTGCTCCTTCTTTACTAAATTATTTGTTCTCTATTTTGGGTGCATTTACAAACATTCATAAATAAAGCAGCCAGGTTCGGTTCAAGTACCTGTACGTCATATTACAGAATTTGTTTTAACCAAGAATCGAAAACGTGATACAAAAAAACAGCTAATTGCTCAGCCACTGCGCTAAACGTGTTTGCAATTTACTACATCATATCTTTTTGTTAATAAGCTAAGATAAATATGGATTTTTTAGTTTAAGGCAGAGTCTGCTCACTCCCCTACTAACTACTTCTCAGAGAAAAAGTTCTGAATCCCAGCACTGGAAACATACGAATATTATGCTACTTGTGGTGAAGGTTCTAAAGAAAAACCTCCCTTAAAGTAATTCCAAATAATTTCCTCGAAATTTAATTAATCCCCCATTAATTTAATGAATGACCCCTTGATTTAATGCCTCCCCAAACAGTACATTTCCGTTAAGCACGTACCGTGCGTTACGTCATTACAGTAATTGATATGAATCGGTGCGCGACCAGTGATCACGGGCACAATGTTCCCCGGGCACAATGATCCCCGGGCACAATGATCCCGGGGCACGTAATTTGATTATGCTGACGTAAACGCAGGTATGTAACAAACCTAATTAATGGAGATAGCTATCTTAATAGGTAACAGTTTATTGGCAAATAGCTGATGTTTAATTTATTGAATTCTACCGTGTTGAAAGTACCTACCTAAATTAAAGTTAGGGATTACATCGTCGTTGCATCGTCAGCTTTATTTTTCATCCATAGTCCGATTTCATACATAGCTGGGTACATCATTTTATCCATAATTGTGTCAGTTCCCACATTCTTGTAGCATAGGGTTGTGATCTGTCATGAGGAATTGTTTGACATGTTGCGTTGCTCACAACATCTATAATTTCTAGCAAATTTCAAAATCAAAAGAGACACTACACCCTCACACCTTAAAGCCCGGTTTCCACTGCAAGCGGACTTCGTTAAACTCGCAAGCGCAAACTGCATACTTGTATTTCCACCAACAAATAGTTTTTGCGTTCGCAGAGCTTATTTTTACTCTTTTCACCTGCTGACTCTTTAATGTGTCCGCTCCGCTTGCAGTGGAAACCTGGCTTTATTCTCATAGAGTCGTTCATCCTAATTTAAAATCTAAAACTGTCTAGAAAATCATTGAGAGTTGTTTAAATGAAATAAGAGCTTAGTTTACAAATATTATAACTTTTAAAGGAAACAAATTAACAACTAAAATTTACTTTGTAATTAAATTAGCTTTTTAAATTAAAACCAGTTTTAGTTCATTACCGAAAGCCAAGAATAAACCATTTTCAGCTCTTTACAAAATTATGAAAGAAAACCACTAAACTATTTAATAAAAGTCTTGAACAAATCTGAAAAGAAAATTTACAAGGTACACTTTCATGTGGCTTTCACAGAACATTTTCTGTACCCACATAAGTCGTTTAAGTAAGTTCTTTTAATAACAAAAGGTAGCTAAACATCTTAAACGGCCTCCTGTTGCTAAAAAGATTTACTGCCTTAACATTCTGTGGGTGTTCTTTGTACCGAAGGATTTCAAACAGTCAAAAAAAAACGAATTGAAAATATTTATGCTGAACTAATTTCCTTTTTGTTACTAGCCTACTCTTTCCCACTTATTAGCAAATGTCTCCCCCCAATCCTTCCACTTCTCTCGATGGTGTGCCACTACTCCAGTTCACTAGAAAGCCATAAAAAGCGTCCCGCCATCGTCTCCTAGCTAATTCAAACTTCTATTAGTTAATTCTACTTTTTGACAATCTAGTCGCGCTGAAGGAAAATAAATCAACTTAGGAATAGCAATCAAAAACGGACATATAGCAACCCGCAGTAGGCTCGCGTGGTCGATAATGGCCCACTCCATCTTACAAAACGAAGATTTTTTTATACCATTACTGGGAGTTTCTCCTGTGTTGTCGGTGCGTTCACAAACATATAAACTCACATTCACAACTGCCCAGACCCGGAACAACTACTTGTAGATTATACAAATATTTGTACCGGTGGGGAATCGAACCCGCGACGCGCAGCGCAGCAGTCCAATTGCTCAGCCGCTGGGCTAACCGTGCCGTCAAACTTAATGTTGAGAACAACACTTAATCAACACTTTAATGTTATGTACTTCATTGGACTAATACTTTTCTGAAATAGTTACTGGTACTTAAGTTAAAAAAAAATTAAGTAGTCAAAATACCGTTAATAACAACATATCATTGCAATCAATATATATGTAGTAGCATATACTGACTTTTGAACGTTAATAAGCGTAGACATGGTGTGCCCGGGTCGACGGCGCGTTGTGCCCCACGCGCGCCTCAAAGAGCGTCAGCATACTGACGGAGCCCCCTCTCAGAGGGCGGGGTCGCGGGACTTATTCCATCACCGTGACCCCGGAACATAAAGGGCTATTGAAAGACACCGTGGATTTTAGTCAGTACAAGTCTGACAGTATGGAGTGGGAGGATTAATCTGATGATTTTACCACGTTAAAAAAAAGACATATTGGTGTACGTGATCGCATAAAAATACTTGGATACTTTTCTCAAAACCTTTACAAAATGTTTGAGGACATACGAGCATTATTCAAGGATCGGAATATATCTAAGATGGATTGAAATATCAAATCTGCACCTGTTACTCTATTCGATAGTACGACGGTATTGACGTATATACACGTGAAATATGTATGAGAATGGGGAAAAGGGAATACACGTTGAGTGGCTTTGACGTTGACTTTGACTTTACTTTCTTTGTTGAAGATTACTATGCCATTGCTTTTTTTTAAAGACTGTTTCTTCGGGGTTGTGCCTTGCTTCTGTTAAGCTGGAGGGTTTAATTTTACCATACGTAGCATAGAAAGATGTCTATCATCCTAAGCATAGCAACCTTTACCGGGATCGTGGGACTAACGAAGACCCCGGAACGTAATTTTTATTGAAGGACACCGTGGATTTTAGGTACAAGTCTGACAGTCCCTCCTGCCCTGTCCTGTGTGGGAGGACTCATATGATGATTTTACCACGATAAAAAAAACTTTAGCAACATTTAACAATTTGGAAAAAATATTTCGCTTTTAGTCGCATAAAGGTGTTAACTCGGGAAAAATTTAAAGTTGTCTAGAAATAACTTAGGGAAAGAAAACGAAAAAGAAATGGTCTATGCTTGATAGATTATACTGTGCCCGATATTAAGCGAGTAGCTATGTTTTAAACATTCAAAAATACTATTTACCTTGTAGACGGATCGGGCCACTTAGCTAGTAGATAAACACAAATAGCAGATTTAGATGCGTAAGTAACTACCCTAATCCAAAGGCCGTTCAATTTAATTCAGGACCCAAAATGATTATGTATAATTGCTAATTCATGCTTATCCAGATTCAAATATCTACTATACACCGTGACTTTTTAGTCGTCTTACAAAAGCAGCCCAGTTCATGTACCCAATTACTAGAACACGTTTATAATAAAAAAATTAGTATCTAAGAGATTTGAAATTTTTTAAAATAAAATTTTAATTCTTTAATATGACGCAAGGTTTAGATACAAACACCCTTGTCTCATAGAAAATGGAGATGGAATGATCTGCCCGACTATTGCACTGGGTAGGTATACTTTACAGCTTGATACGTAAACATTTTAACAGGATGTTTCAGATTTCTAATGAACCTATTTATTAAAAATAAAAATTATTATTAACGATAAAAAAAAAATAACTTGCCTAGAGGTATTTTAGGTCGGATACATTAAGTGGACCCTTTTTGTAAGACGACTAAAAAGTCACGGTGTATAACAGAGATTTACCAGAATATAGGTCTGTGTGTAATCAAACCACTGAATTGGAAACTATGTAACTAGAGTCTAAAATTATCGTCATCGACGGTTAAATCGTGATAATTTTGGTCGTAAATGAGTTACCAATGAATGCCATATCCTACTTCATTTTTCCGCTTTTTTGTATGCGTACTTCCGTACGTTTTGTCACTTTAGCGCTTAAAAAACTGCGACTTACGTCCATTGGTGCTGCAAATTTCAAGCTTTCCGGATCCTGAAATGTTTTTTTTATCGATTTTACCTGCTAATCGGCAAATTAACAGCACATTTAGTTAAAACTTAAAATCAATCAAGAGTTACATATACTATGCTCGAAGCCCACTACAAATAGATTTTCCAAAAGCGTACAATATTTCCTTCAAATACAAGGACCAAGAATGTTCGTCGTCAAGTATATATGTATAAAGTTATAACTCAATAAGTAAATTGTAAGGGGTTGTGCGTGATATCGGATCATCTTGACCGGGTCGCTGGAATCCTCTTTCCCATCTCCCATCTCGTATTAGCACTTAGTCAGGTCGCTGGCTTCCAATTCGATAGTCACTCGTAACAAGGGGTTGTGATAAAGGACCGATGTCTTGTAAGCGATAATTTGTGGGACAGTGTTTTGGGGAATATTTGGTCCTTTTGTTCTAACCTCTTACGTCTTCATGTACAGCTTTGTTGAATGTTTTATACAACGCGATTTTAATTTTTCATTTACAGTTTTTTTTTGTGTTCATAATTTTCAGACTTTTTTTTTTGAGAAATCTACTAGAAAAGTCGGAATTTCACCACGTCCTTTGTGCAGAGCTGAGGTGGATCTACGAGTATAGTATGACGTGTGTTACTTAATACAATACCAATACATCTGTATACTTTCATGTCAATTGACAATACAGTAAAATTGTTTATTTACAAAGTAAACAAAACAAACTTAGTTTTAATACTAATAAAACATGCAATGTATAAAACAAGAAATAAAAAGATATTAAATCGTATCAGGGTTAAAATAGTGCCCAAAAGGTTGGTAGCACTGTCAGTGCCACGTTTGATGGCAAATTAAATTTCTATGCCGCTTTTAAACACACGGCGCGTTGTGTCCCACGCGCGCCTCAAAGAGCGTCAGCATAATGACGGGGCCCCCCTCTCAGAGGGCCAAAGCCTGCCGGGGTCGCGGGATTATTCCCTTACCGTAACCCCGGAACATAACAGGCTATGAAGGACACCGTGGATTTTAGTCAGTACAAGTCTGACAGTCCCTCCCGCCCTGCCCGGGGTTGGAGGACTCATTTGATGATTTTACCACGCTAAAAAAAAAAAAAAAATGCCGCTTTTAAACACAGAAAGTACTTTGAGTAAAGGTAGTTGCGAAATACTTTTTAACCTGAAAAGGGAAAAAAATATACCGACTTATCTTTATCGTTGACGGAATTATTTACGGCAACACCTCTTACAAAATATTTGCTGAAGACATTTCTTTAAAACGAGCAAGCTTAATGTAGTTTGAAAAAAGATTTCAACAAGGTTTCTTTTTTTTCAGGAGTCCCGGGAAAATGAAGATCTGCACGTATTTGCTGTTGAGTTTTTTAGGTAAGTTTATCTTTTTACAAGTAGTTACTAAAGAAAATGTATAAATTTTAAATTAATATAATATTAAGGAAGTTTAAATTAATTTAATTTGTTTCTCTTTTAAAACATTAAATGGTTGGTAAAATAAAATAAAAGTTTCTCCCCTAAATAATTATGAGGCTTAGTTGAAAATAAACCGATATCGTGCTGTATAATCTTCTTCTTCTATGTATAATAAAAATCAATTGCTGTTCGTTAGTCTCGCTAAAGCTCGAGAACGGCTGGACCGATTTGGCTAATTTTAGTTTTGAATTAGTTCTGGAAGACGGTACGAAGTTTACCGGCAAATAGTTTATCATAAATATCATGTCATGACTTACTATGTTCATCAGCAATTCGAATTCGGAACGAAACTAAACCTATTCCATTTACAAAAGCTTCTAGAATTCAATAAACGAAAACAGATCACATACCACCAATTTGTCATCGAAATCTAAACATAAATTGGACACGAAGTTGAGCTGGGCTGGCTCGCTGTGAGTTAAATCAAGCTTAAAGTTGAAGTATGCCACATAACTTTGTAGCGTTCAATACATTATTCACTTTTCTCGATATATTTTTGTAGAGCGGAGTGTCGAACTGAATTTTGCGAGCAACGGTACGTAGTAAACGTGGTCCTTAGAGATCGCTAAATCTACGGATATAGATATCTACTTACCTTTTACTTTGAAACCGACATACATTTTAACATATTTTAGGTTTTTAAGAAATGCTATTAAATAATTTTGTTTTAAATATTTTTACCAACCTGGCTCTTATTCGAATTAGAACAATTCGTAAGTAAAATGTAGTTATAAAGTCAATGTTTTGATTTTGGAAAACCACCGCTGAGAACATAGAAACTTTCAAAAAATGAAAACACTTTCAAATCGGTTCAGTCGTTTCGTAGATCTTATTTTGCGTCGGGAGTAAAAAAAAGCTTGACTATAATGTTAATTTCTTCATAATTATGTAAAGAGTTGCTAAATTGAAATATTTACCACCCCACTACTTCTAATAAAACTTTGCTGACCCAAGTGAACACAGTTTAAAACTATGCCTATAACATGAACTTTCGTAACTACCACTCTCTATGGAAAATAGTCAGAAAGGGACAATATGTATAAAGTAATATAGTAACTTCTACAAATAAAGTTTGTTTAGAAAGTAGAACAAATCGGAATGTAATTGGAAAAAGTTATGTCAAATTCTACGACCTCGTTTGACCCCCCCCCCCCCCCCTTCTACTATTTATTATTGGACATCGGGACCTACAACTTATTACCATACATAATATGTATGTATAGTTGCTATTCCACCAATAAAAAAATTAAATCAAATTATGCACATCTTCCTTGAGGTGCGGAGTACGCCGTAACCTATGTTACGTTTAAAGTTTTTCAGGGTCTGGCTATTTGAGTGAGTTTAAAAAATAACTTAGATTTGACAGACCATTCAATTACTTCCATAAACATTATTCGTGTGAATCTTGCTTAAGTAAGAGCCAGTTGCTTAATCAGTAGTTAAACTATTTCTTAAATCCTATACATTTTTTAACCATTTCTGAACACATAGTCCTAAGCATATCATTTGCTAAGTCAACACAAAATCTCAAAACGATTAGCCTAGAAAGTATAATAGGTATAGGTATCTACTATTCTAAAATCTACTGTTCAAACCTAGTTATAAAGAAAGAAGCGAGACAGACTTACCGAAAGGTTACTGAGAAGGCCTGAGAAGGCAACCAGTCTTATCTCATTGTGTTTGTTACTACCCCCTTTATATCAACTCAGGAATGTGCTCTAGCTTATTGCATTTACAAACAGTATCTGTGTTTGGTAAGCACTAACAAGAACTGTCAGGCACGTCAGGTAGTCTGTTTCTATTTCACACTTAGATAGGTTACAAAGCGCTTTGAATTCCTCTGCTGTCAAAACGCGTGCTTACAAACTTTGTGCTGTAGTCACGTTTACGTTTTGGATTGCAATGGTTTTCTCTTTATAACAAGTTTAGTTATTACTAGCTGGTAGGGCTTTGCCAGGGTGAAAATAGGATAACTTTAAAGAAATAATAGAAGGTATCATAAAAAGAAAAAATAACTTTACTAAACCTACCTTAATCGCTGACAATTGAGTAATATTTTTACTACCCAGAAGTTTTTGCAGTAAACGAGTTAAAAACATGACCTGGTCATAGTTATCGAAATGCAAAAAAAAATGACATACTCAGGGTTAAAAAGTTTTGATATAACATTGCCTATTATTCAATTTGATAAATACTTCCAGGTACATACATAGGTACTTCCTGTATAACAAAATTATGTATTCACGTTTACATAGATGTCGGCCGGTTTACCAAACACCAATGAAATTATTTATTCAAACAGACATCGTAGGACGACAACTGTATCATGTTTAGAATAACTATTTGGGATTGAGGACACCGTGGTGTTTCTATAAACATAAATATTAATATTGATGACAACCTAAGTTCAAAATAACAATTTGTTGACCAAAAGTCTATATTTACACACTCATTAGACCAACCCACACTGTGACATTAAGGCATTATATCGGATTTCCCTTTTAACTGGAACCAAAAATAGAAATGAAATGCTTTAAATCTCGTTTCGTGGTGTTAATAATATAATTCAGTTTGAAGCAACGGACTCCGACGAATTAGGATATGTTCTACCTAGATATACACTTGGGATATATGCGATCTAGATTTAACCAATTAAGGGATAGATTCGTGCAAATTACTGCTCAAATTGAGGCTAGAGTCAATATGTTAGACTCAAATATTAGGTCAATTGGTATAATGTGGAGTTTAGAGAACTTAAAATGAGATACGCGATATTTATCTACATAGTAATGTCATAAACATTATCATTTTGAACCGATGTAATACCATACTAAATTTTGCCTGTTGCATTTCTTTCCTTATGGTTGGACATTTTCCCCTGGGAATGTTTTAAATAGCATAAAACACGTAAGAATTATGTAACTTTTCCATTAGTGAAAGAATTTTCGGAAGATTAGTCCTTTTTTTATTAGTTTTGCGTTTCCAAGTGAATGCTCTTGCCCTGGAGTGAAAGAGACTGTAATACTTCACTGACTAAAATCCAACCTGTCCCTTCAGTTGCCTTTTGCGTTCTAGGGCAGCAGCAGATATTTGTACAGCTATCACGACGCGCCGTACCTTCGAATTGGGTCTGATATTTGATCAGACGGCGAGCATACCTATAACTCGCCGTCAGTAAGCCTGTGTGAGCGGTGGAAACATTCAAACTTTATCTCTTTATAAGTGTTATGTTATCAAGTATAGAAGTATGAATAAACAGAACTGCTCGCTTGAGTCTTGTTTGCTAAACAAATCAAACTAAAAGTAGATGAAAATCTCGGAAAAATATTCTCAGCTTTATTTTACTGCTCAAAAAATGGTGTACCGACTCAGTGGTTGAAGTTGTAACTTGTTCCAGATAAAGATCTGGTTTGCTTAGCTTACTTTCAGCAAGAAAATCTGCTTAACTAAGATTGGTGAGGATAATGTTTCATTTTTATCTTGTTTCACATATTTTTGTAAAGAAAATAAGGCTGCCTTTCCACCAGAGATGCGCTGTGCTACGTTGCTACGGATATGTTTGTTATCCACCAATCACATTCATTTGTTTTCATAACGCACACACACATAATGAGTATGATTGGTGGATATCAAACGCATCCTTAGCAACGTAGCATAGCGCATCTCTGGTGGAAAAGCAGCCTTAGAGTGTAAGAGAGGTTGTGGCTGAAAATAACAGCTCCGTAGATACAGATGGGTGACCATTGCATTGTCCATACCTCAGAAATTATGTCACTCTGAATCAGTTGTCATTAAAAGTTAAGACAATGTTTTATTGTTGTGCAAAAATATTTATCTATGAAATAATATGAATACAAATATTTGTTTAAACGTGGTAAACAATAGAACCAACATTTTTGACTGACTTGTAAAAGAATAATATTAATTTATAAAAAAACTAAATAATTGGTTACAAGAAAGCTCAACGTCTGAACGAGGCCTTATCACAAGTTTTCTGTATTTATTTACAGCGTACTTGAAGAATTTACTTTGTTTATTGTATGGAAAAATGAAAAAGCGCTTCTAATATACGAAGATTATCATATTATGTGGTGGCAAACTTTGGGTTACCACCTGTTATTATGCTGAGGCCCTTTGGCATTATTTTTTTATTAATTTTGTATGTTTTAGTTTTAAGTTTTAGTGCCAATAAACGTAATTTTCTTTCTTTCTTTCAGTTTCTTACTGTGACTAATGACTACATTCGGCGTGACGGAAAGCCGTAGCAAAAATTTGAGAAAAGGTCATGGTATATTTTTAAAACTGTTGTTCCAAACCGATCCATCAGACTATTGTGTCATTTTCTAAAAATCGGGATAGATTGTCATGTTTGTGTCTAGCTAACGATATTTTGGAATACACGTTTGCAATTTGAAATGTCAGATTCTTTCGTGAGTTTCATATCGGTGACTATAAATCTTACGATACATGTTTCTCCTTGGGTTTTAGCAATATGACAGTTTTGGTGAAAAATCGGTTGCGTGATTTTTATTTGTCTTCTTATTGCGTCTGTTTTTCGAGCTAATTCAAATATATTCGAATCGTGTTGGGTCATATTGTTTAAATTTTTAAGCCGCTTTAATAGGCAATTTACACAATGTCTAGGCACAAACACAATGTCAACTTTGAAAGTTAGTCCTTGATAGAAGTTAATGTCTGCAGAGCTCTTTTGGCATATTCTTTCATTTGCTGTGTGGGTTTATAGAAACCCCAATCACGCAAAAACTATCGTTTAAGGTGTTATGATTTTTTTTTTTCATATCGCTGTATTTAAATTCTCTGTTGGCCATAGAAGTAGTAAGAAGTTAATAGTCAATAACGTGATGCAAAAAAATAAATTATTGAGGAGTTGTGCTTGTGGGCTTGTCAGTCAAGACAAAAATTATTGCTCATGGCACAGCATTATGCGTGTAACATAGTCTTTCTTTTTACAGTTATATGGCGGTCAGTTGCTGATTTCTGTTTTTGCATATTGTTTATATTTTTACATTTTGTTTCTTTTTAGTTTCTCTCAATTTTTTTTCTATTTTGTTTGTTTTCTCGTATCCTAAAGATTTCCTTTTAATTTATTTTCTTATAATGATGTGCCTAAATTGTCCTATCTTGTCATCTCAGTAGATGTAAAAGTAATTACAAAAAGGCGTTGGATCTCATTTATTTTGTCCCTCATTCATTCTCAGCACGTCCCGGTTTTTTGGTAATTATTCTTTAATTACTTAACATGTAGATTAGGTGCTCGATGTAATTCGTTTACAGGGTTTTGTACAGGGTGTTTCGCTGGGGAGTTTGTTCGCGTCACTTCTTTTTGGCAGACTAAAACACCTAATTGCGAAGACCGACTGTCTTAAGTAAAATAGGGCTTCAAAAAGTGCTGATATTTAGGGCTTTTTCTAAATGTCTGCCAAAGTTGTTTGTGTGTTGTGTTTTTAAATATTACGTTTTAATTCTGTTATTTAAATTACTTTTGATTTGATTAAATCTCTTTTTTGTTACACCCTGTATGTTTGGCACAAAATAAAAATGTTAATGTGAGCCTTTTTGCAGCTTAAATTGAGTAAAAAATTAAATGGCCCAGCAGTAAATAATGGGTTCTGCTGAATTTATTCAGATTTGATAATTTATTTACTTCATTCTATAAAATATGTACTTTGTTTATTTTTTTGCGGTAATGGAAGCTGTGGCTGATTTTGCCAATTGTTTTACTGAAAAAGTTAGCTTTTTTTATCGTGGTAAAATCATTAAATGAGTCCGCCCACCCAGAGCAGAGGGAAAGACTGTCAGACTTGTACTGACTAAAATCCAAGGTGTCCTTCAATAGCCCTTCACGTTCCAGGGTCACGATAATGTGATAAGTCCCGCAACCAGTAAAAATAATATTATTTTGATTTTGTTGACACTAACATTTTAGCTTACTTATCCAATACAAAGTTACCATTCGCTGAATAAAACTACGGACAGAAAAAACTTCTTTTGGAATGTATAAAATATCATCGAATGAGTTTGTCCCGCCTCTTCTTCTTCCCAGCCAAAATACTAGAAAGTGGTGAAGAGTGGTGTTAAGTGATATACAAATAAAATATAATAAGGAATATACCGTTCTAAGTTGTAATGATAATAGTAGTAACAACTTCCACAAACGTATTACTGTTTCTAAGTAAGTTTTATTAACCTATACAGTTCGTACAGTTCTATTTGCGAACAGTAAACATAAATTATTCTGGGAAAGGAATGACTTTTAGGTAAAGGTAATTCGAATCCCAAACTTTGTACTTTAACTAATGTACCTACCTGTTTATTTTTGAACAAACTATAACGCCCAACACTATCTCTACTTGAAATTGAACCTTATTGTATTACATGTAATAACGTAATTAACAAATTGTAGGAAAGCACACACGTAGTGTTTGGCACGAGTTTCCCGAACTACCCGGACGCATTCTGAATGTTGAACAGCGAAGATATTGCAACATCTGGACACATGTACCGAAACTAGCACAAATGTTCAATTCCTCTGTACGTTCGTAAACACAGGGACCAATCTTTGCCAGAATCAATGGCTGGAACCACTGGCTCTTGAGACAACACACCAATTTCATTCTTCCCAAAAATTACTGCCGACGAAATTTACTTTTTTACCTCCGAGGCAAGATTGCGTGGTTTTAAGACAAAACTTTCAACGTAAAAAAACAGGCTTTGTTAGACCCTCAGTGTAAACAAAAAAATAATTCCCAACTTCCTTGAGACTTTAGTAATTACTTAACAAGAACACGGACCTTGAACAAGTTGTGACAACCAACCTTAAACGTGGTCCGTGGACCCGGTCCTAAGACTTATCAGTTACTTTGTGGCCCTAATGACCGCTGCTATCTTACTTTAAAACAATTCCCAACACTATTCGTAGAAAAAACGTCGACCCTTAATTTAAAGTTGTTATCCTCGAGAGACTGCTGTAGAATAAAGTAGAAAGAAAGATTACTTTTTGAGTAATTCTTGAGTACTAAAATTTACCTTGTAGCCCCTGGTAGCATATTTAAATATCCGAAATCCACTGGAGAGTGACGCTACCGCCGAGCGGACACAAAATTGACTTAAAATTTAAGGCACTTAGCTGAAAGTTGGGGCAAGTTTGTGCAAGTAAAGTTACCGAACATTGGAGCCTCGTAGATCCGCCACGCTGGGGACTTTACACTTTCCGATAGTTGCACGGTGTCACTTACATGACACGTCAAATGATGTTGTAGCATGTTTAGTGGGCGGGAAATTCAACTTTGGAAAACGGTTTGGTATAAGTGAAATGGAAGCATAATATACCTAATCGGGGACGAAGCAAAAATAGTATGTAAAAGTATAGCTAATGAAACTCGTAAGAAAATTATTAAATCTTAAATTTTGATGCGGTCTAATGTAGCTATAAAACTACATATAAAACTATTACTTGAAATTATTCTCTTATAACTTTTTCGAGTGTCTTTTTCCGTGTATTTTGAATATAGCGTGTTCAATTTTTTGAAAAATATAGACTTGTTTTTGTATGAAAAGCTTCTTGCCGTAAACGCTCTAGTCCCAGCAATTCGAACCAACTAATATAGTTTGTAATCTGAGTAGTAATTAGCTATTTAATCTATGTAAATGGATACTTAGTTACCGTTTTCGTAAACAGAACAATACACTAGGCGAATCCAAGTACACGCCGACAACCACGAAACCATTTCAATTATTTACGGTATCCAGCTAGAAATAACCTTTTAATACGAACTTCTCGACAGTTATCGAAACAATGTTCCTAATAATAGATAGCATGAAATAGATGAAAATTGGATTACATACAAGCAATAACTTACTGAGATGAATATAGTTCCATATGAATGGGACTGAGCGGATAAAAATCCATTAAGAATGTGTCTTAGATGTATTACCGTTTATCGTGCTCCGTTTGCCACTCCCTCAGTCCATAAATGGGTTATTTTCAGCAATTCCATTAAAACATTTTTACAGGTACATTTTGTTTGTTTGCCATTCATAAATACGGCTTTTCTTTGTCAAGAGTCCTTGGGTACACAGCCGTATAAATGTACACGGTGAGTATAAAGGGTCCCTTAGTAAAAACACTGAGTAATTCGGTTACGGTTAAAATTTAAAAGCCTGGCTTGTAAATACACAACTTCGTGGAAAGATTGGGCTGAAAAAGAATAACTTCAAAGGTGGCTGGACAGGTAGATATTTCGGGAAAAACAGTATCGTATATTTTAAGGGTCTTTTGTTTTCCTAGTAACATCTGTAGTTCATTATAATGTAATTTGCTGGGAAACGGCCAGATAGGCTCGTGTTTGACCTCTGTTTTAATTTTCTTTGTCTAGACCCGACTATTAATCAGGCTCTTTTCACCAACAATTACTTTTTATTGTGGGTTTATTTATTTCGAGTTCATATCTACTCTGGTAACTGTGAATTTATTTTTGTTTGGACATTGTTTAATTGTTTCTATCTTCTTGTCTCTTTATTAAAATGTCCATTGTGTCCTTATTTTGCCTTTTAATAGTGGTTAGAACAATAACAATTTAGGAAATAATAAAGTCTGGACACAAAGTACCGTAGTAGAGCAGTGATGGCCCAGTCGTATTGGCGCCAACTTACGTGTAGGTTGTGGGTTTGATTACAGCCAGGAACATTATTTTGTGTAATTTATTTCATCATCGCTCTCAAAAAGGTTATTTTTTTATTGGGACAAACCCACCACACTATTCCCAACCACTGCAACTCCTGAAAGCCAGAATCAACAGTGGCAACCACCAGAAAAGCGCCGAGACAATTAAGCTCGACGTGTCCCGGAGAATGAATTTACCTGTCTTGGATCCCGCACGAAATTAATCAGAAAGAATAGTGGAGGAGTAGGAAAAATATATGTTCTCAAAAAGGTTAAGTAAAACATCGTGAGGAAACCCGCATGCTTATATAATGCTAACTTTAATAATGAAAAATCTAATCATCTCGCATATTCCATCCATTACAATATTATTGTACCAGGCAAACATAATTAAACAGAAGCATCATTCATGAAGTCTTAAGGCAATCTCTTGAACAAATAAGTGGTAAGTTGGCGACACATACACGTGTCACTACCACAGACAGCTTTCGTACGGCGCAGTTCGTGACACGTTTATAACCTTCCAGAGAAGTTAGCTTTCTCATGACGTGCGATTTGCAATTTTAACTACCCAAAAATAAAAACGAAAATCGTCATTGCTTTTGCAATTTATTGATGTAATTCGACTGAATTACGTCGTCGTGGCGAGCGTTAAAAGAATTTGTTTGGTCAACTGAATTCATTGTCTTCTAATAGTCCGCAATGTAATCAAACTTGTATGCAACTCGCACGCAAGTCCTTGTAGCGTGTAAATAAGTCTTAATTCTCGTTGTTTATTGATGTATTTAAGAACTAAGGGAATTAACCCATGGCGCGATCCGATTTCAATTCGAACGATTCAAACTACAAGTGAAAATCAACCTTACTACTACGACATATGCCATGCCATTATTATGGGTAAATGAAAAACAAAACACAATCGCCACGACGACGTCAAGTCAATCGAATTGTATTATTATTTCTTAGTAGCGAGGTTGATTTTCATTTGTAGTTGGAATCGGTGGAATCGCGCCGCATCGCGGCGTGGGTAAAGTCCATATCATCATCAGCTTATTAATGTTCCCACTGCTGGGACACAGGCCTCCTCTCTGTGAGAGGGGGTGGGCCATAATCCACCACGCGGGCCCAATGCGGATTGGTGGATGTCACATGTCTTCGAATTTTTGGTTCTAGGACATGTCTCACGATGTTTTCCTTCACCGTTTTGAGAGCAGTGGCGATGAAATAAATTACACAAAGTAATGTGCCTGCCGGGATTCGAACCCACGACCTACAACTCGTAAGTCGGGACCGATACCACTGGGCCACCACTGCTCCTAAAGTCCATATCAGAACAATGTAAAGCTAAGCTAGATTGTTAGTACGTTTTATAGGTATATTTTTCTCCAGGATATGAACATAAGCAGTTCGCTTCACCACATGAAACCTATCTGTTGCAGTCCTCCTGTACGTCTCCCTCGAGTGCGGTTACTGAACAAGCGCAAACATGTGCTACAGTAGCGCAGACATTTTCTAGCCAACTAAGTTTGTCTTTCCTGTTCAATTCTTTTGGTCTGGCTGGTTCATTTTTGTTTTACTGTTTTATTTGGCATTGACAAAGTTTTCGTTGGGATTGTGGAATGCTTGTTGTTAGTGATATTTTAGTTCTGGGGGTTTATAACTTTAGCACTTTGCGTTAGATTTAAATATTTTTTTATCTGTTATACCGTGACGTCGCTCGTCGGCGTGAACACGTTGAAGAAATAATGGTTCACTGCTCGTTCCCCGTAGGTGATAGCGTTATGATGGCATTTTACCTTACCTATCTAACTCATATTATGATTCTGCTAAAGTGTCTTTTTAAAACCTCTTTTCTAGGTTTTGTTAATTAGTTTTCTTCATAATACCTTCCTATCTCAGTCTGTATTTTAGATTTTTTTTATTTTCATTATTTTTTTTAATTTATTTCTTTAGCTTCAATAAATAATTAACTAGCAGTCATTGCAGCAGTATTCTAAACGTCGAACGGGTGGTCTTCTGAAACAGAAATTATAATTGTTGATAGGAACTTTTGTGTTGCGGGTTTGATTTCCGAAAGAAACAAATATTTTGTATTACCGTTCCGGATCTTGTGTTTGTGTATTCTTGAGTTTTTAAGTTTATAAACACACCCACAATACAGAAGAAATTCCTAGGGTCAACATAAACAAAAACTTTTAGTTAATGAAAGCTGTTTTCACTTTGAAAATAACTTTATTATTTTCTTTCTAAATAAAACGAAGAAATTAAACGTTAGTACAAGAGAGTACTTTACTGCTAACCACGCGAGCAAAATTATGTAATATTTCATTTTATATTTCAAGAAACTAAGTTCCAAACTTCTATCATAAACTTCAATTAGAAAAATACAGCTGGCTCTAAAATTTCCCAGATTACAGCGAAACAATATCTTTGTTCTACAGACATATTCTTTCACACTGAATTCTTTCAATTAAAGTTTCTAACGAACTAGTCTAGCACTAGAATTTCTCCGAACGTGATTTCACGAGGGAACTTTCTAGAGCAATTAGGAATGTTCTATTCCTTCAGTTCTATTAAACTTTGATCTCTGAATCTCATAAGACAAGTTTCATTTGATTTAACACTTCGGTTTAACATCTCTTTTGTGTTTACAATTAGAATTCTTGTCTTTTAGAACGGAGATTAAATTAACTTTTGAGTAAAGCACCGGCGCGGGCGGCATTAAAATGTTTTATGGCAATTTATGTTTTCCAACGTACGTTAAATTTAATTAGTTTCGTTTCTTCATCTTATTATTTTACGAAAAATTCTGATGTAAGATATTTTTGCGTTTTTATTGGCCAATTAGTACCTACACGAAAATTTAGCTTTTCATCTACTCTCTAAGAGAAAAGATCCGTGTCCCAGCACAACATTTTAAGCTCATTAAGCTACCTATATCTACATTTTTTTAGCGTGGTAAAAACATCAAATGAGTCCTCCCACCCTCTACTGTCAGACTTGTACTGACTAAAATCCGGTGTCCTTCAATAGCCATTTATGTTCCGGGGTAACGGTGAGAAAATAAAACTCGCGACCCCGGCAGGCTTTGGCTCTCTGAGAAGGTGTTACCTATACATATAAAAATTGTATATTGCAACGATTTGGATACTTTTCTAGGCAACCTTTTTCTCAACTATGTTGGAGTAAGCTTAACAGACGTACTGGACGCAACTAATACTACTACTCGTACTGACCATGTTCCATTAATTTCCCTTGACGTTCCATGGTCACGTTTACCCGTTTGGACAGTTCCGCAGCCAAATATCGGAACTTAAGAGGAAAGAATAGCTGCAGCCATTTAAAAAAATGGGTATTTAGAAAAACTCGTACTGTCTCTCTCACGCGTTGAAAAAACCCCGATCGTGCGATAGAGAGCGTTGCAATTCGCGACTGAATGTAAGTATTTTTTATATGAAATTTGTCTCTCGGGAGAAAACGTTTTTCACATACTAAATCACGACCAATCTTTTAGATTCTGGTGTCAATCGTTTCAGCATATTATATTCTAGGTTTGTAGGTTTTGTTTTTTTTTCTTAAACTTCTTTGTTTTTTAAATACAAAGGTTTTACTTCAATGAAGATTTTGTCATAAAAATAGTAACTTTTAGGCGCCTGTAACTTTGAAACTATTATATGAAAAAAAGAAAACCTATAAACCTAGTTTTTTACTGTTTCAGATGCATTGTAAAAAATCATTGAGATAGGATAACATTTAGGGGGAGGAAAACGTTTTCTCTTTTTGTATGGACGAAAGCTCGGTAGACGATAGTCTTAACCCTAAAATGTTGCACAGAACACCAATAAACTAAATTCGCCTCCAACAATGGATGCAATCGGCTTATTATTTCCGCTGCACAGTTCAAACACTAAGCTATTAATCGCTATTAACTTATTCGGTATGAACAAACCAATAACGGGCCTCAGGAGGGGAACATGTCAGCCGCAGCGCCACAAGTTTGTTTGTACTCTGTTATGCATTTCGTGCCTTAGGGAGCCAACTTCGCTATACACTGGTCTTTATGTTGAATTCAGACGGGCATAGTAACGCTGTGTGTTGCTAACTTTTGCATAAAGTTTGATACTAATTATATTTTGGTATTGTTGGTTAGGAGCAGATATTATTGTGTATGTTAGTAAAAGTTTCTAATGTCTAAGCTTTGAATTGCTGCATTAGGTAAATTGGAATTTGTTGCTTATTATTAGTTTAGTTTTGGTATGTGTAAGCTTTTCATAATTTGTATATATAATATTTACATACTACAAATGTAAATAAGATAGTTTATGACGATAAGATATTTGTTGACGTAAAAGCGGTCGAAGGGAATTGAACTTTTGGCATACAAACAGTTTATAAACTGCATATCACATAGGAATAATATTTTCCACCCAGGCTAAGCTGCAGACAAAAGCTAGTAAATCCAAATTCATGACCGGTCCCAACTATCTCTTTGCATAAATTCACCAAAAACAATACAGTGGTTTAGACGTGAAAGCGAAACAAGCTCACATTCGCAATAAAATTATAATAATACTTAGGATTAAGGATATGTTACTCGTATGCATCATAAAAGTCGTCACGTCAACCACACGCCGCTACCGTTCGCACATCCTTCGTATCTCTCATTTATGTAACACCTCCGCTAAATAAATCACAAACTTTGATAGAAGTGAGAAACACCTGCTTTACGCGTCCGACTTTACAGATTTATGTGTACACAGGACATTTGTGAGTTAAATAAGTTTCCTCGAGTGTTTGCCAGCGACTGTCAGTTAACTTCAAGCAAGTTTGTTTGGCTTGTGAACAGGGTCAGCCTCTCCGCTGGGCAGTCAAGGCTTGTGCCTAGGGCCCCGCAATACTTAAGGCCCTGAGATTCTATATCTTGAATATTACTTACGCGAATAAATGTGAATACTTTGCGATGATGAATTGACGGCAACGCCGCAGGCATATTATAATGAATGAGTGTTTGTGCCTCAATCATACCGCTTTAATGAATCTGCCACAAATTTTATAGTCTGAAATAACACCTAAGCTATTGTACATCGTGGGGCAATTTTCGACCACTATAAGGACAAAGTCACTGACAAAAACTAATTCGTCATATTATCAATATCAAGGGTTTTTTTGTGTAAGGTACTTATGCTTTTTTTACTACTTCTCTATAATTTTCCTGGTTTTCTGTACAGTCTATCCCATCATTAATTTGTCCTGGTTTAGTCGTTTGTCACGCCAATCTATAGGTAGGTAAATATTTTTGAATGAGGCAATGAAATGATGAAAAAACGAATGATCAACAAAAAAACGAACTTAGCTTAGCTTGCAAGGGCAAGGGCCTACCACGTACTAATGTGCCCAGGGCCTTCAATAAGTTAGAGGCGGCCCTGTTTGCAGACTGTTAGCGAATTTTACGCCCGGTCAAAATTGGAAGGGTTCCTTAGTTCTTGGCCAGTATTGAAATGATCGTGCTTTCGGAAATTGGTCTCGAAATTTACACTTACAGTTGAGTTCTCTCGCTCTTCGGGACTCGTTCGTGAGGTCGGTGTTTGGTAAGTTTGGGGTACTGATAGTAGCTTATATGTTCTTGATAGAGATACTGATCGTATCTTAATTTAGTTGGGTTTTCTAGACGTTTTTTTTTATGTTACACAAAAAACAAGCTTCTTCGGCGCATATTATATACTCAATGCAAAACATGGGTTTCAGACCACAGAAAGGCAACGTGTAAACAGCGTTCATAAAACAAAGCGAACGAGAAATTTAGCTTCGAGTGTAGTGGTTGCGATGGCCTAATTGGTTCAGGCGTCTGGAGTACCTATCCAGAAAACGCAGGTTCGAAACATGCACGCAGCTCAATTTTTCGTTCGTTAAAATATCTTTGCACAGAAAGGAGGTCTATGTCCCTGCTGTTGAACCATTATAGGACGATTATGCTTATGCTATGAGCATAATGTTATGGTATGATCCAACATGCTGGATCAGCACAAGTTGGTGAATATCATTAGGCGCCTGAAGTTTTCTTTAGCTTTTTGAGGGCAATTAAGTCACATTAATTTGTACCTACAACTTCATTTCATCACTAATCCTGCCTAAATTCAAACCCACGATTAACAACTTGTCGATTCCGGCATTACCATTGGGCCACCAGCATTATATTGCCAACACATCATCAGCCTATAAATGTTCCCACTGCTGGGTCACAGCCTCCTCTCTGAGAGAGGGAGTGGGCCATAATCCACCACGCGGGCCCGGTGCGGGTTGGTGGATGTCACATGTCTTCGAATTTTTGGTTCTAGGACATGCCGGTTTCCTCACGATGTTTTTCTTCACCGTTTTGAAAGCAGTGGTGATGTAAATAAATTACACAAAGTGTCACTGGCCCACCATTGCTCTTTGCACACACAGCCCCAGACAATAACCCACATTGTTGCCAATCTTTTTTTCGTTAAGATTACTATATGGCGAGGTAATCTTCAGTAACTGGGGAAACAACAATAGTATATCAAAAGACAATTTCCTCTGAAAACACTTGTTGGAGTTCACATTTTAACGATTTCCCCTTTGTTTCACGAAAAAGGACACGGGCTGTAAGTGAACCAACTTTCTGCGAATTCTATTAATGGAAAAACTAAGTATCGGTGTTAATATTAATATTTATTAGAATGTCTTTTTCACGCTACATCGGTTCGTGAAAAGTTGTTTTTTAACTGAATATTGAGAAAATTTATGATCTATTTACTTTTTTGCAAATTACATTAATCCAAAGGGGAGGCCTATGTTCAGCAGTGGACGTCATATGGCTGAGATGATGATGACATTAATGTTTTCACTGAAAAGTTATTACCACTTAGACTTTCTTAACCATTTCTTTATGCTGCTTTTCCGAGAAATTAAATCCATAAATATCTTAATTTGGTAAGAAACCAAGTTTATGTAACCACAGAGTTATCTGGTTCATTAACTCCGTTTTTTAGTGAGGAAATCCTCAGTAACCGCAGAACCTACAGTGGTGTATCGCCCCTGCATTTGGCAGCCTAGGAGCTGTGATATTTTTGCTAAGAATGATCTACATACTCGTAGGTGCTTTAGCGTTCTAGATTTATACGTAGATACGTAAGTATTTTAGTTACAACAGTATACATAAAGACCCAGACCCATTATATTCTAAGAATTAAGAATAAGGTGAACTGGGTTTTCATTTTTTAAGTTAAACAATGTCCGTGGTACCACAAAAAACTTTTAAACGTCTGTTGAACACTTGTCTAAAATAACTCTTGTGTTAAAATAAGGTCCGTTTTGCAGTCACACTTTTTTTAGACTAGTGTTCAACAGGTGTTTTAGTTTTTGTAGTACGACTCTTTATGTTTTATTTTGAATAAATAATCTTTAATCCTAACTTTATTCTTATTCTTAATATTCGAAGAATGCTCGCTCATGGGTTTTCATAAAAGAAACAAAATACATCATTTTATTATTCTAGGAAGAACACTCTTAGCTTTACGAAGACTACGATGAATAGCCACTGATTCTTGCTTCCCAGCAATTGCACCCAGCAACTCAAGACATTTCATGTCAGCCACAAATGAACTTTCTTGTACATAAAACAAAGTTCATATTACCAACTCCTAGTTTCTCAGTGTCTTAATGTCCCACATGTGTTAGCCCATAGGTTACCCGGTTGGCGACAGATACAACCCGCCCCGTTCCGCTTCAATTTGGTGCACGCTTGAGCTACGGTTATTTGCGTTTTACAGCGTTTGACCTGCCCGGTTGGTTTAAAACCTAATGAAGTTTGTGTTTCCTGGGACAATGTGAGCTTAATCTTTCAGACGATTAATGAGTTTACAAATGCAGGACAAAGTTACTATTACTATTCTTGGTGTATCAAAAACATCACTTTTGGTGAGAGTTACGAAAGTTTGAACACAGATAATCTTCATAAATTTTGACGACATTATTTCACCACGATAAAAAAAGTCTTTTCAGAAGTGCCTCTTATACGTATAGCAAAGTGCTCCTTACATAATTCGTTATTCTCAGCATCACATTCTACAAGGAAAAATCCAAATGCTGCAAAATAAATTGAAATCAATTAGGAAATTCCAAGCCTATTCCAACAAGGCTTATTACAGACGCTTCGAAACAAATCTAGGTTTTGACTAAAAGAAAACAGAAGCACTTGACTGCGACGCCGATTGCGGCTCTAATCCAATTGCTTAAGGAAAATCCCACAGTTGATTCGCAAGCAAAATAAGAAAGAGATTTGTACAAATTACTCCAATTTCCTCACTCCTCTGTGATAAACATACAAAAAAAATGCAAAGTTAGGTCTATATTTTTTCTTTTTTGGACTCTATGCATAACGACTATTGTTATGGAAAAATGTTACTTTAGATTGTAGAGAATACCACTATCTAAATTCTGTAAAGTGTGGTTTTTCAATTAATAACAATTTTAATTCATAAAAAGACGTCAATATGTTTGGGCACATACGCCGTTGTAATCTGAGCACACATTCACTATGTCCTCTGATCTTTTGCCTTTTACAAGATAGTGTCATCACTTTCGTTCTTGACGAATCAGTCAGCCAAGTGGCTCTTACAGGCTAGACCTGTGACACTTTTTTTGATCGCGGCTGTCAGATTTTCGTAATAATAAAATTGGTAATGGATAAATTTTATCGAGTACAAACGCTGATACGTAGGCTTATAGATTATTCAAAACTATGTTTGATGTGTTCAATGGGACGTGTTTAAACGGACATGACTGTAAATAACACGTAACTTTCTTTTTTCAATAACAAATTATTTTCATAATAAATCTACACAATAAACCAAACTTACTGATTAATCAGTCGCAGGAAATTCCTGACGACCCTTACAGAGCAAACAAGGGAAATGTTAGAATACGTATGATTCTATACATTACGAATTGTTCCTATCAATTAATAAATTACTCACAGTGTTTATATCAATGCTATCGTGATATCGTACTATTGTTGTCGGATGGTTCCTCTTGTCCATCCCCCTCCCATCTAATATTTATGCATCTAAATACAATTTCACATGAACTAATGATAAATGCACAGCTGATTTGAACCAGTCGACAATTTGAAATAGTATGTAACTGAAAACAACTTCTAATCGTTTCAAACTGCGATATAGGTAAGAAGCACTTCACTTTTTTATCTTATTTATTTAGCATTTCGTCACAGATTTTAACTATTTCGAAGATACAGGAATAAAATAAATTAAATGAAAACTGCTGTTGTCATTTTGAATACTTCAAAATTACTTGTCAACTACAAATATAGGCACCATACACCACCCTGAGGCGCAATGTTGATCCGACCATTGGGCGTTTAAAACCGGTTTTTTGAAAATTCCAAATGGTCCACCAGTGCATGATTTAAATATCGCCTATAGTATAATCTGCGACTATTAATCGGTGTCATTGCTGTCTCACCGCGTGGTCGGTACAATTTGCTTCTCGCTCTATTGGTTGCTTTGGAGTTTAAAAGATCAGTACTGGGCTCATGACTGGAGTCGATTAGATAAAAAAAGGTTTCATTTATCAGAAAAGTGATATTAAAACCTTGTCCCAAAAAATACTGTGGATAAGATATTATAGAATGAAGATTTATTTATAAAGAAGTTCTGACATTAAACTGTTCTACTATACCTTACCTCATTGAGTTAACTACTAAATCCACGCTTCTGCTCGACTAATAAAATACGCGGCTTGTGCCTGTCATTACATCGAAATGCATCAAAAATAATCGAAACACCAGATGGTGAAGGTCGGCGTCAAGCATCCTTAGCTTTCCAAGGATTGAACATATAAAATATCACGCAACCAGCTTTGTTAACGCACGATTTTCGACCTTTATTTAGCGTGTTAAAATAATCGAATGAGTCCTCCTACCCAGAGCAGGGCGGGAGGGACTGTCAGACTCAGAATACTTACTAAAATCTACGATTTATTTCAATAGCCCATTACGCTTCTGGGGTCACGGTATTGTATTCGTTTGTCCGCATAGGTAGGCCCTCTAAGGGGGAGAAAATAGTTATGTGCTGTCACATTTTCCGGCTTTCGTGGAACACAACGCACACGCCCATACCCGTGCGCGCGTGTGTTTGGGGCAAACGATAATGGGTATTGTCACTTTCGTAAGGTATGCCAATTATCTTAATTTTTACCAAAATAGTAGAGTTCGTAATCTCGGGACATCAAAATGTTATAAAATAATTTAAGACTGAATGTAAAAATTTCCTATTAATCCACATCAATAAAGATTTCTATCATGGCGATTTTGGTAAATGTTCCCGACATCCTTATATTAAAATATTTCTACTAGAGTAATACATGTATTTTGCGTAAAGGGAACACTTTATGAAATGTCGAAGTTGACGAAATGAAATACATAAAACTTTGGAGTGCGTTAATTTTGCGATACTGGCGTTGCTGTGGCGGTGCGTGGCAAAACTCATCAAACGTGCTTTCGCTTTGCCGTACGCCCTTAAAATAATCCCACAGTTGATTCGCGTGTATAAGAAAGAGATTTGTACAAATTACTCCGATTTCCTCACTTCTCTGTGATAAACATACAAATAATAACACATAATCTGTCTGTTACGACTTTGTTATGTTAATGTTCCAGATTGGAGTTTACCACAAAATATTTGTGTGGCTTTTTGCGTATGGAATTTTGAACGGGTGCGAATATGACAGTAGTTTGTGCTGTATTATGGAGCAAATTGGTGATTGTTTTCATTGATTGGTAATAATATTTATTGTCACTTAATGCGGTCGAAATTTTATTGTTATGATGACTATTTGTGTTATTTGATCAGATTTCTTAATATTTTACGGTCAGCCGCTTCAAATAGTTAGACACACTGAAAACTGGGATGTTTAAACTAATAATTAAACTGTAACTTATTTTTTGGAATGATAAAATCATGAAATCTGCCCAATAACATTTTAACGCTTAATGATTAAAAGTCCTGTTTTTAGCGTTCCAAGAATACAGAATTCTGACCTCAACTGTCCACTCTTTGAGGCGCGAGTTGAGTTGAACATGATGAGCCATCGAGTCGGGCCTGTTCTTGATCGGACGGCGAGCTAATTTAATGATAACCTAAGTAATGTTTTTGACCTTTAATAGCGACTATTTAAACCACAATACAAAATAACGAATGAAATTTGTATCTCATTAAGTATTGGTTATTTATTTATCTTATAGCAGCCTTAGTTATAAATTAAAGCTTCTGAAAGTAACTTATCTTTCCAATTTAGTCAGAATTAATTGAATAAAGTTCTATTCTTCTAGTATACAAATGGAACTAATGGCGGCTTACTGTTTAATTAAAATAACTGGATCAAGCGAAATAAAGTTTAGAAACAGTGTTATTGTATGAAGTTTTAATGCGTCTCATAATAAAATGTTTGTTTCAGAAAAATATTGAAGGTAACGTTCATTAAAATTTCAGCGAATCTCGCAGTATGTGAGGCCACACGCTCTTAAAAATCAATGTATCGATGTAGGTACAGCCTAACTACATTTTAAGGGGTATAATAATCTAGGAGAATCCCATCCACTCCACCACTCGGTTTTATGCGGTCGTGAAATACGGCGATTATCATAAACGCCGCGTTTTCGTCATTCAGCGTGCGCCATTAGAGCTGTGGGGGGAATCCACGGAATAACAGGGGGGGTGTTCGGAATAGCGGGGGGTTCGCAGAATTACAGAAAATAGAAAAACACGGAAGGCCTGGTCGATGAAATCGAGCAAAAACAGATGCACGCACACATAGGCGATTACGTACAAGTGGCAGTCTTGAACAAAAGATAATCGTAATTGCGTTTGCTTCCTATAATGCTGTCCCTTCGCAGTTAGATCTCTGTTTTTATAATAAACTGCTTAGCCTTAATATTGTCACAAGATTTCTTTCTGTAGTTGTCAAATAATGCGTATCTGCGTGTATAGTGTGGAAAAATTTTTTGCGCCTCTAGTAAATGAACGAGAAGCTATTTTTTTCCTTCCAATTAACGTCAAAGTTCCAGTTAACATTACATCAAAGAAAGTCCCAGTTCGATTGCTGTCACTCTCGGTCACTCACATCGCTCTTTAAACTCATCAATTTTAAAGTTTCAGATTTCTGCCATTGATAAGGTTGTCCAAATCACAATGACCTATAAGTGTGTTACAATAGGGTTACTATAAGGTGGTTGTATACAGTAGTAAAATCTAGCTAAACTTTAGGGCACAACAAATAACTTAGTGTACGTGCTTTTTTTTCGTGGTAAAATAATCAAGTGTACGTTCTTGCGTGCGTTACTTTTTGTTTTCTGATAGAGCTGTCCTTCTACATTTACCTACTCTGTGACACGGTATAACAGCCTTTATCTCGCAGATATTACGTACAGTTACAAGCAACCTGTGTTACACAAGGAGTTTTTATGTAATGGTGGAACTAAGAAGGTCAGTAGTGACAGTTGGCTGTTATCAAGTCAAGTGTTTGTTGTTATGTTTTAGTTAAGGAGACTATTCAATGGGTATTGTTATTATTGACCGCAGATATTGTTGGTGGTTCGTGACACGTATGAAGGTATTAATGGCAATTTTCTTGGCGTATTTTTTGGTATTATTATTAGCTAGATGTTTTTTTTAAACTTTGCCCCACTCTAATTCTTCCCCCATTCGATTTTTTTTCTTTATCGTGGGTGCATTTACTAATCATAGAAAATCACTTATAAACACCTAGACCCGGAACAACTACTTGCCGATCAGACAAATATTTGTTCGTGCGGAATCGAACCCGCGGCAAGCTGCGCCGTAGTAGATAGCTTAGCCACTGCGCCAACCATGTCGTCAATACAGAATTGCAGTAAGGCTTGGTTTTAGTTGACTCTGTAAACTCTTTCTGTTATTGATAAGGTCTCGTTTACGACCTCAGTAGTTGCGAATGACGACGTGATTTGTGTCACTTTTTTTTTTTTTTTGAGATTTTTATTCAGTTTACTAACATGGTACTTAAAAGCTAGTGCCCAGTAATCCAACTAGATATTTACATATTCCCTGTCCACACTAGGGACCCTGTGTCGTGGAGTCCAGTCTCTTCCCATGCGATTCGAGTTATTTTACTGAACTAATTACACTATGTTAGAGGAAATCATAAAAAGAAACTTAAAAAGCGCGAGAAAATTAAGTTGAGAAAACCAAAAAAAAAAATAACTAAGTTAATTAACATACTAAAGACTATTAGGTAAATGTGTAACAATAATTTCGCTCACTTGCTTCTTTATGTCAGTAACAATAGAGACTCTGGATGTATCCGACTTTGTAGTAGCGGTTGTCGCGTACATTCGAGTTATGCTGATTTTAGACTACGCTATAATATAATAGCATATAGCTCATAGCACAACAATATCGCGCTCCATACATTATTATGGACACGTTCTCATTGTACTGTACTGCACAGCTTGACATAAAAATGTAGAAAACCGGAAGTCGCCACTGTCTTCGCGCTACCAGCACTTTGAATGATTTTATTTTAATATTGTTCACTTATTACGTTAGTTTTATGGCACAATAATAAATCTAACAAACCTGCGGTCTTTGTTTACATCAAATATCAAAGATTTTAAAACGCTGTGAGAAATAAAAAATTTAGTTCCGTTTCAACCCGTTCTGGCCAAGCTGTATCATATTGGCTTGCTAGCATGTCCTTCTTTGCTATACTTTATAGCGCAATAGTATAGCGTAGTCTGAAACCAACTTCACTCGCGTGAATAATCGCTCGTCACAAGAATCCGAAGCGCGAGTAATATCTGTCGAATCGTTCTCCCACAATGTCTTGTGGTATGCTCTAACCAACTATTCATCTATTTACTCACAGTCGCTATTGTAAGACGTGTATTGCCTAAACACTGACAACACAGTTGGCACAGTAGCTAAGTTTTAGGTGCTAAAAATCATCAAATTAATAAATCCTCCACGGCACGCCCTGGGTGAAACAGAAGGGACTTTCAGACTCGTACTGACTCCAAAAAACTGAAAGTAAACGGTGGAACCGTTTACTTTCAATTGTGATGTCAAAGTAAACGGTGAATTGGCTTAGATAGTCCCGCAAAATATTGATAAGACCTACAGTTATTTGTGTGTAAAAGCCCAAATAAAAAAAACATAAATCTCCAAATGACTCCTCTCAGTCATGGCGGGACGGGACCCTTTACGTTCCTGGTTACCCGACGAGCCAGTCCTGCGACCCTTGTAAACGCACCTGTGATACAGAAAAAACCGCTTCAAAAATAAAATCGTTTATGTCGTGGCCATGGAGATCAATTTACTGTTAACTACTAAGTCAAACATCTGTTAGCCAGATCAATTACGAATACTCGTAAACATCTTTAGGTATTGTTGAACAAAAACAAAGTTATTAGCTTTAGGTATCGGAGCTCGGTTACTATGTAGTTTAGTTAATGATAAGTCGTTTTGGACCACCTGTTACTCTCTAGCTCTACTCTCATTTGGGCTAAAATTATGTGGTTTGGCATTTAGTTTTGACTGTAATCGTAACGTTTATAATTATGTGGTAGGTATTTGTGGCGTGGTATTCAACCTATTAATAATATTATAAAATAATGCGAAAATTTGTGAGGATGTATGTAAGTGTATGTGTGTTTGTTACTCTTTCACGCAAAAACCACTAAACGGATTTGGGTAAAATTTGGTACACAGATAGTTTATAACCTGGATTAAGACATAGACATAGACTGGCCTGTTGGTCTAGTGGTTAGTGACCCTGACTGCTACGCCGGAGGTCGTGGGTTCTATTTAATGTTTGTGTGATGAGCACGATCATTTATTCTGTGTCAACAGGTGTAATTGCTATCTAAATATGTATGTATTTAGAAATACATAAGTATGTTTATCAGTTGGTACCCATAACACAAGCTCTGCTTAGCTTGGGACTAGATGACGTTGTGTGATAGTTGTGAAATATTATATTATATTTTATTAAGTACCAGTTCACTTTTTTGTTTATCGTTTATCCGTTACAAATACGCAAGCATTTTCTTCCTATTTTTAGTGTAGACTTTGCGTAGATTTATAAGTGCTGAAAGTTTGTTGCTATTCTACAACACGACGCCATGTTGCTTCGCATAGCGTTACGAGAAGTCATATATCAACACCTAGCTCTATGAGTGCCACGATAAGTTGTACGTGTAGTACTACGAAAAGCATAGCCAGGGACCGAAAACCATTACGGTACAGGTATTAAAGAATTTCGGTTATTTACCGCTATCTGGGTAACCAGACCGAAGAAAAATGTAACCTCTATTCAGGTTACCGTTTTAATACCGGTTAACTAAAGATAACGACTCTTTGTCACCCACACATGCGATGCGCGCCCTGTGACTATTGCCGACGGCACGTTTGAAGTGTGCAAGATAGGGGTAATTTTTATTTCGGTAACCGGTATTAATACTGGTTATGTATTCACTTTTAATAATAAAGGTGATCTTTAAAATTATCTGTAAAAGAAAAAAAGGTTGTTTTTTGAAAAAATACCGGTATTGTTGATACCGGTTTCGGTCCCTGAGCATAGCATAGTCAATAGAATTAGAGCAACCTTACCCAAGCAACTGCCAATTCAAACGAGCCGTTGATAGTAATTCAATCAATATATACGAGGGCACATACCTGTTTACCTGTATAGAATAACCAGGGAAGCATATATAAGTGGTGATCGCAAAATTAATATTCACACCTGCGCGACAACGCTCCTCTGGGGCGCGGGATCAAATGTTAGATTCAATCAGTACTTTATACGTAATGGTTTTGTGATTTTCACCTGTGTTCAGTTTAAATATGTATACGTAAGGCATATGGGCTGAGAAATATGGGGTGCGTCCGTTCTATTTTATTAAAATATACAACGTGTAACGCCAATAGCGCAAAACCTCTCGTTGGGGTAACTCAGCCCATGTTACTTAACAATTTTTGTTCTAAGACTTTTAGAAACTCGCAAAAAAATGGTTTTTCATGCAAAATGAGAAATTGGTCGGACACATCGGGTTGAAAAACCAATTTGCGAATTTCCAAAAATGTAAAAGTGATGTGTTAATAACATAAAAATTATGTTTTTTTGTTTGAATAAAAAAACGTTGCTACGCACTAGGAATTTCTTCTGTGCCGTGGGCGTTTACAAACAAACATAAAAAATCACAGTAATACACAAACACCCGCAGAACAACTACTACAAATATTTTTGTTTTCGAAAAATTATTTGTTCGAAAAAAATGATATCGTATAACGAGTTTATGTCTGCTACGAGCTTATTCTGTTAATTTAAAAGTAAAGTTCGATAATTATTTCAAGAAAATGTCATTATCGTAATAAAACGTATCCTATGCGTTACTCTAGAGTCTAGCATGAGCATGTACTACCTATCTACCACATTTCAATTTTTCTAAATTCGTACAGCAGTATCTGCGAAAGAGTAACTAACATTCGCCCGTCCCGCGTCCTTACAAACTTTCGAATTAACTTATCATCGTGACCCCGGAACGTCAAGGGCTATTGAAGGACACCGTGGATTTTAGTCAGTACGAGTCTGACAGTCCCTCCCGCCCTGCCCCGGGTGGGAGGACTCATTTGATGATTTTACCACGTTAAAAAAAATAAGTATAGTAATACTTACCGTTCGCTATCTATAATAATCTACCATTAAACTTTATTCACTCTACTTATAAGCAGGATACGACTGATCCTCATAATACTTAGGAAACGACAGGGATAAAGAACGTACAGACGTGCTCGGACTGGGCTATGAACCCACCACCTCATCGCGGGTGTTGATAGTGACGATTAATGTGCGCACATAAATACATGAAGCCTTTGTTTTTCTATTGGGGTTAACTTGAAAAAGATATAAGTACAATATCATGTGGACAGCTTAGTCCGTTGCTTTTAAAAAAGGATTTTTTGAGGATACTATCTAAACACGAAACCCGTAGTTTCGGCCGAAATTTCGGGTGTTTTCTTTTATATCTCACTGATATTATAATAAATGTATTGCCTGTACCTGTATTGTCCCACTCCTGGGCAATGGCCTCCCTCCACTACTACCAACGGTCACGGCTGTGTTGTGCGCTATCAAGGATCAATTCACATCCACATGAACGCACTTACGGATAGGTATAGGGTACGAAATAAAAATTAATGACAACACAGTTGGACATTTATCCCTTTTCCCAATATGTAGTCATAACTCATGAATTTATAAATAACTGAGAGTAGAGTTCTTACGAAAGTGATAAGAAATTTTTAAAAATAAAACGAGATGATTTTTTTTTACAATTTATTCTTGACTTTAATGATGACTCGTTTGTAATAATTCGTACGGACTTGGTCAGTACACCCTACATTTTTTACACACTTCTTGTAAAAGCCACATAATTCCTTTGAATATTATGTATGTGTAACACCTTCTCTGCTTCTCGTCTAGCTGTATTAAGGTGTACCTTAATTAATTCTATCTGACTTCTACTAGCCAATTACTATAAGTTACTTGAAAGGAGATCAGTAACTTATAGTAATTGGTTTGACCGTTTGCCAGAATTTGTGCTTATCGGGACTCGTTACGACGGTAAAAGATTTACAATTTCTGTACTTCCATAAAGGCATTTGTTTGTCGCATTATTGAGCTATTGTTAGCTGCATTGTAAAACGATGCGATGGAGCAAAATACGGAAGAGCAAGGAAGTGGGAAGAAGTTTGACGAAATGTTTTCTTTTTTGCCATAAGTCATATTTTGTGCTTTACTTAAATGTTTTTTGAAAGTGAAATCGACCTGGTGATATGGAAAGAACAGTCAGACTGTCTTACTGACCAATATTACCATGTTTCTTCCATTTCCCTTTGTTCTACGGACAGTCCCGCAAAATCGGCAGGCATCTGGCCATATTGATACCAGAAAAAAAAAGTTTAAAAATAATTCTTCATTTTTAGTGTGATGTAGAACATAGTGATAACGTTTTCACCAATATCAGGAGAAAGTAAATAATAAATCAGAAAAATATCTTATTCAAGTCTCTCTGCGACTCAATCACCTTTCCATCTGCCAAAAACGGTATGTCATCAATCACGAACACCTACCTCATATTTGTACATAAAAGATTTATTACCTACCCAGAACCTTCAAATTGAAAATGCGAAATACTTTTTTTTTACTATATTACAGAATTTATTTTCAAACATAAAATAGGTGTTTTCATATACATTGAATATGGGGATCGGTCCTTTTGAAGTTGTAATGAAAAAAATATAGGTAAGGTCCCATTTTATAAATCAGTTCACATGAAATATTTTATTTTAAAACCTTTTCTGTGTGAAAATAAATTGGTACGTTTGACGACTTAAAAGGGAAATGGCAGCTGTGTCGAGGACACGTTACTTTGTTTTGCGGTTTTGCGGATAACGATTTTTATTATTTTGGAAAAGTCTGTTATAGGTATATCGAATAAAAGCAAATTATTTTTGTGTTTAACTATTTGCTTTTTGTTCAGTGATTTTGACACTATATTGTTCCATATTATTAATTTTGAATATTTATTTATTAGTGTTTATCAATGTACCAGCCTAATCTCAACTTAGTGTCGACTTTCAAGAACCAATACGTAGCAACACGACTGTCTATTGTAAGATTTACAGTCACTCAAGCAACGTAACCAAACCCCAGCCAATGTTATTTTTTATTCAATTTTGCAAAACCTCTTTAAACAAAAACTTGAACTACGCTACTAATACTATCTTACCAACACACTTACTATGACTTAAATTAAACTTTAAACTTCACAGCAGCCCAAGGTTAATCTAGAACGTAACCACCCAGGGGGTTTAAACTAGATAACATAGTTTAACGCTCACTAACTCCGCACTATGAATACTTTTAAACCGTGATTTTGTAGCGAGAACTTGGCTGCTTTCCTTATCTCATTTCTTACTACTTTTATAAATGGGAAAGTTTATGAGGATGGATGGATGGATTCTTTCGCGCGAAAACACGACGGATTTTAATGATATCTATCTCAAGGTATATATCTCAAGTTAATTTTGGTTTTGAATCATTTTTTTTTTGGATGTCCAGGGTAGTTTTAAAAGGGAGTGATACGAAATTTCGAATGACGTTATTTCGACGCACGCTATTTCGAAAAAAAATAAGAGTGGTACGCAATTTCGAAAGCTCATTAAGTCGAAAACCGCTATTTCGAATGACGTTATTTCGACGCACGCTATTTCGAAAAAAAATAAGATTGGTACCTCAGTTCGAAAACAAATTGACGGTCAGTTCACAACGAGACGCGACGCAGCGCGACGTGACGATAATGCAAAAGTGTGTAACTTCCCACACGAGCTACTGAGTTTCTTTCTAAAAATCTAGACAGTGTCCTGTGCTTTTTGGTTCATAGGACCAAAAACCCCCTGCCTTCGTCCTTCCCGAGAAAAGGAAATAGGGACTTGTCCTATTAAGTATAAAGTGTTAAAGCAAATTATTATTGGAAATAAAACCTTGTCCAAACAAATCGAACTTCCCTTAATGCCTGCAGGGGTGTCAAACACCGGGCACGCCGCAATTGCGGCGGCGGTAAGACCCCACTTTGAGGCGTGGCTGGAGAGAAGTCATGGCGTCCTGGCCTACCGCTTGACGCAGGTCCTCACCGGACACGGAAGTTTCGGGAGGTACCTGTGTCTGATGCCAAAGGAGGAGACGCCTGGGTGTCACCACTGCGAAGATCGCCCGGAGGACACGGTGGAGCATACGGTGCAAGACTGCCCAGCTTGGGCGGAGCACCGACGTGTCCTCACGGCTGCGATAGGCGGAGACCTCTCGCGCCCGGCATTGGTTGCGGCCATGCTGCGGGGCGAGACGGAGTGGGAAGCGGTCAGCTCCTTCTGCGAGGCAGTAATGCTCGTGAAGGAGGAGGCGGGCCGCGAGCGAGAGAGGACAGCGTCCTCCCTCCGCCCCAGCCGCAGTGGTAGGCGCCCACGGCGACGGACGTCGGTTGATGATCTCCGGCCACCGTAGGCGCGGGCATGCGGGCAGCGAGTAAAGGGCAACTCGCTGCCCGACCAAGGACCATGCCCGGGTCGACGACGCGTTGTGTCCCACGCGCGCCTCGAAGAGCGTCAGCATAATGACGGGGCCCCCCTCTCAGAGGGCCAAAGCCTGTCGGGGTCGCGGGATTATTCCCTTACCGTAACCCCGGAACATAACAGGCTATGAAGGACACCGTGGATTTTAGTCAGTAGAAGTCTGACAGTCCCTCCCGCCCTGCCCGGGGTTGGGGGACTCATTTGATGATTTTACCACGCTAAAAAAGAAAAAAAAAGGGGTGTCTAACATCCCCTATAGTTATTAACTGGGATTTAGTATTAGTTATGGTTTCAATATATAGCGGTTTTCGATTTAATGTGTTTTCGAACTGAGGTACCTACCAGTTTTATTTTTTTTCGAAATAGCGTGCGTCGAAATAACGTCATTCGAAATAGCGGTTTTCGACTTAATGAGCTTTCGAAATTGCGTACCACTCTTATTTTTTTTCGAAATAGCGTGTGTCGAAATAACGTCATTCGAAATTTCGTATCACTCCCGTTTTAAAAGTAAATATAATGCAAAAAAATATAATATTCTGAGGCGGTAATAAGTTTGCCAAGTCAGCTAGTATAAATATAAATTAAAATCTAGATTTAAACATAGGATATTTTTTATCCCTGTAGTAATGATGCTTGGCTCGACACGCTCTCGCGTGTCTAGATTCAACATGGAACTCAATACGAGTGAAACCGCGGGCAATAACTAGTCTTTTAGCTAAACATATTCTGTGACATTTAGCTAGGAGGAGATAGAAATTATTTCTCTTATATTTCTGAAAGAGAGAGACCTTATATTCAAAAAAAAAATCTCAGACCGGACCAGACCTAGGTACTTAAATAAACTTGAAACTATTTTTTGTTCCAAAGTTAAAAGTTATTCCAGACTTTGAAATAAATAAGTAACTTTTACCCTTTAAGGATTTTTAGTATATTTGTAAAAATATAATAATAAGTTTTAAGTAAACGTAATAGTCTGAGAAATATAATGACTAGACGGCTTTTTCTTAGAAGTAACGGCAAAATATGCATTAACAGATAAAAGCACTCAGTGTTAGCCTGGGGGCCTAAAGATGTAATATCATGAAAGATAAATCAGGATCCAGACCTTTGAATAAACATTTTACTAAAACCCTTTTTAAAGTTTATTTACATCTACGCTATAAACTGAAATGTGTATCTTAATTGAAAATCCGGTCCCAGATTTAATATCTCGGCCGCGAAACAGACAGCAAAATAAAACACTAAAATTATTTTTAAAGAGTAGAGATAGTGTCAAAATTACATGGCTCAGTTGATAAGCGCCTTCGGGGGTCTACTCTCTTAGGCCATTAACGAAATTACGGGCCCATACTCGAAACTTTTGAGTGGACCTTACTCTCTATTAGCTCTGAAGTCATAAGTTCTGACAACACATCGGGAGTCGGGACGACTGTTTTATCACGTTGTCACCGATTTTTTGTTCATTCAGTAGTATGAACTAAACAATTAGAAACACCCTTTTTTATCGTGGTAAAATCATCAAATGAGTGCTCCCACCCAGGGCAGAGTGGGAAGGACTGTCAGACTTGTACTGACTAAAATCCACAGTGTCCTTCAGCTATATATTCCGGGGTCATGGTATGTAATTCGTTAGTCCCGCGAACTCGGTTGGAAAAACCCTTAGGCCGAAACTACGGGTTTCGTGCATAAATAGTAGTCCCCTAAAACAGGGATCGCAATAGGTTCTCTTATAGCACATAAACAAGACTGACATAATATAATAAGTAAATAAAGCGGCGCACGTTTGGCCATATAATAAAACGTGGTACATTTGAAGCTGTGTACCAAATATTCAGTTAGCATCGGATATACTCGGCGAGATACGAAGGGGACGTGATCAGGGTACTGAGACGTGGACATCTTCCTGGCATAAGTTATAATAAAAGGGCTTTATTAAAGAACATGCTGTGGCAACATTGTTGCTTGTTGTTTTTTTTTTAAATTAACTTTGACTACGTGTCTTTGGGAGGCAGTTTTCTTTGTTTTTTTAGGTAATTTAGCACGAACGAGAAGTTAGCGTAACGTACATCTATAATGCTATACATAAATACAACACAGAGCTTGTTTATAGTTGCTTGTTTTTTAGGGCTGATTTTAACCGACTTAGGGCTGATTTTTCAATAGTCATAAAACTTTTATAAGAGTAATAAAAATGGCGGTTTGTCAGCTTATCTATAGAAAATATTATGGCAAACCGCTATTTTTATTCCTCAGATAAAAGTTATCTGGCTATTGAAAAATCAGCCCTTAGTCGTTTATATGTATGAACTATGTTAGTAGTAGTCACTGCTAAAGAGGTAGCATTTGTTTGTAAGTAGAATATAATTTTCGAAACTCTATTATCCATGGTAGGAACCTACATGCTTCCTTAGCGCTATGGGCTACATATTATCATAATTATCTCATGCATATTAGCCGAGCCATCACAATTTATTTCTAGGAAGTCGTTAAAGGTAATTTTTATTAAAACAACTTACACATTTGGGTTTCAAGATTTCCATAAAAAGTGTTACTTGCAAGAATTAAAACCAGAATGATGACTGGAACATGATTGTCTCTTTAAGCTAGAAATATTTAAAGAAGAAATCCTTTACATTTAATGTTTTTCAACACAAAAATCATTAAAACGTTTTGCTGGTGTTGCCGTGGCAGTTACCAGACATGGTGGGTGTGTGTTTAACATAAAATCTTTATCAAAACTCAGAGGCGTATTTATACTTTATATTTAGAGCTTTCATAATGTGCGTTTATTTTGCTCTAGGCTAGACTTTGTTGCTGTTTTCGACATGTAGGTAAGTTTATTTAGGACCTATTTCAAAACAAACAGACCACGTCTGCTAAGTTTTAAATGTTATGTTGACGTATGTGGATCACGATTTTCTTGAAAATTATTTTAAGATATTGTTCTCAAAAGTAAATGAAAAAAGGTCTTGACAGACGGACAGACAGACAGTATACAGGTTAATTCTGAGGTGCGGAACCCAAAAAAATATACTAAAAATGTTGATATTCCATTATATGGTCTGCAAGAAAAGTATGGATGGAGAGTAGCTGCAAAGGTAGTAGGAAGGCCAAAATAAAGATGAATGGATTTTCTAAGGAATGATATGAAAGAAAAGGAGTAAATTGATACTGTGACATCTGATAGGGGAGAATGGAAGAAGAAAACGTGTTTCACCGACCACCAGTAAAATGGTATAGATAGGAAGATATAGGTCTGAAAAAGAAAAGTTTAAATTAAACTAATGAAATTGTATTATGTATATCCAATGTCTCTCACAATTTAGGCGAATCTAACGATACCCCTTAAGCCGAAATCCATCAAGCCGTTTAGGCTAAAGACGAGCCAAAAGAAATAGGTAGGTACATCCAATTACAGAAGGAATATTCATAACTAGCTTCTGCCCGCGACTTCTTACGCGGATCCTGTTGTTTATGCCAGCGACAACGGGGTCGTCAAAATCGAAGATCTGAAAAGTCTGATACCCAATTCCAAGAGCCCGGGTAAAAAAATTAATGGGAGTTTGGCCAGTAGAGTAAAAATTTACTCATTTATTCATCGTCATCAAAAATCAGTCCTGAACTGTTACCGCCTTCACTGCGTGGAGGTTCTAAGTTAATGTTATTTAATTATTATACAGTGAAATGAGTGATAGCTTTGATTTCCACAGCAGGTGTTCCAGATCTTCAATTTTTATACATCAATAGTGATAATGCTCATCAGATTGAACAACTCTTGCTACGACGTCATTCCGGTAAATGTTATAGTGTAGCTGGGCACTTGGAGTTCCACATCAGGTGTTCCAGGTCTTCAATTTTTATATGTCAACAGAGAGTGCTCATCAGGCTGAACAACTTTGTTAAGACGTCATTCCTGTATTTATGTTATAGTAAAGCTGGGCTCTTGGAGTTCCACATCAGGTGTTCCAGATCTTCAAATTTATTCTCTCAACAGAAAATGCTCATGACGTGGAACAATTTTTGCTATTGCTCTATTTTTGTATCTCTTATAGTTTAGCTGGTCCGTTGCGGTTCAGCACCAGGTGTTCAAATTTCCAAGATAAATTATAGCCTATGTGTTGGCCAGACTTAATACCTATACAACAAAAAAAAAATCATTCAAATCCGTCCAGTACTTTTTGAATTAATCCCGGACATACATACAGACAAACAGACAAAAATTCTAAAAACTATATTTTTGGCTTTGGTATCGATTGTAGATCACACCCCAAGTATTCTTTTAAAAAATATTCAATGTTCAGTTTTGATTTTCCTACTATTTTATTATATGTATAGATAATACTATGTATTTACGTGATCTTTCTTTCTTTTTTTTACTTACAGGATTTTATGCCAGTAACCTAAACAGTTGGTCTTATAAAACCAGACACTGACTTAATTTGTTCGGACAGCCCACATACATTTTATCTCTCCATTTTCTTGCTTCTTAGGCGTTTTGCTAAGCTTACAAGATATTGCAGGTAAAATGGTACTGTGCTATAAAAGTTGTAGTTTTCTTATCTGGCCGTTACGCTTGAACTCTTTGCAAAAACCTCTTTGGATCGCAAATGGGCGGTAAATGTAGCTGCAGATGACTGGCTGGAAAGAATCACTGTTGTAAATGTACGAACGTTCTAAGATTTGTTTATGGAATAGTATTTGTGATTTTTTTTCATATTAAAGTTAAAACAAAGTTCAGAATTACTTTTGAATTTGGAGTTCTATATTTAAAACAATAACTAAAGAGTTATCTAATTACTAACTCACGTATTTTGAACATGGAACTTAGAAAAAAGCCACAAAAAGCCACTTTAATATTTTTTTTTTCTTTCTCTTGAACGTAAATGGCTATTGAAGGAACACCGTGCATTTTAGTCAGTACCTACGAGTCTGTCAGCTCCATTCGCAGTACCTAGTTTAGGCTTTTATTTTTATTCAAATCGTGTCAGTCAATAATGTTAAAAGCCAGACTAGTCGTTGGTTGGATCATAAAAATTCGCTTAGATCCATAAAAAACGGGGCGGCCAGCTTACTAACTCTTTACTCTCAGATAATCGTAAATATTTGATTTTACTACAAAATATTAAACCTTAAATCCAACGTATCACAAACACATTACTGCTAACAGCTTATTGACAACGTATATTTAGACCACTTACCTTGCAAAAAGGACTATACATAATTTAGTATTGACACTCGAGGTCGTAATACTCGTATATTTTCCAGCTACATATTAGCGCACAGAAGGCTTCGAATAGGGATGTGTCGGAGGTGCAACTCTGATTCTGAAAAGTCGGAACTTCTGATTGATTTAACGACTCTGACTTAGGCATCGACACGACGTGACCCTCCAATGATAAGCTCTTGCGAACGAACTGATACAATTGAGCTTTTTTAATAATCAACACTACCCTTATTAACCTTAACACAATATACTCTTTTCTTATTACTGTTCCGTAGAATTTGGTTTCACTTGGAACAGAGTTGCCATATTAAATATAGTGGCACTCTATAATCGTAGAAAAGCTCGGCGCTTGCAACAGTGCCGAAATATAGGAAACTCGAATTATTTAAAAGACATGACAAATAACCCATTTTCAGTTCTTATCATCATCAGTGACTAAGTCACTTTAAAACTTACCTAAGTACATAATGTCTCCTGCTTCTGGCTCTACCGATTTCGACAAACTTGAAACTCTGGCACCGGTAAAACCAACTCAGTCACATCTCTAGTTCCGAACAACACAGCACTTACGTTTGTGTCCCACTGGAGCACATATACGCATTACGAGAGAATGTTCCATGTCGCCGCATAAACTCTTATTTACATAGGAAGCGATGCGTGAGAATGATTGATACGAATTTAGTACTCGGGGAACGGCACTCCTTAGGACTGATGAGGCCATTCATCAGCCGGTGACAACCGCCGCCATTACGTTTACGAATTTAATAAATATAATTTATGAGGAACGTATTTATCACGCGAAAGGGTGAACGAGTATTGGATGCCGAACATTCCCAATTTAAAAAAAAGATGGCCGTTTTTTTTTTGTTTTAGGTAGGTACTTCGTTTAAAAATCATTAGCCGTGTTTGCGTGTTTTCGCAATTTTCAGTATAATTGACGGCCCTGGCAACTGTGTTTTGGTAAACGTTAGCAAAATACTTTTTTGTGCCCAAGTTGAAGTATATCTAGAATTATTTTAACCCTCTATCGACCAAACTATACATATATGAGATTTATACTTATTAATATTTAAGTGATTATTTGACCACCTAATAAAAAGCAGGTCGGATCAGCATTATATCGCTGGATCACCACTGTTTTTACGTTACTTTACTATATTTTATTTTCTATTTAATATCGGGAATTATTATCTCAGGTCATGTACTTAAGTTGAAATTAGTAAAAAGTAGTTCAATATAAAATTACATAGCTTCAAAACTTCACGAAATTAAAGTCCACTTTACTTCTCTATACTGTGAACCTACATAATTGTTTGTCTGCCGTATAAGTCCGCCAATCTACACGTTTTGGTAACTTGCGCATAAAGTTTTAATAAATAAAGCTAGTAAGAAATATTTCGTTGTTGGTCATATTTTGTGAACCGGTTGGTAAACGGACGGGCGCCAAATGACCCGTCAAAATGTTAAATGTTACTCCTGACGTTGTTGCTCGCATGTGGAGGATATTTTGCATTTAAAACACCTTTGAAACTTAACTCCTCAAAGTTGTTGCAGGAAGCAGTTTGTTGTGTATGAAAGTATTTGTAAACTTTGAATTTCTGGCTCAAGTTATGTCCGTGCTAAGATTTCGTGCAGTTTACCTTCCAGATTGCTGTCTTGTTGTTCTTGCTGCTGTGGATGCTTTAGTAAAGACAATCAAGCAAACAATCTTGAACAACTTACGCGTCCTTCAATTTATTAAAAATCGTCCCAATTCCAACATTTCAACCATGTCATCTTTCGTACAATCCATCCGTAGTATCTTGGCGCTTATTTAGCCTTAGATAATTCATACGCGGGATCACAAGACCGTCTTAAAAGGACTCTTTGACCCTGGAACGCAAAAGGGCAAATGAAGAAATAGAATGGATTTTTAGGGCTGATTTTTCAATAGTCAGATAACTTTTATCTGAGGAATTAAAATAACGGTTTGACATTGTTTTTTTTTTCCTTACATAAGCTGTCAAACAGCCATTTTTATTCCTCAGATAAAAGTTATCGAGTATTGAAAAATCAGCCCTTAGTCTGTAAAAGTCTGACAATCTTTTTGGCTTCACCTAGGGGGGGGGGGGGGGGGAGGACGCATTATGATTATTTTTACCACTTAAAAAATGTGCTCATATTAACATTTTTTTTCACCACATGCAAACAACTTCTTTAGCTCGTACTCGTTTAAGAATAAACCATTTTTTTCCAAAATTTCCAACCGCATGTCCAATGCCAATTAAGCCGACACTCAAAACTACCACGCCTATACAAAAGCCATTACCCGTTCTATTGCATTATTATTTTAATATATTTCAAAATAAACATTAATATTACGTCAGTTTCCTTACAGTGAAAGGATAAACACATTTGAAATGCATGCATTGAAATGTTGAAACTACGAGTTTACGGTGCTGTGTACATTTCGCTACTGCTCTATTATTTCTATGAATGTCTGTTTTGGTGCAGTCTATGTAATCTTAGACGGTCCACATTCATGTACGAATTTAGTAATTGCTTGAGATAAATTCTTGAAGAAAACATCATTATCAACTTTCTACCTTTTATCATATTCCTCTTCTTGGGATCGGCGCAACACATTTTCTTCTTCAATTCTCGGTGCCAGACGTCATGGCACTTCTTTTTGTTTCAAAGCCATCCTTCAGGCAAACATCATTAACTTTAATTAAGTTGTAAATCTACTGCTGTATCTCTAGGATGGATATTAAGTAGTTAACAGGTTACTAGCCGACAGGGACCCATTCTGCTTTATCCAACTTTTGAGGGTAACTGCTGTGATGCACAAACCTCACATTATATCAGAACTTCATCAGTTTATAGTTTTTATCGTGGTCTTTTGTTTTACTGTCTACTGTGTTTATTTGAGCCTTTTGGCCGATATCACAAATGTTTTCGAATTTTGGACATATCTTGCCGGTCCCCGCACGCAACACACAACTATTCTCAAAACGGTTAAGAAAAACTCTTGACCGTTTTGAGAATAGTTGTGAAGAAATAAATTACAAAAAGTGTGAGTTGCCTCGATAGGTTCGAACTCATAAACTACAATTTACAATTCTCGTTTAATTTGAATTTATATTGTTTGCTTTCAGGTAAGTCTTCTGTCCTCTGACATCTGTAATATCAACGAGTCTGCTACATACTGGTAACAAAATAACGTATTATGACGGAATTTCAAAATTAAATAAACATGATGTAAGTTGATGATGAATGTGCTCTTAGCATTCCAACTACAAATGATTGCAGAATCATTTTGTGTCTCCAAGAAGTAATGTAAATATTACTTAACCTCTAAAAAGCCCTGTTTGGCGACTTAAAACCTTCATGGTTTCAAAGCCACTGATAACACTGTTGACGTAGCTGCTACTAAAAAAATCCTTGTAGAAAACCGAGTAACACAACCCGGCCATGTAATCGATAACTGTATTATCAACAGTTGCGTTTGCAGCCACCAGACCATAGAGGCAATCGTGACGTAGCAGAGTTCTAGGCAAAGCTCATTTAACACTCTTGCATACAAGTATGACGTCATATTGGTATACAAGCAAGAATTGAAAAAGAAACGGGTGGTGGATTATGGCCCACTCCCTCTGACAGAGAGAAGGCCTGTGTACTAGCAGTAGGAACATTTATAGGCTGATGATAATACAAGTAAATTGTTTAATGGAAAAGCGGCCTTAACGAAACATTGGCACGACGACGAGGAAGAAGATTTTAGTTAAATAAACTCAACAAATCATTACACACACAAGCATAAACAAACAAACCAGTCTCATTCCAACCCCCACCACATTTATACCAATACCTACCTATTGGTACATACAATACCCACACACCAACATGAAAGTGAAGTACAAATAAATGAGCGGTGTAGCATCGGTCTTGAAAACATTGCGTGGCGTAGCGCAGGGTGTGTAATTAGGCCCTCTTGGCACGCCGCAACGTGTTCATCAAAGTCAGTCGCTGTCATGTCACCGTTGCGTGGAACTACTATTGGAACTCGCATTGTGGTTCCTATTGTAATTGTAGTGTTCTTACTGATTTTCAGACGGGCGTGCAGTCTGCAATACTGAGCAATGGTGATTCTGTGGTAACAACCCTGACATGAGAGTTGTAAATAAATTACATTCTTTAATGTAATTTATTTCATCACCGCTAATATCAAAACGGTGAAGGATAATCATCATGTCTTTTTTTTTTTTTTTTAGGTGGTAAAATCATCAAATGAGTCCTCCCGCCCTGGGTGGGGCGGAAGGGACTGTCAGACTCTTACTGACTAAAATCCACCCGTGTTCCTTCCTATGCCCTTTACGTTCCGGGGCCACGGTAACCTGGGTTAAGAAAAAACCCGCGACCCCAGCAGGCATTTGGCGCGAAACACGACGCGCCACCGACCCGGGCTTGGTCCTTGGTCGGACGGCGAGCTACCCATCACTCACCGTCCGCAAGCCCGCTCCGCCGCTGTGCCCTCTGCTGATCAGAGGGACAAGCGTTGGAGCATCCACACGACAGGCTATTCGCATACGGGCAAAGAGACCACTTAGGCACACAGTGCCTAAGGAAGAGTTTTTGCCCGCATCCCAGGGTGCACCGGCCCGAAAAACTGGTCTTCCCCCTGGACGTATCCAAGAGGGAACTCCAGTCCACGGGCGCACGTGGAGGTTTCCTGTCATAGCACCCCAATCATCATGTCTTAGAACGAAAAATCAAAATCATGTTTCGTCTACGAACCCCACCTAGACCAGGGTGGTGGATTACTTCCCACTTCCTCCCACGGAGAAGAAGCTTGTGTACCAGCAGTGGGATTTGACGACACAGTTGACGTAGTGTCCGAGTGATCGACTGCTATGTTGCGTGTCGCGGGTTCGATCATCACACGGAAAAAAAAATAGTATGAGGTCATGCATACTATGAGTTCCAGTGTTTGTAAAACGCCCTCACAGTATAGGAGAAACTCTTGCGGCTAGTTATACAAAAACAAAAAATATAATAATATCATCTATGCACTCTGCCAATATTATAGGTAAAGTTCGAAATTTTCGTTATTTTTTATCAGTTACATGAATTTGGTTTATCATGAAAAAGAGTAGGATGTAATTAGGCTCCCTTGGCACGCCGCAACATGTCTATCAACGTCAGTCGCTGTCACATCAACGACACGTACGAATGGAACTCACACGAGGGATGTAAATAAACATCTATAAATAACATTAAACTTGAAGTAAACATAAAAGAAAAAAAAACATGCAAGTGATTTCCAATAATAAACATTCAAAATACGAGTCAGTCCTATAACAAGGTAGAGTCCGCGGTCTCCCCGTCTGATCAAGGAACAGGCAAAGTAGACAACGTGTCGTATTCCACAGTTCCATCACACGTGCTTTTAAAAGCCGCGACGGTGCTAAATGCCTATTGGGGTCGCTTGAACGTATAAATAGGCTACGGCGGCTTTGGAACGCAAAAGGCAACAGGAATAGACTGTCTAAATCAAATGACATGGCCGGATTCTGCCCTCAAAACTCAATCCAAATTTTAAACTATACATTAATAACAATTATATGAAAAATTCTTCTAAAATAAATAAAAAATAGTCGCAACAATTACGATTCTCTAAAACAGGCGAGGAAAATTCCTAAAAATTAAATGTTTTAAGGGTGATTTCCCTTTTGATTCATTGCTAGGAAGAGACAATTGCATCTACGTTTGGATACACGCATAAGACAATCAGTGTACCTATGTAAACTATGCTTGATGGTCATATTAAAATACCTATAAAACGACCGTGATTGTTAGAATTGTACGTAAATGATTTTATCATTAGGATAATTTACCACTTTTCGAAAGGCGCGCGTCTTGACGCGACTAACGTACCACTTTATAAATCGATATATTTTTAAAAGTGCGTATCCAAATGTCCTAGACTTATTTTGACGTTCCTGCGTCAGTTGAACTTAACCGTCAAAACTGTAAAATCTTGCGTTGATCATTACACGTATTACTGTGATCGTTACTGTGTTGGATTTTAGATGTTTTAACTCGCCTCCACGCTATCATTTATCAGACTTTTGTTTACGCTTCCAAAGTTAATAGTATTGTGCTGTGTAAAATGGACTTGTATATACGTACGATTTGGATTGTGACGGTCACCATGTCTGAATTGTATTGTGGTCACTTATCGAATGCGACGGTATAATGTTGTAACAGCTTTAATACCGCAGCTACAAAATACATTGTCTGAATGGTTATCCTTAGTAGTACGTACCTAAATAGTAATTATAATAATTATTCATATTCTGCATTTTGATACACTTAAAGAAATCAGTACATAATAATATTTTTTCATGAAATCTCACAATCAGGTTAGCGTGTGCTGGTATCTGAGATTGCACCCTAATTATGACCAAGTATAATTAACCACGTTTATTACACTACCTGTATTAAGTATTTCTTCCATTTAATCTTAAAATGTCCATGTTACAGGATCGGAGAGCAAATCTGCAAGTATATTCATCCCTGCTGGATACGAGCTAATTGATAATGATTAAATATACTTAAACAAGATGCCGAACTATAGAAATGTGGATCTGCATTGCCTGAAACACTTCCAATTCTAACAGCTGCTACTCCCCTGCTATCGCTTATGATCCACCACTACCACCACTACCGCTGCCAGATGATAAACCTGCTAGAGCACTCAATTATCTAATTAATTAATAAAAATACAAATATCATTTTAGTGTTTTATTGTCTGTTTCTGCGTGTGTTTTGGCGATGTGAAACTTTTGAAGAGAGTCTAACAAAAATAGTTAACTGAACATTAAGACGCGGCCTTACCGCAGTGAACGGAGAGGCTACGCACGTGTAAGAAAGCTCGCTTTGTAAGAAAATGTATGTGGTTGTGTCCAGTGCAAGCCACGGAGAAGCTACGCACGAATTGACGTCATTGATACACGCGTGGCTTGCTCGAATAGGCGGTTACATAGCTCAACGTTGTCGACTTGGGTCTACGTTTCCACTGGAGTACACGAATATGACCCACGACTATTTACAGCTCGATTATCGCAGGGCGGTTTTGCAGTGGTACGTTCGTAGGCTCTCCGTGCGCCGTACCACGATATACATAGTCGTGTGTACTCCAGTAGAAACCTACCGCGTTCCCGTTATCCACGTTGTCAACTAAATTAATACACGCAGCTTAAATGCGCCGCGTGCCCATGCACAGCAAGCGCTGTGGTGGGGCCGCGCCTTTAGCCACACGGTACTGACCAGTCTGTATGAAGAGACAAATCTAATACGTGCCTAGTGAAGAAACGGCCTCTATCTACTGAAAATACCAATTCTCCTATTGTTCCGCCTGAATAAAATGTGCCTGAATATTTTGAATAGCAATCGGAAATTGCTAATCAAAACGTTCAGGCACTTTTTTAAAATCCTGTTTACAGTATCTCTCGCCTGTTCTCTGTTCATAAAACTTAAACTACTACAAATAAATACCTGTAAGCTTTAATATGAGGTACTGTTTGTCAATGTACATTAATATTTTTTGTCAGGGCATCGCTCTATACAAATTCCGGCCATGTCATTTGACAGTCCTTTCTGCTTCATCTAGAACAGAAGAATTCATTTGATGAAGTTGATAATCCACAACAACCTATCTTTGAAAGAAATAACAAAAAGAAAATAAAATCAAATGCGTACTAAAAGTCGTTGTTGCGAAAAAATATCAGCGATCGTCGAGATCAAGCATGTTGCCACTTACTCTCAACTTTGAAGGGCACCGCCCCTTAGCGCTCAACCACAGTAGGTATTACAACTCACAACATACCTGATAAGTAAATTGATTAATTAAGCCTTCATAAATCAACTTGCTAATTATAGAGATTTATATTTCTATAATGAACATTCGTTTTAAGGCAGGCTTAGGAAAATTGCGATAACCCTCAAGTGGAGTAGTGAAGTTCGATAGATCTGGCTAGACGTGGAGATAGCAGACAGAGTTAGGTTTTGGCAGAATGGTGGCCAATATACGGCCAAAGAACTAAGCAATAGCTTGTTTCGTTAAAGATTTTCTGAAAATCGCGTGGAACCGATGGATGAGGGACGCACAGAAAGAAGAAATATGATAGAAAAGGCGATAAGCCTAGCAGTGGGTGATCCAAGGCTGAAATGATGATGATAATTATGGTGATGGCTTGCGGAAACAACACACAGGAAAGTTCTTTGTAAAACTAAAAAACAATGTAAGAGAGGATCGCAAAATCTAATTCGGACATGAAACGTATATTGAGTCTTAAAGTTACTTCTATTACCTATACACAAAAACATAAATGCGTGCCTTTTTTGTTTTGCGAAAACAGTAGATACTACACTTCAACCCGTAGCGAAGCACTTCACGAACGCTGAAAGCATACAAACAGCAAAATATTTTAACAGAAAAGGGTTATAGACCTCTCTATAGATATAAAAAAGTGTGTTATATGAACAAAAAATATAAAAACAGAGCAAGTAACACGATCCGGTGTGGGGTGAGCAGCGGTCCTTAGTCACGCGTCACCCATCGTTTGAACACGCCACTCGAATGTTCCCACGTAGCCAGTAGACGAACCAACTCGGTATACAGTAGAGTAGAGAGTTCAACCCAGCCCGCATCGATGTCCCGAAATAACACTCATCGTTCAACGTATTTATTTTTAGAGAAAGGTTTTTGTTTGTGAAAAGTATCTACCAATTTCCGCAGCTCTTGATTCACGAAACGAAATATTTATTTATTTTGCGTATTCAGGAAAAATACGAGGCGCTGCTTAGGTAAATGATATTATTTTGTGAAAAAATTGTAGAGTTCGTGAATCTAATAAACAATTTCTTTGAATTGCTTCACCTAACTAGCATCTTCAGTTGAAAGAAAACGGTGAAAAATATTTTAACAAGCAGACAATTATTCATTTGGCTCCTCCTCTTTAATTTGCTCTTTCTTTAATACGCCTGAGCTCGCCAGATAACTCCATTAGCCGGATTCCTAGTGGTTTTTCACGGTTTCTTGTCTGCACTCCCTAAGTTTTCTCATCAGGGAGAAAATTTTCATTTCCTTTAAGGTTATTCTATTCGTTTTACTTTTTGCTCTTTCATTAGAATCTTGGTTTTTATCGTTGTTCTATTTGCCTCATTAATAAAGGCGGAATAACTTATGGCAGTAACTTATGAAAGGCAGGAAGGCCATTACCGGCATTCTCCTTCTAAGTTTAGGCAATATTTTTCGAATTAAGTGCGTAAATAAGTCTAAAGGTTGGATAATCAACATTGAGCGGTTCGAAATCGGGATTCCACACGGCCATATTTAGAAAGTTTTTATTGATTCAATATGCTGAGACGGTATTATCGCCGCTCTCACAAAGTATTTTAATAAAAGTCCCAAATATTCAATTGGGAATATCAAACGGGCATAAAACGATTTGAAATTGAAGTCGTTTTCATGTAGGTAAGTACTGATCGACATTTTTTTTTTTTTTTTTTTTTTAGGTGGTAAAATCATCAAATGAGTCCTCCCGCCCTGGGTGGGGCGGAAGGGACTGTCAGACTCTTACTGACTAAAATCCACCCGTGTTCCTTCCTATGCCCTTTATGTTCCGGGGCCACGGTAACCTGGGTTAAGAAAAAACCCGCGACCCCAGCAGGCATTTGGCGCGAAACACGACGCGCCACCGACCCGGGCTTGGTCCTTGGTCGGACGGCGAGCTACCCATCACTCACCGTCCGCAAGCCCGCTCCGCCGCTGTGCCCTCTGCTGATCAGAGGGACACGCGTTGGAGCATCCACACGACAGGCTATTTGCATACGGACAAAGAGACCACTTGGGCACACAGTGCCTAAGGAAGAGTTTTTGCCCGCATCCCAGGGTGCACCGGCCCGAAAAACTGGTCTTCCCCCTGGACGTATCCGAGAGGGAACTCCAGTCCACGGGCGCACGTGGAGGTTTCCTGTCATAGCACCCCAAGTACTGATCGACATAGCAACAAGTTACTCGGCTATTTGGGTACTTTAACAATTTACATTTGAAAACTTTTAAGGTCGATCTTACGGATCATAACAGAACCCTTTCTTGAAAGACTTTCGAAACAAAACTTAGACTATTTTATTAACCCGTCAGCTGTTAAAACGGGCTAATAAAACACAATAGCTTATTCAGTATGTTGTACTAAATTAATTGGCAGAATTGGATCAAACTCGCCAGTAAACTTAAACAACACGAAGTGTGAAGGTTCGAAAAGCAATTTTCAATTAAAATTTGAGCTCGACTGTTTTGACAGACGTTTCATTAGCCTGTTTCCATTCGCGCTGGTTTCCGACACGAACTTTAGGCACTAGACCTACAGTAGCTCGTGTGGTGTTTAACGTTATGTCATATGTCGCCATACTGTTGCCCAGTGGATTGAATTTCTGTGGACAAAAACTAAATTGAATTTACGTAAGAGTTAGGTTCGAGTTTCCAATCACTCTTCTCGAATCATGAATTTTGTTATGAGTCGTGCTATTCGAAAACTTACAAATTAATGTTTGTACTGGGTCTAAAAGGGCCACGAAGCAATATTCATTATGATTCACTTCGTGAGTGAATAATAGGAGATTAGACAATGACGTTGCTGGTTTATTAAGTAAATCATTAGAATAGAGACAATCTCAGACACCGTGCCTGCTTAGCATGACCAATTCTGTCTATTCCTACCGAAAATAGACACAGTTTTTTCATCGTTACTTCTTATACAATTCAAAAGCTTTTTTACATTAGTTTGACTCGATTCATATTATTATAACATTGAAACTTCCCAAATATTGTGTGACGTAGTACCTACAAGTGTTTTTTTTTTTTAACTAATTTAGAAAACGATATCAGTTAACATTCTTCTATGGTGCAGTTAAAGTTTTGGACAAACATTATTCGTATTTAGGTAAATAACTTACATAACTTACGATGCGATAATATTAAAAAATGTATAATCTCAAAGCATTATTTCACTTTGCTTGAGTGAACAAAGTGGACAACATTGGTGTCCTCTATTCACCTCGGAAAGATATCACCCAGGTGAACAAAGTGGAATAAACCAAAATAGTCAAGTATCATACAAATGTCTCAACATCAATGGAAGAAACTACATTCTATCATCGCGATTTTCTATATACCGGGCAAAGGCCTTCCAATTCCTTTCGTAAACTCTTTTTCCGGGTGGCTGCAAGTCAGCTCTCATGGTATAGGTACACGTTTAGGTGCGCCATCTGTCTCCCGGCACAATCACGAATTAATATACTTTTTAACAGATGTATGTATTAATGAATTAAGAAAAATAAGTAAGGAAAGACATTGTGGTGGCAAACCAATACCTAACCAGTGCAATATCATGAACATCTAAAAGGTAAAGCAATATAAAGCAAATATGAATAGAGAAAATATCATCATCTAACGCGGTCTCGAGAGAATTAGTATTGGAAAACTAGCTTTGTCGGCGGGCGGGATTGGAAAAATAAATGAATGCACGGTTTTTTTAAACAGAACATCCCTAATGATAGTGCTGCTTTGAAGAAATCGTTATTTAGTGATGTGCGAATAATTTCTCTTTGCATAGAAATGCTTCATACTCATATACGAACATTCAAATTGGCTATACCGCTAGTGCGTTTTATTTGCGTTATGTCGGGATACCCATGGTAAATTAGTTTTCAGATCTTCTCCTTTTTAATACACCATTTTTTTTCTCTGCTTTTGTACAGTAAGTTGGTCGTGTTTATGTGAGATTGGACCGAAAAAATGCTGAAAGAAAATTGTTAAAGTAATATTGATGAAAATATAAACACTTCGATGGTTAATAGCTAACAAGATAATCTTTCACCGTACAAATTTCCATAAGTTTTAGACTACAGGCCTACGTCCAAAATGGATGTGTCTTATGGACTACCAGGTGACGTATATAGGACGACATAAGAGCATAAAATAATAAAATTCAGCGCTATGCCATCATTTGTAAGCTGGGCCTGTAGTCTATGTGGCTTTTATAAAACGGTATAAGTACTCCAGCAACCTCATTCATAGGACATCCCATTTCCCACTTACTCTTGTCCTCCAAGATAAGAAGGAGCACTTTTACATATAATGAGCACTGGACAAAGGCATTACACAATGGGCCAGTTACCGCAGTTAATTGGTACAATTATGGACCCTTACCATTAATTTAGTGCTTCAAGTTACGGTCGCCAATACTTAGGAATCAGGGACAAGTAAAATTAAATGTAGACTAAGATGTCTTTGTTATTCGTTTGGTAAAAGCCGAAAAACAAATAAGATTTTGAATATTATCTTCTCAGTTTTGACGGCACAGTTGGTGCAGTGGCTGAACAATTATCTGCTGCGGTGTATATTGCGGGCTCGACTCTTGCACGGAACAAATGTTTGTATAACCTATAGGTTCTGAATTTGGCTGCTACTTTAAGTGACTTTATTTTTTTGTCAATATTCGAAAATCATTTTAAGTTACCGCTCACGATATATAGCAAAATTATTCGTAGAGTGGGCCAGATTTTTACATAGCGCGTTTGGCTAATGAGTAATCAAATTGTCCCCGATTGTTACATTATTGAGACTATAATATCGTCGACGACGCGTCGTGTTCCACGCACGCCTCAAGGAGCTATCAGTAATTTGACTGGGATTTAGAGTGTTACCAGGAAACCGTGGCGTCGGAACGCAAAGAGCTATTGAAGGACATCGTGGATTTTGGTCAGTAGAAGTCTGACAGTCCCTCCCGCCCTGCCGTGAGTGAAAGGACTAATTGGATGATTTTACTACGTAAAAAGAAAGAGTCATAAAGATATAATTCAATAGCTCATCTGAAAAGCCTGACAGTCTTAAACTATTTGCTACAAACAATGTAGTAAATATTTCAATTGAATTCCTCATAAAACTGTAATAAACATTTCTTAATATAATTTATTGATATTTACGTCTAATAACTTGTTCAAGTCTGGGCTAGAAATTGTTCAGATTACGCAATAATACCTAGTGGTTACTCGTGCTGAAGGGATTTCACTGAAATTGCAAATTATATTCATGATACAGTGCTTGAATTATCGGTATTAGGTACTTGAGAATTCGTATTATCTTATAATTACGTTCACTTTGACAATAGATTAGGTTTCTAGTATCTTTAGCTGGTAGGTATGACAATCTAGGGTGCTGTAGGTTTTGTAATTGTCAATACTTTACGTAAGTAACGTTTTATAAAATAAACTTTCCATTTAATAGGTTGAAACTAGCTTATACCCGCGGCTAAGGCCTTGTGTGGATATTGTACATGTGCTAATTCAAGTTTATAACTACCTGTATGCCCAGTTTTATTTTTCTTTTGAAAAGTGGTTTTTGCATGAAAGAGTTACAAACGTTCACCCATAACAGCTATAGATAAATAGACAAACAAATCTAATGTTAAAATAGTAGTAAGATTGGCAACATTAGAAAAAAATTAGGTATGTAGATATGATGTCCTTGCTGCCAAATCAGTACCCTTATCACGAATTTTCAGTATTTGAGACAAGTAAACTGGAACTTTGACAATTTCAAATTGACAATTTTCAGGGAAAAAATTAGTTCCTGCTTCGCGCACCAGAGGCGCTGTTCCATTTATTCATATATGAAACGTTTTAATTACTGTAAAGTAAAAAAGTGAAAATTCATGCTAAGGGTACAGGTATATAAAAAACAGAACGTCTGTAAACTACGTCTTTAAACACGAAACGTTCTCAAAATCAAATAAACATTAACGTAAAAATAAAACCAGAACTCTCCGTTAATACTCGACAAATCCCAATTATCAGCAGGAAAACGTACCTCATTAATTTATTCTCAGCTAAATATAAAATGGCCGAGATAATAGAAGACGACATATTTCATGCGCCACAGAGCAGGAACTGCTTGAATACATTACCAGTATTACCACAGAAAATATAAAAAATGAAAAACAGTATTTGAACTACAAAAGCTCGTGACTTAATATTGCCGGCACGGATAGCGCAGTGACTGAGCAATTGGACTGCTCCGCAGCATGTCGCGGGTTCGATTCCCGGAAGAAATATACTTGAAAAAAATATCTGAATGGGTTTAAAGGAAAACCTGAAATTTTTGTAAACACACAAATTTTAAGTATATTTCTGGCATTTCAGTTGTCACCTAGTTGAGATTATTTCATCGAGACGACATTAGACGTTTTATACCGAAAATTATGAAACTTAATAATACTAGATTTAATAAAATTTCTTGTTGATTCGCTGGTTATCTTTATACTGTGGGACTTCCACTGATATAGGTTGCGCGGAAACATTCCGCGATGCAAATAAGTATATTTTTATATTTTGCACTTACGCCACCCTGACGCACTGCCTGTTTTGTTATACGACTTTATTATGCTGTGACCTGTTAGATTTTTAGATATAAAATATGGTGGGGGAAGTGTTTTCGTTAACTTCAAGTGATTTGTGGGTAGTGTCTCCAAGTATGAGGTAGATATTGTTATTTATTCTGATATTTATGCGGAAGAAAATAGCGTCTCTTTTTCTTTAGGGTTATTATGTGTGTTTATACTTATGGTAAAAATAAAGTGCCGGGTCGAGACCAAAATTAGTTACCGAGGTACCATACTATAGTAAAGTTTAGTTTCAAAACATTTTTTTACCATTTTATAAGTTCTTATTGCCACTTTTATAACGTAAACGTATCTGAATTAATGATGAAACAAATAGAAACAGCTAAACATCAGATTATAAAAATACTTCAGAAAAAATATAAGATCGAAGTAAAAGCTCAAGAGCTCTCTGAACAGCGAAATGTTTATTTTTAATATTCAAAGTACATTTCCAGATTTATAACAAACCCGGAATGTATATTGTAGACGTACACGTGATAAACATAGATTTATGATACGATCCATGAAAAATCGGAAAACCGTTTGGCAAATAAAACACTTAGTTTGAACGTTTTTTTTTTTTTTATGTTTGTAGCACGCGTAGCATGACCAATTCTATCTCTACTCTACGAAGAATAGATAAAGTTATTTTATGGTTATTTTCCATATAATTCGACTGTTTTTTGCATGAGTATGGCAGCATACCATTGAAGAATAGTAACATTTCTTTTCTACATTTTAAACATTGACATACTTAAAACGGCATAATTTTTTCTACATTCTGTCATTTTGTCTTTTCTTTCGTCGACAAAACCGATTCTACCTCGCACTGCTACGTGTGCAGTAGTCGGTTAACACAAAATACACACATTAACCGAGAGAGGTCGTATTATATTCTCTGGGATACCTTTAGAAGCCAGATCATATGTCGTGATCGTTCAATCCCCTAAAACCAACACACTAAAAGTGACAGTAATTGGAAAATATCGATAGCCTATTGACAAAGGCTTTATCCCTTTATCCGTTTAACTGATCATTAGGGGTCTACGTGGCGACATCACAGGACGGTGACCCCGTGACGGCGTCACGTTGTCCGCCAAACATATTGACACACGTCCCTTTAAAACAAACACATTAGGAATGACGCTGGTCTATTGTGTCCTTTTTGTTCATTTTGCGAGCCTTTTGCTCAATAAATGTCAGTCTTTGTTACACTGATTTTGCTAGTATGTGGTCTCAATACAGTACAAGCCTTTCAAGTTGAGTAGGGTTAAATTGAGCGACGTCACCAACATATCCCAACAAACTTCTTTGAATAAGATCATCAACGGAAAAAGCAAACCCATTAAAACGTCTACTATCTGCAATACACTTGGGGTGTCTCAAGGAGCTGCCAAGAACCACGTTTTAATTAAGTTTAAAGCGAAAAATATCGTCTAAGACGAAAATCAATTAGCATTTCCAAGAGGTTCAAGGGACATGAATCTCTAAGTGGGTTTGCAGTAAAACTGCGCTGTCAGCTTTAAAAGTGCAATCAAATTATTGGCGGAATAATTTATTTTATACTTAGGAAGCTTTCGCGTCGCTCGTTACTCACCTTTTACGAGGTAAAAGTCGTTTTTAAGAGAGTTAAGGCCCGCACGCAATCTCAGCGTGTAAAAATGTTCCTGCTGGAATTATTTATGTGGTGGAAAGACGAGGATTCATATCAGTTCTTCTATGTTTTACGAATGGTTTTTACAAAGTTTATCCGACCATAATTCGCACGGCTTCAGTTAAAATAGCCGCAATGTTATATAACGTTGCAGTGAGCCGTTTTATTGTGATAAGTTACTAGAGACAGTCTCACGGAAAATATAGTCCGTCGCGTTTTTCATTTTCGCACAATACGGTATTTATTTTCTCCGTTGCCCATAGTAAGTAATTAATGGCTATAATGGGCGCAAAATGTAAATTCTGCCAACCAAATACCGATATTTCATACCGGTATGAAAATAAACGAATAAAGTGAAGCCAATCTTCATGAAAAGGATAGAATCACTAAAATTTTATTGAAAAATAAAATGCAAATACAAGCAGTTTGCTAAGACTCTGCTGCGGGGACTTAATTCGCATGGAGCAGCACTTCTAGCATCAAAATATAATATTTTATGTGTTCGGATAATCACCAGAATTTTCTAGAATATTTGTACTTTTAAGTATCAAAAGAAATCCGATCACGTTGTAGTGGGGTAACTTACGACTTTAGTTAGGCCCACAATTTCGTGGCCCACAATTTCGTGAACTGAAAACTTAACGAGCTATTGACATTGTTGACTAAATACTTATTTAAATAAACAAAACAAAAGTTCTGTGACTGTAAATGGTTTTAACAAACTAAATCCGAGTTGAAAGGGGCAGATTTAAATTTTCATTTTATTCCTTTACCGGTATTCTGTTGAAGTTTTGGCGGGCAAATATTTTCACTGAGTAACTTTTCTATTTGTTTTATCCTTCAGTAATTTAACATAGAACAGGATTCGTTTAAAACGGATTGGCCGACCTTTTGTTCTCATAATTGTTGCTAATTTAATATTGTTTTCAGAACATTACTTTGAGTCTCTTAAATAATAATTTGTTTAACAATATTGTTATTTTGTTCTAAGATTAAATCAAGACTTTGTATATCGATCATTAATACTTTATCATTAGTAAGTTTTAAATAGAGAATTGTATTGTGTTTAATCACAGGTAAAACAGAAAAAGGGTGCAGTTGTACTTATCAAACTAAGTTTTTTTCTTTTCTATAAGAGACACATAAAATCATATTAAAATAAAGTAAGAGAAAATCAGACTCGAAAGTAACATTTAAAGTTTCTTTCGAGTCTTTGTGAAAGTGTAAGTAATCATATTTTGTTATATTTTATCTAACTACTCTGGCACAAAACTATGCAAAAGCACAAATACACATGATACCAAATGGTCAGCTTATTGCCTTCATATAATATCATGATTTAGACGAGAATCTATTGAAACATTGACAGAGCTAGCCAGAAATTGAAATACTCGAGCCTCCATGTCTCGTTATCCCTTTGCCTTGCTTTTGCTTTTGTCTCTCACGGGTGACACAAAACGTTCATGGTTGTGTACAGAGAAATGGCTTTTGAGGACCTTTTATTGTTGTACAAGATTATTTTGGCTAGTGGTCACCATAAATTCTCAAATAAATCTCTCTTACATTGAGAAATATTTTTTTTAAACCGTCAATCAGTACCAATGCCAACTTGTTTTTTTCTTAATTGGCTAGAGACGAAAAATGCATGTCTGATGTGCATATAATTCTGAGTCCGATTCCCAGTTTGTGTAAAGTGCTGATAAGTTTGTCAGTAGCAGCCGCTACAGTAGCATATTAATGATTACATGGAATATCAATGAGTAAAACACTGACTACGCCATTCAATCGCCAAAATATTATTGCAGCATCATTGATTGCAGCAATATCCTGAACCTTACAAACACTCTCCACCGTTTATTATTTTTCAATTCCCACCCAACAAACAAAAAGGTAAAGAAAATTGAAACAAAAACTTATACCTAATACACAAAGTGCCGCCTTCGACGACCAATTACGTTGAGGAATGATCGTTTAAAAACCTAATATTAATTCTGAGCACGAGGGACCCTGGGTAGACTGAGGCGTGAAATTCAATAAGTGTTGTGTAACAAACGACTCGGCGACGTGGCGTGGACGCAGCGACGTCGCAGCGACGTCTACGAGACGTGACGTCGACGTAGCGACTTGTTGAATTTCTCCGAAGGATAGTTGGAACTTAACTAATGAAATGTCGGTAGTATTAGCAGCGAATGGGTATTAAATTGGTGGGCTATAAGGGTAAATCCTTCACGTTGGAATGAGGTATTAATACCCGCTCGGTTAAAGGTTTCGGATAGAAAACCGATATTGAGGGGTCGAGTGTAAATTCTGTGGCTGAGCACAAAAGTATAGGTGGTACATAGTCTTGTTTTAACACAGCTAGTGCAATTTTGCATTTATAGTAGAGATCGGCTGTTTGAGAATGAATAGCAGATTACTCAAATCTCTGGATAGGCCTAAAAAGTCAACGTTTTCAAGATTAGTTTCAAAACATCACAGCATCCTTTCAATACACTCAATGTGTGTGTTCGAATTCATCTCAAACCGAAACTGGGTTACACAATACGCAACTAGAGGCCAAACATGGCACGGAACTCACCTGAGTTTGTACCTCACGTCACGTGTTTCTAAGGCTTCCCACAAACGATTCAAGCTAACTAATGACATTCAATTTAGCTGTTGTACCAACAATTAATCGCTTGTAAGCGGAATTATTGTTACAACTGTTATGCCTCTCATGATTAATTGTTGAAGAGGGATATAAAGTGATCCGGGAATTGTTTTGTGTTGAATATTGAAATGTAATTTATATGTATTGACATGTAATAATTCCTCTTGACTGATTGTTTTTCTGATGTTATCCCAGTTTTTTGGGTACACCTATACACTCATTGTATCAATTAAATAACGGTGTCATAGAGACAGGTCAACCAAGTTGAAAATGTATCTATTTTGGGAACAACAAGACATAATTATGGAGTAAACTCAGAAACACGATGGCATTACCACGAGTTTTCACGTTTTTGTTAAAACCGGACTTTGACGTTAATTCTTATAGAATTAATATTAGGCCCCAAGCTGTTGTGATAACATGGACACCATTGGCGCCACAGGATTAAAAAAAAGATGGTGTACTCGTATTATTCAATATCTTTGGACCTGATTAATTTGAAATATGTGTATGTTTTTTTAAACAAACCAATATTGTCTGTGATTAAAAAATTAAGTGAAAATAGCTCGTATTTTGTGTAACTACCTCAGTTTTATGCAGTTTGCATAGTACTAGCAATTTGGAGCACGATTCTAATGCTAGCTCTGTTTTGCCTCATTAGCCTGACATAAGCTACAGCTGCGGCCAAGTGCTCAAGCTCCACGGAATTAATTGTAGGAAAAAGCTCAACTAATTAACTGAAATTACACACAACAACGTTTAAAAATGTGAAATAAATTACACAATTTCAAATATTTTTCTCATAGATAGACACGGCGAATATAAGATGGAAGAAAAGTTTCTTACGAATACAATTAAACAAGGAGTAGCATGAACTGAAATTGTGGGAAAAATAAAAAAAAAACACATTTTACTCATAACACTTCTGTTTTATGGCTGTGTAAGCCATCCCGCGAATATTTTTGCTCCACCAAACCAGCGTCCTACCTTGCGTTTTTCCATTTTCTAGTGCTAGGAAAAGCCTGAAAATGGCGTCACTATTGCAGTCATGCCATAGTGCTCACCATGGAGTTTCTTGCCGGTTCTTCTCCAGGGAATCGACCAACCCGAACCGAGCACCTGTTGTCGATGTTTTACAAGTGCCTTCATGGGCCTATGTGAAATAAAAATATTTGATTTTAATTTAGAGTGACGTCACTTTTTTGGCATTTATGTCATAGTTATAGGCATAATATTAACGAATTATTTAGATACATAGAAAAAAAAATCACAATAACTTTATTACAGTGAAATCTAGATTTGTCGCTTTAAATATTGCACCTTTAGAAATATAAAATTACCCTGGCAAGGTTTCGCTTTTCTAGCTTGTTTCAGCGTAGTTAATTAACATCCACGATATGCACTGTTGCCATGTTTTCAGGAAGCTGGACTGTATAAACTAAATAATAGCTTTTGTTCTAAATAACCGCTAAGATAAAGGCGGCAAGAAGCTGTAATGTGTGGGTAAGCGATGCTTTGTTTGTGATTAGCGCTAAGTGCTCTGATGCTAAATAATGGACGGCATTAGCAATGTATGTGACTCTTTTTAGCAAAGAACTTTCGGTTTTTGAAGATAACTTGCACTGACCACGTTAGTTGCTTACATAATTAATGTGGAGGTTTGTTTTTGTCTTTGTTTACTACGTTTTATAGTCAAGATAACTACACAGTTGTTATCACAAAATAAGGTGACAATGATGCCAGATTTCTGGAGACGTTTCACTATTACAACGATGATTTTATTGACACCCTGTAATTTATATTTCCTCTTTGGACACTTAGGTTAATTTTTGCTGCTACTATAGGGAACTACATAAACGGTACATTTTTACTATTATTGTAAGTCTATTTGCAGTTTGTCATTTTTTTTTTCACTTGTACTTAAGGGCTGCCTATATTATTTTGAAAGGTCAAGCAACCTTATTATCCAATTATAAGTTGATGGCCTAAGCTTGGGCGGTGCACCGACGTGTCCTCACGACGGCGATAGGCGGAGACCTCTCGCGCCCGGCATTGGTTGCGGTCATGCTGCGGGGCGAGACGGAGTGGGAAGCGGTCAGCTCCTTCTCGAGTCAGTGATGCTCGTGAAGGAGGAGGCGGGCCGCGAGTGAGAGAGGACAGTGTCCTCCCTCCACCCGCTCCGCCGTCGGACGTCAGCAGATGATCTCCGGCCACCGTAGACGCGGGCATGCGGGCAGCGAGTAAAGGGCAACTCGCTGCCCGACCAAGGACCATGCCCGGGTCGACGGCACGTTGTGTCCCACGCGCGCCTCAAAGAGCGTCAGCATAATGACAGGCCCCCCCTCTCAGAGGGCCAAAGCCTGCCGGGGTCGCGGGATTATTTCCTTACCATGACCCCGGAACGTAACAGGCTATTGAAGGACACCGTGGATTACATTATTTTGATGATTTTACCACGCTAAAAAAATAAAATAAATGGGCTGCCTATACAAGTATAAAAGGTCAAGCAACCTTATTATCCAATTATAAGTTGATGTCTGGGTATTCTTTGTTATAACCGGAGCACGTCCTCAGAGCGCACTCGACATTGTCTGGAAAGGAGCACTCTATTTTGACTTACTTAAGATAGGTACAGATGATGCAAACAAGGTTGCTGTAACATTCTGCACTTTATTTTAAGCATCTTTCAAACTACTTACTTCAGTTTTAATATTTAAATGTTGATTTACTTTAGTTTACGTTTTCAAAGCTGGTCCTTTCAAATACATATTTAAAATGTACAATTGTAACAAATTTTGCATGAATTGAATTTAGGAGTCGTGTCGCGAGCGGGCCCAGCTGACCGAAGACTCTTTGAAATTTTGAGGGCCATTCCATGTTAGAGGTAGGTATGTTAAATAAGTCGAAATGCTTTGGGAAATTCTCAACAGGATTTCCAATCCTATTGACAGTTTTTGCCGTTGTGATATGTGTCGCTTAACTTCAAACTCGGATAAATCCACTTTACATCGTTACGAGATATTCAAAAAAAAGTGATAAAAGTCTTATTTTCATGAATTAAAACACAGTATTTTTTCAATATGGCAACATTATTGAAGGAAACGATCCTGTTTAGCCAATTCAGTATTTACATCACTCATCCTTTCAAAAATTCAATATTTAGATTGGATTTACCTTCATTTGGTAGAATGGAATGCGATTTATCTATCTTTGAAATAAGATAACTTATCAGCGTGTGTATGTATGGTGTTACTATCGAAGAGTTACGTTGACTGACGGCCATGTTGAAAAAATGCAATTACCTGATTGGCTCTCATGGACTTAACTACATTTGAAAAAAACTGTCTCATGGATCTATCTGACTTAGAAAAAAATTTATAACTTTGACGGCTTATTTCTCAAGAACCATGCGGATTTATACAGAACTGATAAAAAAAATTAAAAACATTTCTTTTTCCCTTTCGTTTGACACCAAAATCTTAAAAAATCTCAGAATTGGATTTATCCGAGTTTGAAGTTAAGCGACACATATGTCGCCATCATGAGAGTCTTGTATATAAAAGGACTGTCATGATGGCAAACATGTCAAAAGATATTACTATCGCTAAAGTTATCGGTTCTTTAAAAAATAGATTCGTCACGAGACCTTTCCAGTTTCAAAAATGCTGTCCACACTTTTTTCATGGGCCACAAGCAAAAACTTAAAAAAAAAATCCTTTGTTCGAATTATCCAAATCTTATTCCTGTGTGCCGCTCCTCCTCAATTCAAGAGGTGGGTACGTTGAGTGGCGCTACGTGCCCTATCTACCCTGGCTTGGCGCCGACGAGCCTATCTGGCGTAAATATCTGCTTTTAAGGATCATTTATATTCCTTTTACATCCCTATTATTAGTCGTGTATTGAGTTTCCTTGTTATTTAAAGTGTTGGTAATGAGGAAGGATGGAATGTGCAAGTGTGGTGGCGTGGGCTGAATAGGGAATGCTGGCTAATGTGATTGAATAGCAAAGTGTTGACTGAGGTGGGATGCATCTCAAGTGCGGTGTAATTGGCTTTAAGTGTAGAATGGAAGGAAAAGGAAGAAATGTTTAAGAAAAGGTGCGTCCCCAAGTAACACAGTCTGGGAGTTTTAAAACCAATCTGTCTATAGACTGTCTATTCAGGGTTAATCTTTAGATACGGGCTTTCTAAAGATGGGTTTGATATAGAACATTTAATCTTATAGAGCTTTTTATCTAAAGCTTTATTATTTTAAGAGCATTTGTTCTATAGAACACTTATTTTAAGTACGTTTATAGTTATAACGAATGTTTCTAGATAATGTGTTCTACAAATAGTAAAAAAAGCCTAAAGGTACCTATTTTGAAGTAGTTTTATAGATAAAACGATATATTTGAAGACAAAACTTTCTACAGATATTCTATTTTAGCTAATGATACTCTTATCTTTTTTTTCTATAGATACTTCAGTCTAGATAAAATACTTTACTAGGTATTTTTAAGTTTGTCTAGTAAACTGATAGAGAAGTCGTGTTTTTAGAGTTTTTATCCTTAAAAGTGGCTTAGTTAAGTGCATTTGTACTAGAAATTTAAATTGGATGAGTTAATGCAATGGAGAAGATGAAACAAATTAAAAGATCTGGTGGTTTTCGTCGAAAAATCCGCAAGTATTTAAAAAGAAAGAAAAATTAAGAAGAGTCGACCGAAGAAGAATCGAAACTTCCTAGTAACTTCCTCCAAAACGTAGAAAATTGTTGATGATATAATTATGGATATCAAAAATAAAAAAAATTGCTGTCACGAGTACGAAAAAAAAAACACGTGACTTAAATCCAAGATGGCCGATGTCCAAGATGGCGGACAGGCTATTTGAAATGCAGCCAAATGATATTATGGGTACCTATCAAATGAAAGAGTTACTTGTCAGAAATAGAAAAAAAAATGTCACGTGACTTAAATTCAAGATGGCGGACTAGCTATTTGAAATCTACCCCAATGTTGTGGGTATCAAATGAAAGGGTTTGCTGTCAAGAATACGAAAAAAATTGTCACGTGACTTAAATCCAATATGGCGGACAGGCTATTTAAAATCCACCCCCATGATAAGCGTATCAAATGAAAAGGTTTGCTGTCAGGAATACGAAACAAATAGTCAGGTGACTTAAATTCAAGATGACGAACTGGCTGTTTGAAATCCACCCCAATGATGTGTGTATCAAATGAAAGGGTATTAATGTACTTACAATTATAATTTCCTTTATTCATCTTAGTTTCCTATAGTTTACATTTTTAAATATTTCTAAAAAAGAAAAAAAAACATTTAAAAATATAAATAACAGTGGCCCACCGGTATCGGGAACAGGGTCCAAGCTACCGGCAGTCAGGGCTCCAGAGAAAAGAACCTCCTAACAATGCGCGCCGTGTCCAGAAGAACTGCTTTCTGAATCAAGCCCTTGATCCAGCTGCCTAACGAGAGCCTCCTTAGGTGTTGGTCGAGGCTCTTGGCAATTAAGCCATGGGCCGACACGACTATCGGCACAATGACAGCTGAATCAACGTCCCACATATCGACAACCTCGCGAGCCAAATCAAGATACTTGATTTGCTTATCTTTCTCAGCTTTCACGAGGTTCTCGTCATGCGGGACGGTTATGTCAACAATCATTGTGCGCCGCTCTGATCGATCCACCACCACTATATCAGGTCTATTGGCTACAATAGTCCTGTCAGTGATGATGGATTGATCCCAGTACAGTGTGATATTACCACTTTCAAGAACTGGGTCGGGCACATACCTGTAGTACGGCACTTCCGATTCGACAAGGCTGTATTTCAGAGCAAGTTGCTGATGGATTATCCTGGCTACAAGGTTATGTCTATGCAAGTATTCTCCGTTAGCCAGACGAGAACACCCGGAAATAATGTGACGTATTGATTCGCCAGGACGGTGACATGCCCGACATATGTCAACCGTGCCATCCTTCACAATAAACCTCCGGTAGTTATTCGTCATCATAACTTCATCCATAATTGCACAGACAAAACCCTCGGTTTCACCAAAGAGGTCACCGGATCGTAGCCAGGCCACGGACGCTGACAAATCTACATCAGGCCCATGTAGAGCCCGGAAAAAGCGTCCGTGAAGCTCCTTGCTCTGCCATACTTCCATGCGATCATTAGTGTCAAGCACCACAGGTTTGCGCCAGTTCTCTTTAGCCAAGGAGAGCGGGGTGAGGCCTTTGTCCACCGCCACTACATCTCGATGCATTCCCACGTCGGCTTTCAGGAAATATTCCCTGAGATTGCATATCTCGCGATTGTGGAGAGTTTTAGCGTTGAGAAAACCTCGACCTCCACATTTTCGCGGGATATACAATCTCATAACCGAAGACCGTGGGTGATGCATTCGATATGCAGTCAGCAATGTACGGACCCTCCTATCCAGGGCATCAAGTTCTGTTTGAGTCCATTTGAGTATGCCAAAAGAGTACATCAAGACCGGCATGACCCAGCCGTTGAAAGCGCGCACCTTATTACCACCTGATAGAAGGCTATTAAATACTTTTTTCAGGCGGCCAAAGAAGCGCTCTTTCAACGATTGTTTCATGCCAGTAACATTGATGCCCAACGCTTCTGACATACCCAAATACTTATAGGTTTCGGTTGCTGAGAGGGATCTAAGGCTTATGGAATCCGAGAGTTCGGTGCTCACGGATTCCACAATCTCCCCTCGCTTTACATGCATGACCGCACATTTGTCCACACCAAATTCCATCCTGATGGCGTTACTGAAGGTTTCAGTCACCTTCAGTAGCTTCATTAGTTGCAAATTGCAAATATAATTATTATTTCTCACATTGTTTATACTTAAATAAATCAAAAATACTTTTTACTCGGGTACCCTCTTGTAATGATTAATTATATTGGTTTGTTACTGCATAAAATGGTCTTACGTTCACAACACATGAAATTACCTATTCACTTAAGAACGTCTAGAAATACTGTGACAAGATAAAAAGGAATACAGAGTGACAGTTACTAGATAATTTTAAACCACTCTTAAATCTGTTTATTCTCTCACTAGATAGTTTAGTATGTAGTAAGTAACATTATTCTAGAGCCATACTACAAAAAAAATCTCTAGACTGTTTGTTCTATAGAAATCGGTTTTCTAGTAAATTTTATCTGGACGCCATTTTTATTGCCTATTTTTTGCTTCAAATTATTTTTGTTATGTATTTTAAAGTTTTTTTCATTAAATTATGTCTAATTAGACCTTTGATATGTTTCAAATTACTACATTTTAAATAAAATGAGTATTTTAAGCATTAAAATGTAAATTCAAAAATTTTCTTCCACCAAATAATATTCATATTTTGAAAAAAAATTGTTAAATCTTACATTTACAGCGGGCGCTCTTATTTTACAAGACTTTTACATTATATTCAACGATAGAATTTCAATCGCATATTGATTTGCTTATTTACCCAATATTAAAACACAAATTAATAAAAAGTATAAATTTTGTTACGCCATGATGCAAATATTATTAAGTAAAATAACTCTTGTAAGTTCCACGCCATTATGCGTCACTAGTAAAATGTTACTTAAAGTTGTTAGTCTTAAGATCATTTGGTTTTAAAACGTGACGAGCAATGATTACTTTAAAGGTCTTAACTCTATCTATAAACTATCTACTAGTACGCTACTAGATAAACGTTCGGTCTATAAACGGTTTAGAGAGACACTAGAAACATTTCTTAAGTCAATTTGATCTGAACTCTATCTAGTCATGTTTTCTTAACTCATTCTTAAGAGAGGGTACAAGAATGTGCCCACTTTTACTAAACTCTGTCTATAAGCGTTCTAGAAGTTTGCTTATAGATATTTTATTCTTATGGTAGACAATTTAATTTAATTCCATAAGCTATCTAGTAGTACGTTTCTAGACACGTTTGTGTTACTTGGGTCTAAACGGGCAATATTTTTATGACAACGACGTGTGGCTGCGAGATTTCTGTTTAGCTCAAAAACATTATCAATATTTCCAGCCATCAAAAACATTTGAATGTACAGACGCCAGCACGCAACCTACCACAATAATATGTCAAACTTTAATAGATTTTCAAACATATCACAGTTCTGGAAGCTTTAATGTTCCATTGGTAAAATTTGACAGATTAGGTAGACAGACCTGCTGGCGTCTGTAGTATATCTCGACAATATGTCTGAACTAACATAGCTCATATAATTATGTTTTATCTTACAACTAGACCAAAATATTATTCTCATATATAAATTTTAAATGTTGCATTTGCTATATTATATATTTATATATAATTTTAACATTTACCGTATGTACAATTGTACATCTAAATATAACATATATTTTACTTAGCTGGAAAATACGGGAAGCAATGGTATAACAGAACCCGTTCGTTACAGTAATTTCGACAATCGTATCCGACTCAGTGAAATTTATAATTTCCATTTAATAGAAATTCCGTACGTATTTTGTAGCTTTAATAATACAAAATACTTGGTTTGTTTATAAATCTCATTTAATTAAAGCAATGATTAAAATTTATTTCAATCAGTTTTTTGACGTTTGAACCAACAGTTGTTCTGACTTTTCGCGACGGATTGGAAATTTTTACACACATATTGACGTAACAAGTTATGAGCATGTGTGTAGAAGTAACGCCCTATTCAAATAAAGATGACAAAAAAAATAACAAAGCAAATCCGCCGGTTTTAATAAGTGCTCCATTGACTGTTTAGACCTAGCGGATGGCCCGCCTTAACTTGATCGTATGGGTTATAACAATTTATCTGTGTACCAAATTTCATCCAAATCCGTTCAGTAGTTTTCTTGTGAAGGAGTAACAAACATCCATCCATCGTTAGAACGCAATAGTAATTAATTATTAAAGTTCAGTTCGACTTTTTTATAGCGATATCATCTGCCCAACCCTAATTTACCACATTTTAACAAAGCCTCATCTTCTACAGAACCCGTTTAAAAATTAAAAGTCGGTATGACGAGACACTGCAATCAATCAGTTTGTGTCGCAGCCACTAATATCTCTGCAATATGGCCGCCGTCGATCACGCTCTATCGAGAATACGTCGCGCGCCTGGGGAACCGACAATGATGACGATCCGTAATTAAAAATGGCGACGATTTTTATAAAAGAACCAACCTCAATGTGCCTCGTAGATCGTCACAACTTTGTTTTTCCTAGTGGTTACAAAAACATTTCGAGCATTTATCTTTTAATCTGTTATTTAGAATTGTTGGCATCATCGGGGCTGTAAGACCAGTCATAGAGGTGTGGATCGTTAGAAAGCACGGCGCTCTCACCTTCCGACTAACGTAGATTCTTGGACATGGTTGCTTCGGAAAGTGTCTGTGTAGCATAGGTCGTGAGCAGAGGCTGTGATGCTGGCAGCATTGCAATGACTGCCCGGAAGACACGGCTTAGTACACATGTTGGAGTGCCGTGATCTGATAGAAAAAAACACCTTACCATGCCCTTCGCTTTTCAGGGCCGTGGTGTACTGCTTTGACAGTTCCGCGACACCGTAAGCGTTCGACCCGAGCATGGTCTATGACGGCGAGTAACCCATTACTCGCCGTCCGCATGCATACTTACGAAGACCAGAAATCGCTCCGCGACGTTCGTTGTCGAAGGCGCCTCCCACGGTGCCTGGGTCATGAGGTGGAGGCTCTCCTCTCCCTCACGTGTCCGACCTTCTTCTTACTGCTTCGCAGAAGTAGGTGACTGCTACCCACTCCGTATCGCCCCGTAACATGGCCTAGCTAGACCAATGTCGGGCGCGAGAAGTTGCCTCCGCGAGGACACGGCGATGCTCTCCCCAAGCGAGGCAGACCTTGACCAATCCGTATCTGATGAGGACTTGCGTGAGGCGGAAGGTGAGGATAGCGTGGTGCCTCCTCTTCAGGCATACCTCAAAGGGGGTCTTAGCGTCCCCTTCGCGAGCATTATTGCAGAAGAAAGTGACTAATCCCAGTTGGTCGGCAACGTCACCTTATAAACCTCACACGGCGGTGCTCCGCCAAATCTGGGAACTCTCCAATTGTGCTCGACTACATTTTCCAAGCGAACTTGAAGCTGATTTTCAGCTTTAGCCGAAGAGTAATATGTAACTATAACATCCTATTTTAATCGGAATCCTAATTACTGATCTTGCCCCATTCTCGAAAACAACAGTTAAACTCCACCATGTGCCTTTGCGTTCCAGGTACACGATGCCTTTTAAAGATAGTCCCGCGACTGTTTATCACCCTGTGATTTAATCTAAATGAATGGAAATTGTTGTTCTTATAATTTCATCAGTCAACGTAGGAAATCATACGAAGGAGCCCGCCATGTTTTTGTGACTTATTTAGACACGAAGATAAAATAATAATAAAAAAAAACTACTACTATCACACAACGCTATCTAGTCCCAAGCTAAGCAGGACTTGTCCTCACCGGACACGGATGTTTCGGGAGGTACCTGTGTCTGATGCGAAAGGAGGAGACGTTTGGGTGTCACCACTGCGAAGATCGCCCGGAGGACACGGTGGAGCATACGGTGCAAGACTGCCCAGCTTGGTCAGAGCACCGACGTGTCCTCACGGCTGCGATAGGCGGACACCTCTCGCGCCCAGCATTGGTCGCGGCCATGCTGCGGGGCGAGACGGTGTGGGAAGCGGTCGCCTCCTTCTGCGAAGCAGTAATGCTCGCGAAGGAGGAGGCGGGCCGCGAGCGAGAGAGGACAGAGTCCTCCCTCCGCCCCACCCGCGGTGGTAGACGCCCACGGCGACGGACGTCGCGAGACGATCTCCGGCCACCGTAGGCGCGGGCATGCGGGCAGCGAGTAAAGGGCAACTCGCTGCCCGACCAAGGACCATGCCCGGGTCGACGGCGCGTTTTGTTCACGTGCGCCTCAAAGAGCGTCAGCATACTGACGGGGCCCCCCTCTCAGAATGCCAAAGCCTGCCGGGGTTGCGGGATTATTTCCTTACCGTGACCCCGGAACAGAAAGGGCTATTGAAGAACACCGTGGATTTTAGTCAGTAGAAGTCTGACAGTCCCTCCCGCCCTGCCCGGGGTGGGAGGACTCATTTGATGATTTTACCACGCTCCTATATCCTAATTACTGATCTTTCCCCATTCTCAAAAACAACAGTAATACTCCACCACGTGCCTTTGCAAAAAAAAAGCTAAGCAGGACTTGTGTTATGGGTAGACAACTGATAAACATACTTTTAAATTTCTGAATCATAAGATAAATTACACCAAGACAAAGAACAAAATTAATTGGTCGTGCTCACACAAACATCCTGGGTGGGAATCGAACCCACGACCAAACGAAATAACAGCACATAAATAAGTTTATGATTTCCAGAACTGTTCAAGACTCCGCCATGTTTGCTACCCACGTCTTGCGTTCCCATCGCTACGTTTCCATCGCTTACGTTTCCCACGTTTTCTGGCAACGTTTGTTCCCAGCCGACGCCCTACGTACCAAGAAACATGATCTTACGATGCAGATGATTTACACTTTTAATACGTAGGACGGTCGGTTTGTTTTCCCACGTATTGCTGCCAACGTGTTCGTTTCGGCGAGTTGTTTAACAGCGTTTTTGTTTCCAACGTGGTTATGTCCGCGAAGGTTGACCCTTCTTGGTTAAATAAACATGGTTGTTGCAAGTCTAAGGGTTCCGTAAGAAAGAGTAAATAAATACATCATTATGGCTGAAACATTTAACTTCCGCGTTGCTTCTTGGTTTTTGTCGCTTAATTCGACTGGCCTGTTGGTCTAGTGGTTAGTGACCCTGACTGCTATGCCGGAGGTTGTGGGTTCAATTCCCACCCAGGACAAATGTTTGCGTGATGAGCTCGATCATTTGTTCTGTGTCTGGGTGTAATTTATCTATAATAATTATTATGTATGTATTTAGAAATAAATATAAGTATGTTTATCAGTTGTCTAGTACCCATAACACAAGCTCTGCTTAGCTTGGGACTAGATGGCGTTGTGTGATAGTTGTAAAAGAACGTTCCTTATTATCCGGACGTTGAGTAACTCCCTTCGTACACACCGCGACGCAAGTTGCGATACCTTACGACTTTAATATCCATTGACGCGTGTCTGTGCACGAAAGGCTATAGGTTTGTAAGGGGCTAATAAGTAGCTCGCTGTCCGACCAAGGACCATGCCCGGGTCGATGGCGCGTTTTGTTCCACGCGCGCCTCAAAGAGCGTCAGCATAATGACTGGGCCCCCATCTAGAGGGCCAAAGCCTGCAGGGGTCGCGGGACTTATCTCATTACCGTGACCCCGGAACATAAAGGGCTATTGAAGGACACCGTGGATTTTAGTCAGTACCTACGAGTCTGACAGTGGGGGTGGGAGGACTCATTTGATGATTTTACCACGCTAGAAAAAAAGGGGCTAATAAGTAGCTCGCTGTCCGACCAAGGGATTGCGTCCCAGCTTCACCCGGGTCGTCGGAGGATACATTTGATGATTTTACGCGTACCGTTCAGTCAATAGCTGTCAGTAATCTGACCCGGATCCATAAATTTAAGGTCGCGGGAGTTTCTAATTTCAGGTAACCGTGACACTAGAACGTAAAGGGCAATTGAGTCCTTTCAGTTTCACCCAGGGCGGGAGGACACTAGATGATTTTACCACAAAAAAAATGTAAGTAAGGCAGTCATTTGTTTCATGTTTTCAAGGCAATAATTCAGTGAAAAGACAAGTCGCACAGTCAACAAATATACCTATTCTTTTGAAATTAGAAATTGTCACGAATAGCCGACCCATTAAATGTTCTTGTGCGCGTAGGGTTTATGACAGGCTTTTGATCTCTAGACACCTAACCATTTGGTCTGTACCCCTTAAATTTCTTGGTGACATAACACAATAAATTATCAAACATGTTATTCGGGTTGACCGAGCTTCTAGATTCTCTTCTCCACGTTTGAAATTAGAACGAACCGAACGTCCTAATAGCCGAGCCATATTATGGCGGCTCCACATTAGTGCCGTGAATTCTCGGTACAATACCGACACTGATCGGGGAACAGGCATGAACGCGCGTGAACCCCGCGAAAACCATCCACATTCTCGTTCGCGCCTGTTCACGGGGGTTCACGGCACTAATGTGGAGCCACCATTAACAATATTTCCTGCTGATTTTCGCGATTATGGTTTTTAAATATTGGTATAAACGTTTATACCGCCCGATCCCCAATGGCACGTTTTTGTGCCACCAAAATACAGACCGATATTAATCCTTTTTTTTGGAAAAATAAGTCTTAAAATCGATCAGTATTTAGTGGAAAAACATTTTCCTCGGAGGCTCGAGAGGTTAACGAGGTAAATAACGGCTTTCCCCGTTATTATGGCCCTAGAGTTGAGAATCAAAATTAACGGAAGACAAAATTATGTTGATGTACCTCCAAATCAAGAAAAATAAATGTACTCACCGATAGATGAAGAAATTAAATATTTTGCGATCCTAGCACTTAATAACACACTATATCACACAATCATGTTATCTCGCTAGTTAAAATAAGTCCACAATCATTATAATTACACACTTTTTCACGGCTCAAATAATTTTATTCGCGACTATCAGGGATAAATTCTACCTGCTCGGCTACGAGGCTCAAGCCAAACTGGCAGTTTGATCCAAACTTCACAGGTAGTTCGATGTTGAGAAAAATCATATGCAATGAGGGTAGCGTAAAAAATCGAATCAAGATCTAATTTAGATGGAATTAACCCTTGTGCGTCAATATAGCCTTGAACAACATTTAAAATTAATAATTTATTATTCCTTATTTGTTTTTACTAATTTTGAATCTAAAAACAAACAGTAAAAACTAACATAAATGTTACCATACACAAAAATTATACTAGTCTTAAACTGATTGCAAGTAAAGCATATTTGATTATTTTGTGTTGTAGTAACACCGTTTTAACATGCAAATATTAAGACAGCATCAATAATTTTATTGCAATTTTACTGTAATATGTTGCAATATAAAATAATCCGTTTAAAAAAATTATGAACAGTAAACATGTATTTTTTAATGGGTTTGGGCAATATTTCAATAAAACCAAACCCAGATTTCTTTAAAACACAATACTTATTTATTTTGTTCTAATGCGAATTTTCACAGGAAGGAATGACAAGTAACACAACAACGCCACCACCGGCACAAAACGTAAACATAACCAAGACGTTTATAAGGACTGTTAGCCCAGCAGAGTTTACAAAGACACTTATGAAGTAGAAATACCTTTATAAATTTATTTATTTAACACTCCCACTTAAATTTATAAAGTATATAATGTTAACTGACTCTACTTTAATACCTACTTCAAGAAAATAAACATGTTCTTCTTCAAACTTAAACTTGTTAAACATTAGCCACATCAAACATTTCTCAATATCTTATCTCTATTAGAATTAAACTTATTTACAGGCAAAGCTTTAGTTAAGAAATCAGCTAATTGATGTGAACTCTCAACATACTTAATGTCTACAATTTTCTTTGCAACATTCTCTCGAATAAAATTATATCTTATATCTATGTGCTTGCTTCTTCTATGAAAAACTGGGTTATTTATTAACCTAATTGCACTCTGGTTATCAATGTTTAGTGTAATTAAGTCTTGTGGTTCCTCAATATCACTAAGAAATTGCCTAAGCCATAAAATTTCTTTAGTAGCTTCACTGGCAGCCATGTACTCAGACTCAGTTGTCGATAATGCCACAGTATTTTGTTTACGGCTAGACCAAGTAACAGGACCTCCATTCATTAAAATATATAACCTGTATTAGATTTTCTAGTGTCCAAGTCACGGGCAAAGTCAGAGTCAGAGTACCAACTAATGCAATATTATCCTGATACACAATACACATATCTTTAGTATTAATTAAATAACGCAAGATTCTTTTCAACGCTGTAACATGTGAAGGACCTGGGTTATTGACATATCTACTAACAACATTGACAGCATATGCTATATCAGGTCTAGATATAGATGACAAGAATAATAATGCTCCCACTGCTTCTCTATATGGGAAATTAATTAACTCATTACTTGTACTCTTAGTTAAATGTACATTTACATCTGCAGGGGTATTACTACTTTTTGCATCTGACAAATTAAATCTATTGATCATTGTTTCAACATACTGTCTTTGACTTATGCTTATACAATCTTTTTCTTTATTATTTCCATACCAATAAATGAATTAACATTTAAAATCTTAATTTCAAATTTTTGTTTAAGCATATTCAATATTTCAGATAAAACAACTTTACTTCTAGATAGCAACAATCCATCATCAACGTAGAGAACTAATATTACTTTTATGTCTTTAAAATATCCTATAAACACACAGTTATCAGAAGGACATTGCTTGAAACCACAAGTATCAAGAAAAGAACAAAATTTCTCATTCCAACATCTGGATGATTGTTTAAGACCATAGATAGATTTAATCAACTTACATACTTTATCTGACTGTGTTTCCAACCCCTCTGGCACCTCCATATATATCTCCTCAGAAAGCTCACCGTACAGGAAGGCCGTCTTAACGTCAAATTGCTCAATCTCCAGTCCATCTCTCGCAGCAATGCTGAGGAGTACCCTGATGGAGTCATACCTGCTAGTGGGGGAAAAAGTCTCATTATAATCTAAGCCCTTGACTTGTGTGAACCCTCGTGCACACAGTCGTGCTTTGTATCGTACTATTTCTCCATCTTTATTCTTCTTTATCGTGAATACCCATTTACAAGACACAGGTTTCTTCTTCGCTCTATCAGTTAATATCCAAGTTTGATTTTCTTTATGTGACTGAAGCTCTTCAGCCACAGCTTTCTTCCATAATTGAGAATTTGGACTATTCATTGCTTCTTCATAAGTATTAGGTATTTCGAATTCTGTGTAATTAACTTCCAGGTTGTTATTTCGACGTGGACGTAGTGTGACATTTCTCTGTTGTTCCTGTTCCAAACATATATGTCTTGGAGGGACATAAGTTTCATCCATTTCTTCTACACTTTTCATACTATCATCTGAACTATCTTCGTCAGATTTATCGCCTTGTTGAAGCTCATTCTGCGGAGTAGTCCTCGTAGAATGATCTTCTTGTTCAGCTGTCACTTCTACGACACTTTGCTTTTCTTCTGGATTACTACATTCATCAAATTTCACGTCCCGGGATATTGTAATCTTCTTTGTTTTTATATCATACATCCTGTAATTATCATGGTCATATCCTACTAGTAACATCTGAGCACTTTTCTTGGCAAGCTTTCTTCGCTTTTCTTTTGGTACATGTACATAACCGATGGATCCAAATATTCTGATATGTTGCAAGTTTGGTTTAACTCCATGCCACAGTTCATATGCCGTAACATCACCTGTCTGGCTTTATGTATTTCTATTTAACAAATATGTGGCACAGTTGACAGCTTCTGCCCACACATTCAAGGGAATATTTTTTGCATATAACATTGTTCTTGCAGTTTCCATAATGGAACGCATTTCTCTTTCTGCTCTCCCATTCTGTTGAGGGGTATACGGGGCAGTACGTTCATGCATAATTCCCTTATTTTCAAGAAATGACGTAAATTCTCGGTTCACATATTCACAGCCATTATCTGTATGAATTATGCGCAAATCACGCTGAAACTTGTTCTTCACAATTGCATTGTACTTTAGAAAATATTGAAATACTTCACTCTTATGCTTCATGAAGTAGACATGACGATAACTTGTAGCTCCATCTTTGAACAATACAAAATATCTCATACCCGACACAGAAGGTTCTTCAATTGGGCCGCACACATCGCTGTAAACAATTTCACCTGGCTGTGTTGGACCAAGGATGGTCAACTCATTGTGACGTCAGAAGGGCAGCTTCAACGCTGGCATCAACACTTTGAGGAGGTCTTCCGTTTGTCAGTTACATCGACGCCTGATGTTACACTTGTAAGTTCCCCACCGCCTCGACTTCTCGACATCAACACGGAACCGCCGACAGCCTCTGAAGTTGCGGAGGCGGTCCGCTCTTTGAAAACAGGCAAAGCACCAGGACTTGACTTGATAACTGCGGAAATGCTACAAGCCGACTTATCCTCCGCCGTCGACGTCTTGACGCCCCTTATTGAAAAGATCTGGACCGCTGAAGAGCTCCCCGACGATTGGAACAAAGGCCTCCTTATAACAGTGCCTAAGAAAGGTGATCTAAGCCAGTGCGATAACTGGAGAGGTATAACGTTGCTCTCGATTCCCTCAAAGGTTTTCTGTAAAATTATGCTGGATAGACTGTCGAAAGTCGTGGAGCCTCTTTTACGCAATGAGCAGGCTGGATTCCGCAGGAACCGCTCATGCACGGACCAGATAAACACTCTCCGAATCATATTGGAACAGGCATCAGAATGGCAGAGGGAGGTTTATCTAACCTTTGTCGACTTCGAAAAAGCCTTTGACACGCTGAAGTGGTCTAGCATCTGGTCCCGCCTCCTGGAAATTGGAATGCCGCCGAAAATCGTCCGTTTGTTACAAACAATTTACAAGTCTTATTCTTGTAAGGTAACTCACGACGGCCTTATCTCGGGCGACGTAACAGTACACGCGGGTGTTCGCCAAGGTTGCCTCCTGTCGCCGCTCCTTTTCTTAGTCGTTCTTGATGGAATAATGCTTCGCATCTTAGAGAACAGGCGCCGCGGCATAGAGTGGGGATTATCCAACGTCTTGGAGGACTTGGATTACGCCGATGACCTATGCCTGCTGAGTCATACCCATGCCGATATGCAAGCTAAGTTGAAAGATTTGGAACAGGAAGCGGCGTTAACAGGGCTTAAAATTAACATCCGGAAGACCCAGGAAATGAGAACTGGTGTGAAGAATCGCTCACCGTTGCTGATTGGCACAGAGGCAGTGGAACGCGTCCACAAATTCACTTACCTAGGAAGCGTCGTGTCAGAGACTGGTGGTAGTGAGGAGGACATCAACTCACGGATAGCCAAAGCCAGAGCTACCTTCGCACAGCTGAGACCTGTTTGGCAATCGCGGAAACTGACCCGAAGGATTAAACTTAAAATATTCGGGTCCAATGTAAAATCCGTGCTGCTTTACGGGTGCGAAACGTGGAAGGTTACAAAGGACATCTCACGCCAATTACAAGTCTTCGTCAACCGTTGCCTTCGTCGCATTCTCGGAATTTACTGGCCCGAGACCATCTCCAACGTAGAGCTGCTGGGGAAATGCAACGAGAGCCCGATCGACAACCAGATCAAACGTCGCAAGTGGAGATGGATTGGCCACACGCTCCGAAGGGACCCTGACCACATACCCAAACAAGCTTTGGATTGGAATCCCCAAGGGAAAAGAAAGCGTGGCCGTCCCCGTCAAACCTGGCGACGCACCGTGCTAGCGGAAGCGGCAAGCATTGGATTGACGTGGAGCGAGGTGAAGCGTGAAGCTCAAGACAGATCGCGATGGAAGAAATCTGTGGACGCCCTCTGCCCCATCTAGGGGACATAGGACCTTAAGTCAAGTAAGTCAAGTGTTGGACCTCGGGTAGATTTCAAAAAGGGGTGTCTTGCTTGCTTACCATACTGGCACGCTTCACAAACAAATTCCTCATTTCCACTCAATGTAACCGGAATCACACCTTGCTTACACATATTTTTAAGCTCCTTGATATTCAGATGTCCTAGTCTTTCATGCCAAACTTTTACATCTGTTTGCACAACATTACAATCTTCTTGTTTGATTGTTTTGACATCTAATTCATACAAGTTGTTTTCTGTTAGATGTGCACTCATAACCACAACATTATTTTTCATAATCATTGCATTTTACAACTCTTCATTATCATATATCCTTTCCTAATGGCAGCACCTTCTGAAAACAGATTTCTTCGCAAATCGGGTACATATAGAACATTCTCAAGTTTACATCTCTCCCATGTACCATTAACCAGTTTGTCTATCAATATAGTTCCTTCACCACATACTTTGATACTCTGTTTGTTGCCCAATTTAACAGAATTATTGTCTTGGGACTCATTCAACTTCCAGAAGTAGTTCCGCTTGAAGGTCATGTGCATTGAGGCTCCGCTGTCAAGAATCCATGCTTCTTCATCATGTTCATTCATCGCAACACTGAATGCTAACATATTATTGGGTTTCTTATCATTCTTTGTCTTTGGAAATTTACATTCCTTTGCGAAGTGGCCTCTTTTATTGCAATTGTAGCATATGAATCTATGACCTGGTCTCTGATCATTTGAAGTATTCTGTTTATTTCCATTTCTAAATTTAAAATTTGCTTTTGTTGTTACTATGTGCTGTCTCACTACTACTTGTGTCATTGCCAAGGCTGGCTTCTTCATCTACCAGGCGAGAAGTGAGGTTCTGAATTGTTTGACTTTCCTCATCGAGTGACAACCATGCTTGTCTAAGTGACCGGTACGTTGATGGTAATGTACTTAGAATCTTAGTCATTATTGCTGTATCACTGATTTTCTCACCTGTCTCCCGTAGCTGCTTCGCTAAACTTTCCACCTTGGACACGTGCTGTGCCATTGTATCACTGGCACTATAAGAATACTGATAAAATTGCTCATGAATTAACATTTTGTTATATTCTGATTTCTGTTCGTAAATTGCTTCTAATTTCGTCATCACTTCTTTCGCAGTTTCACAGTTTTCTATCAGAGATATTTGGTTCAAATCCATAGATGATGTTAAAATGAACATGGCCATCCCATCGTCTTTATCCCACTGCACTTGTGAACTGGTTTCCGCTGGTCTTACCTTATCTATATTCAATCCTTTTGCTCGCAAAGCACATTTTACTTGGAATTTCCATTGACGGAAATTTCTTCCATCAAACTTTTCAATTTTCATTGAATTCGTAACCTCCATTTTTGGGTTAGATTTTATATCAGTTTTAATCTTGCTCTTAAAGGGAAGTTTTACTGAAATATACAATAATCATGTGCCTGGGCCCATAACCTAATGGGTTTGGGCAATATTTCAATAAAACCAAACCCAGATTTCTTTAAAACACAATACTTATTTATTTTGTTCTAATGCGAATTTTCACAGGAAGGAATGACAAGTAACACAACACCGCCACCACCGGCATAAAACGTAAACATAACCAAGACGTTTATAAGGACTGTTAGCCCAGCAGAGTTTACAAAGACACTTATGAAGTAGAAATACCTTTATAAAGGGGTTTGAAGATTTTACTATGGAGCGTGGCATACCTACTGCCGCCATTTTGATTTTTTTTCAAAATCGCGGCCAGCCTTGAAAACTTTATAAATCGATAGCTGACAACAATAACAACAAAAAATATTAAGACACCAACCCTCGTAAAGTTTCAGGTTTCTGAGATATAAAGTGTTAAAGTTGACCACATTAATTCGGAATAACAAAGGCTTAATATTTTTTTATAAAATATTTTAGTAAGTAAATGATAATCCTGGTCTAGGAGAAAAAGAAAAACGTAGAATGTGCCAGTTATCTCTCTTCCCGGGCAGACCGTAGGTAAAAGTCGATCGCGGGATAGGGTAAAATGTAAGATCTATAGCCCCTCAACTTAAAACTCTTTCAATGGGCAGCAGCGTTGGAAGACTAATAAGCTGAAATAAATGCGCTCGTCAATCCGCCGGCCAAGCGTGGCGAGTATGGCAATAACCATCAAATGGATAATCCTTGGGTGAGGTCTTAGTCCAGTAGTGGACTTTCTATGGCTGTTATGATGATGATGATGAATTGATAATGATATTAAAACTAACTAACTCATGATGTTTCTACTTACTGTGGCCATCACAGCAATAATATCTGGATAGAAGCAATATGTTCTTCGATTTGTATCGAGACGAGCGTGTCATTTATTTTGCATGGATATTTTGATGATACAACTGTACAACTGTAATTTAGTATACAAACTTCGGCACAGTCGTCCTACTTCTTGTGTATTGTTTCTACAACTCAATACGGCACAATTAGGCATTTTTTTTACTTTTTGTATTACGCTGATTGTGAGAATATTCGAGCACGGACTCGTTAAAAGAAATCAAAATATCTCCTTTTTTACACGAGAAGTAAATTAATACTCTTCCGGTACAAGCCAATCCAAGTCTGTAGTGGTCATAATTGTTGATGATAGGGATACAATGTAACGGCTAAGTTATGGCTTCATGTACAAACAAAAAATTCGATATTTAAAAATGTGGCAAAATGTAACCATCCCTACCAAAATCGCAAAAAGTAAAGGTGACATACGCGTACCATGGTTATGTATATTTATCACTAAAATATAATGCAGCATACCATAGATGAATTATACTCTTCTCTTTCTACGCATCATACATTTCAAAGGTGCGAGCGAGACACCTACAATGCAGGCGGGTGAGGCGAGTTGTGTCATATTTATACTTTTATTTAACGTAAAACTATCGTATTGATAGTTAAATCATATGAGGATATTACATTCAAACAAGTGTAGACGGTCTAAAAATAAGTTATTAAATTCAAAAAGTAGATTATATCAGACGTATAATGTTTAAGTAACATCCAGATATAATGCAACATACATATTACGTACAAAAAGTTATTATTTTTAACATCTTGATACATTCGAACATAATACACTAGCTTAGAATTGTGAATGTCACGTGATTAACTTTCACGGTTATTATCTCGGAAACCTGGAACTTTACACGGGTTGTTGTCATAATATTTTTTGTTGGCATTAATGTCAGCTAACGATCTAAAAAGGTTTCATAGCCGGCCGCGATTTTGAAAAAAAATCAAAATGGCGGCGGTAGGTATGCCACAAATCTTCAAACCCCTATGTATTTATTTAACATTTTTGTCTTTTTTTAAATCAATGAATATTGACAAAGTGACGGTGTCAAATGCGTATAGAGAATTTTAAAAGTGTCGTATTCTCGCCTATTTCAGCTTTCGTATTACCAAAAGGAAAAAAAAAACAGGTATTTGACCGGATTTTAATTATCAAAGTAATTGACTAATTAGATTTTTAATTCATCTTGTCTATTGGAAGCAACTTGCTAGCCAGGATTTGTTTATGGAACTTGGCTGTATGGGCTCAGCTCCCTTTGCCTGTCCCAAAGAGGGACGAAAAGAAACAAAAAAAAAATGTTTATGGAACACGATAATCGTAATCATAGACAAAAGAAAAGTCCGTCATAGAGTCCGCGCGCTCGGAAGGTACTGTCAATGTAAATAATTCGACCACGTTCGTCTTTCGTTCCATTGGGTGTCCTTTGTGTTCTAGGACCACGATTCCTTTTAATGACTGACATAAATGATGAAATTAAATGTCTGCGTTCCTAAACCGTACTCAGAATTTAGCTTCAGTGATACTATCAGTAGGCCGTTACCTACACAATTAAAATCGCACACAACAAAATGTTGGCAGACCAAATTCAAGAATTGTGCATGTTTGTAAACGTACCCAAGTGTATATCATGTTACATCAGCACCAAGCGTATTACGTGGTATTACACTAACGTAGACGACGGAGACGTAATAATTATACATTTTATGTTGTATTGTATCCAATAGAATTTTGTACGTAGATAAAGTAAAACATATTTGTAGAACTTTCCTATTGAAATCTATTCTATAAAGTATTCATTGTTGGCTATAATTGTAACGAGATCAAAGTCGAGAATGGAATTAAACGGAGTTTAATATTTTCAGAAAACTATTTTACAAGAAACAGTAAGTAATCGTTGAAGCGAGACGAAAATATCAATTTTGCTGTAAAATTATAAATGCAATATCGACGGTCCCTACGTACAAACGGACATGTCAAAAACCGAGGTTTTCAGGAGAGCGATTTTAATGTTCAAATCGCTCTAGAAATAATTCTATGTACAATTTTGAATTTATTTTTTCTATAATGTTTTATTAGCTTTAGGAACTTTGTAATGGTATTTATACATGTTTTCTTTTTTTTCATTTTCTTAGAAAAACTGATAGATGACTGTTTCTACGCTGATATTAAAATAACAGAATGTCGGACATGTCTTAGATAACTTTTTATACGTAGGAAAGAAGAAATCAGTTTATAACATAGAATTTAAATAAGACGTTTTATGAAAACGTCGAACAATGTTATAGTTTTCTAACGGATAAGTTAAACATCTTAAAATCACCACCGTTGGTTATAAAATATACTTCGAAGAAGACATATCGCTTTATACGCGATTTCATTCATTCGAAGTGTCAATAGTTGTTGCAATGTAAATAAAGACATGTCAATTTTTTAAACGTGGTATATTCTTCAAATGAGTCCTCCCACCTACTGGGTGGAGCGAAAGGGATTGACAGACTTATACTGAGTAAAATCCACGGTGTTCTTTCAATGGCCCTTAACGTTCCAGGGTCATGGTTACCTCATAAAATAGTCCCACGACCGGCGGGGTCCCGTCAGATTACTGATAGCTCTTTGAGGCGCGCATGGAACACGACGCTCCGTCGATCCAGGCATGGCCCATCATCGAACGGCGAGTCACCCATTACTCGCCATCCGCACGTGTCTACGGTGGCCGGAAACCGCCTTGTGATAACTGTTGCCATGGGCGTCTCCCGCGGTGGCTGGGATTGTCAGGTTGATTGCCGGATGCGAGAGGTTGCCGCCACCTATCAGCTTCATGAAGACACGGCGGTCTCTGCCTAAGCGGGGCTCCACCGTATGCTCGACCGTGTTTTCCGGGCGTTCCGCACAAGGCGTCAGGCGTCAGGCGGACGCTGCCGCCGTGGCGCGTCTTCAGTCACTCCTCAAACATAGTAGTCCACAAGCACCGGGAATAAGGTTCGGGCTACCGGTGGTCAGGGATCTTGAGAGACGAACTTCCTAACGATGCGCGCTGTGTCCAGAAGTACTGCCTTCTGAATCAGACGCTTGGCCAAGCGAGGGCCTCTTTAAATGTTGGTCAAGGCTCTAGGCAATTAAGCCATTAGCCGACACGACTATCGGCACAATGACTGCTGTTCATTTTCCATATGCCAACAACCTCGCGAGCCAGATCAAGATACTTGAATATTTATCTTCTTCTGCCTTCACGAGGTTCTAGTCACACGGATACGATATATAAACAACAAAACATTGCGTAACGGACGTTCCGATCGATCTATCACCACAATGTCATGCTTTTTGGCAACAATAGTTCTGTCAGTGATGACAGGTCGATCCCAATACAACGAATTGCCATCTTGGCGAACTGAGTCAGGTGCATACATTTTTTTTAACATAGTAGAATCATCAAACGAGTCCTCCCACCCAGGGCAGGGCAGAAGGAACTGTCAGACTTGTACTGACTAAAATCCACGGTGTCCTAAAAGCCTTTTGCGTTCCGGGGTCACGGTAGCTCGGTAGTGCCGCGACCGGCAGGGTCAGACGCATACTTATATTACGGCACTTCTGATATCTCAAGGTTGTACTTGAAAGCAAGTTGCTGGTGGATAATCCTGGAAACGAGGTTGTGTCTATGCAAATATTCTCCATTAATTGAATTTTGATATTGGTGTGTGATCTGAAATTGATTGAAATAAATGAAATTGAATTTAAATTAGTCAGACAAGAACACCTAGAGATAATGACTGTGTCGGATCGATTTTCTCGGACGGTGGCATGCATGACATATTATGTCAAACGTTTATTTTCGGTAGTTATTCGTCATAACATCGTACAATTGCAAAGACAAATTCCCAAATAGCAATCCAATCTTCTTAGCATCTAAACATACAATAAGGACATGTACACGCCCTATTGAGAAACCCCCGCCGTAAATGACGTTATGTCAGACATGACCGCGTTTGCGCGCAATTTAAAACACCGTACAGAGCGTTATGTGTAGATGTCCGCATCTACGTTACTTATTCGTTGTAAATATAATACTTGTCCTCATATACGATTGGTAAATCTCGTTAAATACGTAACATAAGAAAAAAATAAATATACAGATATGTGCGTCTTAAAAATCTAAAGCGAACTGTGCAATAAAAAAAAAATGACCTTTTCGACATGTCCGTTTGTACGTAGGGACCGTCGATATTGTTAAGAACGCTAGAACGATCTCTAGTGAATAAGATATTACAACAGCATTTTATAGTAATATCTAATTTCATAGAAATCAGTGTTCTAACTTTTAACATAAATAGTATAATAATTTTCAACAATACTAACTTTTTTTCGCATATAGAAATTATTTTTGTAAATGCTTGTCCTTTATAATTACGTACCCAAAAACATTACAATTATAATTAAACTTTGCCTACACCTGAAAAGATTCATAGACCAACGCATACTAATCCGATAAACAAAAAGCGATTGTGATAACGATTCGATTGCACAATCCAGTTTTAGTGCAACACTAAACACACTGTAACAGAATTACGATCATTCGATTCCAAAACCACAGATAAATATTAACCATGCTCTCACTCTTTCTACCTGTATCTGCCATCCCACTCAAACACTCCCATGCATCAGCTAACGAGCCATTAAATCCGCCATTCGGATCGCGCTGTTATTTCAAGATCACAATGGGCGCGTGGCTGGACTAATTAGGTAGGTGTTTTATACAATACGGTTCGTGGATAAATAATAATAGGTGCACAAGTTGATCTTCAAAACTGAGAAGCGCTATAAAAAAAAATGGGTTCGCTCTTGACCTTAATCTGAGGAGCTCGTGGCTAAATAATTACAGCCGCACAGGCCGATACGGTTAAGCCGTGCTTGCCGAGGTTGGTCTGTAGATGGGTGACCATCTGTAATAGCAAGTTTCCTCCGTGCCCGTCGCTCGCTCTCCCGTCAAGGACCAAGCGAGGGTCAATGGCGCGTCGTGTTCCACGCGCACTTCAAGGAGCTGTCAGCAAACCAATGGAACTTCTTAGGGGCAAAGGCCTGTTGGAATTGCGGCACAAAATTGAAGACAACTGTTTGGACAAGGGTGGATTTTTATTCATTAAGTCTCTTTTGGTCCATCCAGGGCGGAATCATTTGATGATTCTGCAAAAATAATAATTAAGGAGTGTTATAGTGAGTCGTGGGACTTACCGTGACCCGCGGATTTTAGTCAGTACGAATCTGACAGTTGGTCCCGCCCTGCCCTGGGTGGGAGGACTCATTTGATGTATTTACCACGAAAAGGAGTGTTATATTACTATCTTCAGCTGCATCAAGTTACACTGGAAGTCGACCTCAACAAAGTTGAGAAAAGGCAGACAATGAAACTAAGCGTGGTAAGCCGTAAGATTAATTAGACCGGTCTGGTATAAACAATAGGTAGGATGATTGTTGCCCTACACGAACTATGAATAACAGTTAACTATAACCCTTTGTTAAACCGCTACCTTGATTAGAAAATGTGTTAGGAGGTTGTAAATGTAAATCTACCTTTCGGGATTTTGATTGTTTCGTGTTTCAGGCGTGAATAGGTTAGAAGGTAGTATTGTTATTAGAAGATAGTAGGTATACACAGGATTTTATTACATGGGAACATTCTGTTCTACCATTTTAGATACCTACAGTACATAGAGTCCTTGCTTTTTTTTAATTATGTTAGGGTCAGCTGTCAATCTAATCGGGTGCAGCTAAATAGTTACTTTCTTTATATGAAACAACTGCTTGTCTGACCGCTTCGACGGTAAGATACATTGTAGTACACTTCGGTAAGACTGGTTAAAAAAAACTGTCAATGAGCTTCAAATGACTGTCAATCATTTGCGTTCGTTCGGTGAATTTGTTGGTGTCTGCACATTGCACATGCACAATAATGGTAGTATGAGGTTTTTGCAATTTTAAGTGAGTGTCTGCTGACACTGCGTAATTTATATGTAATTGGCATAGTTTGTATCTACTTTAGTATTATTTATGTTTTAGTTTTTGTTCTATGTAAGTTAGATATTAATGATAAATTAAGCTATTTGTAGCAGTATTTAGTAGTATTTTGCCAGTATTCTAAAAAAATAAATATATTTCTGATGTTAATTATTGTTAAGAGATCCAATTGTCCACGTAGACATATTATTAAAACACACGCCTGTGATACAGGTTTAATGTACCTAGTACAGGCATCGAATTTTTTAGGACTATCAGTAATTTTAAGGTTTATTTGTCTTTTTTACTAATGTTTATTTTAATAAAATATTTGATTTGATTGAAAAAAAAAAAAACACTCTCCAAGACACGAAGGGGTCATAATATTGGACGACCTATGCACATCCTAAGTATTGGCAAACGTGGCTAAACCTTCGAATAGTAAAAATATGTCTTTTTTTAGATACGACTCCCGGCGGCCTACATATACATAATATTATACTTTTTCTATCTATTAACAACAAAGCAATTTAATAAACGTAGGTCCCAAGTGTTTGTGGCTACCAAAAGCAATTGTTTTTTTAAAGCAATGAGCACTCCAATTTCCTCAGAGATTAAAGTTAATCCATTTTATATCCACTTTATACAAAACGATTTTAAAGCAACAATGATAGCCGACTGCTTTCATCTGAAAAGTTTACGATTCTTTAACACGGCTTAATTCAGCTGTAAAAAGCTTGACACAATAAACAGAAAATTTCTTTTATTTACTTCATAAGTAAAATGTGAAAGGCATAGCTTTACTGTGTTTCCTTTGCTGATATCACTTCAAGCTTCCATAAAGTAGTTTTCTCGTAATATAAGTGATATTTACTGCGCACACACTCGCGATATATCAACATAAGTGATAAGTTAGTTCCCTTATCAAATACCGCGGAATTTTATGGCTAATAAAAGTGTAATTCCTTACCGGAGTCTATTTATATGCAAAACTCGACGTAATAAAATGTCGTTTGAACAGCAAAGTGAGACTTACTACGGGGCCCGTGGTCCCGTACATCAGGGATTTGCCAAATATTTTTGCAAAGCCCCAAGAGCCCGGACAGCCATCCACCGCCAATGAATTAGCCAATAAAACCAAATTGAACCTAATAAATTTGCCATTATGTTTGTTTTTCTATTTGGTTTAAGTTTGGGGGCGACGCCTTTGTGTTTTTGTTACGATTTTCCAAAGTAAAAGGTATTTTTCAGTACAAGGAAATGCATTATTTTCCGGATACATTAAAAAGCGGAGGAGAATTTGTGCATGAAATGAAAATATCTGCAAGATAAGTTTACCGAGACTGAGAGGTGTTGAAACAAGCTATAAAGATCGTTTACAAACGTTTGAACAGAACTAAGATCTCAAAAGGAACAGTTATTTCAAAACAAGACACAAGAGTGCGATCCAACTTATAATTTTCAGTGAAATAAACAAGGCGTTGTGTTCCACAAGCAGTTTCTTAAATTCATTAAGAAGAGGAAATGTTTAGCTGGCGACTCGTAAAGGAAACTTCTCGAAGTTGTTCCGTATAACTGATAACGCTACTCTATCTTCAGTTAGCGCCCTGATTGTTTCAACTTGTGAGCTTTGTTTGTTTAAATTATTAATTTAAGTCACATGAGCTTTCTTAGCGTTGGGTCAGAAACAAGTTGGGAGTAAGTTTATTTACATTAACTGTTACTACGGTTCCAGAACGCAATTCAAACAAGACCATTTTGTACCTATTGTAGTTCCTTTGTTACATCTTCCAGTTTCCTCGTTTTAAAACTCAAATTTCAACGTAATTCTCGTTCGTTCCAATATAAACCAGGAAACCTTATTTTTAAACCTCTCTAAAGTTCATGTAAATATCCAACGTCCAAATTAATTAAGCTTATCCCAGAGTAGACCCACGACCCAGCTACAACAGAGCAGAATTAATAAAAACGTATTTCAGTTAAAAAATTGTTCAATAAAAAGTATAATTGGTATGAAAATGTGTCTGGTGAATGGCGACCTGTCTATAAACAAAAGCTGCGTTGAAGTTAATTTATTGTGTTTACCTGGTTTGCATTCAATTAAAGTACGAACCGCGGTGCCAACTTCTGAATTTTAATGTCCACGACTGGCTGTAGATCTTCCGCTGTCTAGTGTAAAAATAAAACAACGTGCTCCAGTTCTGTCCGCGTCTGTACATGTACAGTCGCAGACAGACGAGAGCAGGTGGAGTTACGACTTGGAATGACTTGCCGGGATTGAAGACGAACGTATGGCGCGGAATAGGAGTTGTGTCGATCAAAATTGTGCCTTTGACAGATTTGATACTACAATGTGTCCGTATTTTTATTTTGTTGCTGTAGAGAAATTTGTAACTTACTTACTTTAAACATATCTTGCTTATTCTTTGTAGATTGTCGCACAGTTACTTTGTTTCACGTATTGGAAAACAAACTAAACATACTTTTTCCTTTTTGTACGTACTTCTATTTACATAACAGATACCTCAAAGAAAAAAATACGAAATCTTATTATAAGCTCCAAATCTTATCCATAACACAAAACACATATTTACGAATAACACCTTTTCACAAAAAAAAGCAAAGCAAACAATAAAATGTGACAGAGGACGAATACACACCGGAGATAACTCTGAGAGCCTGTTATCAGAGGCAGGCGTCGAAGCCATGCAATCTCCGAAGATTCTCGAACATTCCCGATGTTTCGACGAACTATACAATATACTTCGTAGTTCGTCGGTATATCGATGAATGATAATACAGTCGTATTTTTTCTTTTGACATTGTTTTCCGTGTAACGTATCTTTCCTTTAACAAATGTAACGTTTATATCAACTTTATTCAGAACTCTTTGGTATTTTCGTCATGTTACCATGTTCCCTTTATCTCTGGATGTTTGTTGAGGTTCTTGTGATCGGCAATTGTATTTATTTCAATATCTGTTGTTATTTTTTTCTTTGATTTAATGTTGGATGTTACTTTTCTACACGAGATTGTTTTCTCGAAACGAATTAACTTCAGTAGCTACGCCTCGACTTACGAGTCGTAGGTTTAAAGTAAGGCAGGTATATTGCTTTGTGTAATTTATATCAACACCACTGCTCTCAAACTGTCATGCAAAATGCAAACATCGTGGGGAAACAGGGATAAGCCATTACAACCTTATCTCCGAATATTTTGGGACTACCAAGACATTCAAAGTCATGATGTGGTAAGTATGTATGCCTATACGTACTGGGCTAGCGATCTGGATTATATAGCCCATTTTCCCTCTCTGAGCGAACTGAAAGAGAAGAAATGATGGGCAACTTTTAATGAATAAACCAAGGAATTTGAAAAATCACTCGTTATGTTTATGCTTTCCTCATACACGGCTTTACTACAACCGAAGTCGGTTTAATACATTTAAAATACGTGTCATTTAATTGACAATACATACCTATATCATTTTATTATAAATGTCTTAAATAACCTAAAAAAGTTAATATAATATTTAAAACAATACATCGCCTGTACAGAATAGCGCCTATAAAACAAAAACTCATAAAACATTGTCAGCTTCCCATTCCAACCTTAGCTTTACCATAATTATTTCGTGTAACTTTGATGGTATCTCATCTCTCTGTACTAATTTACTCTGTGTTTCTAATTACGTACAATTATTCTCATCGAGGCGTGGTTCATACTCCAAGTTAAATTGTGCCTATTGTATATATAATGCCATGCCCTATATAATATTCAAGGGGCAAAAACTTTTCTTATAAACACAACCCGGGCATATAAAGAGCAGCTTTATTATATAGCAAAGTTTGTTTTTTTGGGTTGGTAAACGTGTTTTAAGGTTGAATATTAAAATGTGTTGGATGTTATGAGATAAACAAAGATACGATGTAGACCTCAGTTTTCAAGTTAATCCAAGTTTGTTTCGGGCACACAATGTGGTGTTTTCTTGTTACATAAATTTTTAAATCATTAAATTCTAATAGAGTATGTTCGTTATCGCAGAGCTTTATAACTTCAAACTCAAAACACCCAACCCACGCGAGCAACCAAACAACCCATCATTAACCAAAACCATACATTTCCAAAACACCCTGCTTAGAACCCGAATTACAATTCAGAATTGTTCCCAAATAAAACAGGCTGGTTCTCGCCATTATTCTATTAAAGGGTGTTACATGCGACCTTTACAGGGTACATTTAGACATGGATTTTTGGACCCTTTCATCGCAGGTGTCAAGCAGGGTCAGTAACGGTGACAAAGGTACGCCATTTGTATCGCAAATTAGTGCGGTCATACGTATTTGTGAACGTCATACGTGATGGAACTGTTGGCCTGACGTATTAATATTGTGTTTGTTTTGTATATCATTTGTATGTAGATCTTATATATTCAAGAATTAAGGTAACAATTTAAATAAAATGGGAAAAACATCTTTTTTTTCCAAAAGAAAGAGTAATTTTGTGTGCATTTGTTTTGTTGTATGCTTCTTATTGACTTCGAAAGCTAATTATCCTTCTACTCGCTTCGTAACTAATGTGTAGTGCATTAGTTAAGTTCCTTGACGTTTAAGCTACGTGACATTTCACAATGAAAAACAATTACTTTCAGACTTATGTTTTAAACGAATCTTGTTCCTTGAACTAAAGCTTAACTACGGGTGCTATTTAAACCGGCTTCTATTTAATCCTACACTGGCCACAAAATTACTTAGTCAGCCACTTAAAACAATGCAAGATCGCGATGCCGGTGATGCATCGCTTTTGAGAACTGCAAGATGACGTAGCGTGCAATCCCGACGTTGCACACTTCGGTTACTTCGCAAGAATATTGCTTGCCTTCCACAGTTGATGAATGTTTAAAAGGTTTCATGCACTCATAAACATGTAGATAAGAAATACGAGCTTTTGTCACATTTTATAAACTCAATTCTTCACAAAGCTGAATTTTGATAAGAAAATTTCTCGCAGAGTTACAAGCACAAAAAATTCAATAGATCCACTGTAGTAGAAATGTATAAAAACGTAAAAGTTAAGACGAGTTTGACCTCATTTGAGTTATCGGCTGGAAATGTTCCAATCTCCGCCATTGTCTCAGCCGAGTCAGAAAGTGGACGCGTCCATATATTACGTCCTCACATGTCTTAACTTTGAAATGGCGCCAATTTGCGACGGCTTACATATAAATGTAACACGTGCTTACGGCATATGTATAGGTTTTTGAAGGAAACTGCGCCAACTGCAAGTTTGGACAAAGCTTTACAAAGAGTTGGAATAAGCAAGAAATCTTAGCTTGTGTTCGCTGTAAAACTTTAGTCTTTAGTTAGCTGGATAAGGAAACGTAAAACCTTGCCGAGGGGTTGCTAAATATTTTTAATGTAGAATATTTGGGTGCGGGGCAGTGGTCCAACTGCTCTGTCCAACTAGTTGGACCACGACCCTTCACTAGGGGCAGTTGTCCAACTTTTAAAATAGTTGGACTACGGCACCTGTTCAGAGTTCCGTGGTCCAAAAATTAAAAATATTTGCCCACCCTAAAAGAAATTGTATGGTACAAAATAACATTTTAGAAAGCTCGCATGCAAAACTAAGCCGGCGCATTAATGTATCGGCTGTTACAATATTGCGTCAATGTTTTAGAAAATTTTACATCTCTTTCAAACGAATCGCACACAAAAGACGTAAGTGACAATGATTATTATATTCGTGAAATTCAACTAACTGAGTTCAGGTGAAATTACTGTAGGCCATGCTTTAGAAAAATTTCGTTGATTGTTTAGTTATAAAATGTAAAAAATTAAAGTTTTATATTATCACGCGACTTTTTTTGTTATTCTACTGCAGTAGATACTATACACATATAACTATACAGTTGAGGCTTTTAGGGTGGGCAATAATTTTGGAATTAATTGGACCACGGAAATCTGAACAGGTGCCGTGGTCCAACTTTTTTAAAAGTTGGACAACTGCCCCTAGTGAAGGGTCGTGGTCCAACTAGTTGGACAGAGCAGTTGGACCACTGCCCCGCACCCGAATATTTTTCATGAAAGCAGTATAATATTTCTAGTTGAGCGCAGTTCGCGTGTACGTTTGAGTGCGGTAAGCTTGAAACCAATAGCCTCCATCGAACAATTACTTAAGAGATCGTTGACCCATTTCTGGGCTCGGTTATTTCAATCCGGACCGCTACAGCGCTACAGCGCGGCAGTCGAGCGCTTTTTATCCGCTGCGTTGCGGATGACACGGACGGGAGTCGCGGATATTAGAATTTTGATTGGCTCTTTATTTTAGCGGGTTAAGCATTTATGTCGTAAGGAAATTGGAAGACCGAGAGATGACTTTATTATGTCAGCTGAGAAGTTTATATTTGAAGTTTTAGAAAAAGAGTTGATTACAGTTTTTTTCAGCATAAGTTCTGAAAACTCACTTTATAGGACGAATGTTTTAATTTGCACAATCTCTCCCTAGTTATATTGCAACTTCTCAACACACAATACTGTATGAATTATGCATTTGAATGCGTGATTCAGTAGGTTTCATGCTATGAATCAACAAATAGACTACTTACTTAGTTCAGCCACGCTTCCTCCAAAAATTAAATAAATTAATAAAGTAAAATTCAAACTTTTTTGCTTACTTACAAATAATGATTTTATATCGTATGATAAGCTTGGCCACAGGTGTAAATAGGAACACACAATTCAACTTCTTATTTACTAATAAGTTTTATCATCCCCATCTAATATCATCTCGGTACCAATACAAAGCTTAATTGTCCATCACAAATAAACCCGTGGCCACACTATCCAGTAGTTGAAGCCAGCTGCTCCTACCTTTAATAAAGTTGCGTCTACACTGGCGGTAAACAAGTACAGTTCGACATGAATGGGCCATTACACGCCACCCGCCTCCATTCTTATTTACTACTAAACAACTTTGTTTTCGTTTAGCGTGGACTTCTTCGGGGTTTTTTGAAGATAGTTCTTTTTATGAGGAGTTTTTGAAAGATACTTATTGATAGATAGATAATTTTATAAAGTCTAGACAACTTTTGCTAAAACAAGTTTGAGCTGACCCTTTTTTGTTGAGTCCTCCCACCCAAAGCAGGGCGGGGGCGACTGTCCTCATCCATCCATTCTGACCTTCAATAGTTCCGGGGTTATGATAATTAGTTATTTCCGCAACCGTGAGTTTTTTTTTATCGTGGTAAAATCATCAAATGAGTCCTCCTACCTAGGGCAGGACGGGAGGGACTGTCAGACTTGTACTGAGTAAAATCCACGGTGTCCTTCAATAACTCTTTATGTTCCGGGGTCACGATAATGAAATTAGTCCCGCGACTCCGGCAGGCTTTGGCCCTCTAAGATCAATCATAGAAAACCCTGGCATGCGTTTGACTTCCAAGGAAGTTTGAAAACTAATGAAAATGTAATCTTCAATAAGCCACAATCTGGGCTCAAATGTTTAAAATTGAAAGTTAGGACCGAAATTACCTAGACAGAATACCTAAAGGAATATCTAGGTCCCTCGACCCCGCATGAGCTGATTCCTTAGCATTCATTTAAATATTTTGAAGACGATTATCTAATAAATATATTTATTTTGCAGACGGTTTCTTTAGTTTAGCGGTCGCAAGCATGACTGCTACCATGCCCGGGTCGACGCGGACAGCGCGTTGTGTCCCACGCGCGCCTCAAGGAGCGTCAGCATAGTGACGGGGACTATAGAGGGCCACAGTCCTGCCGGGGTTGCGGGACATACGTATACCGCGACTCCGGCACACAAAGGACTACCAAAGGACACCGTGGATTTTAGTCAGTACAAGTCTGACAGTCCCTCCCGCCCTGCCCGGGGTTGGAGGACTCATTTGATGATTTTGCCACGTAAAAAAAAAAAGCATGACTGCTAAGCATGAAGGTTCTCTTCCCAGTTGAGACAAAATGTTATTGGGTTTTTTCATTCGTATTCCCACATTACTATAATGAGTCTAGATTTGTGCACAGTTGGTGACGAAATGTAGGTATTTTATCACATACACCTCTGCCTAAACGTTCGGGTCGGTTATTTTATTGCTGATTTTACAGCTGAAAAATTGAGTAAATATTATTTATTATTATATCAAGTTTTTAGGTGCAAACTTAAGTAAGTGAAAACAAGAGTAATATTAGTTTCGTTTCTTTGTAACTTCTACAAAAGCGCTTCAGTCAAAAGGCAAATAAATGGTACCTACATCAAAGTAAGAACAATAAAAGTGAAGATAGAATCGTAAAAGCAGGGTTATTTACGCAGATTTTATAGACGCCAGGCCAATGGGAACTAATTGAGAATCATTGGAACAGTCCCATAGTGGCACTGATCTACCAAAATAAAAATTGTTGACAAAAATCCCAGTACCCTTGATAGAATAGATGTATAATTATTTAGTAATGCTACACATCCAAGTGAGGCGTCACTGTATTCAAAGATCACTAGAAGGCACGGTCTGTAGACGAAAGATCATTTTATTTCTACTTACAAATGAGAACTATACATATAGGTACATATTTCCGTGATCGCTCTTTTTGTCTCTTCAGGGCGGGAGGGACTGTCAGACACGTACTCGCCCTTTACGTTCCGGGTTAATGAGATAAGTCCCGCGACCCCGGCAGACTTTGGTCCTCTAGAAACCCCCCGTCACAATGATAACACTGATGAGGCGCGCGTGGGACACAACGCGCCGTCGACCCGGGCATGGTCCATGGTCCGACAGCTAGTCGCCTTTTACTCGCCACCCGCATGCCCAAGTTGATATAATTATAATTATGTATATCTACTTGGTTTGCTTATTTATAATTTACACGGGTACGACAAAAATAACTTAGAACACTGAAGTCTCTTCAATTCTATGTCTTATTTAAACTCAATATCAATTCAAAGGTGCCTTGAAACGATTTCAATGAAATAAATGCTTTAACTTTGTCGAAATTCTTGACAAAGATCTTTTGATGTCCAAACATTTTAGTGTAGAGCTTTAGTACAATATTTTAGGAGTATTTACTTGTGTTTGATTCTCCATAAGTCCCAAATATATTCCTTTCAGGGTTCAAAAAAGAAAGATGAAAAGAAAAAGGAAACAATTGATATTTATTTATTTATCTTTTTACTCGACCAAGGACGGCTATGTTTTCATCCTTTTATTTTTATCCAAAAATAAAACATTTCGTTCAGATTAGGTGTAATCCTTGTATCCTTGTAGTAGGTTTAACGAAAATTTGAACCCATAATATACACAAACAGCTACCCCCAGAAAAATAATTCAACCAAGAATCAAATAGCGTAGCAGTACTAGCTCAGCCATTGCGCCAATTGTGACTCAAAAACGGAACCAATTTATTTCACAGCTCAACAAGCTTATCGTACTTATTTGTAACTTTTTTGCATAATGTACAAAAACTCGTACTCCTCCTACTTTAGAATGAACTGCTAAACTCATTATTTCAATTAATGGAACGTATTTACGATGGAGATTAAAAATAACAAATGCTTGCTTTTTTAATATCGTTGTGTATTAAACTTTATGCGGTGGTATTAAGAGGCACTTTTAATTACAAAAAAGTCCAATTAGCTAGAAGGGCTCGGTATAATCCTTGCGGTCACCGAACAACATAAGGTTTTCAAACGTGGAAGTTGAAATGGGTTTTATATTTAGAGCACTTAGGTTTTGTTTGCAAGAGCCAGGCTCACGAACTTTACTTCTGTCAAAAGTGAAGTTGGACTCCAGAAATAGCCGTTTGAAGGGCAAATGGATGCAGAGTATGTCACAATCTCCGGGGTGGCAACCACCTCGTTGCCTAAAATGCTGAAATCCTGCCTGCGTAGGTGGCAGTTTGGGATCACAAGTGTACAGAGTGGGGACTCTGTGTGTGACCTCATAGACGACGGTGGCACAGTGGTCACATGCCGCCGTATGCAATAATTTGTACAGCGAAGCTAATAGGAGGCCAATACAGTCTCCCTAGGGATGTGCCCTAACAGGCGTTGCACAGAGGGGACACGGTCAGGTCTTTTAAAAGCAAACAGGACCTCCTCCCATGTGTTGAGGGTGACCACCGGGGTGGTTTTAGTGAAGTACAAATCCCACAGTCCCCGGTCTTTTCCCCAAAGACCGGTAGTCTTTTGCAGGTTTCCCCCCGTTAACAAAAAAAAAAAGGTTATGTCACAGTCTAGTTACTAAATGGTTTTGTCAGAATAGACGGACAGAGGAATAGATGAAGTTTGGAACTCTTTCACACAAAAACAAATTTTATTACACAATATTTGTTTATAAGTAAATCTGAATTAACACGTTCGATGTCTTTGCATAGACTCCTGAGCCTGTAGCCAAACGGCAGGCGACAATTGCTAACGTTCAGCAGTCGCTAATACATTTTCAACTTTAAACCCCATTGCATAAAATTGACAATCTATCAAAGATTACAGATCGTTTTCGTTTGTTTCGTTCGCTATCGCTCAGCAGCCTTTACTAGATTTTCAATTTTATGCGACTGGGTATAAAGTTGAAAATGCAGTAGCGACTGCTGAACGTTAGCGAATGTCGCTTGCCATTTGGCTAACGGCTCTGGGATAGTTTTCGACATCGTCCCGGACGAAAAATCAGCAAAAGCTTTAATGAAATGAAATGATGAAACGAAATGATGCTTATTTATGTAAGTAGGTTATATTAACATTTTTATACGTCTTTTCACTAGGAGGGGCCGGAGCATTACCATCTTGTTGCTGAGCACGGCTGACTTTTCTGGTGGTTGCCACTGTTGATTCTAGCTTTCAGGAGTTGAAGTGGTTTGGGAATAGTGTGGTGGGTTTGTGCACGACTAGTTCCCTTAGAGTCACACGAAAATAACCTTTGTTGATCTGCTATAAAAATTATATTGGGGTATTAACCTACAGTTAATAACGTAATTCTGGGAAAACATATAGGGTACATACGATAAGTATCATTCATACCCATACGGACAGACAACAAATACCGAGAGATACTACAATTCGATATTTAATTTTATTATCAACGTTCAAAGACGACTCTACGAAATGTCTTTACTAATTCGATCGAACCTTGAGGAAATCCGCAAAGTGCGGGCCATTTAGTTGCCAATAAGTCGCTAAAGGCAACTTAGTCGCGGTTTACACCATTCCGTTTAAGCACTTAAGTTCCGTCTAAACTAAACCAGTAAACCTTCAATTCCAAAATAGATTCCACGTATTCCTGTGGCGTCGTTTATCCGACTGTGCGGTGCAAACATAAGTAAGGTTGCAAGTTGTAAAGTTTAAACAAACCAGGTGTAATAGTTTCGAACAAGCTTTAAAACAAACTTCAATTAAAACTTTTTCCGTATATTATTAAGTTTCAGTAATTAAAGTGAGCCGTTCTCATACGAATATGTGGTTATTCTTATCGTAATTTACTACAACAATTGTAATATTTTATTATTTTGTTGTATTAATTCTGTTATTCTGGACTTTATCTAGTTCAAGTATCGAATTAACGTATTCATATTGATCATTAAAAAAGTTTATTTATTGTATAATTATGCTTTACTTTCTCGCTACCAGTAAAAATCACAATTTACCTAGTAAAGTGCTTTTTGTGTAAAAAAGCAACAAAAAACCATCATTCTCACATTGTTTCAATTATACAAATTGATAAATATAATTTGGACTCGATTTTCAATCGAAATTCCGAAAAGCTAAATCGAATTAGAAAAGACAGAGAACGATTTTTTGCGACATGCAAATATTCTTTATTAACAAAATAACTAGGTATATTTGAAAAAAGGCTGAAGGCTGCGTGAAAAATCCCGTCCGAATTAATCAATAGTACTCGAAATCCCAAGGGAAAATGGGTCAGGAATGAAGACCCTTGACGGCATCACATGGCGGTTACTTTGGTATACGATGATAGATAGTTCAGGAAATCGGGAAAGGCGAAGAAATATGGCTTCGAGAATTGTGTTGTTCAAGGTTTTCGGGTCAGGGGGTTTATTTTGACTTACGGATGTGCTTAGGTAGTGCCCATCCGTCTTAAATGTGGCCACATATTTCTGGCCAGAAATTAAACTTAAAAAAACTCCAGTCCGATACAAAGTGCGCGCAAATTTTACTTGCTGAGAAGAAGCTTTTTATTTGCGAAAAAGTTTAATGCCTTTTCTCTTCTCTTTATAATAATAAATATTATCTATACATGAGCTTACCAGAGATTTTAGCTCGAATTTGTGAATTACGAATAAAAGATTAGTAATTTGATTAAAAAAGACCTTTACTGTCTGCAGAAAAAATGCATTTTTAGAAGGCCATCGTAATTCGCCACATTAAATAGTTTCAAAATTAGATGTCATGTGTTTCAACTATGATATTTGATAAAAAAAATCAAGGCTTCAATGCTGCTACTGAAGAATTCCCAGTACAAAAACCCAATATATTTTATCCTGACCTGGGAATCGAAACAGGACCTCTTGCTCCACTATTACTCTTGCGACCACTAGACCGGTGAGACCAAACACAGCAGTTGACTGGTACTTTGTCCATTAATAATAATGAAACAATTTGTCTGACATGGGGGTAGAAAACTAAGTGAAGATGTGACTTTGGACAACACCCAGACAGTTGTCATTTATCTTCGTAACACATCAGGCGACTCCCAGTGCGGGAAAGTGTGGGGAACAGTCTAATATAAATTAATTCAAGGGAAAACAAAAACTCTATAGGCTGCCGTCCTCAGACCGAGATTTGAGATTGTCCTTATTTTGTTCAGGAACATACATTTGCTCTTATTATTGCTTGCCCATATTGTCGCACTACTGGGCAAAATCCTACCACGGCCAAGGTCACGTTTACTGCACTATTTATTTTCTTTTTTATTTAATATGGGTTTGCTCTTGAATAGCCCAGCCTCAGAGGTGACAGAGACAAAGTCTGCGATGGACTGATCTTACACAAAAAAAAACCTGTTCACTCCAACTTTGTAGAGATTCGGGTTGTATGCAGGTTGTGAGTTCCACTCTTATGCTATGCGCATTACGAAGGATGATTTAAAGCAATCCAATAGTCAAGAAATAAATCAGCTTGTCAGCCTTTGCACTGCGAATGAGTCTAATAAATTAAATGCCTCATAGATTTCCTTCCAGTACTTAGAGAAAGTATATTTACTATTTATCTTTATGTCTAATGAATTGTTTATCAGTTGGTTTTAGATCGAAAACAATAAACATTGTTATCCAAGAATGGAAAGATGACTAGCAAATTGATATAACGTCCTAAAGCCGGGATCAAACTGAAAACGGCAGACAAATGATATCCATTTGCGTGTACAGAAGGGAAATTCGGAAGGCTTAAACTGACTACAGGCGTAATTATAAGTTATTATGTCTAAAAGCCTCCTTGGAAGATGATTGATGGTTTTCGTTTCGTTAAACAGGGCACAGGCTGTAGGCTTCTGTCTGTTAGTATTACAACTATTGTTGTGTGAAAGATAAAATTATGGGGGAGACACTACCTCATAGCGCGATGGGTATTTTTTTATTAGCGTCTTAAAATCATCAAAAATGAGTCCTCCCACCCCCACTGTCGGACTTGTACTGACTAAAATTCACGGTGTCCTTCAAAAGCCTTTTATGTTCCGGGGTCACGGTAATGAGATAAGTCCCGCGACCCCAGCAGGCTTTGACCCTCTAGAGGGCCCCCGTCATCTTGCTGACGCTCTTTGAGGCGCGCGTGGAACACAACGCGCCGTCGACCCGGGCATGGTCCATGGTCGGACAGCGAGTTGTCCTTTACTCGCTGCCCGCATGCCCATAGTTCAATGGGTATGGATTAGGTTAAATGGTTTAATGACTTGTTGTACAATTAGTTCATTGCCATGTCCAAAACGGCAGATAAAATATCTGCCGTTGCCGTGCCGTAATATATATCCTGAATATTGGAATAATGTAATGGTGTAATCGATTAATTGTTTCTGCATATCGTTATTTTGTGTGTTTGCAGCCCTCTAGTGTGGTTTTGAAATTAATTACAAAACTACAAAAAAGCATAGTCCATTTTAATTAACCAAATTGATATTCTACCAACAGTGTTTACTCCAATACAAATAAAGCGCCTAGTTTACAAGTTGGTAGATTTTATAAGCATTTTGTTTTGCCTCTATTTATTTGATCGTCAATTTGATGAATGAGCTGAACCAAAAATCAAAACAGTTTACAAGAGAAAAATAAGAAAATTGCGAAATATTTTTCATGTTATCGGAAATTGGTCTGTCGAAAAGGTTCAACCATTTAAGGTCACTTAATAACAAATAAATATGAAAAAGTACCTACGTATGTTGATGAAACAACTAAGCATACTTAACACAATAAAAAAAGTAAGCTTTCCGTGCCAATGTTCAATGATTTGATATATATAAGTAATCATGAAACACCTGAACATAATTATCTTAATGAAATTTTAGTTAACAATCATCTTGATCTCGGCAACTTTCAAACAAACAAAACCGCATCAAAATCTGTCCATTCGTTTAAGAGCTACGATGCTACACACAATAATGCAGACAGATACGTCAAACGTGTAACAATCTTCTTTTTGGGGTCACAGAATCTTTTGCTCCTTTTTCTTTCATATTATATTGATTTACTCAATCCATCCATTTATTCTTTGGCCTTCCACTTTCTCTCCATCTATCAACATTCATAATCATCACTCTCTTAGTTAGGTACATGTTTCTTTAGTTTGTATCACTGTAACAAATAAATTACTTTTCTCTATTTCTCGATGAATAAGCAATTCCCAGCTTCAGATATTTGATACTCATTATGTAAAGTAATTGTTATTTATTTCTCATCAATTAAAAGAACTTATCGTTTGTTTCAAGAACTTTTACAGTCGATGAATGAGATTGATATTGGCAATGCCCTAAAGCCTTACACAATAAAGCGTAAACGGCGAACATAAAAGGTACAACGGAGCAAGCAATCAATATCGACACAATTTCCTATTTAACTTTTATGGGTTTCTTTTACAGTGACCCGCGAACTTTCAGGGTTCCCTGTAATAAAAATCGACAGAGGTCCTAATATGATTTTTCACGTTTGTGTGACGTAAATTAAACTGGAACTCTGAACTAATTTGATTGAAAAAATAGTTTTTAATGTCAATTTCCCCTTTTAATTTACGTCACAAAATTGTGAAAACTAGTGATGAGGCCTCAGTTTCAGTGACAGTTGTCCATATGCATATAGACTTTACCTTTTCTGTAAATATGAAAGAAGAAACTGGCTGGTTAAACAGACATACGAGGCGAACGCGAAGCGAGGCGTTCATGTATGGAATTGTTTGAAGCCAGTCACATAATCGGATCGCTTTCGCTTTTCTATGTGACTGGATTTCACAAACAATTCCATACATTACAAATAAAAACGCTTCGGGCCGCATTCGCTTCGCCTGTCTGTTTGACAATAGTTGGTGGAGAACTCATCATCATTATCTCAGCCATAGGACGTCCACTGCTGAAAATAGGCCTTCGCTTTAGATCTCCAAATAAACCGGTTGGAAGCGACCTGCTTCCAGCGGTAATTCTCCGGAACTAATAACTTCTTATTATTCTTACCTCCTCAATTTAACGTTGTTCGAAAACTTGAAAAAATCAAGTCTATTAAAATAATCATAAAGATGTTTTACGACAGTAATTTCATTGGAGAAACAAACAAGACGAGGAAATTAAAAGTAATAGGAAATTTAAAAGAAAAACACTTCGTAACTTTTGACCTGAGCTCTCGGTACACTGAATTTAACAATGAGCCTTCTTTGTTTAATTTTCGTAAATAAATAAAAGTTCACTGTAAATTGTTGTCAGAGATTTAATAAAAAGAGTTAGAAGCAGTCTACCACTAGGGGGAGACACTTGCTTTTTTTCTTAACGCGTCACCACAACGCATAAATGTGATTCGGTCCTAAAATCCTAAAGTCTCTCTATTACCATAGGACACAGAATCCTTAATAGTACTACGTACAGAAGTTTCACTTCCCAAAAACAAGCAAATGTAAAATCTTAGCTAGAGAGAATAAAGTAAAAATATGTATGCAACGTATGTGAATCGGACGGCGTACACGCGAACGCACCGTGGACGGTGCTACACCGCGAAGAGCGCCAGGCCTCCATAGGATTAGATTTTGATTAAGCTTTAAAAATTTTGGTGACAATAGTCAGTGCTCATGAGCAGATGAGCACTGACAGCAGAGATGGCAAAAGGTCATAAATTATGTCCACCAGATGACAACTCTAAAATAAAAAGTGTACGTTAATCGATAAAAACTTCACTTTGAAACCAGAGATTTTGACAGATTTATCTTACGAATATTTTTTATCGATACAAAATAAATTAAATATACACCGTGTTCTTCACGTTATCCATAAACTTTAGCAAATACTTCTATGGCTTTTACAAATCAAATCCAACAAAGGCAGTAGTACTTAAAAAGGCTTCATTACAAAGATATTTGTTATTTCATTTAATGAAATTTAATTGAGCTATGCAGTGAGAAAGTATCTTAATTTGGCCTATGTTGCCGCTTAGTGCAATTAAAATGATAAATCTATCAAATACTATTTGCATTTCATTTGCACGTACGAGAGGAACCCGAGAGTTAGCGAAGAAATACGATCATTTGCGATAACGAATCTTTCAAAGAGATTAAACTGGTCGCTATGGATACCTAAGTTGTTATTTGTCATTGTTTGTCATGCATGATTTTAACTGTCAGGATTATTGTTTATTGTAATTTGCTTTTGGGTTTCCGACTAATTTAATCAATCATTTTGATTACAACACACCGGATCAACTCGGGATGGATGAAATGGCGACAGGTCACTGGAACAACTTGCGACCCACGGATGCCCCTCAAGTTAAAGGGGAAAATATACAAATCCGTGATTAGACCTGTCGTATTGTACGGATCGGAATGCTGGGCTGTGAAAAAGATGGATGAGAAACGATTGCATGTAGCGGAGATGAGGATGTTAAGATGGAGGAGTGGAGTAACAAGAATGGATAAAGTAAGGAATGAGTTTATAAGGGGCAGTTTGAAAGTGGCGCCTATTACAGAAAAAATGAAAGGAAATTGTCTATCTTGGTATGGACATGTGATGAGGAGGGATGACAGTCATGTGACTAAGAGAGTGATGAGTATGAATGTTGATGGATGGAGAGGAAGAGGAAGGCCAAAGAAGAGATGGATGGATTGTCTAAAGAATGATATGAAAGAAAAAGGAGTAGATGATACTATGACGTGTGATAGAGGAGAATGGAAGAAAAAAACGTGTTGCGCCGACCCCAAGTAAAATGGGATAAGGGCAGGAAGATGATGATTTTGATTACAACTTTCACTATGCCGCACGAATATTCTGCTCAACACCAAGCTGATATTCACTTCGTCTACGGTTTCTGTGACGGAAATGCTACAGCAGCTGTGCGAGAGTACCAACGGCGATTCCCTGGTCGGCGCGTTCCTGATCTACGAACATTTATTAACATACACAGGAGATTTTGTGAGATCGGAATTAGACCACGCCGCCCTGAACGAGCAATCAATTTGAGCGTCGCTCAAGAAAACAGAATAATGAACCTTATTATTCATGATCCTACACTCTCAACGAGACGCGTTGGGAGAATCGTGGGTGTATCTCATAAGCTAGTGTGGAAACTGTGGAAAAGATATGGTTTGCATGCCTACCACTACAGAAAATCCCAAGGCATAATACCACCTGATCACTTCTCAAGAATTGTTTTTTGCCAGAGAATGAATCAAGAACTGATAAATAATCCAATACTGCTTCAAAAAATTCTTTGGATGGATGAAGCCCAGTTTACAAGAGCGGGAGTATTCAATTCCAAAAATCAAGTGCAGTGGCATGAGAGCAACCCGAATTTACATTGGCAGGCGTCACATCAAACTGAATTCTCTGTAAACATGTGGGCTGGTGTTTTTAACAATCAGCTGATCGGCCCTATTGAGATTCCCCACCGCCTAAATGCTGACAATTACTTAGAGTTCCTAAGAAACGTCACTAGCTTCGAATTTTTCGAACAAGTGGATCTTCAAACTCTGCGAACCATGTGGCTCCAACATGATGGGGCCCCTGCACATTATGGCACACAAGTGCGTGAATATTTAAATGCAACGTTTCCTGGCCGTTGGATTGGACGAGGTAGCACAAATATCGCATGGCCAGCTAGGTCCCCAGATCTGACTCCTTTAGATTTTTATGTCTGGGGAACCTTAAAGGAGAAGGTGTACTCCGTACAAATTCAGAACCGTGAACAGCTCTTAGATAGAATATCTCAGGCTGCTGAACAAATAAGACAAATGTCTGTAAATTTAAATGGCCAAATTAGGACTCGTTTGAATATTTGTGTCGAAAAAGAAGGTGGTCATTTCGAAAACTTTTTACATTAAATTTATTTTTTGCTTTTTAGAGTTTATTTTTTATTAATAAATATATTTTTGAATGACATTACGGCTGACGTAGTTGTCTAACCTACAGTGTTATATGGATCTTTGGACACTCCATTGAGGTTGACAGGAGAGCGCTCATTTGTGAAATGTATTGAAAAATAAGATGGTGGCGTTAGTTCTGATGTTGCCCACGCAACAAGTGTGCTTATAAATTATAATTATTCTACTCAAATGCATAAAAAAATATGCTGTGATTACCATTTATCTTAATTTGACCGAGACCTATCTTTTGAGAGTATTTTTACGAATGTACGTGAGCTCTAAGCGTGGTCCCCAGATTGCGTGTTGAGCTGCCCCTCTTTTAGTCAATAATTTTGAGATTGAATGTTCGTTACTTAAGCCGAAACGGCAGAATGGGAAGATAATTATGGTAGCCTACTCCCCTTCCCGTCGTTGGAGGTCCGGCGTTGCTTTAAGCCTAGACTAAAAATAAGGACTGCAGAAACGTTTTGCGAAGGCTGCATGTCGTGGGAAGAGGTTATCATGATTTGGTTATGGAATTTTGTTTTTTTTTTTTATTCCTCAATTAAAAAGACAATTCGAAATACGTATCTACCTGCTTGGTAGCCTTATACGTTCTCTTTAGTTATGTATATAGTACATTGACAGTGCTATGAGGAACGAGATAAAAAATCAAAGAAACTGTTTTGACAAGTTTCAGCCCGCCAAATGTTATGAATGAAAATACAACGTTGCCAATTCGGATAAAGAGGCATGCATATCGGGTTATTTACGTCTAGGTATTTAGTTTGTATGAAAATTAACAAAAAATAAAAAATAAGAATTTATTAATGTGTCCATAATGAAAAATGCTTACTTCCGTGGTCTGAACATCTGGTCGAAGTTTATGTATATCGTCCGGAACACGGTGTATACAAATTTTACCTTTACCTAAAAATAAATCCACAATTAATGACAACACCGTGCCAGTAACTGGAGAAGCCTAATAGCCACAGGTCGCCAGCTTACGTTGCTAAGCAACGGAGGTCGTTAGTGCATGTTCCACAAACTTAATGCGACTTAAAAGTGACTTTAGTTAGAGAGGATTACCTTGTGAAGTGTGTTGAAGGGCGGGGCTTATTGAAATTCGTATTGGCCTGAAATTGTTGGACACCTTCGCATGAAAGGTTAGAAAGGTTTGTAAGAAATAGGGAAATTGTTTTATTCGATACGTTTGGCAGGTCGATTAGGGTTGCGGAACCGTCTGGTTCGTAAAACTGATTTAAAATTTTACTGCGGCCCTGAAACGCTCGAGGTAACAGAAAGAAACAATCTTCCCAGGGTGTCGGACGTAATGAGTAACTCGCCGTCCAATTAAAGATCAGGCCCAAGTTAGCGAGGCACACGCGCCGACGGAACCAAAGCCTGTCAGGGTTCCGGGACTTTGCAAAAGTCGAATGTCAAAAGAAAGTGCAACTCCATTCTGGTACACGAAAGGCAACTGAAGGAACAGGGGCCGTAATACAACGTCTGAAAACCAGGCTTGTTCCGGTGAGTGAAAGTGACAGAGCTATACAAGTCGTCTAACGCCATCTCGTTCATTCACTGGAACAAGCCTGTTTTAGAATATTTCAAAACAAAAAACTGGACAAAACTGCGGCCTAAAGCTAGTTTACCTATAAACTTTACAGTGACCGACAGATGTCAAATCTATAATAATAAAGCCTTTCTTAATAACAATAAAACATCAACATTCCGCAATGGAAGCCGTAAAATTGTATTAAAGTTTTCATGTTTATTTTCTCTTCTGGCAACACCAACAATAAACACTGGGAAATAAATAAACCTCATTATTTATTTAACGATATTTAATTGAATGCCTATCATTAACCTCGATCGCTGTAGTGCAAATCAAAAATATAATCAAAGAGATTTTTCAGTCAAAAACAACAACTTACTCCATTCATATTTACGTAAGAATTTCTCTTTACAACCGTTTATTAACGTTTCTGAAATATTTGCTTTTATTTCGAAATGAACAATTTTCATATTAAATAAAACTTTTTACATGATAAAGTACTGTTATTGCTGATTTATAGCCTCTGCGGGATTCCAAATTGTTCGTAAAGAAATATTTGGGAATATGAATTTTACGACAGTAATATCTAGAAAGTAAAACTCAGTTTCTTGTTTTATAGTACCATTTAATTCAAGACAAATATGAAATCTAAAAATTACGACTCCATTTTTATTTTATTTTTGTGTAAATTATCAAATGGCTTCTCCCGCTTCGGGTTAAATGGAAATTATGATAACAAAACTAACGAGAAAATATATATATATATATAAATATAAAACAATTTTTTTAAAGAAAACCGCTACAATCAATATGGGTCAGTAGCCCACCAGATACAACACTCATCCTCCCTAATCAATGTAGTAGAGTATAGAGTTACACCCTTATCATCCTCAAATTAGCAAAAAATATACTTCTTACACGAGTAACATAAAAATCTACCCAGAGTTTACTCACACCTCACTCAGAAGCAACTCATATCTCAAAAATAATTTATTAAAATGATAACCAACACCACACAATTCACAAAATCCTAGCTAACTTTAAACCAAGATACGAGAAGACTATCAGCAAGTCACGATCCTCTCTTATATTCTTCAAGGCAGGGTAATCTACAGTCTTAGCACTGCAGATTAATTTTGCCCGGAATGTTGTAAAGATTAAGGTACGTGAGGTGACGTACTGAATTGCCGACTCTGAAACCGCGACCCTGACTCCGCGACTTAAAATACCGCTTTTGACGTAGCGACGTGCTAAGATTTTTAGATTGAGTTTTGACTTAAGAAAACTCAAAGCAACGCGTTGAATAGCGACGACATGGAAGTAGTAAGTACTAAGATTAGAACAGAACATCGAGTTTCATTTACTTTTTAATAAATATTATCTCAAACTTATTTTACATTTTGTAAATATTGTACTGACTAAACTAGACATAATTAAAACTTGGTACAGAATTCAAGCATCATTATACCACCGTAATCCCTGAAGGGCTACGCAGAGGTGTGCCTGAGATTTCAGACCTTATTTAATGAGAAAATGTGGAAAATAATATGGCAAAGTTAAGAGGTTGCTCACATAATTTGGGTGGTTGACCAAAAATACGTACTTTTCCAAGTCCTCGATATTTGTTTTAAAAGGGTAATCGCATAATATTTCAATGAAAAATCATAAATCTGACTTTGTTTTAGTTCGTAGATTGATTAGAATTTTGTTATAATAGTTAATATTAGAAGAAATAGCAATTTTCCGACAGCCAATTTCAAGCAAACGTTAAACATTAGGTTTTCTCCTGCCATTTGTATCAAAATGGTAACACGAAAAAATCTAAAAAAAATATGTATGTACTGGTAATACAGTCTTCAAGGTTGCAGATTGATTAGAATATTGAAATAAAAATTGAATTGACGCAAAAAAAAACAATATTCGAAAGCAATATTGATCTAAAATGTGTGCATTTTAAACATTGTTTTAATGACAAAATAAGAAAGAAAAGAACAAAAAAAGTAAAGCACACTATAGTATAAAACTTTACCTTTACTTTATATTTTTTTTAAATTTTTTCACCTTCACATTTTTTTATTACAAAATTCTAAAATAATGCTTTATTAGTTGATGTACGTCGCGCGTACGGCCAGTAGCGCCCGAGGGCTTCTAGAGGACGGACCTGTGTTGCTCGCGGCCCCGCGCGCCTTAGTGTGCGTTACGTAGTTTTAACAGATAATCCAGAGGTCGTCAGCAGTTTTAATTTAAGTATTCTTTGTACTTATGATATAATTGTAGTCATGTTCTATGTTTTAAAGGTAAGTTTTGTACAATCTAAAAATAGAGTTTATTCGTAATAGTTATAATAAGCAACTATTGTTTATGAGTGTTTTAATACCTAATTATAACAGTTGCATACAAGACTTTATCTAGGTAGGTAGGTAGGTCCTGAGTGGAGCGAACCTGCGAGACCGAGTTGAGCGAACCTGCGAGACCGAGTTGAGCGAAGGGTAGGTGGCGAGCGAAGCGAGAATTTTATCATGGGAGTCGTTTTCATGGTTTTCGAGGATGCTAAAGCCGATAGTGAGGTCAAAATCAAAATCAAAGATGGCGACAGCAAAAAATTCAAAGATATCATCATGGATGTCGTTTTCATGGTTTTCGAGGGTAATAAAGATGATAGTGAAGTCAAAATCAAAATCCAAGATGGCGGCTGCGATAATTTTCGAATTGTTCATCATGGGAGTCGTTTTCATGGTTTTCGAGGATGCTAAAGCCGATGATGAGGTCAAAATCAAAATCCAAGATGGCGACAGCAAAAAATTCAAAGATATCATCATGGATGAAGTTTTCATGGTTTTCGAGGGTAATAAAGCTGATAGTGAAGTCAAAATCAAAATCCAAGATGGCGACTGCGATCATTTTCGAATTGTTCATCATGGGAGTCGTTTTCATGGTTTTCGAGGATGCTAAAGCCGATAGTGAGGTCAAAATCAAAATCAAAGATGGCGACAGCAAAAAATTCAAAGATATCATCATGGATGTCGTTTTCATGGTTTTCGAGGGTAATAAAGATGATAGTGAAGTCAAAATCAAAATCCAAGATGGCGGCTGCGATAATTTTCGAATTGTTCATCATGGGAGTCGTTTTCATGGTTTTCGAGGATGCTAAAGCCGATGGTGAGGTCAAAATCAAAATCCAAGATGGCGACAGCAAAAAATTCAAAGATATCATCATGGATGTCGTTTTCATGGTTTTCGAGGGTAATAAAGCTGATAGTGAAGTCAAAATCAAAATCCAAGATGGCGACTGCGATCATTTTCGAATTGTTCATCATGGGAGTCGTTTTCATGGTTTTCGAGGATGCTAAAGCCGATAGTGGGGTCAAAATCAAAATCAAAGATGGCGACGGCAAAAAATTCAAAGATATCATCATGGATGTCGTTTTCATGGTTTTCGAGGGTAATAAAGATGATAGTGAAGTCAAAATCAAAATCCAAGATAGCGGCTGCGATCATTTTCAAATTGTTCATCATGGGAGTCGTTTTCATGGTTTTCGAGGATGCTAAAGCCGATGGTGAGGTCAAAATCAAAATCCAAGATGGCGACAGCAAAAAATTCAAAGATATCATCATGGATGTCGTTTTCATGGTTTTCGAGGGTGATAAAGCTGATAGTGAAGTCAAAATAAAAATCCAAGATGGCGACTGCGATCATTTTCGAATTGTTCATGGGAGTCGTTTTCATGGTTTTCGAGGATGCTAAAGCCGATAGTGAGGTCAAAATCAAAATCCAAGATGGCGACTTCAAAAATCATGTTTTTTATATTGGATGCCGTTTTCATGGTTTTCGAGGGTGCTTAAGCCGATAGTGAAGTCTAAATCAGAATCTAAGATGGCGGCTGCGATCATTTTTGAATTGTTCATCATGGAGTCGTTTTAATAGTTTTCGAGGATGCTAAAGCCGATAGTAAGGTCAAAATCTAAAATGGCGACTGCATAAAATTCTAAGTAAGAAATACTTTTCAAAACACGACCCCGCGAGCTGCTTGCAGCTCGCGCAACGCGCAAATACTAGTTGTATTATAAAATTAAAATTATTGCTATTTTATGTTTTTACAAAATACATATATTACTAAAAATATATTTCATGTTTTTCTTAAATACGAGTACCTACACCAGGAGGCCAATCGCGCTAATTTAAAACGTCTGCAAACGTATACGATAACGTTATGGTTCGATTGCGACAGTGGTTAGGTTTCGATTCAGCTGTTCTGATTTTGGTATTGGGCGTTTTTCCATTAGACGGCACGGCACCGGCACGGCACCGGCATGGCCGTGCACCGGCACCGGCGCCGGGGCTTCGTTTTTCCACTGCACCGGTTCCTACACCGGCGCCGGTTCCTCAGCATGGTTTTATTTCTTACTAGCTGTGCCCGCGACTTCGTTCGCGCGGATGTCGGAATTTAACAATGTATTTTTTAGTGCGAAGCGCCTAATTCTCGCCACGTTTTTCAATATATTTGAATAACAATTCAAGAATATTTGATGTGTTTGATCGCCCTCTGTTGTTCAAAGGCAGTACCATTCAATTGCTACTGGATTAGAGTAATGAATGAAAAATGAATTAATGAAATAAAAAAATATTACGTTGATATAAATAATAAATAAAAATGTTATGTTTCATTTATGTAATTCATTGAATGACACACAAGAACATATATTTCTTCTAAAAAACAAAATAACATGATCATTATAGTAGCCATACACCATCCTGCCTATGTGAACGATAGATTTGACGCTTGCAATTGTTTCAAATCGGCAGTTCGTCCATAGACACCATACACCATACTGCCTATCGTAAGATTGATTTGACACAACGTCAAAAATCTGCAGCAGTGATGCCAACTCAGCAACTAGATCTGGCTATTTTCGGTGACGACAGCTACAATTTCTAGCACCTTTTCATTTCATCATGAGACTATCGAAATTAGATAAAAAAAGTGGTGCAAGCGATTTTCGACCTTATCGACATTAAAAATTTAGTTTGTTTTTCTCACATTCTCATTCGTTAATATTGCTCCTTCATTAAAATCCGGTGTTTGCATCATTGTCAATAAGGTCGAAAATCGCTTGAAGGTCGGAAAACACTTGCTTAACGATAGCAAGTTATAAAAAGTGGTGCAAGCGATTTTCGACCTTATCGACATTAAAAATTTAGTTTGTTTTTCTCACATTCTCATTTGTTAACATTGCTCCTTTATTAAAATCAGGTGTTTGCATAATGTCAATAAGGTCGAAAATTGCATGAACCTTTTTTTAACTTGCTTTCGTGGTCCCTTGACACCTCTCAAGTTTTCAATCGTATTTTGGTTTAAAATAAAATGAATAACACTTTTTTTACGAGTGTACATGTGATCCATGTGCGAAAAGCCTCAGTTTTTAAAATCTCGTGTACGGTATACGCGAAAATAATCGCCGTGTGAACGTGGCCTAACCGTCCCTGTAGAAAAGTAGCTAAAAAGTTTAGCCACAAGTTACACTTTTTAGCTTTTTTTCTAGCACCTTTATGAAATTAGCTAACTAGCGATGAAGTTGCTAAGATGGCATCACTGCTGCCGATTTGACGTTGTGTCAAAACGATTTGATGACCTATCAAAATTGGCATGACATGCCATCAAATTGGCATTCCACGCCCATACACGGTCAATTCTATTTGATCAAATTGGCAGTATTATGCCGATTTGACAAATAGGCAGTATGGTGTATGGCTACCATTAGACTTTCAGAAGTAAAGAGGCTAAATTAACCTTATTACGAGCCACAAACCGAGTCTCACGCCCTCCGCCCCGCGTCCTCCTACACGCCTGCGCACTCACACACGCACACGGCTGCAATTCATACACACATTATGCACATTTGCCGGCCGGCACCGACTGGGAAGCTTGCTACCCCGGCGACGGCGACGGCGCCGGCAGGACTCAACGCCGGCGCCGGTAAGTGGAAAAGCGAGCCATACATTTTCATATATTCTTGCTTCCCCGGCACCGGCGCCGGTACCGGCGCCGGCTAATTGAAAAACGCCAGGCCAGCACCGACTAGGAAGCTTATTACCCCGGTGCCGGTGACGGCGCCGGCAGGACTCATCGCCGGGCCGGCGCCGGGCCGGCGCCGGCGCCGGTAAGTGGAAAAGCGAGTCATACATTTTCATATATTCTTGCTTCCCCGGCACCGGCACGGCGCCGGCGCCGTCGCCGGTGCCGGTGCCGTGCCGTCTAATGGAAAAACGCCCATTGCCTTGTAAGTTCAAACGCTAACCAAAGTTGGATCGTATTCATGAGATTTCTCCAATAAATCTATGTAGTCGTACATGGTAATGTTGTTATTTTTGCAAGATTTTCACTAAGAATCACTTCACAACAATGACAAAACACTCCAACGATGCAATAACGATCCTAAAAATGTAGCTTCCCATCAACTTTACGTTTGACAGTGGTTACGTTCCAGCTACGATCGCGGTGCGTCTCAACTTGCTGTCAAAATTTTAGCGCGATACGAAACTGTCAAAAAGTTGTGTTATGTTAGCGGTTCAATTGCGATTTCGTTGAAAAGAAAATAGCGCGATTGGGCTCCAGCTAACTCGGCGAATAAATCTACCTGCCCACCTATCCAACTTACGCTACCTATCCGACTAGTGTACTAACTACCTACCTGCCTATTATACCTTACCCTACTACCCACCCTATCAAAATTATCTTCCCTAGCTATCTACCGTACCTACATACCCCACAAAAAAATCATCGAAATTAGTCAATCCGTTTTCGAGATATCATTAAAAATCCGTTTCATATTAAATGTACGTATGAAAAACGGTATCCCTTTTCGTCACCTAAAATTATTTGTCCGAAAATCATTATCCATAACACGTTTGCTATAAAATTCAGTAACCATAATAATCAAAAGTTCTAAATATTGTTTTACATAATTATTTTCACTTCTAAAGCTGTTCTGGCATAATATCTAGTATCATAATAATTGAATCTCCTAATTTTGTATGAAATAAAGTCATATGTCCTAATCATTGTATTACATAAAGTGTATTATTCCGAATGTTCAATTAGGTATAGTAAAACTGATATTTCATTAAATTGCTTAGAAACCGAAGATCTTGGGATCCAAGAGCGAGCGAAGCGAGCTCGGGACTTGTGGGCACCCCGACACGGACAGGTTAGGTTCGAAGGGGATGGCGGGGTCTGAAAGACCCCGCCATCCCCTTCGTGTTAGGTTACTTTAAACCTTGCACGCAGAAATAGGAGCCCCGCGTAGCGGGGCTCCGTCGATTTTGCTTATTGGGTGGTAATCAATAACAAAACAAACTTTAGGACTTATGTATTTTATGGCAATCGGTTTTATGTATTTTGTATATTATAGATTGTTATATTTATGACAAACAAATTTAGAACATACAGTATTTAGGAATTTCAATGTTATGGCATTTGAAATTATGTGGTAGTAAGTTCGGGCAAGTTATTATTCGGACAAATGATGATTAGGACAAAAAAAATTATGTCACATTAGATTATGTATAAAAAAGTTAGGTCACACAATAGAGAACCATGAAAAACATTTTTATCGTCAATATTTCCGATAAGTATTCTGCTTCTCGGGACGCAGAAAAATCCAACAAATCAAAGATTATGAAAATCGATCCAGCCGTTTTTGAGCTAAAAATGGTTTGGAATTAAAATATTATATATAAAATATATGCTTCCGCCCGCGGTTTGGCCCGCGTGGATGTCGATAAAGTTATAGACCATATATATATCCACTGATACTGTATCTTTATGCAGGTGTAAGAATTTTTAAAATCGGTCATATCATTTTTGAGTTTATCCATTACAAACATACAAATATACGAACATACAAATCTTTTCTCTTTCTAATATTAGTAAGGAATAGCTGCACCCCGCGGTGTCACCCGCATAGATCATGATCTCGTGGGAATATCGGGAGAAAAGGTATCCTATGTCCTCGTTAGGACTCATTTGATGATTTTAACAAGCTAAAAAAAATCCCGTTCAGCTGTTTTAACGTAAAAGTATAATAAATAAACAAAATCACTTTCGCATTTATAATAAGTTAGGAGAGGTATAAATATATTACCTTTATGCTACAAGTTTCACTGTCTTATAATATTTGTATTTCTTTATCATAATAACACGTTCCATATCTTGTAATTTTTTCTCAATACAATTATAAGTAAACCTTAGTGAGCCGTGTTACGCGCCCCTGCCTCTGTACGTGTGTGTATCAAGAAGGGTGCACCACGCACACAGGCGCACTCACCGCTCGTCGCCGCTACTTTTCGAGTTACTCAATTTTGCGATAACGCTCTTAACACGAACAGCTGCCACATACCTGTGTAACCGCTTATTAACTCGTTGAAATTGTGAAGCTACATTGTTCGTAGATCGTCTACGCCGTAGTAGCGCTACGACGTAGCAGATTCACCTACGCTATAATATGAAAATTTACATTCGGGTGACTACTTTGTGACCTGAATATATTTTCATGTAAAGACTAGGATTACCCATTGAATGTATTTGAGACACGAGTGCCTGAGTAAGCGAAATTTTACTAACCCGTTCTGAAACTGTCTGTTCATCTCAAGAAGCTACATACTGTAGCAAGTTGAGAAACTGAAATTAATATGCTAGAACATTATTCGTCATCTTCGCATCTACACTGTTATACTACCTACCTTATTAAATCTCGTAAATTGTCGCCAAGTTATGGAGACAAAGACTCATTAATTCACCTGAAACTGACTTTCAAAGTTACGGTAAACGAATGTCTTTACTTTTAAGTGGTTGATTCTACTCTGTTGTTTTGGAGTTTTCTCGCTTTATTACGAATTTTATGATGTCTGCTAGAAATGAGTTATTTCGAAAAATCGTTTTTATGTCGCAATCGGCTGAACAAACGTAAAAACGAACAGAGATATAACATTTTTCCACAAACGACGTCAATCTATTAGGGTTATCACGTAGAAAGATGACATGAAAGCATTTTTATGGAATTCAGGGCTGAAAAGTGGCGACGGTAGTAATTTGGCGAGTGGTAGCTACCGGTTGCCGGTTGAGTGCTTCGTTGCGGCACGGTACGGCGCAACAAAGCGCGGCGCGGTATCCACGCGACAAAGGGTGGTGCGGTGTCCACGTGATACAGCGTGTCTCAGCGTCCACGCGACACAACGCGTTGCGGCGATCGGAGTCCACGCGGTCACTGCACTAATTGTTAATTCCAACACTAGTTCATGCCGAAATTCCTCGCCGTAAATCGAATCTAGTGATTATTTCGTCATATATACCGTCTCAAATAAGGGTATCCTACAGTTGAGGACTGACTTAAGACTCTTTGGATAAAAGGCGTAAATGGATGTACAGATGCCAGGAGGTCAACTTACCCCAACATTGTTTATTAATGAGCGAGCAAGTGATAGAAGAGTGTGCATGACTTCAAGATATAGCGTCATGACACCTCCTCCATTATATTGTTCGCACAGAATGTAATCAACCTCAATATTTTTACCACTACAAGTGGTAAAAAATATTGAGGTTGATTGTATGTGTATGTTCTTTGTATACTATGTGAAGGTGGGGAGCAAGATATTGCATCAAGCGGAGCGTTAAAAGAAGTTTTTAGTTTGAGTTTTTATTTTAATCATACGTTTAATACCTCATCTTTGTATACTTTATTCCTGTTTTAAAATAAGATGGTCGTTGTTAAAGCTTTTACGAGTATGATGCTGCGTTTTGACAGCTCACTTTAAAACATAAAAATAAAATAAAGAATTTTGTTTTAAATCTTACGATCAGTCGTGCAGTCTATGAGCAGATAAGTTGAGTGTTAAAAAATGAAAAACCACAGTCCCCAGCACGAATTATTTGTTTTTACTTTGTGTTTGAAGCATGTACATTTGTACAATCGACCCAGTGGAATTATGACCCACCATAAGCTTATTTTCCTACAGACATTCAAATACAATTAGGTCCACATTCGCGTAAACATACATATCCATGGTAACGACTTCGATCTTTGTCAATTTGACGGATTCAAACGATTTGTTGTCAAAATGGGTCATGATTCCACTTTGTCGATTGTACAATGTGAATTGTATGGACAGTGAAAAAGCGCCTCTCGCATGCGTACGAGGAACTAATTTTATGTTAAATATTTAATTACGCGTTAACTAATCATCACAAAAAAACTTATAACTCGTGCTAGTGAATGAGAAAAAAAATGTAATCTATGCAGTTGGCATTCTGTAGTTTTATAATAGCCGGTGGGAAGAAGACGTGAGTTTAAAGATTGTATGTAAAATTCAACCGTCATATAAATGTAAACTCACATTGATTTACAACACCGTTTGTTTACATTTCTGACAGTTTCGATATCTTATCGCGGATTTCATTACATTATGCGCTCAGAACGCGAAGAATATAACCTCACGTTACATATTGAGGAAGTAAATCCGTTTCTTTTGGATTTATTGCATGGTAACCAGTTGTTAAAGTGATTTAACGGAGGTTCAGCATCACGGGCTGGTAACTGATACGCGTTTAAGAAGGTTACACGTTCCGTAAGCGATAAAATGTGTTACGTTACTTGCCTCCAAATTTAGAAAAGGTAGGCAGAGAATCAGTTACATTTCCCACCCTATTTTAGTTCCATTTAATAGTAAGCTCATTTCATTCACGTTGAACACAAATCTAGACTATTGGCTAACAAATAGCTACTAATAAGTCGGCTTATTTATCGTCATAAAATCGCCAAATTAATCTTCTGTACTGTCAGACTCGTACAGACTAAAACCCACAGCGTTTCTTCAATAGCCCTTTACGTTCCAGGGTCACGGTTAACTGATAAGACAGTACCGCGACCCCTGTAGGTCATGGCCTTCTATGGGGGTGGTCTGATTGCTGACGGTTTTTAGAGGCGCGCGCGGAACACGATGTGCAGTTGATCCGGCCATGTTTCATGAACGGATCTTTAAGTCAAAAAGGAATAGGTCACATCTAGGCAAGCGTGCTTCACCATCCGCCACTTCATTGCTTAATGTTAGGCAAAATAGTAGTCAAATAAGTACCTATCTGTTCAGTCACGAGCAATAACATATAAACACCTACAAAATTCAAATGCTATTTACTCGTAAAATACTGGTTTCCACTTTGAAATAAGATCTATTGCGTAATAGCATGGCTTCCAAAATAGAAGTCTAATGAAAAAAGCAAGAACATCGCTTTTGAATACTGCTTAGTGTATACACTATTGCTCGTGATTTTACTACACATAAAGACGAAAGAGTTGTAGTTTTTTTACGAGTAAATTCAAAAACTACTGAACCGGTTTCAAAAATTCTTTAACCAGTACGAAGCTGCATTTTTCGCAGTGTCTTTGGTTAATAAGGGCGAAGTTATGAGTGGCTAACGCCGCTGGGAAAAAGACGTATTTGCAAAAGTCCCCTTGGAACAGTCATGATTTACGGCCACTAACGCAGGTCTACAAGGCAGTAGATATACAATGAATTTACTAATATACTAAATAATATATTACATGTTTAGAACATGATACATGCCTAATAAATGCACATTGTAGGAGGACAGATAGATAGGCGTTTGATGTATGTAATATTATATCCTTATACATAAATGCGAAATACAACACTGTCTTGACCTATCTAATAAATGATACTAGAACTAATGATAACAATTGATTTCTGTTAGCTCATTAGGCGTTGGTTACTTATTATGTATTCTATGTATGTTCTCTATGTATTAGTGATATCTGGAGCTATTGATTATATTTTAATTGATATAGCTTAACCCTGCAGGAATAGCTTTTTCCCCTTTTTTTTAGCTGGTAAGCTTATCAAATGAGTCCTCCCACTCATGGAAGAGCGGGAGGGTCTGCCAGACTCGTACTGACTAAAATCCGCGGTGTCCTTCAACAGCCCTATCCGTTAGGACCCCGGATTCAGGGTAATTCGTGAGTCCCGCGACCCCAACAGGCCCTCTAAAGGCCCCGTCATTTGTATGAAACATCTGAATTATTTTAATATATTAACCCTGTATAGTTTAAGTGAGTACGAGTAGGTTGAATTCCAATTGATTCCTCACATTTCACTTATAGAAAACTGTTTACGAAAATAACCTTCGTAATTACAGTTATCGAACGTCTCTTTGTTTTTCTTTCAAAGCGATTTAATGTTTCACTTTGGCAAGTGTTGGCTGGGCTCCGTGAGGTAATTAACTTCGCCAATTAAGCAAATTCAGGTCGAGTTTTTTTATGTGCGAATTTATTTTACGTTTCCACAACCCTTTTTTGAAATGCAAATGGCTGTTTATTTATATATTGTTGCTAATTATTTATTAATTAAAACGGAGAACGATTTGGAGGTGGGAATATATTAACAATAGAACGAACGAATTGTAAATTATTTTTACTAAATACCTATAGATTATGCTATTAAACGAGTGGGCTTACGGAATGAAGGTTGAATTTTAATTTGAGTTTTAACTTTAATCACTAACCCTATAACCATTTTTGTACCAAACTCAAAAATACACGCCGTTTTGAGTTGATTATGTTGTTGAGTTTTTAATTTTTCTGTGCAATAAAATGATTAATTTAATCAGTATTTTATGATGTATTATATCAGTAGGCAAATACATAAATACCTAAAGAAATAATATTTAAAAAAATTAAAACCATGAACCTGATAGTTATTACCTATGTCCCACTTTAGGAAAAAAGTCGTTCTATTTTGTTAATTAATATTCCTATTACTAGTTTTATTAGTAGGAACCTATTTCTAATTTTTCACAATTTATTAAAAATAGCTATGTACTAGTAAACAACTATTTCTAAGTTTTCACCTAATAACCATTATATATTATAGGGTTATCCAAAGAATGGCGATAAAGATAAAGAGGTCAGTGTAAGGTACCTACGGAATGCCATCAGCACGATATTACGTTGGCGACGCGCGGAGGCGGCGCGAGCATGCCTGCTCTCATCTCCACATATTTCTTCAATAATCTATTTTTCATATTCTTTTTAGATAGATAATGTAGTTTAATATGAGCTAGCTTTTACCAGCAGCTCCGCCCGCGTACACGGGAACTTCAGTAATTTGGAGATTAAAGGTATTTCTACGTGATAATAAAATTCCACAACTATCACACAACACCATCTACTCCCAAGCTAAGCAGAGCTTGTGTTATGGGTACTAGACAACTGATAAATATACTTATATATTTCTAAATACATACTATAGATAAATTACACCCAGACACAGAACAAAGTGACCCCGGAACATAAAGGGCTATTGAAGGACACCGTGGATTTTAGTCAGTACAAGTCTGACAGTCCCTCCCGCCCTGCCCGGGGTGGGAGGACTCATTTGATGATTTTACCACACTAAAAAAAAAACAAAAAAAAAGATCGTGGATCACGACTTGTTTCAGTAACAAACATCAACAATCCACTACCCATAATTCACCATCGTTTCGGAGCTGATTCTTGATCGGACGGTGAGCTACCTGGCCCCACAAATCGCATCATAGAAAATCCTGGCATATCTACGTTTGAATTCCACAGAAGTTTGGAAATTAATGAAAATTTAATTTTCCATAAGACATGATCCAGCCTTGGCTTAAATGTTTAAAACTGAGAGTTATGAGCGAAATTAACTTACCTAGATAGGCCGAAAAACGGGAAGAGTTAAAAAGGTTTAGGTAATTTAGTTGAGTAAACCAATTTAAGTAACTTTTAAGTACTTTTTTTTTGAGAATTAAACACTATTATACTCTCAGAGAATAAACGGGTGTGTTTTGTGCCTTAAAAGGTAAGATAATGGTGAAACACATATATAAGCAATTATACCTACATAAAAACCTGAAATATAATACCAATAAAGTGACAGTAAGAAACTCAATACCTATTACACATAATCGCTAGAAGTTGAGGGACTTTAAAGACAGCTTCACTCAGCATTGAGAATGTATATCCTGAAGAAGAAAAAGGCCGCAATACCTGACTGAGTAGTCCCTAAAACAAAATTGTGTTTGTTTTAGGGACTTAATCTTGTGTAACACATAACTTATTACTCAAGATTAAGTTTAGACTAATCGTTCTCTTAAAACATCATCTATCACGCATAAAGTCTAGGCAACAGGTGGTCATTACAAGCTGAAATACTTACATTAGGATTACACGAAAATAGATTCTATTTTTATGTTCTTCTTAATTCAAATAGTCCTGAAATTGTGTAGGTGTTCGTTAACTGCTTAACTTTTTATCAGCTAATTTGGGAACGAGTTTTTTTTCTACTGAATGTTAGACGGCACGGTAAGCTCAGTGGCTGAGCGATTGACCTGCTGTGCAGCGTGTCGCGGGTTCGATTACCGTATGGAACAAATATTTGTAAGCCCTATAAGTAGTTTTTCAGGGTCTGGGTGTTTGTGTATGTGAGTTCTATGTTTGTAAACACACCCACGACACAGAAGAAATTCCTAGTGCGGGGCGAAGTTTTATAAAAAGAGGTACTTTTTATCGACTGTTAAACAGGTTGTCTTTTTTAGGGTTCCGCAGTCAACAAGGAACCCTTATAGTTTCGCCATGTCCGTCCGTCCGTCCGTCCGTCCGTCCGTCCGTCTGTCCGCAGTTTAGCTCAGAGACGCACAGTACTGTTTTAAAACTTCCAGAACTAGAGAGCTGTGATTTGGTGTAAATATACGGATTTGTTGTGCCAAAAAAGTGGTAAAATAAAATCTCGTAAAATATTTTTTTTTAGGGTACCTCCAGTACTTACATGTAAAGTGAGGATTTTTTTTTTTCTCGCGTACCCCTTTGTGTGGGGTATCATTAAATAGGCCTTTAAAAAATAATGATAGTTTCCATTAACAGTTTTTTGATAAAAAAATTCGTTTGTGAAATATTAAGCTTTAAAGTGCTAAATTTTGCTCGATTCGAGTGTCCCCCCCCTCTACCAGCTAAACGGTTATGTTTGGGGGTGTGAAAAAATTCACAATAGTAGTACATATAACGAAGTTTAAAAGAAAATTATCACGACTAAGTAGGCTTTACAACTTTACGAGTAATAGTCGACCAACTTATAAAATGTACTTGATATCATATTTTCTTAAACAAAATGTATCGGAGACAACTGCAAATGTAAGTTTGTCAACATTATTTTTACAGCTTATATGAAAAAAGAATCATGAAAATCGGTTCACCCAGGTATGTTTTTTGGGGATAGGTAGGTTTTTATCGTCAACTATTTTTAACTAAATTCAAAAAAAGGAGGAGGTTCTAAATTCGTTGTAATCTTTTTTCTTATGTATTTTCCCCGATTTCTCAAAGACCAATTTTGAAAATTCTTCTTTTTAAAATTAAATTCAGCGAATCAGTTTAGTTAGTTCGCATAAGTATTTTGATGGGCAACTACGGAACCCTACACTGTGCGTGGCCCGACACGCACTTGGCCGGTTTTTTTTATTTTTTTTTAGATGGTAAAATCATCAAATGAGTCCTCCCGTCCTGGGTGGGGCGGAAGGGACTGTCAGACTCTTACTGACTAAAATCCACCCGTGTTCCTTCCTATGCCCTTTACGATCCGGGGCCACGGTAACCTGGGTTAAGAAAAAACCCGCGACCCCAGCAGGCATTTGGCGCGAAACACGACGCGCCACCGACCCGGGCTTGGTCCTTGGTCGGACGGCGAGCTACCCATCACTCACCGTCCGCAAGCCCGCTCCGCCGCTGTGCCCTCTGCTGATCAGAAGGACACGCGTTGGAGCATCCACACGACAGGCTATTCGCATACGGGCAAAGAGACCACTTAGGCACACAGTGCCTAAGGAAGAGTTTTTGCCCGCATCCCAGGGTGCACCGGCCCGAAAAACTGGTCTTCCCCCCGGACGTATCCGAGAGGGAACTCCAGTCCACGGGCGCACGTGGAGGTTTCCTGTCATAGCACCCCAAACAGGTTCAGTCTACGATAAAAAATTATCTAATAACCTTATCGTAAAAGTTGCCACACACTGGGTGCCTGAAGACGGACGGCGCCGCCGAAACCGACCCAGAAAGAGATGGCGAGACGATTTGAACTCCTACCGTAATGGCTGGTTTAAAGTGGCACTGGACATGAATACCTAGAGAGAGGTTTGCCCAACCGTGGGACAGAGTGGTTTAATTCCCAGGTATCAACAATTCCTGGGTAGCAGTAACGGTGTCTGAATTTGTGCTCGGTGGAAACGTTACTAAGTGTGGAAGTCCATTACCTACTGCCTAATCTACGCATAATTTATTAAATCTTCTTTAGTTATTGATATTTATAATAGAATTGAGTGTTCCACATGAAGTATCAGTAAAGGAATCTTTTGAGCCACGCGATAAAAAAAGAAAGATTAACTTAAGCGAGCTCACTCCTCACCTTAATCTATAATGACATCACACTTAATTTTTCGGTCACTCAACATCATAAAAAGACCTCATTTTTATAAAGAGCTCAAAATTCAATGTCCAAAGCTGCGTATTTATGATATACCGAACAAAAGTTGACAAAGATTATTCCATAACGAACGCTTAATATTGCCACAAATGGCCTTAAACTGCTCATCCGGCATAATCACGTTTGATATGTGGCAGGCAATTTCTCCGAATATGGGTCCAAAGCATTATTTATGTCTGAATACAATATATTACCTCCCCCGTTTTGTATTAACATAATATAGTTTTGGGTCGACTTATTTCGTACAAATCCGGGGACATCTCTCAGATTATTATTGCCAGCGGTATCGAGACGGATCGCGAAAAAAACTGGCAATCGAAACCACGTTTCTCTCTTTACTCAATAAACTATATAGACTTAGCGCGATACGGATCAAAGGGGTAGGCTTTGTTTTTTTTGTACTTAGCTGTGATCTTATGTCACTCTTTATAAAACACTGATATTCAGCTGCATCTGGTTCAAACGAAAGCCGAAGCCAACATAGTTGGGAAATTACTAGGCAGATAATTACCAAATCTCTAATCTGAAAGTGTGATAACCGCTGCCATATACTCAATATCAGAGACAATATAGATTCATCATCATCATCATCAGCCTATTCATGTTCCCACTGCTGGGACACAGGCCTCCTCTCTGTGTGAGAGGGGGTGGGCCATAATCCACCACGCGGGCCCAGTGCGGATTGGTGGATGTCACATGTCTTCGAATTTTTGGTTCTAGGACATGCCGGTTTCCTCACGATGTTTTCCTTCACCGTTTTGAGAGCAGTGGTGATGAAATAAACTACACAAAGTAATGCGCCTGCCGGGATTCGAACCCACGACCTACAACTCGTAAGTCGGGGCCGATACCACTGGGCCACCACTGCTCTCCAATATAGATTACAATAACTAATCTACTACTATTTCCGTAAAAAATGGCAATATGTACGTAGTAGATACCTACATTCAGTAAGTATGACTAACGCTAAGCGCTCCATATCTAGTATGTGTGAAAACCGGAACAGCTATAAGGCTTTGGTAGAGATAACTAAACTGATATTAAATTACTTTTCTTGTCCAACGTCTTTCACAAAAATATTTATTATCTAAAAGTACTACTTCTCTCTTAGCCTTTTTTTGTTTTTTTTTTTACGTTGCAAAATCATCAAATGAGTTCTCCCACCCATACTGTCAGACTTGTTCTGACTAAAATCCACGGTGTCCTTCGGTAGCCCTTTGTGCGCCGGAGACGCGGTATACATATGTCCCGCAACCCTGGCAGGACTGTGGCCCTCTTTTGTCATCTAAACATAGTTACTGCCATTCTTCATTGGTCATCTAAACATAGTTACTGCCATTCTTCATTGGTCATCTAAACATAGTTAATTTCATATAAATTAGCTCCTGTTCTTGGAACCGCACTATTGAAACTTGGTTTGTCGTTCCCGCATATTCCTCTCTGTGTTTTGCTAACCAAATAATTGCATGCTGGTGAAACTGCAAGTTTACTTTAAGCCCTGATGGAGGCTAGACTGGCGTTGAGAACACTAATATAAGTATAATGCTTTGGAATTAACATACAATTACTTCAAAAGGTGCTCACACGCAGCTAATATGTTATAAAACATTGGTAACATTTTACAACACTGTTTAGTATTTCCTGCTTTTCTTTTTAAAAAAGTTAGAATACAAAATGCTAAGCAACATTCTTTCGTTATAATTATAAACTGTTTTATTGGACCACCTTAATACTTTCACTGAAATCTACTTTAGAAAAAGAGGGTGGGTTTTATTGTTCATCTATTAGTTTCCTTTATAATTTGTGAAGTCCGAGAGAAAATTTTGTTTACCGTTTTGTATATTATTCAAAATATTCAGACTTCGAATTTCAACAAATGAATGGCTTTCATCCTCATTATTAGTAAGTATTTGAAGCTGAAAACTGAATCTCCCAAATCAAGAAAGATGACTACAGGATTCCATTTCTAATTACTTAACACAATGAAGTAACAATCCCAGTTCTAATTTCTATCTTATTGTTGCATTTCAGTAAGGATCTTCCTAATAATTCGTCTTTATTGTTGTTGGAAAGACTTCACCCGGCGGCGGCGCCGGCCGAAAGGGTTCGTTTATAAGCTGTACTTATGTATACTTATAGAGTACTTATAGGAGTATTGTGCTACGTGCTATTGTGCCACTAATGAGCAATCACCGCGACTCACTTCACGCAACTCCGCCCTTTCAATAGACTTATAGACAGCTTTGAATAGATGTTTTATGTGAGGTTTGTGCGCTTTATTGATATCAATGTTATGGGTTGGCATTAATAAAATACAACTTAGAACGTAAAAATAATATTGTCGTTTCAGTCTAGACTATTTTTGGTGTTTAAATAATGAAAAGAGATTTATAACTAAAATATTTCTGACTAAAAATGTACACTCTCACTTCAGTTGCCCTTTGCGATCCAACCCGGCAAACTATGATTATAATACTAATGTAGACATTAGCGTTCGTCTATAATTTGACCAATTCAGAATACAATTGCTGACAAAAAGTGAATATAAGTAGTAATTTCATTAAACTGCTGCGCACATTGAACTCATTGATATGATGCTTGTAAATTAACTGTTACGTTACAAATGAATGCTCCGTTAGCAAGAAACATACTTTTAATTGGCAATTTTTATTCCAAACAAGCTCACAAAGGTTGTATTCACGCGAAAACATATCAACAACACAATGAAACCTACCTAATTGAAAATCAATCGCTTCGATGCCATTACCTACGAGTTTGTACACGTTACACCATTTCAAAGTACCCAACAACATATATACCGTGATATATGTTACTAGGTACTTAAAGAACGTGTGATTTTCCCACGATTTTCTTTGAAACGATAACGAAAACACATTAATCAGTTACCGAATTCGAGAAATATAAATCGAAAAAACCCACATTTCGCATTAAAAGATATCAAAGAGAACGTTCCCAGCAAATTGATATCATAAATCTATAAACAAAATATAATGTAATTTAGGAAAAGGAAACGGATACGTGATACGATATGTTATGAGGAGCGTAATTCCTCTTTAGCGCTATCTTCACTGAAGCGATCTGTTGCTTAGAGAATCAATAACTGGATGAGTAAATAGATTTGTGTGAAAATCATCAAAATATACTTAACCGGAAATCCGTCGTGTGCTCTTACGCTAATAATGTTTAGCTATGTAAATTAAAAGACGTGAATTTATAAATTGTAACTGTACTAATTGTATTCGTTAATTTTTCTTCAACAAAGACGCCTCTGGAAACTCTATAAGTATTACCCTGACATGGCATTAGACCAGTATTGATTAAATAAGACGACACGGTTAGCGCAGTGGCTGGGCCATTGGATTGCTGCGCTGCATGTTGCGGGTTTAATTCCCGCACCGGGGAAATATTAAAGTGATCTACAAGAGTTGTTTTGGGTCTGGGCGTTTGTGTATATCACGATACAGGAGAAACTCCTAGTGAGGGTAATGTTTAAAAAAAAAGTTTATTAAGACACCTCAGAAAACGCCCCCTGATCTGACATGGCTTCAGATTTGTATTGATTAGATAAGTACAGAAATCTCGAGTAACCTTATTTTCACTGCTGAACTGATGATTAATTAATATTGTTTCCCCAATAACATTGAATGTTACAAAAACAAAAAATGTTTAGGTGTCTCCACTATTTAAGACCTTATCACAAGGTTTCTGTCTTTTATTTAGACCGTACTTGAAGTACCGACCCGGAAAGTAAAGGGCTATTGAAGGACACTTTGGATTTCAGTCAGTATGAGTCAGCCTCTCCCCCGCTCTCTCGAGAACTCATTTGATGATTTTTACCAAGCTAAAAAAATAGTCTTAAACATTGGACATAAAATACTGCCAAATAGCAGGCATTATGCAAGCTTACGTTGAGAATCACAACGAGTTGAAATGTTGAATGGAGGCAATCAGTCCTGCCAGCCGCCGAAGGGATGAAGTACAGCACTCCTACAGCTTTGTACAGCGCCATATTTACAATGCACTATTTCGTGTTTTGAATGGCATGGAGCGCTTGCAGGATTATTGATATTTCTCTTTTTAAAAGGGCAAATACACACTTTAAAAACAGACAGAAAACTGTGAATCCTTGGATTAACAATAGTTTTTAAAGATTCCGTAATTATCTTTGTTTTCTACAACTACCTACTACAGATTTATGATAAAGAATATTTTTATGCTGCAGAAATACAAATTAGAATGAAGTCCCTTAAACTAGTGTAGGATCCTGTATATTAGAAGCAATGAGTGATTCCCAAACTTCCAATTGATATAATTAGATATGAATGTGTATCGGATTCCTTTTATCAAATAAGTACATATTACTAAATGAGCACATAATTTATCAACACATTGCCGTGGTCCCGGAACTAAACATGTAATCGTGAACCTGGAACGTAAAGGGCTATTGAAGGACCACCTTAGATTTTAGTCAGTATGGGTCTGACAATCCCTTACACTCCACACAAGGCTCCCGAGGTCTCATCATAGATAAGATTAAATTAAAAAAGTTTAAAAAGAGTGTCAACATTTATAAACTGAACAGATTATCTGCGTAATTCCTAAAGCGCTACATTATCGGACATGTCGCTTTATTCCGCTTTTTGCACTAAGTAACTGGTAATTGCAGTTTATCTGCATCCAAAATGCTCATGTAAGCCAAGATATACGAAGCTATTACTAGCTACACTAATTCTGCGTACATAGTTAATGCTTCTAGGAATTACGACTATCTTGGGCTATAAGCATTAACTGAAATAAACTTGGGCTTTCACAGCAACCTGAAAATAAAAATATATCTACCAACAACCACTAACGGCAAGGTTAGCACAGGGTCGTGGGTTCGATGTTCGCACAGAAGAAACATTTATATAACCTATAAGTAGTTGTTCCGGGTGTACCCTGTTTTTGTCAGTTTGAACATTCGCAAACGCACCTACGATACAGAAGTAGATATAAATTCAAATAGTAGAGCAACGTTTTTCAATAACAAAAATCTGTATTCTTTTAAAAGACTTTAAGTTTCTCATTTTGTCACTTATTCTTGCAAAAAATTTACAGAATGATTATGATTTTAGAATAGAAATGCCTATCAGTCTATTAACAGTAACGTTTTATGCAACGAGCAGTAAGTTTGGTGAATGACAATGTCATTCACAATTTGTATTGGAATGTACTTGTTTACTGGCATTTCAATCAGTTTTATTGTAAATCTCAAACAAACAAACAAACAAATAAATTACCTTTCCATTGTTTTGCTCGTCACATCCTATCCTAATCCCAACTAATATGTTAAAATCGAAAGTAGGTTTGATATCACCTGATCCATTGTCTCATGTACACAGATGAACATAAATCATCCCGAAAAAAACTAAAATTCCCGAGAAAAAAAAAAGATATTCATTTATGACCATACCCTTAGATATTGCCACATGTAGGATCCAAAGTTGTAGTCAAATCTAGAAATAACGCAAGCGAAACCGCGGGCAGAAGCTAGAGGATTATATTCCCAGACATTTCGCAGCCATTCAAGTCAAAATGTAACGAAAGCCATAATCGCTAGACGAATGGCAGCCCCCACACTTCAGCATTTTACGACTTTGCAAGAAAAGTGACGGTCTACCCCATCTACTCCTATTCGTCGTGACTGCATTGAATGAAGTTATTCAGCTGTAACTGCACCATTAAAGCGCTTCATCGCTGAACTACAGTCGCTTTATAAAGCAGTGTTTTGATACCAAATGAACATATTTTCAATAGTCTTTACACTGGAAAATAGTTACTAATTGGTCAACCGGTTTTCATTTCAATCCTTTTGTGTCCGTTATTTAATTTCCATATTCATTTTGTTTACCACATTAATTTGAATGATTTATGCTGAAATTGGCTCAACACTTACAAATTATTATCATAATTGTTTATTGTTTTCTGGATAATGGATAATTGTTAATTATTACAGTCACAACGATCATAATGGTTATTGGAATTATCAGTTTTATGAATAAAATATATCTTTGAATAATAATATGATATGTTTATCGACAAGAAATACTGGTTTTTCTTTTAAATATTTTTGACACATAGCTGGTATTAAATCTTTTCCTCTGGTCGAAATAAGTACTTTAATAATATGTACGTTCCAAAAACAAGTACAGCATAGGTCATTTATTAGTATAGTTAACTAAGTTACTAACAGTGATAATGATGATGAGGGCAGTGGTGGCCCAGTGTTATCGGCCCTGACTTACGAGTTGTAGGTCGTGGGTTCGAATCCAGGCATACGCATTACTTTGTGTCATTTATTTCATCACCACTGCTCTCAAAACCGGCATGTCCTAGAACCAGAAATTCATAGACATGTGACATCCACCAATCCGCATTGGGCCCGCGTGGTGGATTATGGCCCACTCCGTCTCACAGAGAGGAAGCGTGTGTCCCAGCAATGGCGACATTAATAGGCTGATTCTGATGATGAAGTTACCAACCTAAACAGAGAGGTTATTCAATTTGAGAAACATCGCGAGATTGTAAAGAAATAGGTACACCTTCCAGAATATAAATAAGTACTTACGTAAGTAACTTGAATCTTCAAGAGTTATAAGGACTTATTGATAATGGGAGTAAGTTTCACGGAGAATTCTGCCGACGTCCTTTAAAGGCCTTCGCAGATCGGGACGACATGGCAAGGAATTTTAATTTTTGCTAATGGACATTCAACCGTACTGTTACAGAAATACGACACAAATTGCTATGCTTTAAAATGATGGTGATGATCGCACGGCATTAAAAGACGCGCCACAGGGTCCCGTGGCGGGATACCGTGGCATACTGCGGTAGGCAACGGCATGCCACGGACTCCGGAGTTCGTAGTGATAAACAGCGCAGGGTGCGGCGCCAGGGGTAGAGAAGCCGGGCCACCGTGGCAAAGTGCTGAAATGTCGCGGTATCTAAGCGGCCAGTGTGCGCTGACTGATGGCAAAATCCCGTGCCATGCCGTCCTGGTCTGCGTAGGCCTTTAATGTTTCTGAGTAAATTTGTAATATCTACCTGTCGGGCAATTAAACTATTAGTTTGGAATAATAATGAGTCTGAGTGACTTTAGGAAAGTTAAGAGGGCCTTCAGAACAGTTAGTATTTGAATCTTAATTATTACAATACTTAAATCAAAAGGTTCAGACAAAGCGACCCTTGTCTAGATTTCCACTGAATATTTCATAATTGAAAACAGATTTCACCTTTACAGACAGTTGTTTCGAATCTTCACATGAAACCTAATGCTTTTACTACTTATTTACAAAACTGATTATTTGACTGCCCCATTGGTCTCGTGGACGCAACTACTGAGCGTGAGATCTTGGGTTTCATTCCTGGTTCGGGCAACAAGTATTGGGTTTTTCCATAAGAATTTCTCAGTAACTGGCAGCCCGGAGTTTGGAAGTTAGCGGTGTGTTTATTTAAAGTCGAAAATCTCTTAGAAACAAACTGTATTTTCGACACTGCCACTGGGACCATTCTATCACAAAGAACCCTGGAACAAGATTAACTATTGTCAAAGAGACAGGCGTGACGAACGCGAAGCGATGCGTTTTTGTTTGTAATTGAATTGTTTGAAGCCAGTCACAAAGTCTATCGGATCGCTTTGGCCTATGTGACTGGATGCAAACAATTCCATACATTACAAATAAAAACGCTTCGGATCGCATTCGGTTCGCCTGTCTGTTTGACAATTATAGCTTAAGACATTCGGAGCTCTACTCGGAAGAACTAACTAGCTCACTAACTTGATATAATTATTGTTCTTAATATCACTTATAAACCATTCCCTAGAAACGCTACTTTTTATCTGTATCTACTTTAGTACTTAACTAAAGCTAGATTCCGACGGTGCGTGATACTCGTATTACGGACGAACGCGGAGTAGTCCGCACAGATACATCATGGGAAGAGTTTCGTCTGTGTTAAAATCAATTCACACAGAGACCTGACGCTGCTTGCACATTTGAATAGAGGGATTCAAAATCTAACTTTATTTACTACACGAAAAGATATACATTTAATCGATGACGCGTCACAGCACGACACTGCGCGCATTTCAATAGCGTCTCAAATTCAAACTGTAGATGTTTACTACACGAAAAGAGACACAATTTCCAGTATCGTTGTAAACTGACCCTTACCGTAGAAATAACTCCTTCGAAAAGAAAGACCCTTGTGTGTGAACGTGGCTGTCCGTAATCGTCTGCCGTCCGCAAAAACACGCACTGTGGGAATCCAACTTAAGACTCAATATCTCAAGATAAAGCACTATTAATAGCAGTCCGATGATTTTAATCTTCGTTGAAACCCTAATAAATAACTTTCTATCTATTTTATGATGACATTTTATAGTGTGCTTACATTATTCTCTTCCTTTGTACAAGGTAAGAGTGGATGTCTTAAAAATCCGACTGCTGATTTATGTGGTTATCGAAGAAAATTATCGCAGAAATTGGTTGGTGTTTTATTGCTTAGAGTTTCAATTGATATGAAGTTATTTCTTTTTTTCAGTTTTTGGTAACGGAGAATGTAAATTTTCCATGCAACTAAATTGAGACATTTCTATTTACAATAACTTTTACAAGATTAAGTATTTAATAATATTTTTTATAAGATAATAATATTTTATTCATAAAACATTATACAAAAGATTTATATAGAACGACACAGAAAGTTAAAATAACCATAATAAAAATAGTGCTTACATTAAAACTAGAGTATCTAATCTAAAATTACATTAATCACATACTGTACAAAATAGTATTGGCATTTAAATTATATGTAGCGACCTGCCTGAACTAAGTTTATAAAAACCTGTGTCTCATTTAGTTCTATCTTAGTAACTGACTCAAAATTACCAAAAAAAAAGAGACAAAATAAAACAAAAACTAAATGCATAGGTAATAAAAATAGCAAAATGTTTCGATATATTCGCAAAACATTTCTTTTTGAATATACTACTTACTAAAAGTGTTAATTTACCCTTCAAAACACTTCAAACTCTGGAAAATAAAATAAAAATCGTTGAATCAATCGGTACATAATTGGTTTTCTTATTTAGCAGAAACGTCTATTTATAAATTCGTAATAACAACCTATCTGTTCCTTACCTAACAACAATGCTATCACATTTCTCAAGACTGAAATAAACAAACGCAAAAGAATTACACAAGACAAAATAAATCCACAAGCTTTCATAAAAAATACACATTCATTTCTAAGCTCCAGTTTCCTATGTAAACACAGTGTCTAAGATACATACATAGATTCTATATACTTTACATTACGAGCTAGCAAAACAAATGTAAAAGAAAAACATTGCAACGTGCGTTTACGTACCATTCCCTCCCTCCGATCTCCGTTTTATAAATGCCGCAATTAGACACAGAACACTTTCAATTAATTAGCATTGCAAAAAGTCGACTGTAAAACTGATTGCGCTTACAAATTGTGGCTACGGAGAGAGTAACTACCTACCTATCCAGTAGCTTTTTTTAGAGTAGACAGTAAATTGTTAGTGGAAATAAAGTTTGTGCATCATTTTGCCTGCATGTCTTCACCACATTCGATGTTTGCCTTTCATTGGTGTATTGTTAGATTTTAGAAGTAAGCCAATAAAAAAGATGCATTTGAAATGCTAAATCTTAAAATACATCTAAATCAGTATAATTATATGACACTTGCTTCAAGAACGAAAGTTTCATGCAGTGAAAATTTAAGTACTTATCTCGGTAAAAAAGGAACAAATGTCAAGAATGTTCTGAAGTGTGTGTTCATCCAAAAGACATTCAAAGAACACCACACCGACCGTAGAAAATCCAAAAATCCAGAAAAGACTGCATCTATTTTCCAACAACAACGAAATGCGTTCAATGCTTCGGCTTTGAAGCTTTGAATAGAAATTCCCGGGTAACTCCCTGCTCCTCTATCAGCCCTATAACGTTACAGGTGATTGAAGCAACATCCTTATTGTAAAGTGTCGGTGCACACGGATGCAAGGGTATGCAAGGGGATGCAAGGGGATGCAGGGAATAGCTTCGGATGCAGATACGGGCTGTCTGTGGAACTTCCGTCTGTACATGTTAAAGCCTGTTTGAACGGCAGTTTGTTTGTCGACAGTCTGTTTATTGCAGGCTTGTTTATTGTGCTGGAATATTTACGTTTAATTTAATTACATATGTTCGTTAAATTACCGACTGCTTTTTCGAGAGCGGGAAGCGTTTTTAAAATCATTTTGAAACTTTTTTGTAGCAGAGTTTAATCCATTAAATGACCAACCGAGATAGATTAACCAACAACTTCGTATGAACAATTAACATGTCTCTTTTTAAGGGGTTGGATCATCATCAAATGAGTCCTGAGCTCTTAATGGAGTATGGATATAAGCAAAATTAATGATGTTTTATATGTGCGACTACGTATGCTAATGAATCTCAAAAATATTCCTTGTAAATGTGTTATATTAGCATTTTCTTCGACCTGAACAGGTTCGCTTCTAGAAAGTCTTCTTGGATTCAATGATTTTCCCAAATAACAATCAAGTTAATTATCGCGTTTTATAGACGAAAATACACCTACTACTTACTCTGTCTCACAACACATCAATAAGGCAAGAAATCTCATTCCAGTAGTCACAACAGATCAATTGTACGCGCACATTTGCATATAATCGTCCCCTGACATTCCTATTCGCTTCAATTCACTCATTATAACACGATTAGTCAACTGCGACGTCAATGGAACGCCCCTAGCTGTATATGAAGACAGACAGACAGACAGGCATTCGCGGTTGTCGCGAAATTAAACGGAAATCGAACGTTGCGGCTTGTGACCGCATCTGAGTGGGCCATTGTATACAAGGCTATGGGTATACAGGTACCATTGTGTATCAGTCTATGGTATCGAGGTCCGTCGGTAAAAAGGTTTTATTTAACTGTGTGCTGACGGCAAATGAGTTGAACTGGCCGATAATACTTTTCAGTCTGACTTGGAAGTGAATGTACCGAAGCTGTAAACCTGGATAGTGGCAAATCTATTTATTTTTACGTGAAGTGAAAACTTCTTTCATCTTTACAATCCACAAATCCAGACTCAAAAATTGTTGCTATTGAGTATTTCATGCGATAAGTTTGTGGACAATATCCTAACACATATTGAGGTCAATAAAACTGCCTCATTCTGCTGTAAATGTGTGTAACATACAAAATGCTACATCGTTCCAAAAACTAGGTAATTTAGATGTGCAAAATCTGTACATCAACAAGCTTATCATATTTAATAATAGTTAAACAGTGAAATAAAAAATAACTTACTTTATACATTACTAGATTTGCCAATTGTTCATACATAATTTTTAAATAATCGATCAAAGTGTGGATAAAAATTAGCAAAAACTATGTTGCAACATGACTCTTTTTAGTGCTGACCGTAAACGGTATATTCCAAAACGATTAAAAACGTTCAACGCCTAATCGATACTCGCAACATAATCGAACATGGAAAAAAAAGTAAAACAAGACATAGGCATGGACTGAATGCTCTGCTTTTTGACTATAGAAAGCTCAGTCCATGCAATAAGTCTATGAAACTAAATCTGAATCATTTTATACGTAATATTTCATCAAGAATTATTTCGTTTACGCAATAATTTATTTAATTTTATCTTTTATATAGTAATAAATATCGGTGTTTCATTGGAGGCTAAACATACCAATGTGTCTTCTAAACTTGAATTCAATCATTATGGTTTTACCTATACCCATTTTGTGTTTTCGTTATTTAATTTCAATTTATCTTTTTAGAACGGATCTAAAAAACGTGAAAAGACAAACACCGGGTTCGGATCTAATGCTGAGAGATGGGAGTACTTCTAAATGATTCCTTGCAGTAATAAACAATAAGAATTTCCAACGGGGCGTGTATGGCTAAATTTTAAACTATGAGGAATAGCGAAAAATCCTGAAGGAAGAGGCCGATTTTATAAAAAATAAAAAACATCATAAAAATTAAATTTTTGAAATATTAATTCAGCAATCAAACTATCAATATTCTGTGAAGTAGAAACATGCGACAAACTTGAGGTATAAGCCTCTGTTCAGACACGGCGGGAACCGCGCGATTCCCGCGCGGGAATCGCACGGTTATGTCTGAACGATTACTTAATAACTCATACAAATAAGACTCACGCGATTTCCATGCGATTCTGAAATCGCGCGGTTCCCGCCGTGTCTGAACAGAGGCTTAGGATTTTTTTCCATTAAATAAAATTTCGCTACATGTTCACAACATAGTGTTCTCATTTCAAATTTTTATTATCACTTCGCGGTGTGAATACATTAACGATTTTTTTGAAATTCGAACTTTAAGTGAGTTTACACGAATTTTGATTTTGATCTGCTGTACAATGACAAAATTATTGTTTGTATAATTATTTCAGTTCATATTTTACCAAGTTATCATTACTTCACCGAATTTGATCCTTAACAGCGACATCGAATAGTGTAAAAAAAATATAATACCTAGCATTTTCTTTTTTTATTTCAAAAGCTCGATTTCTGACGTGTATCTGACTTACATGACCAAACCAATCTCACGAAACAATAAAATAAAATAATACAATACAATAGTACAATAAAATAATTAATTTGGCTATCTTTTGTTTGGAGCCGCGAGAGGGAGAGGACAGCGTCCTCCCTCCGCCCCAACCATAGTGGTAGGCGCCCGCGGCGTCGGAAGTCGGCAGACGATCTCCGGTCACCGTAGGCACGGGCATGCGGACAGCGAGTAAAGGGCAACTCGCTGTCCGACCATGCCCGGGTCGACAGCGCGTCGTGTTCCACGTGCGCCTCAAAGAGCGTCAGCATAATAGAAATTAGAGTCCAAAGCCTCTTGTCACGGGAGTTATTTCATGACCCCGGAGCCCCCATTCCTGGGGTCATGAAATAACTTGTACTGACTAAAATACTGATACTGATTTTAGTCAGTACAAGTCTGACAGTCCCTCCCGCCGCGCCGGGGCCCGGGATGGAAGGACTCATTTGATAATTTTACCACAATAAAAAAAAAAAACTTTTATTTCGTAGGAAACAAACTCATTTAAAATAAGCCTATCAAGATCCAAGGCATTCTATAATCATTCAACCTTAAAAACTATATTATTGTACAAAATAAAATGTACAGTAAAAATTAGCTAATAAATTCAAAGTTATTACTTTATTTTGAATAGGGAGTACCACAGCGAGTGCATTCCTAATTCAAAATTTTCGAATTAAATATTTGCCGCGCATTGTTCCTTTGTCTATTATTGTTATTTGGGAATGACAATGTACGTAATATTATTATAAAAGCTTTAAACAGTAATTATTAGATAATAATTGTATTCTAAGCATAAAACAATTTATTTTGTTTTTATTAATCGATTTCCTAGTTTCCTTTTTTTTCACTCGAGTTGAAAAAAAAATCAATTAAGGAATCGATTAGAATACTCGCTTTCACACATCATTACGATTAAAAAAAATAACATGGTTGTCGATTACGAATACGAATTGAGTAGTGGTAATGAAAAATACGTGTTATTGGCCCTGTATTAGAGAATTACGCCAAGATCTGGTCTTTTTTACGTTATTTATAACATTTGGCATGATATTTGTTTTTATTGTTATTGAGTTAAAGCGCGCGTGTGTGATCCAAGTGCAAAATAAAAATGTAAACAAACAAAAGTGGCGCGAAAGTTCGGGTTCGGATATCAAATTTTTCATTACCACTGCTAATTTATGTTGAAATACGTATGAATTCGTTACAATACTAAATTACGAGTTATTCATTCCTCCTTAATGACGTTATGTCCGAAAACCACGTTTTTTATGATTTTTAGAACCCAGCACTGCCATCAAAATGGCGAAGATCTTATTTACACTTTTGGATTTTGTTACGGTAAATTAAGAAAATAGGCGCTATATGTAGAAGTTTTAATTTCGTGAATAAATTAGATTTTTATTTAACATTCTTAATTAATGCGCACTCATAGGATTTTACGCAGAGAATATTATATTTTTTTAATTTTTAATGAGGATGTCGTATGACTACAACGTTTGCCCCTTTTGGACCCACTATTGAGCCAGCGTAGGTTTACTTGTCGCGCCCCTTTCGGGGGCGGTACCGAACTATACGGTTAACCTGGATAGTGGCAAATCTATTTATTATTACGTGAAGTGAAAACTTCTTACACCTTTACAATCCACAAATCCAGACTCCTTTGTTGCTATTGAGTAATTCCTCATAGAAAAAAACCCAATACCTAACACTTTGTACGACCTGGGAATTGAACTTCCTCGAGGTCTACAGTTGGGTTTACGACCACTAGACCAACGGCAACGCGGCAGTCAAAATTAAGTTAAGTTATTAAGTCAGTTAAGTTTTTTATTTAAGACCAAAAAGGTAACAAAAGTATAATATACCAATCCGTCACAATTGTGTTTTTTCAATTCGAGTTAACGTGACTAAATTACAAACCAAACCAACCAATTGCTCTTACCAGCCTGCAATCGGTATGTTTCCAAACATCCAATTAATCCCGTAACGCTAGACTTTGTGTCTGTTAATAATTTCACATCGCTGTCAAATTACTGGATACTGAGTGTTCCCTGTGTGATGTTTGCATTGAATTCAGTCGGAAACAATTCTTGTTTTACGATGTAAACAAACTGAAACTCACTCAAAACCGAAACTGTTTGACTGTGTGATATTTCGGGACGTTATTATACCTAATGAAATGTCCAAACTTTTGCCTGGCATTCAGGATTCCGGGCACCTAATGAAATGTCCGAATGATGTTTGGTCTGGACGTGTCCTCAGAATCCACACAACGAAAAAGTTGTTAGGACACTCCCGTCACGTCACATTCACGCAGATACCGCCCGAGGGATATATTACAATTCTCACATCCCCAAATGAGTGGAGTACGCGACTACCCACCGCTTAATGCGAACTTTGGGACTTTATTCTATTAAGGCCGACACGACGTTCCCGCATTCTACGTGACAGCGTGCAAAACCGCCTTAAGCCCCCATTGTGCCTGGATGGACAAGGAACTAGTTTAAGTTTGCATAGATAAAATCGATAAGTTAAGTGCAAGCCGACTCATGCTATCAAATGCGGGAGTCGTTTAAGGCGATTTTATCATTTTGCAAAGTGAGCTTAGGTAAGTTAAAGTTGGGTAGTTTGTTCAAAGAAACAAATGAGGGTAGAGAATTCTGTTCGCATTGTAAAGGTTTTTGCGGTAATTTGAAGTTTTCTTTTGTATTAAGTTTCAATGTCTCGGCACTATTTATCTTAACATTTGAGTTGAAGGCACCCAGCCTGTAAGGGCTATTCTTTATTTACTTTGTCAACTTCACTAGATGTTGTGTTTGACTATATTTCTTTTCTGAAAGCACTACGTTCATGTTCTACTTTTATTTTCATGAAAAGACTGAATTTATACAAAAAGTAACCAACATTTTTATTTATTTGGTTATTTTTTGGTGTTCATCTAAGATAATGATGATGACGATTAAAGTAAATGATAGCAATACAAGTGTACGTTTTCCTTATTAACACCACATCACTAGTAGGTAAGTCAACAAAATTGTGTGAGTATTTGTTGACTGGCAGTGATATTTCATTCTTCAGAATATTGTTACCTGAACCTACTTTTACTTTGTAACTTAACAGTACCCATAAAACCCCTTCTACACGGTCAGACCTGACCGCCTGACGGAGGTGACCTTGGTCCGATGGGAATGAATATCGACCGTGTAGACGTTGGTCGTGCGACAAAATATGGGCGGAGTCAATCGGGAGCGCAGCCGTCCCGACAGGATGCGTCCGTGATGGGACCCGACCGTCAGCCGACAGCATTCCAGACGGTGGGGTACTGTTGACGCGACCAACTTTATCGAGATGAAAAAGAAAATATATTATTTTGAAAGTGGGTAAAAATAAAATGTGGCGTCTTTGTGCTGACACTCTTTGAGGCGCGCGTGGAACAAAACGCGCCATCGACTCGGGCATGGTCGCCGCCGCCGCCGCCGCTTCCTTCGCAGAAGAAGGTGACCGCTTCCTACTCCGTCTCGCCCCGCAGCATGACCACGACCAACACCGGGCGCCATATCGCCGTCGTGGGGTAGTGGGTCGTCTAGCTCATTTTAGAAGTCAGCCCTAAAATTATCTTTTTTCTTGTTACAGCAGTCCGAGCGTCGCCTGAGCCACGGCGAGCCCCAAGCATCTTGGAGCCGCCACATCACGTGGACTTCACCAACGACACCGGGGTCTTGCTCAGTTGTGCCACCAGGGGAGACTATCAGGTGAGAGCACTAGTGGCCCAGGGAACGAGATGGCGCTAGATGACTTAAATAGATCTGTCTCTTTCCCACAGCCTTACTTTAATGCTTTAAGACATAGATAATAACACTAATATATTGCAGATAAAGAACTAATAACTTATTACGAGTATTAAAAGAGTAATATAAGATTTATACTAAAGAGTAATATAAGATGAATACGAGTATTTAAAGAGTAATAATAATAAAAGGATTCTAACTTCACTAGACGGCGCCATTGTTATTTTAAATTTCATAACCTTAAGAAAATTAAAGTGAACAAAATTATCTTTTTATACAACAGTCTTAATATGATTTCATTAAAACAGGCAAGAGAAAACGCCTTTTAAATGCAGACTTATTCTTTAATCCGCCTTGAAGAAAATACTAAAAATATAACAATGTCAAAGAGCTTAGCTGATATAAGATTGGAAAACACTATGTTTTCCACCACGGCACCGTAATCACTTATCGTCAGGTATGCCCATTAGTCATCCCTAGCTTTTACCGATATTGATAAACGATGTAGGTACCTTCCATGTAATTATTTTGTATTGAACAGGGTAATAAGAAAATATTAGTTCTTACCGAAGAAATTAATCGTTAAAACGACATACCTACCGAGTCAGCAGTGGACTATGTTTCTGTTTCTTTGACTTATTTTATGAATATTGTCTACCTTGAATAAAATTCAGAAAGAGATCCGAAAATTAATTTTCACAAAATATTTAAATCGCTAGATCACGCTATCGCCGAAATCAATAAATAGTCGTTTTTTTTCTAGTGCGAAGTTGGCCTCTTATTATAAATCTTTAGCATTTATGATCTTAGTAGGTACGGTAAGGGAGGTCGCGGGACTCATGAATTACCGTGATCCCGGAACGTAAAGGGCTATAAGACACCGTGGATCAGTATCTGATACGTTACATGCAACACCGCTAAGTGAGTACCCAGCTTTACCATACAAAGAGTCAACAAAAGTCAAGTCAGTAAAAAAGAAAAAAATCGCTAAACTTTATTGAGACTAACTTCATATTGCATAAAACCGTCCCTTTCTCGTAGAAATCAAACGAGGAGCGTGTAACTAATGGAGTGAGGCGCAATAACAAATTGGAGACAGTAGCCGACTAAACGGAATATTTCCCAATTTGTTCCCTCTCTCGTAATTCTTTCGCAAAAGAATAAACAAAATCCTTTTCTTTCGGATATTCTATCGTATCGTGAGATACTCGCGTCAACTTGACCCATTTATTTTTTGTTTCTTTTGTATTAAATTTATTATGTAGGTATTGATGAATATGGTTTGCCTTCGTGGCCTACTCCTAGTTTACGCACTTTTTTTACAATTTGATAAATTAAGTATACTTTGTTGTGTATATAAGGTATGTTATAGGTATATTATGTGGGGTCAAGATTACTTGTTTAAACAGTCCCCGCGACGGGACTGTTTAAACACCCTGGTTGGTTGTTGGTGGTTGACCCTGGAACGTTAAGGGCTATTGAAGAAACACTGTGGGTTTTAGTTAGTAATTACGAAGCTGACGGTTCGTTTCACTCCACCCAGGTAGGAGGACTCGTTTGAAGATGAAAATGAAAAAAAGGACAGATTATTGTATACTAATTCATACGGAAGAAGGTACGGAAGATAGGCCATAGTACTTATGCATATTTTCTCCTATTACATTTGTTTTTTTTTTCTATACACTGGAAACCCTTGTTAAACTTTTACGCTTTTAATAAATTGAATTTAGCTCGCAGCTTCACTGCTATGTTTTTGGACAGAATAGCTTTTGTTTGGGATGGATGGTCTCAATAAAATACGTACTGCAATATATTTAAGAGACGCGTGTAAAAAACACAGTTTTATTTAATAGGTGTAGGTATTGTTTTAAACAATGGAAAAAGTTACAATTTCATGTTTGAGATTTTTCTTCTGTTTTTTTTACGAATTTTGTCGTGTCATAACGCAGCGTAGATCGTAGATTATATAATTATACAAAGTTTTAAGTAAACCCAACTGTACATGTAAGTATCTAAGTCCGTTCTTCAGTTTTATACTTGTATCCATCGGCTGCCCGCGACCCTCACGATTTCGTCGGTCCACCTAGTGGGAGGCCTGCCTACGCTGCGTCTTCCGGTCCGTGGTCGCCACTCGAGAACTTTTCTTCCCCATCGGTTGTCAGTTCTACGAGCGATGTAGCCTACCCGTTGCCACTTCAACTTGCAATTTTTATGAGCTATGTCAGTGACTCTGGTTTTTCGCCGAATATCCATGTTCCGGATTTTATCCCGCAAAGAAACTCCGAGCATAGCTCTTTCCATTGCTCGTTGAGTGACTCTTAGTCTCTCTAAAAGGCCAGCAGTCAAGGACCACGTTTCGGAGCCATATTCATCACTGGCAACACACACTGGTCAAACACCCTTGTCTTGAGACACTGTGGGATTTTAATCGATTCGATGAGAAGATATCACGTAGCTTCCCACACGCTGCCCATCCGAGAAAAAAAAAACACAAGAAAAACCAATTTGTCATTCACGAATTTTAATTCCATGAAAATGTAAATAGAAATAAATTTAACCCAATGCCAGTTATTTTGCTTCGAGACAGATATTCCAAGAATCGCATATCATAGGATAAAATATAACACTCTGCTCCGCATCCTGAACCAATCTGATTTAGTATTCACAAACCAGCTTCCCCAACTCAAATATAAATAAAGTTTTTCCATTCGACAGAGTTGAGAAGTTTACGGTCACAGACCCAACAGGGAAATAAAGATATACGTAATGGCTGAACATTTTGTTCTTGTTGCTTTACGACTAGTTAGCTCATCTTTGCGCATTACGGAAATGAGTTGTAGTCACTGAGATGACTTATAAATGAAGATCCTGCCTATTTATATATATATAGGTAGCATTTCGGTATTAATCAGTATAAGGGAACGTTGGTCACGTACGTCGGCCGCGTACGAATATACTGTACATCATTGTGTTCTGCATTTCTTTTTTAGCCTGGTAAAATCATCAAATGAGTCCCACCCAGGGCAGAGCGGGAGAGACCCGTACTGACTAAAATCCACGGTGTCCTTCAATAGTCCTTTACGGCCCGGGGTCACGGTAATTCGTGAGTCTAGCGACCATTGTCTTCTGCATAGCACCATACTGTGACGCTGATCTCAGCTGCGCGTACGTAACTATGTTTTTCTCGCTGACGTACGAAACCAACCGTAAACGGCGAACATCAGGGTAACAGGAATTCAGAACACGACCGTTCGTCCGCGCGGTCGGGCGGAGGGTACAATTATTGATATTGTACCGCGACGAGATGCGGTCACTGCCGCGCAATCGGGATACTTACATGTTTTCATCATAAACAGATTTATAAAAAGATGTAAGACGATGATCTGTTATGATTATTATTATTACCCCAATTATTCTCTATGGCAAACATTAAACATAACACCCTATTGTTACGGCACGGACACATGACACTGTGGCTTTAGGCGGTACCAAGTGTTGACATTGATTACCCCATAAAGGAGGAAAACATGGCAACTAAGTGTACTATGACCATTATAACATCACGAAGGAAACTTAGCACAACTACTATTTCGCTTTGTAGTTCCCAAAGTAGACGGACAAGTTTCCTGAAATTTCATTAAAACTACGAGAATTGTTATCAATTCTTCTTAATCAAAGAATCTTTACGGGTCTTTAGTTATACGAATTAAAGCAAAAACTCGTTGGTTCCGAGAATTTCCCGCAAAGTTTTCACATTCAGCCCGAGTTTGGTGGAGTTGGCCGGAATTTGGCTGCGAACGCTCCCCCGGGATGCTCGCTACCTGCTCAATGTAGAGCCTGCCAGGATTCTACAATTAATTCCTTAACTTTTCATTGTAAATATTATTTGACTGCCATTTCGCTAATGTTGGAAAGCAAAACAATAAATGAATACTTAAATGTAAGTAGGCACCTTACAGGTAGACTTCACTATACTGAAAAAACTTTGTTATAGACCTCGCCGACCTTCATAATTTTTAACAACCTTTAAAAGAGAGCCTTGGCATTGAAATAGGCTCTAGGCAAGTAGGCAGACACTTTTATTATGGAAAATCAATTCAATAATGTGTCATAAAAATCTTTTTCACGTTGTGATGACATCGTAAAATTCGCGAATAAAAACAAGAGACCTACGTTATCTCCAAATGCTTTTACTTTCAGCTACATTTATTTCAGTTTTTATGATCTAAAACAAAGACATTTTTTAATATATACGAGACAGTAGCCGTAAAATGTAAGGTTATTAATAAAGAGGGTGCAAAAGCGTGGCAGTCAATGCAGGGCAAAGTCGCGGGCCAAACAATAGTGAATGCGGGTCGCAGATGTCGGAGGCAAACTAATGAAGTACGTAGTAAGCTTTTAAGAAATTGAACCATTGAAATACTCGAACTGCTCCGATAATACCCGGTTGTAGGGAAACAAAGGCCAATGTCGATATTTTAGTCATTGTATGGCAGAATCGATTCGTAATCTCCAAATGCATTGCGAGCTTTCTCGCATTGTAACGTATACGTAGGACAATATATCATGCTATAAATTTTGAGATAGATATAATCCGAGCGAAATAATAGTCTTTTCTAGTTTCCGTGCGATTGTAATTAAAAGAATAGCTGCCTTGGCATAGCCATTCAGTAGTAAAGGGGGACTTTCAGCATTTCAACCCATAGAGCATTATTTATGTCGAACTTGCCTTTTTACAGTGACTTCGTCTAAGTGGAAGTCTAAGTTTATCCCACGGGAATGTACTATAAGGATAATTTATCCTACGCCATTACCCTAAGCACATGGTCTACCGTATATCTTTAAGGCCTTCACATTTAATTTTGTATTTATGATGTTTATTATGTGGCATATAAAATACAAAGTTAGGAGCAGTGGTGGACTAGTGGTATCAGCCCAGCGGAATCGGCCCCAACTTATAAGTTTTTTTCGGTGGGTTCGCACTCAGCTAGGCGTAATTCGAAGACATGCGACATGTACCTAACAAACCGCACTGCCCACATGGTGGATTATGGCCCACAGCCTCTCGCAGAGATGAGGCCTGTGTCCCATCAGTAGGTAGGTACATTATAGGCTGACAATGATGAAAAAACCAAGATAAAATTAAAAAAAAAAAACACAAACCTAAAAATATATATATAAATACTCCGCTGCTATAACCCGACATTGCTCTGCAAATCCTTTGTAATTGAAATTGGTACAAAGCTCCAGACGCTTTTCATATTTCTTTAGCTTCATTACGCAAATGACATTCTCAGCGAACCCGACGTATGCGGATAAATATTACAGGAATATAAACCTTATGTCAGATGCTGAACGTAGCATAGTGCATGTTGCGCATAGGTATTATGAAGACACGTTTGTAATTTTCCATGAATGTATTTCATACCTACCCAGATTTTGACTTCTTCACCGTGAGTCACAATTTCGTTTCCCGCATGGATCAAATATTTTGTTTGATCTACAAGTAGTTGTGCTCCGGTCTAAGTGTTGAGGGCGATGTTTATAAACTCACCAACGATACACGAGAAATTCCTTGTGTGGGGGCAAGAAAATTGACATCGATCACTGCTTTCTGTTCTTGTACAAAGCTCTACATTCCTGTGGCAACCTTATCCAGGACATACCAGCGATGACAACAAGGTTGTCCGTCCGTCTCGCAGCGAGACAACTTCCTCCTCCTCGTTTTAGTCCTTGGACACCACTTACTCACTCATCATCTACTTGTGAATACTAAAGTCTCTACATCATCATTGTCAGTGGCTGGAAGACGTCACTGCTGCGTTGAATTCATCGGTTGCCCACGACTCTCACGATGTCGTGAGTCCACCTAGTGAGAAGCCTGCGTACGCTGTGTCTCCGGGTTAGTTAAAACTCTGTACACCTGTTGCCTTATTTTCATGGCAACTGCTGCTCATATTAGGATGTGTCACACAAAAGATCGTGACTTGACCATGAGACAATTTAATTCCAATAGTAAAAAGTTGTTGGGATTTGGTAATACTGGGTAATACTTTCCACTCTTGAAAGAATTACAATAAATAGATACCTATATGTTAGAAATTCACAACCGGAAGGCTTATTGCGGTGAAACAAAAAACAAAGATGATTTAAATTGAATCCCCACAACTACTCGACACAATAAGCCAACTTTTATAGCACCGTTAACTTATAAAACAGATGATATCACAAGTTGGAACAGTCGTACAGCATCTTAGTTACCAACTTATTCTCCACTTCGACGAATACACTGCCTGAGTTTATGTTTACACTTGCGATAGTGTTTTCAGCGAACGCTTCCTGTAAGTCCTATCTTACAACTTACTCATGTATTCAGCAACTTGTTTCGCGACTCGTTCAACGCAAACACTATTAATTAACGTTGCTAAGACACACAACACATGTAATTGGAATCTTAAATTATAAAAATCACTTGGAAACATTTCGTTCTGTTAATAAGGACTTCGCAAGACTTCTCAATGTTGTATTAAACTTTGTTGTTTAACTATAACGACGCGAGACGAGTGTAATTGCAAAAGTTTTGGAAGCATACCGTCGTTCTTGTTAAATTGATTCCATCAATTTTGTTTCCATACAATTTCTGCTGAAGGCGTCCATATGCGTAATTTAAATTATATTTTCTCTTTTCTTCGACTTCTGAGTGGTTCATTTGACTTGAAAGAGGCGTTGAATGGAAACATGAATTTGATATATTGAACAAGTTCATAACATAAATATGACGTCACGGCTGTAAACCACGAAGAGTTTGGCAGAGTTGTGGTACACACATTTTGCCAGTAAATGCTGGTTAATTGCGAGCATCTAGTGAGGCTGGAAGTCTGGAACTGAACTGGACTGGAAAATCACACAGTTGCAAAAATGTAATGAATCCCACGAAATCAGAGCACGTGAATCTGAGTATGTTGCTGCATCAATGAGATCAATGAGACTATCTTCTTCTATTTGGTGGATATTTTATACATAATTATGGAATCTTGGTTCCACGCAATGTCAATCCAGAGAATGCACGACACTCGCGTCTTACGGCGCGGCGCCCCTCTGTACTCTATACGACGCACCTGGGCGCCGTCGCGGCGCACTGTTTTGGAATCCCTGGTCTAGCTAAATCACATGTCATGTTTTTATTAAAATTAACGTTTTTGAATAAGGGTGCTCACACATCTATCGACGCGGAATCGGATTTTTCCGTCGCCCTTTCTCTTTCTGTCGCTTAGAACTGCCATTTGCTAGACCGAGACAATGCGATAGCACGCGGCCGCGTCGAAGATTCCGCCGCGTGCGATCGCATTATGCTTTCTGTCTCGGTCTAGCAAATGGCAGTTCTAAGCGACAGAAAGAGAAAGGGCGACGCAAAAAGCCGATTCCGCGTCGATAGATGTGGGAGCACCCTTAAGCAATATAAAAGTATACCTATTTATACACCCATTTCTACTTCCGAATGTTGAGTATTTTCTCGGAATTGGCTGTGTCGTAAACACTTTAGTTTTACGAGAAATATAGAACTGCAGCCGATTCCTGAAGCAGGTCGTTACAACCTGGAGTCACGTGCACTTGTACCGTACTTCTGCGTTAAAAACTGCAACATTGCACTCAAACTCAAGGAGCGTTCACATAAATCGTGAGCCATTTTATTTTTATTCCGTCTCTTTCTGGCATCGAGAGCTTTTGTCATCAATAATGGCGCTCGATTTTGATTATTTGGAGATTTTCAGTATCAATCTTTGTCATTGAATTGTTAAAGAACAGTTTTGTCTCCGGTCTTTCTTTTGAGTACCGACACCAGCACATCATCGTACTCCAATCTGTTAAACTTTTCCAATTGAAAACGAACCTTCTGATTCTGTGATAAAATTAAAAATCTAGTAAATAATTTTGACAGATAAAGGCATGTTGGTAGGGTGCTGGCGTCTGTACATGTGTATAACAGTATGCCTGTAAGGTAAGCATTAAATTTCCAATATAGTTTACCTCGTCCCGCACAAGGAACCGTCATCAGCTCATTCTAGTAATGCAGTTATGCATACAAAGCTTATTTGGGAGCAGTATCTAAGTAGATACCTAACACATTACATTTCAGTAATTATGTTTCAGTTTCTCAAACAAAATATAAGGGCGATTCTTTTGCCGCGGATATATACGATTTTAAAAAAACATTGGGAATACTCAAAAATACTTTGAAAAATTTAATTTGAAATATTTATATAAATAACCCAAGATGACATCATGTTTAGCAGTCGCTTAATACTCTTGTTACCCCTATAGACCAACAAGTCTTAAACCAAAAAAAAATAAAAAAAGGCGCCTCAAATGCACACAATATAAAAAATAAAATAAAAAACAAATAAAGCTTACAAAAGTAAACTAGAAACTGAGTGACTCAAGGCGGTGAAAGTCAATAACAACTTATTTCATACTCGTACATTACATTATATCATATGACACAGCCTTTAAATGTTCCATCATCACTAGCTTTTAATAAATAAATTAAAATTCATATTAACTTGTCTTAAAATACAAAACACGTTTAAACACTGTTCCCGTATTAATTTAAACTTCAGTTATACAATAAGAACCGTAGCATAAAACTTACTTGCAAAAACTTTGTTTTAATAAGAAGAAAACTTTGATTTTAAGCTAACTAAAAGCTTTTTTATTTCTTAACAAATTACGTAAGAGATTTATGAAAAGAATATTTTTACCGTGCTCAGACTAGTAGCGAATGGCAACCATTAAGTATTCAAAAGTTTTCAGTCAATTTAACAAAATAACAAACTATTCTGACGGCTCTGTTTTTTTTTTATTGTAACGCATATTAACTACGGTTAAGTGTAGTATTAGAAAACCGATCAGTAGTGCATTGAGTCTCTCATTTTCCTGCTCTTATCCTATTGTACTTCGGGTCGGTGCAACAATTTATTCCCGTTGGATCCCACTTTTGAATCCCATTTCTCATATGCATAAATATAAAAGTGCATGCAATAGTAAAAGTGGGATTCAAAAGATTCCAAGACAAATCGGCGCAACATAATAAATCTTTCTTCTATACTACAAGTCAGACTTCATTTACTCCTTTATCTTTGGTGTTCACCTAGCTTCTTTTTAATCACACCATCGTCGACAAGAATCTACAAAGCTTCTTAGTCTATTAACGATAAATGCACAAGTTACATACCCAATCACGACATCATGGCTGAATGGATCTGAATGAAGTTCTGTAGGTACATAAATAGTTAGAATACTTTTCGTCCGGATTGTACGTTCACGTCGGAAAATTTTCAACAAACACGCGGGCGATACCGCTGGTATCACCTAGTAAATAAATATTGTATTCTAGATTATGAACCTAGAGTTCTTCAAACACCACTTAGATCCCGATGTGAAGTAGGCTCATATAAATAAACATGCAACCCATTCTGAAATATAGAGTGGTGAAGTAATACTCGTTCCATCAGGTAATATAAAGGTCGATGTAAAAGAGGTCGCTTTCAGAGGACATCGTCGGTCGAGTAGTTTTCCCAACTCCTCATATTTACCGAGGGTTCTGGTCGCAATCCCCTAATGCAAATAGAGAACTTATTTCAATTTTTCTTCAACAAATTGTCCAAGAATTTCTACGTAATAATACGGGTTCCATTTCTTTGGTTGATCTTGTGAAATATGTTTGGATCGTCGTTGCGAGGAATTGAATTCGTTCGCTGAAGTTAGTATTTTTTTTTTTTGTAATGTAGGTACTGTAGAGGTTTTACTGTGAGGAGTAACCTCAAACAGTTTTGTAAGCGCTGGCAGGATCAAGCCGCTCAATGATTTCAAATATTAAAATAAAGACGTAGATTTGTCTAGTACGTTCCAGAAGAAAAACAAGTTGTTATGTGCGTATCTCAATGAATACAATTTTAATTGGCAAATAATCCTTTTATTTAAGAAATCACACGCCGATCCCTACAGTACCTACTTCTTTTATTTTTTACAATAAAATTGCTTTATTGGAAAAATAGGCGAGTAAATTGGGTTAATGGAAACTAGGTGTTTCTTTACTTTTGTATTTTTAGAACAGTCGTCACAAGATTTTTGTACATCAATCAAAAATAAACGTGGAACTTGGCTCCCTACTTCATAAGCAAAATATTTTTAAAAGGGATATCTGCGTAATTGACAAACTTATAAATAGCACGTTAAAGGAAAAATTATGAATATGGAAATATCAGATAAAGAAATAGATATTTATTTATAGATGTAAATAGTTTTGGGGTTACACGTGTCTGTCGTAATAAGAGGCTTAGAGATATTATGCTAAAATCCAACCGACTTCCGTAGTGGCTATGAATATTAACGGTCATAAGGAGTGATTTTAGCCACAGCAAAGTGGTCCTGGGACTGTTAAACAGGTAACCGGGGTGACGCTGGAACGTAAGAGTCTATTGAGGGAACACCGTCTTTTCCTCTGCTTACAGCGCAGGAGGACTCATTTGATGATTTTACCACCATAAAAAAGCCACAGCAAAGTGACTGTCGAGTTAATAACATTACTTGAAGACAATTTCTACGACCATACCTACTGAATTTACATAATGTGTCTCTTTTCTATTGTTTAGAAAAGATCTTTTCGTTTGTTTAAAAATGTTACAAATAAAGAGAACACACATTTTTTGATATTTCCCAATTCCCAAAAAAAAAAACAGTCATCTTTGATGTCACTCTTCTAAGAAATGTTTTGATAATAGGATATCACGTTACTTACCCCCCTTCCCCACTACACTACCCCTGGGTATCACGTATGTATGAGGAGTACTATCTCTATTTTTACTAATTCCACTAAACCAAGGTAAAGCCGCCTACAGAACACCTACGGAATCCTATAAAGCAGTGTTTCTCAACCTGTGGGTCGCGGCAAAGCTCTATGGCAAAGTTTATAGGGGAGTTGTTAAAGGTTGGGAAAGCTACTGCAGTAAAAAAAGAACACTAAAGTTTAAAAAGATTTATTGGAAAAAAATTAACTTAACAAACAATAATCAAATATCAAATTAACAAGACAATAAAAAAACTTTTAAGATCTCTTCCATGCTAAACATGTTGTATCAAATAAATAAATAAACAAAAACCAGACCAAGATCGAGTTGAACTGAAGATGTGTTTTACGTTCTTTATTGTCAAAATATCCATCCATGATCCACCGATCCGCACTGGGTCCGCGTGGTGGATTATGGCCCACTGCCTCTCACAGAGAGGAGGCCTGTGTGCCAGCAGTGGGAACATTATAGGCTGATGATGATTGTCAAAATAAAACACATGAAGAAAAAGTATAACCCTACCGGTTACTTCTTCTTCACGGGTGTCGCGAAATATTACTTTATGTTAAAGGATGGCCCCTTTTTAACCGACTTCAAAAAAAGGAGGAGGTTATCAATTCGACAGTTTTTTTTTTATGTTTGTTACCTCATAACTTGCGACTGGGTGAACCGATTTTCATAATTCTTTTTTTATTCGAAAGCTGGTGCTTCCCGTGTAGTCCCATTGTCACCATTTCAGGATCTGATGATTGGATCTTGGAGAAATCGAGGGCAAACCTCAAATTTTATTAGCTGACACATAGTTTTTCGCAAACCTTATGAAGTAATTCAAGTACTTACGTATGGAAATCATCATCTCATGTAGCTGAGCTGATGATGGAAGGTACAACTCCTCAAGTAAGAAATTATGTTTGTGTTCGCATATCTCCGGAACTACAAGTCCGATTTAAGTAATTCTTTTTTTGTTGTACTAAGTATCGTTCAACTTGCCCACGACGACGGACGTCGCTTGATGATCTCCGGCCACCGTAGGCGCGGGCATGCGGGCAGCGAGTAAAAGGCAACTCGCTGCCCGACCAAGGACCATGCCCGGGTCGACGGCGCGTTGTGTCCCACGCGCGCCTCAAAGAGCGTCAGCATAATGACGGGGCCCCCCTCTCAGAGGGCCAAAGCCTGCCGGGGTCGCGGGATTATTCCCTTACCGCAACCCCGGAACTTAACAGGCTATGAAGGACACCGTGGATTTTAGTCAGTAGAAGTCTGACAGTCCCTCCCGCCCTGCCCGGGGTTGGAGGACTCATTTGATGATTTTACGACGCTAAAAAAAAAAAAAAAAAGTATCGTTCAACTTAGGGAATACTGCAAATTTCATCAAAATCGGTTCATCAGTTTTTGAGATAGGGAATGAATGAAAGAGATGTTAACGATGTTATTACCGGTGCTACGGATTACAAAATTCTAGTGCACATGTAAGAAAATGATGTATTTGAAGAGAATTTTGGTTGAATATTGAAACTAAAAAGAGTAAAATAAAAACTTTTTCAAAAAAAATGTGACCGCCTTCAAAAACAACCACAAAAAAGAGTAAAATAACCTACAAAACTTTTCTTTCGGAAGTCGGTGACAAAAGAGACAGTGAATAGTTATTTATGATACTAGTGCGGAAAGTTGGTTTTTACAAACGAGTAGACGAATGTAAACCCGAGGCGAAGCCGAGGGTTTACCATAGTCACGAGTTTGTAATTACCAATTTCTGCACGTGTGTCATACAACGTTTTTCAACACATTTGCGAGAAAACAGTAAAATATGTCATTAAACAACCTTTATTTAGAAGAAAAGTCGCAACAATATTTGATGTCCGTCCGTCCGTCCGTCCGTCCGTTCCTAATATGAAAATGGCGTGAATTTGCAAATGGCGCCACATGGCACGTGGTGGAAATTAGAACTACATCTTTCGTCTCATTTACTCATAAGTATTAAAGTGAGACAACGTATTGATCAAAAGGAGCAGCTTCCAAGGAGGTTCGATCAGTCAGGCTGTTTATTCTCAAAATGTGAAACTCTTTGGTGGAATTCTTTTTTTTTTAATGGAAATTAAAAAAAAACCGTAAAGAAAACGCACGGCGCTATACAAGGGAGCGTGCGGTAAAGTAGGTACTTAGGTGAGAGTACCTATTTTACCGCACGCTCCGTTGTATGGTGCGTAATTTTTAACTTTCAAACAATGTATACAGGCTTCGTAAATGCATTTTTCGAACAAATGTGTTGAAAATTAATAAAAAAGTCACCGACTTCCGAAAGAAAAGTTTTGTAGGTTATTTTAGTCTTTTTTGTGGTTGTTTTTGAAGGCGGTCACATTTTTTTTGAAAAAGTTTTTCTATAGAAAAAGGTTGAAAAACACTGCTTTATAGGATAATACAGTTATTTCTTAGAAGTGGGCAGCCTTGGTCGGAGTTCTAATACCATCGTAATACGATCACCGATGCCAAAGGTGATACTAATGGCATTACTGCGTCCACGTGCTCCCAGATTCCCGTCATCGACCTTTGAAGATAATCTTCTTGGACGTAGGATGGTGGGTGTGATCATTGTAGGCAAAACTTGATAAAAGGATAAGAAATATCATCAAAAGGGCCTTTTATAGATTTGAATTTAGATTTATTTTATAAGAGTTGGAAATAATAAAGAGAATTGACGCTAAAAATAAAAATAAGTAACAGGATTCGAATCTATTTTCGTAACGGGCGTAAGAATAAAGTGTGATTCTTAAAATGTTGATCTAAAGACAATAATTATAAATTAGGATGAATTTAAGGTACCTACTCTTTTTTAACTGACGAATTTTTCAGAGATTTATAGGTATAACGTTTAGATTATATTCTAAACGTTTAAATTGAGAAAGCTTCATACTAATACGGCACCAAACTATTTCACTAATTTGTTAATTAGCCATTGCCAAAACTCGTCAAGCCCTTTCTTCTTTACCTTTAAAATGGAACTTTTAATTTTACTAATTACCTTTAAAATCTTACTTTTACTAAGCAAAGACACAAACTCCATAAATCATTCATCCTCATGCAAATAAGGCATCTCATTCAACCAGTAATAAGTTCCGACTCCATTGATATCACAAGTCCATTCAGCAAGTCATTTCTTGTTTTGTTATTTAGTGGCGTCCATAGAAGGGAACAAAACCTCCCCAGCTAATGCCGAGGGCGGGTTTCTTGAACTCTTTACGGCCGTCCAGTCGTTCCAAACAAAGACGAACTTCCATCAAAGCTGGAAGTACAAAGAAAAATATAAAACTTGTAAGTTTCAAAGGGATCATCCCTTCGTGTTGTTCTATTTTTGTTACGGAATGGAATACCCATGATGAATTGTGTTGGATGCCTTAAAAGAAACAAATCTTATTAAAGAGATTGTACTGTCATGTTGGATGATGAATGTTGATCGACGGCGTGTTGGAATGTGTGTCTACTGCGGGAAGTATTTATGAGATTTGTTTGTCACAGTCAAGCAACAGTTACGTCTCAGAGGATGCGATTAGCGACGCGACTTGTTTCAAGGGATACGCGCGTGTATGTCATTTCTTTCGCGTAGTTATCGTATCTCATGTTGCATCACGGTGACTGGTGGTATGCTCCAAGCAAATTCGTCCATTTGTTTTCTCTGGAATTGCATGAACCTTGAGTATGTGTAGGTATAGCTCATAACTAAGAGGGCAAGTACTCCTAAATGCCTCAGCATTGTTCGGTTTAGTAAATGTTTTCAGAAATAAAAGCTATAAAGTTTTTCTACCTTTAAAGAAAACGTGAATGCCTACCTTTTTACCTATGCTTACTATAGCACTTCAATTCAATACCGAAAATGAATTAAACCCAAAGGAAATTTCGTCACCGAGCTTACATCACCTCTCGTTTGGTAGCGTTCCAAAACAATCTCTTTGTTTTTCTTGTTCCTTTTCATCTTGTTATTCCATCAAAAACAGATAGAAAACATTGTTTCTTCGTAAAAGTATTATAATGAAAGTTAATAAACGTAGGTACAATTTGTAAGGAAAATAAATAAACCATCGTCGAAGTATTCAAAAAGTAATCATAGACAATTTTTTCAAACCTCTTCTAGTTTTGGCAAACAAGCATGCGATCAATAATTTGAGAAGCATACGCATATTATGCGTTACCATTCAAGAAATAAAGCTGAAATGACAATCCCATAATTATGTCGGTCCTTTTATTCACATCATTTAAACCGGAATTCTAAAAAACAATAAGCCATTATATACCTTCATATGTATAGCAGCTATTCCCTAGACATGTTTTTTTTTTCAAATAACTGAAAAACTTCTTTTTTCTAAAAAACAATAAGCCATTATATACCTTCATATGTATAGCAGCTATTCCCTAGACATGTTTTTTTTTTCAAATAACTGAATAACTTCTCAACCAGTTCACCATTGGTTTTTTTTTAATCAAAATCTATCAAGGAATGGAGAAAAACTATTTACTTCGTAACTCATGTCGAGAAGCTATTTGCAAAAATAGTCCTTTGTAACATGTATAGAGATAGCATTTGCAAAAATAGTCCACCTAGCGATAATAATCATCACTCTATAGACAGACCTATCGCTTACAGCAGCCCAAAAGAATCCTTACCTCAATCAAAATAAGGATGACTATGACATTGACAGTTTTACAAAGTTTGAGGTGAACAACTGCGTTGAAAGGATTGTAAAGGTAGTTCCCCAACCATGTTCGAACGGAACGTAATCACGAGGAGTTGGTGCACGCCCCTTACCTGTACACTCGAGCAGCCAATTATTCACTGAAACTAGTGTGTGCGACTGTATCTGGGTTCCTAGCGAGAGCATTGAGGAAGCTACTACGTACTTCTAGTTCTATAAAATTGCTGCGATGCTTAAAGGATTAGACTTCATACTTTTTTTATTACACTTTCACGTTTGTTTGTTACGCATCTAAATGAACGATGAATTACTGATTTACATGCATTTTGTTGCAGAGTTGCTGTGACCCTAGAAACGCATATACATAGGTACCTGTAGGCTATTTTTTGCATAAAACTTGGAAGCAAAAGCAGTGATGTCCAGTTCAATCGGTCCTGAGTTACAAGTTGTAGGTCGGGGGTTCTAACCCAGTCAGGCGCATTACGTTTTGTAATTTATGTCATCACCTCTCTTCTCGAAGCGGTAAAGGAAAACATCGTGAGGAAATCGGCATGTCCTAGATCCAAAAATTCGAAGACATGTGACATCCACTGGGCCCGCGAGGTGGATTATGGTCACGACAATGGAAAAATTTATAGGTTGATGATGATGATGATGATTAAAGTGGAAAAATGGGTATTGTGCAAGCAAAGCCGCGGACTATAGCCAATAAGTCATAACAACAAGTAGGTACAAACGAATGGTAACTGTCGTATTTTTCGTAATAGTGCCTATCTATCCCAAAGGAGTAGTGAACACCCACATTTCGCAAGTTATGTAACAAGTTCCATATAAAAGGAGCCAAGGGGCGTGCCTATTGCCATTAACTGGACCCAGACCTCGGGGCGCTACTGAAAATGACCCTCACTTGAAAATTGATTGCTTTAGACTTTAATCTAATAGCGCCCGACTTCAACAAAAGAAAGAAAAAAAGAAAAAACGTTTATCCGCACAAGTGCACACAGTGTCATGAAAAGAAACAAACAAAAAGAACTTAAAACTAAACAATTAGCCAAAAAAGCATAATATTTATACTGTGTGAAGGAGGAAGTTCTCTGTATTTTTTATGTTTGTTACTTTTTTTTTTTATTTGTTTTGTTTAGGTCGCTTTTTAACACAAGGGTCATTAGCGACCACATTTAGCGATATTATAATTTACGTACATCGTGATTTCACTGTCAATTAAGAATTTTTATTAAACAAAATCGAGCCTTTGTAAATTCATACTATTGCCAAATACACAGCAAACAAACATAATAAATAAATGTTAAATTTTACCTGCAACTTCGTACGCTAGGAAAACTGGGAAAGCTAAAATTATCCCACAGGAATATAATACCGGGATAAACGTATTCTATGTTTTATTAAAAAGTTTATCCTACTTCTTTGACTTTTATGAAGATCCGTTTAGCGGTTCTGACATAATGGGGATGGCAACTGGGGGAACTAATGGCGCTAGCATAGCTAGTTCCCAGCATCGACATTGGTTCAAATCTTATAGGTACTTCGAAATATTACTACCTCATTGGTCGGATTAGGACCTAGCTATGGTGGCGCCATCTACAATTAGCTTTGACCAGCCTTCCCCTTTGAGTTGTTAAAATGTATCCATCCGTCTTAACATCTAAACTTTTCATTAACATGATAACAAGAGAAATAAAGATGGTAAACGTAAGATTTTCGCAGTCGAGTTGTAGTCACTTTAACCATTTTCACTTAAAATATTTAAACGAATTTCACGGACCTTTTACATCAAATGCATTTATATACTACCCGTATACAGTTTCACAGATATTTTCGCAATACGCATTCAACCGATTTCAATAGAATTAAATAGTGTGATAATACACCAAAATTGTAGATGATAAATAGAATATTGCAATAATGACTAAATTGCTTACAGGTTCATTTTAAACAGAAAGGTATCAAAATTCATTCATGCTTGTCAATTATTTCCGGTTAGCGTTTTGAAATAATTGGGTAGGTATTGTCTGGACTATAATAAACAAAAACAATGGAAATAAATTGAAAATTAAAATATGCCTAAAATAGATTGGTATTGTAAATTAAATTGCCTATGATAAACAAAACACTCTCGAAACATATCATAACTATTTTTTACGTACCATGGGCCTGTTCTTTGGTCTCAAACTAGCCCAGAAGCAAAGAATAGATCTAAGCTATAGTGAGCCAGAAGGAACTGAAACTCCTGCGCAGCGACAGAACACAGTAAAAACTGTAAAACTTGGACATGATATTGGTCGCGAGTACAGACTAGATATAATATAGTATAATGAAAGGAAACGCTGTAAAAACAATGTCCGCGGCTGACTGCATCTTACGTCTTTTCTGTGTGTCTAGCGCCTCATGCCTGTGGTGTCCGCTTGGAGGTGGGTCCCACTCACACACTTGCACCTGGAATAAATTAGCATATTTTTCATAGGCTGTCTTTCAAAAGAATTAGATTAATAAAAGGTGTAACTACAACCCATAGTTGAAAAATTTAATAGAATAAACAAGGCCGTGGAGATTGGCCTTGTATATTCTATTATTGTATCCATTAAAATGGCACGAAGTTTCCACAGTGTTATATTGAACCCTACCTACCGTCAAATGTGAAATCTCACTCAAGAAAAACTTTTTTACAGTAATAATTTTTGTGCAGTTTAACTTTCTGAAACTGGAAGTTATAAGGACATTTGGTCAGAAGTAGAATGACGCAGGCAAGCTGTATCAGTATGAGTGTTACTTAGTTTATCATACAGTATACTTGAATGCGTGAAGATCCCGTATAAATAAAAGAAAACATGACAATAAAAGAATTATTATAAGTTAAAAACCTAAACATCGAAAAAAGAATAACATTGTGTCCCACGGCTACGCGAAATAGGTCTTTAACAAATTGTCGAGCAGTCAGTGCTCGACTCTGGTTTTCAATTGGACGTATTTATAGTTCATACCACAGTTAAAAAAACATATTAGAATCGTAATCGTCTTGTAGAGAAAAAAACAGCCAACCAATCAAAAGCTTCTCGAAAAAATAAAAAAATTAAACTCGATAAAAAAGGACGTCTTCGTTCGCTTTGAAATTTTGCGATGTATGCCTCACTATTTTTACATTTATTTCTAGGAATCTCTTGTTAAGTAAGCTTAGTTTATTCGCGCGGAACAGAGCACGCGTGTAATGCCACTCTAGGCAACGTATCGCCTCTTAGAGAAATTGAAAAAGGATTCACAGTTAGTGATGTGTGGAGAGAAAGATCAAGCTATCATTGGAATCGGGGAGAGGTGAAAGTAATGAGGTCCTTTTCTATGGCATCGATATATTAATACGTGAAAAACTTTGTACCTCCTACCCCATTTTTGCATAGTATTTTTTTTATAGAGGAGGCAGTGCATTTTTGAATATAAAACGGATACTCTAATACTAGGTAAGTATCTAAGTAATACCTGGTGAAGAGAAAAATTTAAAAAAAATATGTTTTAGTAACTTTTCGCATAAAAAGCGAAAGGCATCTATTATCATGAATTCTTGTTAGATGTTAACTTTTTCTATGATTTTCTCATTTACGTTTATTTTATGAATGAGTTTGTTATTTTCAAGAAAATAAGTCGAACAAAAGAAAGTGAAGAGAATAACACAAAACAATTAGTCCACTGAAACGTTACATTTGGTTCTGATTCGCGTCGATTTCCAATTAGAACTTTTTTTTTGGTTCCACGACAAAAATTACAAAACCAAAGTTGTAGAGAATTTAATTTGCAATAAAAACCGTCCCAACTCATTAGTTTGTTAGATAACTACCATTTACTTTTCCAAGATGGCGGCCGTGGGACTGGGAGAGCGACCCCTCGAACTATATCAGGTCGATATTCAAAAATAAAATTCCGTCGTTCCATAAACAAACGAAATACTTAAAAAAATAACATGTAAGTGGGCTAAATAAACGATTTATTTTTTAAACGAAGTAAGATAGAGCCTCTTTATTTTTGAAGTCGCTCAGCAACATGTTTTTTTAATTTTGCAACAAAACAGTTTCAATGATAAAAAATCAACGTTAACATCCAAGCGCCAAACCTGTGGTCAAACGCTCTGAAATAAAAACTGGTTAGTCAAGGAAAACAAAAAAAAATGCTAGATTTTATTCACACCGATTAAATCAACACTAGCTTTTGTTTACGAGTTGATGTTCATTTAGTTATTATGGCCACGAAATAACAATAGACTGTTGAGCTGGGTAGAAAAATTTCGTTTAGAAACTCAGGATTTCAAATACAGTGGTAAAAAAATAAACAATCATATATTTTCTATGAAATAATGATTTTTTCACTTCAGTAGCTCAAACATGTAGGTTTTGCTGCCTGAAATCAGTGAGCAAAATGCGATTTTGCTCACTAGTGAGACAAAGTAACTTTTTAATTTTTGGTTTCAAAAAGCCACGAATATCATATTCAGCCTTGAGTTAATCATACAATTCGAAACATTAACACTCTATCTCTTTCCCGCCAATAGAAAGAGAGAGAGAGACAAAGACCAGCCCTTTCGAAGTTCCGATTTTGAATTCGGTCTCAAAGACAATAACGTTCGGAAATTTGTACTAACTAAAGAAATTTTGCAAAAAGATAATAATGTCTTTGAATGTAATTTATTGAATTTTTAACTTATTTCTGTATTTAAATGAAATTAAGCATTTACTGTAAATATTTATTTCTAGTTTCAATATTGTTAGTACATATTTAAAAAATAAAATATCATGGGTGCTATTTCCAAACACGCCTTAATTTAAAAATAAAAGAGCGGGAATAAAATTTCATGGCTGGCGTAGTGTTGAATAAGTTAAAAAAAATATGAGTAACAGTACTTATTTTAACACCGGAAGAGTTAAAACAACCTCAGAAGTCTCGAAGCGAGAAATATCTGAAACCATACCATGTCTTCAATGAATGGAGACTTACAAAGGGCGCAAGCAATTTTTCGGAGACGGTGTTGCTATCTTATTTTTAGGGTTCCGTAGTCAACAAGGAACCCTTATAGTTTCGCCATGTCCGTCCGTCCGTCCGTCCGTCCGTCCGTCCGTCCGTCCGTCCGTCCGTCCGTCTGTCCGCAGTTTAGCTCAAAGACGTACAGTACTAGAGAGCTGTAATTTGGTGTAAATATACGGATTTGTTGTGCCGAAAAAGTGGTAAAATAAAATCTCAAAAAATATTTTTTTTTAGGGTACCTCCTGAACATGTAAAGTGGGGATGTTATTTTTTTTTCTCACGTACCCCTTAGTGTGGGGTATCACTAAATAGGTCTTTAAAAATATTGATAGTTTCCATTGTCAATTTTTTGATAAAAAAATTAGTTTTTGAAATATTAAGCTTTAAAGTGTTAAATTTTGCTCGACTCGAGTGTCCCCCCCCTCTGCCAGCTAAACGGTTATGTTTGGGGGTGTGAAAAAAATCACCATAGTAGTATAAATAACGAAGTTTAAAAGAAAATTGTCATGACTAAGTAGGCTTTACCAATAAGAGAAGAAAAGAGTAATAGTCGACCAACTTATAAAATGTACGTGGGTTACATATTTTCTTAAACAAAATGTATCGGATTCAACTGCAAATGTAAGTTTGTCAACTTTATTTTTACAGCTTTAATAGGTATGTTTTTACGGTATGTTTTTTGGGGATTGGTAGGTTTTTATCGTCAACTATTTTTAACTAACTTCAAAAAAAGGAGGTTTTTCTAAATTCGTATTTTCCCCGATTTCTCAAAGACTCCTGGACCGATTTTGAAAATTCTTCTTTTTAAAATTAAATTCAGCGAATCAGTTTAGTTAGTTCGCATAAGTATTTTGATGGGCAACTACGGAACTCTACACTGTGCGTGGCCCGACACGCACTTGGCCGGTTTTTTTTTAGATTTATCACAGACGAGGCGATGTGGAGTATTTACTTATTGTTGAAAGCTACTTTAATAAAAAGTTATTTCAATCTATTCCTGTATTTTTTATATTATTATTTTATTTCCTAAAGTGTTCTCGCTGCTGAAGTGAAAAGTTATGTGTGTTACACGAGAGCAAAGTTTTTTGCATCTCGTGCCTTTGAATCTCTCGCCACACTCAGGATTCAACTTTAGAATCACTCGCTACGCTCGTGATTCAATCCTTGAATCCTTCGCTTGCTCTAGATTCACAATCAGCACTCGCAGCAAAAAACGACTTTGCTCTCTTGTTGCACAAATAACTATTTCACTTCAGTAGCTCAAACATGTAGGTTTTGCTGCCTGAAATCAGTGAGCAAAATGCGATTTTGCTCACTAGAGAGACAAAGTAGCTTTTTAATTTTTGTTTTAAAAAAGCCGCGAATATCATATTCAGCCTTGAGTTAATCATACAATTCGAAACATTAACACTCTATCTCTTTCCCGCCAATAGAAAGAGAGAGAGACAAACACCAGCCCTTTCGAAGTTCCGATTTTGAATTCGGTCTCAAAGACAAACACGTTCGGAAATTTGTACTTACCAAAGAAATGCAAAAAGATAATAATGTCTTCGAATGTATTTTATTGAATTTTTAACTTATTGCTGTATTTAAATGAAAATAAGCATTTACTGTAAATATTTATTTCTAGTTTCAATTTATGTAAATAAATATTTTGAATAATAAAATATTATGGATGCTATTTCCGAACACGCCTTAATTTAAAAATAAAAGAGCGGGAATAAAATTTCATGGCTGGCGTAAAGAGTTGAATAAGTTAAAAAAAAAAAAAATATGCGTAAAACTAGCGACGAGAACAGTACTTATTTTAACATAACCATTTAAAACAACAAATTATTAATGCAGAATTAAATTTCCTAACTCTAACTAAATATCTGAAACCATACCATGTCTTCAATGAATGGAGACTTAACAAAGGGCGCAAGCAGTTTTTCGGAGACGGTGTTGCTATCTTATTTTTTAGATTTATCACAGACGAGACGATTATCTACAGTGCGGAGTATTTACTTATTGTTGAAAGCTACTTAAAAAAAAAGTTATTTTAATCTATTCCTATTTGTTATTTTATCTCTTAAAGTGTTCTCGCTGCTGAAGTGAAAAGTTATGTGTGTTACACGAGAGCAAAGTTTTTTGCATCTCGTGCCTTTGAATCTCTCGCTACACTCAGGATTCAACTTTAGAATCACTCGCTACGCTCGTGATTCAATCCTTGAATCCTTCGCTTGCTCAAGATTCAAAATCAGCACTCGCAGCAAAAAACGACTTTGCTCTCTTGTTGCACAAATAACGGTATTAATCTCTTAAGATAGACCTGTGTACTTAATCTATCATTTTTTAAGCTGTGAAGATTATAATATCAGATTAGTTTAAAACGGAATATTCTAAGAGCTATTTTAAACATAATTTATACGATCCTATATCATTACCAAGGCTCACTAGTTACCCAAGTAGTTACCAAGGCTCACTAATCCAGTGTTAGAATATCCTAACAAAATATACCAGTCGGGGTTTTCACGCGTGTCAGCCTCTTAAAATATTCAGAACCCGCCCCCTAGCGGCGACCTAGCGACACAAAACATCATTAGGAGCGAAAAATGTAAAAAAAGCTCGCTCTAGAAATTATTTAATTAATTAAGAAGAATTTGTCTTCCACGTAATGAAACGTGCTTTGAATAAAAGCTTTGGTTTTAATTAAACGAGGTTTAAACTTTCTTTTTCTGTGAAAGAATCTAATGCTCTATGTTCTACGTAAGAATGTAGGTTGTAGTGCCGCTTTCATTTTGTTTGTTTTGTTAAAGAGCCATTTTTAGGGTTCCGTAGTCAACAAGGAACCCTTATAGTTTCGCCATGTCCGTCCGTCCGTCCGTCCGTCCGTCCGTCTGTCCGCAGTTTAGCTCAGAGACGCACAGTACTAGAGAGCTGTAATTTGGTGTAAATATACGGATTTGTTGTGCCGAAAAAGTGGTAAAATAAAACCTCGTAAAATATTTTTTTTTAGGGTACCTCCAGTACTTATACGTAAAGTGAGGATTTTTTTTTTCTCGCGTACCCCTTAGTGTGGGGTATCATTAAATAGGCCTTTAAAAAATAATGATAGTTTCCATTAACAATTTTTTGATAAAAAAATTCGTTTGTGAAATATTAAGCTTTAAAGTGCTAAATTTTGCTCGATTCGAGTGTCCCCCCCCCCTCTACCAGCTAAACGGTTATGTTTGGGGGTGTGAAAAAATTCACAATAGTAGTATATATAACGAAGTTTAAAAGAAAATTATCATGACTAAGTAGGCTTTACAACTTTACGAGTAAAGTCGACCAACTTATAAAATGTACTTGATATCATATTTTCTTAAACAAAATGTATCGGAGACAACTGCAAATGTAAGTTTGTCAACTTTATTTTTACAGCTTTTATAGGTATGTTTTTTGGGGATAGGTCGGTTTTTATCGTCAACTATTTTTAACTAAATTCAAAAAAGGAGGAGGTTCTAAATTCGTTGTAATCTTTTTTCTTATGTATTTTCCCCGATTTCTCAAAGACTCCTGGACCGATTTTGAAAATTCTTCTTTTTAAAATTAAATTCAGCGAATCAGTTTCGTTAGTTCGCATAAGTATTTTGATGGGCAACTACGGAACCCTACACTGTGCGTGGCCCGACACGCACTTGGCCGGTTTTTCTTGCCTTCTGAGACTGATTTTTCATTAATAATAGCAACCCGTAGAAAAAAAAAAAAAATTAAAGTTTGACAAATAAATTGAAACTCACTTATACAAACAAAAATCTAATCCGAAATGAGGGGATCCGTAGACGAACTTAAGCCACCGATATAGCCCACCAGATTAACAAGCTGAAGTGGCAATGGGCAGGTCATATTGCTCTCAGAGCAAATGGCCGATGGGGCCGAAAAATGCTAGAGTGGAGACCACGGACTAGCAAGCGCAGCGTAGGACGTCCACCAACAAGGTGGACAGACGATCTTATAAAGGTCGCCGAAAGACGCTGGATGCAGGTCGCTACCAACTGGTATATGTGGTTATTTAAAGAGGAGGTCTATGTTCAGCAGTGCAAGTCCTATGGCTGAGATGATGATACACAAACAGACCCGGAGCAATATTCATGTAGATCAAACACATATTTTGTCCATGGCTGATGGATATACGACATACAGTATTTATGCTACCCATGTAGGCTATTGATAATTGGGATATTGGAGAATATCCACTAATTAAGTCGGAAATTGTCACAACATATAGTCTCAGACCTTTCTCAATGCAGATTCTGCGACACCTACATATAGCATTTGATCACATTAGATTGAATACTGGGTGTAAGGGGCAGCCCTCCGCAAACTTTCAGGGCTTGCTCAGTAGACGAAACAGAACAATCTTCCACAGTTCTTTTTATCAAGAAATAAAAAAAACCTCTCCATACAAACTGTCCAATCAAGGCTATAATTTTATATGATGAGACTGATTTTCTTCTTCCTTTCCTGAAAAAAAAACATTGTGAAAGATGGAAATTGTGAAGGATGTTCTGTTACTTACACCCTGTATAATTATGTAGGGTTACTTATGTACAAAAATACTTTCTGCTACCTTTATCAACTAACATGAAATTGGTACCACATTACAATTATTTTCATCAATATACCTCTCCGCTATAGAAAATATCTTTATACTTTTAATAACGCTTGGAATCTATCCTGAAGTTCTTCAGTATTTCCCTGTAATATATTTTTCTTTAAAATACTTATTTTATCCTGCATTTTCCGACAACATGCGCTGCGCTCCATTATTTCATAACCACAGGGTTCAATGTAGAATTTTCAACCACAAGGAAGATAAGAAATTTTCCGTGTTGTAAATGACAGAAAAATATCAGACTATTGGCTATTATGTTCCTATGGGATGCAAGGCAATAGGTACCTAAGTACCTACGTGAGGTAACTACGGTGGTTGTAAAGGCTTTGCCCGGAGGTATCAAGCGAGAAAACCAACTACACTATAACGATTTTTGAAGCTAAGAAAACTGAAGCTCGTTTTTCTCTGAAAATAAGTCCTGAAGATTTTAAAGGCGAAACGTGACTCTTTGTGGTTCTCAGTTCTGCATAGCTTTGAAGAATATTAAGTTTTTGTTTAGTGAAACGTGTAACCTACGTAGGTTCATACGTACCTTTTCTAAATCTTAACACATATCTGCTATATGAAAGATGTAAAATATTAGATTACACCATCATCTCTGTTCGCTTACCCTGACGTCTATAAGCTAGAGTAATTCCAGTGTTCAACGAGGCAGCGCAAGACGACTCGTATAGTACTGTCTCTTTCCCACACTGGAATGGCCACCTGAACAGTTTGCCCATTCCAACTGAATCTACCTTCAACTCCACCAAAAAGAATGACAGGTAAAGCAATAATTTCAATTAGACATTTTTTTCAAAAAGAAAATGAAGTTAGAGTCACAATCACAAGCCCCCTTGTTAATAAAATGAGAAGTAAAGTTACGCCAAGGTTAATCCTTAAAAATGTATGGTTAATCCGAAGATGATTCTGGTTGTAACTTAAGTCCATGTTAATTAACAAGGACGTGTGTTGATCTATTAATAATTATGATATGCAAAAAAACGAACATGCAACTTGTACTAAATACACTTTTTTCAATAAAATTAACTCTTTCATCAATACACACACAAAGTAAACCAATTTTACATTTCTTCACCCAATCACTGTCCATGTCAGTATTAAATCAGTGAATATATTAAAATGCCAGTAAATTAAACAAGGGAGTTCGCCGACGGGCCGGTCGGCGGGCGGCCGGGAGTTCGGTGGGCTGCGCTAAATGGCTCGGAAAAATGCAAATTTGCCTGAAACGCACCGCAAACTATCGCGGTACATATTTTATACCTTCACCCGACGGTAGATTAGACCGTTGAGATTGTTTAAGAACGTTCAACAACTTTGTGCTTTGAAAAATAGTTGATATTTTGCAGGGAGATTCATTTAAGTAGGTATTTGTATTATAATGATTTCTACCTATTTTGATGTTGTTAAAATAAATCTGCTAAGTATATTTGAATAGTAGAAATAGCGACTCGCCCCGGAATTGACTATTTTTTTTTACTGCCACTTCAACTGTTTAATCCAAATTTAACTACTTATATTTATTCACAAAAATACAACCATACTCTTTTGGACATGTTTGTCGCATGCCGAACGAGTTGTGGGACCCAAAGCTCACTATTGGTGCCTTAAAATGACACGAACAACTCGGAGTCGGGGCAAAGCACGAAAGAGATGCCGGGACGAACTAGATGTCTTCCTTGCGGAATTCTTGATGTATTTGATCGATTTTTATTCGATATCGATTCTCAAAAACATCAGAAATATGAGATTTTTTACGTTTTATTTGTAGCTATAACCCGTCAAAGAAATTCTGATGTCAGACCCATATTTCCGAATAAAAGTAAACATTCACAGATTGTACACAACAGAACATCAAGGAATGATACTTTACATATTTACTTAAAGAACCCAACGGGGGATGCAAAAACTGCGCGATACGAGAAAGACACTCGAGGGATGGGAATTCGTAGCATATAGCTACCCCGAAAATGCCCAGGAGAGGTATAAATATCACGTTATATCGTATTAACTGTCACGAAAACCGCTATGTCTTAACTTTCTTTTTTTACACGCGAGAGTTTTGAATTTCAGGACGGTGTGTTACTTTTTAACGGAAGTTTCTATGGCCTTTTGTAACTTTTGACCCGAAAGTTTATTAAACGTCGCACAATTTAGATGATAACCGGTTTGAGTAAACAAAAACTTCCTGGAAAAACTACAGAAGAAATACCTTTGTAACGAAAAATCATATTCAGTTTAAATATATTATTCTTTCTACTAAATTATGGAACGGGCAAGGCGTTACTTTGCGGAAATCCATGACATTAATGATTGTTGGGCTGATTTTTCAATAGCCAGATAACCTCTGAGGAAATAAAAATGGCGGTTAGACAGCTTATCTATAGAAAATAATTATGTCAAACCGTTATTTTAATTCCTCAATGAGAGGTTATCTGGCTATTGAGAAATCAGTCCTTAATGTTATAAAAAATATCTAGTTTTGAATCGGCGACAAATAAAACGAGATACCTATTTTTCATAACATTTAATATTCTTTCTACTGTTGGAAAATCTAACACCTCTTCATGAAAGGATAGAGCTGTTTGTAATCAACCACCCAGTGCGGTATGGTAGATGTCACAAATATTTTTCACTGTTTTTATAAAGGTTGATATCGCCCTTGACCTTAATCTAGTAGGTCCAGGGTCATAGAGACAAGATCGACGATGAAACGAGCTTACCCAGAAGAAGCCTGTTCATTTCTTCAGTTTGCCTCATGTAAGAGCATTTGTGATGAAATGAATAGATACCTAGTACTCTATTAGTCCCTGCCTAGATACAAACCAATGACCCGTTGATTCAACACTACTCCAAGAAGTTTCTATCTTTCTAGCCTCAAGACTAAAGCCTCTTTTGACGAAGTAAAGTTCAGCCATATTAAAAAACCTAGGTATTTATAAGCTAGCTTATCTGCTATAACTATTATATGGGCAACGCTGCGGGCGCCCGCGTTAAGTTCAGTTATTATCCAACGGGAACTTCATAACGGGATATAAAAAGTATCCTACGTGTTAATCCATCTTATAAACCTGTACCAAATTTCATCCTAATTTAAAATTTTATGGTTATGTTTTATTCCCAAAGGGTGCGCTGTCATAAACCAAGAATGGATCCATGCTTGGAGGCTACTACTGAAAAATCCTTAATGGGATGTACTAAGTACTTTAGCTCGGTATTAAAATCGAACTTAAGACTTTATAGAGAGCAGTCGCAATTGCAACTACTATATTTGGATCCCCGTATCTCTCCAACCCATGTTACTTGTTGCATAAACGAGTGTAAGGCGACCAACATTCTGCCGGGGTCGTGAGACCGTCTCACTCGGTTACCGTGACCCTGGTACTATAAGGGGTATTGAAGGAACACCGTGGATTTTAGTCAGTAAAAGTCTGACAGTCCCTCCTGTCCCGCCCTGGGCAGGAGGACCCATTTGATGATTATGTCACGATAAAAAAAAGGCGACCAACATTAAAAGCTTTATAAAGTTATTATACTCGTAGGTATGCTTTAGTCTTATTTTTTATATAATGATAGGTTCTAGTTTGACCACTATATTTGCAGATTTTTCGACATTACCTTACCTATTCATATAAATAAGACACCGAGGCTACTACTTACTAACAGAAAAGCCAAATAAGACTTTGGAACAACGTGATCTTGGAATTAAACTGTTTTCCATGCGAATACTGTGCGATTTCCGGCAACCGTAGGCGCAGGCATGCGGTCGGCGAGTAACGGACGACTCGCCGTCCTCTCACGGACCATGCCCGATAGACATCGCGCATCGTGTTCCAGTCAGTCAGGTTTAGGCTGTGGGAAAGAGATGACGCTAGACGACTTGTATAGCTCTGTCTCTTTCCCACAGCCTAAACTGGATCGCGTTAAGAGCTCGTAGAAAGGCCTCTGCTCTGGGTGGGACTCGTTTGATAATTTTACCACGAAAGAAAAACTGTCGAACGACAATTTTATATCATCGAAGATATCTGAGGTTGGCAAACTCCCTAATTACATTTTCTTTATTTAAACATAACTTCCATGTTTTCCTCAAATATGATGACATGAGACATACATATATAATCCCCGTATCTCTTCAATCCATGTAACATGGATTGTAACGTAAACGAGTGTCAGTCTTATTTGCCGATTTATTCGACATTACCTTGCGGTTACATGTAAGGAGTAATATCGATGGCAGCAAAGTAGAAACGGATATCTACATTTTTTCGAAAATGCTTTTTTTTACAAAAATGTGCTTTCCTATATTATTATTAGCTACAAGCCTGTATCAAAATTCTAAATAGTGAAGAATTTTTGACACGTAAATGAAGACATCTACACTGGATTTAAAAAAAAACATCGCAGTAGAAACGGCTATGTGGCAGTTGTCCGCCTTTACTTAGGAGCTTTGACAGATAAATGAAACGTCAACAAAGACATCTGTGAGTCACTTGTCACACTCTAGCACGGTAGGTACCGGTTATATTTTCGTGCGTTTTTATTTTATTGACCCGTGTCTCTATCGTCATTCTGGTCCTGGGCATCAGAATAAACGGTTTTTAGGCAGATGACTTCTTCTATGTCAATGTTTTTTCAGCGTAAATAAAGACATCTACAGTATTTCAGTAAAAAACTGTTGTAGCGATAAAACATGTTACACAATTCATAAAGAAGGTTATTTTAAAGCATCATAGAAAATTTCAGGTGAAACGGTCGCTAACTGTCAAAACTAATCACTCTTTTAAACTAAATCTGCTCTCCTGTAATGTTGCAATTTTGTAGATGTCAGTTTCTACTTTGCTGCCATTGATAATATGATGTCGTCTCTTAAAGCCACCACTTGTTATTATTGCCCGGGCAAGTGAATGTTTTTATTGACTTCATTCATTCCTTACGCATCTATATCAGGTTTATTTTATAACTCTGTTACTTGGAACGCAAACCATGTCTTTGACGACGGAAAACGGATGTGAATTTTATTCATAGAATATCGATATTAAAAGGAGTTTATTTTTACAGTAATGTACTCGTCAGTTACTACCTATCTATAATTAAATTATTGATTAACTTGGACGAATAAACATCAAGTTGTCGTCAAATATCAGTTCTTAGTAAAACCGTAAAACTTCAAATAATTTACTTTGGCCAGACTTTTAAAAAGTACTTAGTTGGAATCCTGTAGTTGTGAAGGCAAAAGTATGGGTTGAATGGGGGGGGGGGGCTTTGGGGGACTTTGTCTTATGTAAAAATTGATCTTCAAAAAGTGTTGATAAAAAGGCCTAATTTGAATAAATGACTTTTTCACGCAACGAAATGTTTTTTAGTTGTAACAGTGACCTTATGAAAACTGTTGTCAATGCTTTAAAGTAGACTGCCACCTTTTCGGAATACTCGTTCTTATTAACACGAGTCTAAAAAACCTGTTTCTTTCTCTCAGCTGGACTGGCTGCTCCCAGACAACGCGGTGGCCAGTTCCCTGGCGGGTCTTCGCCGGGTGCTGGCCAACGGTTCCTTGGAGCTGCCCCCCTTCCCCCCGGAGCACTTCAGGAGAGATGTGCACTCTACCACGTACAGGTGTCGACTGCGGCTCAGCAGCGGGTTTGCAATACTGTCCAAAAACATTCATGTACATGCAGGTAAGTGAGTTTTTTTTTTTATCAGCCTGCATTGATTTACAAAGGCCTCCCCCAATTGTTTCCAGGAACTTTCCTTTTATGAAACCTAAGAATCAGGTTGTTTTGTTACTTCTGGTGCATTGTGTGTCCAACAAAACTCTTCATCATCATCATCATCATCTCAGCAATAGGACGTCCACTGCTGAACATAGGCCTCCCCTTTTGATCTCGACTTATACCGATTGGAAGCGAAAACTCTTATTTAAAAATATTGTCTACATGTTTTTTTGTTTCTGAAGACAGTTTATATAAGCCATAGATAAAGAGCACGAACTGCCTGTCAATTTCATTTGACCACTCTGTAGAAATCGAGAAAGCAATTTCGCGGTCAATATAACATTCAAAGGCAACTATCCGGCGGCAGACTTAATCACTTTGTTTCTCTCAAACTTTTGTATAGAACGCAGAAAGGTCCATCCACATTCTATGTCTATGATAGGTACTAAAGCTTGCTGCTTAACCAAAGAGATTGATCACGCGATACTATGTATCTTTGAGTTCGTACATGTCAATTGTGTAAACAAGCGTGTACAGTTTCGCCAAATAAAATAAAAACTCGTGGCGAGCGATGCGGCCTAACGTTAAAGATAAAGTACTTTAAAGTTTAAGAGTTTCTCTTCTCAGATTTAAACTTAAATCTAGTACCTAACTACCATTAAGTGAACAAAAAAGGCAGTAAACGTCTAAAGTACTTACTAAGCTACGCAAAAGTACGAAATATAAATCTCAATTTCCGTGAAAAAATAGAACATTACGTAGATAAATTGTGTGGAAGTTATTACACTCCTAGCAACTGGCGTCTCGCACTTGACCAGAAAATTGGCTCGACAGAGCTGCAGTTCAATAAGTCTCAAGTTTGCTTCACCAAATAACAGTTGTGCACTGTTCGCTATTTTCTGTATAAAATGCAGTGTTGTCTAACAAACTACAGTAAAGCTAAATACTTGTTTTGCGTCTCGGTAAACCACAACTCGAGTCGAGATCTTAATCTCAGCGAGGCATCTTCAACCTCATCTAGAAGCACAGACTAATTAATTGCGGAAATGCAGTGCTGTTTGCTCACAAAATATACTAACGTTATTATACTAACTGAATGTTGCTAGCGTTAATTAATTAATTCACATGGTAATTTATTTTGCCTGTATCAATTTTGCTTTAGAAATCCTCTACGAGTCATATGGCGAATCATTAATTATGAATACCGATATTAATATTGAAATTAGAATGCTGGCTGCTAATATTAATTAAACCTATGTTGTAACTGTTACAATCATTTGAAATAAGTTATTAATATCGTATTCATTCGCATTGGCGAAAACTCTATTTAAATAAAGATCGATAGATTTAAATAAGAAGAGAACAAAAAAAAAAGTTAAAGTTCAATCACCTACGTGACAGTAAACAAATAAAAGACTGGCACGATGAAGAATCAGGCTGAGCAATTAAAAATAAAATCAAAGGAACATTCCATCGATTCTTTATTCAAACGTAAAAAAAAAACAAAAGGCGTTTAATTTTATCATGAAAATAAAATGTAGTTTCATTATATTGGGTAAGTTTTTAATTAATATTTTTTCACAATGTTGGTCAAAAATAATAGGGTACAATTTATGAAGTAGCCCAGGTAATTTCTAGTTTTAAATACCTCGATGTAATGAATAGTCCTCTAGATAAAATATACCGTGTCCCGGGAAACAATTCATGAGAAATAAACTAAATGAAGCGTAGATGAAAGCGATTTGAAATCCGCAATTAGGGTCTGCGAAGAAATTTGCCGTTTGTGTTAAAAGGGATTACTGAGATAAAACGTAGTCAGCAGTCTTTAATTGTGGCCTACTCTAACGAGTACTGACCTTTATGATTATAGATAGGAATGGGTTTTGAATCGGACTTTTGTTACATTAAGCTAGGCAATTAAAAATTAATTGTTACGGTATTTTATGTTTTCGTTAACCTATGGGGAGTATGATAGCTAGCATAAATATTTGTTTATTAATGGCTAGGTATAACTTGTCTAAAACTAATAAGGTCCTGTTGTACCTTTTGTCACACGAGGTCTCCTTTAAACTCACAAATAATTATGTAACAATTTTTGTTCCGTGTTAGCTGGTTATTTGGTCTATGTTTTCTTATTATACTATTCCAGCCACAATGTGGGAGAACCAAGCTGCATTGTAATCTTCCACTATCATACTCATTTATGTTGGTGTGTACAAACAATCAAATCTCCTAACTGTAGCACTACTATATTCGTTTCCAAGAAATAACGTTTAAAAAAAAGGAATAAGTATAGCTCGCTTTCACAAAATTAAAGAAAACTGTTGACGAGTTCTCAAGATTAGTGGATTAGTTTTTTCTTGAACAAGATGAGGGTATCAAGTAGTCGATTTATCTGAGACTTTGACACTTTAATTAACCTTGTATTTTTCCAATAGGGCAGATAGTTCATTCAACAATTTAGAAACGAAAATGTTTCGCCATAAAACAGAATTCAATCAACGTCCTGTATTTTTTTTTTGTTTTTATTTCCAAACCTTGACGTTTTATTTTCGATTTTCAAATAAGAAATCCTATCCTTAAAAAAACATCCAATCAAAATAAATTGTGACGCGAAATAAATACGATCTAATCTAAATAAAAAAAGAGCTGTAGTTTTTACATTCCAAAGTAAAATGTCTGCATTCTTTGTGGGTACTTCCAAAATAATGTTTTGTAGATAAATCAACAATCACAGGCCATAACATGAGTTTTCTTTCAGATATTCTGACGTAAAGTAAACTGGAACTTTGACATTTTCAAATTGACAAACAAGGAAAGAAATAGTTCCTTCTTCGCACACCAGAGGCGTTGTTCCATTTTTCCATACGAGAAACGCTGTAAATTCTGGAAAGATGCTGTAAATTAAATAGTGAAAACTCATGATAAGGGTACATTTGACAATAACTTGTTTTACGGCATGTCGCCAGACAGTGTGTTGTCGATAGACAGTGAGAAAACATCAAATGCAACATCTTTGCATGGTCAAATTAGTGTTCACAGCATGGCAGGCAGGCTCTCTATATTAATTTCTGAGGTATACAAACTCTTGACAAAAAGACCTAACCTTCATTTTTATCCCCAGCACTAAACATACCATGGGAGATCCACGTGCCAGACGAGTACGTGATGGCGGGAAACGCAGTGGTGCTACGGTGCGTGGTCCCACCACACTGCGCCGACCGGGTCAGCAGCACCGACTGGTTCACTGAGGACCTAATGAACGTGCCGCATCATTTAGGTAACATAATATATCTTTACATTTAACATCATGGAGAGAAACACCGTGGTACTAAGGTGCGTGGTGATCTTGAATTATACCATTGGAGACCATAAATAATAAGTTATGATGGCGGGAAACGCAGTCGTTTCGGTATGTGGTCCCACCACACTGGGCTGACCGAGTCAGCAGCACCGACTGGTTCACAGACCAGATGAACGTACCGCATCATTTAGGTAACATATAATATATATTGATGAAATTTAGGATGAAAAACATAATATTTATTTTTATAGTGAGAAAACGTATACAATACCTATTCCATAGTGGTCATTACGTTAGGACCGAGTGTGGTTGTCATTTTACAGCAGAAATAAAAGTCAAGAGTTCTTCAGTTGAATACTAAACATTATGACAGTACCAGCACAACGTCTGAACTGGACTTTTGGAATGGTTACTCATAAATAGTGGCATCAGCCTCGTGTTATGGCAGAGGGGTTAGAACATAACATTCCAATGACATTTATCTGTCTTTGTATTGAATTTTCACTTCACCCAATACAGTTTTCGCACTCATTGTATCGTAATCGACTATAACGGAGCCAATGGTATTTGAAAATACTATAATATACAATGACCCCGCATTAATCAGCTAAATGGGTATAATAAAATGAGATTTTGTGGTCATCAATTTGATTTACATGTCTCCATAACATAACTATTCTAGATACCGAGTTATGATTTACATTTAATACGTGATATTCATAAGATAAATTATTCGATTTAGTCAATTGTACGAATAATATTGTGATAGTCTCGTCTCTATATTGGCCATTCACTATATTAATAGAAGATGGCGGGACAGATCAAGTTTGCGCGCCAAAAATACTTTGTTTGATGTGATCTAAGAATTTCGCAAGAAAAAGTAAATTGTTGCTTTTCTCATCAAATTACTTGTCAGCCGACGACACACGCAATTACATTTTCATCCGGAATCTTATTTTCGGGAAAAATAAAAATGAGGTGTCTAAATGGAAGTTGAAAGTCTCAAACACACAACAATTTTCACTCGGTCCGTGACACTAAATATTTCGAAGAAAACAAAGCGTAGTGTACTCTTTAACGTTTCATGATAGCAAAATATTGATAAGCCAATTTCTCAATTTACCTAAGTATTTATAACATAAAGTAAATTAGATTCTCAGTTGAAATTAATCATCCTCGTAGCGTTTTTCTATGTTCGGGTTGGCTTATTACTTATAATGATGTAGGTACGTGTTTCGTTTAGGCGATTATAAATCAATCGATTTAATTATGAACTAAAATACTAAATTAAGGAATTATTGAGACCAGTAGAGATTCTACTTATATTGTTCGGGTTGGCATAGTATCTACTTTTTATTTTCTCATTTATTGTTCAAAATTAATAAGTATCTTATGTTAGGTACTAAAAAAAACCCGTGTGTTGCAGAGTAATAATGAATTTAATTTATTTAAATGTGGACATTGGGTGGTGCTGTGAAAATGTATTTCCGTCACACCTGTGTTTCAATTAGTGCAGTGAATTTAATTTATGAATATGATATTTTAACGTGACCTAAATGAATGACTTGCATTGCATTGAGTTACGTTTACTTGTTTGGTTTCAGCATTTTATAGGTACTGCCGTTAATTTCCAATACCTAAATGTTTAATATTTAAAATTGAATTATGTTAATCTGAACGCTACTAAATTGCAAACCTGTGTTCTTTCTGTATCTTCTGTCATCATCATCAGCCGGAGGACGTCCACTGCTGAACATAGGCCTCCCCTTAGACCGCCAGCCGAACGACAATTCGCCACTTGCATTCGTCCGCTGCCCGTATCTTCTGTATTTTTTCTTTATTCATTTCTATGAGTGTTTTATGCCAATCGTACAGTCACGAGCAATAGTATGTATACACTAAGCAGTATTCAAAAGCGATTTTGTGCTTAACATATTGATTAAACTTTTGCCTTTTCATTAGACTTCTATTTTGGAAGTCGTACTGTTACGAAATAGGTCTTATTTCAAGGTGGAAACCAGTATTTCACGAGTAATTTGCGTTTGAATTTTCTTAAGTGTTTACATGTTATTGCTCGTGACTGTACCTACCTACTTATCACTCATTTCAATGTTTTAATTATCCTGTGTTGTATATTGTGTTTACATAAATAGTAAAATAAATAAATAGGATGTCCAACGCATTTAAAAACGTAACGTTTACCTTGCATTTTCATTCATCATTTTTCAACTACCTAGCTGCTGGCAACTGAAATATATTATTTATAATATATAAATAATATATAAATAGTTTAAAGACGACGAACTTAAAGTCCTTTTTGCTCTAGGGTCTAAGTATCAGCGGCTGGACGACGGCTCACTGTATATAAGCGGGGTGAGCCCACGGGACCGGCACAACGCGTTCCGGTGCCGCGTTCGAGACCGGATCACCGGGACCTTGTATACTAGTCAATATTTTGGTGAGTTACTTTGTTTGCTTAGAACTTATCTTATGGAGTTTCTTGCAGATTCTTCTCCATATGAATCTGATTTTAGACTAAAGTTTATAAGCTGGTAAAACATTAAGGGTATTTTTTCACCCTTCGACCATTATTTTCTGATAAATTCCGTTTCCGGGTTCCAAAATCCTTAAATATAAACTCTTGGATTTCGTCGCGCTTCATTGCCTCAGCGCTTTTCTGGTTGTTGCCACTGTTCATTCTGGGTTTCAGGAGTTTCAGTTGCTTGTCAATAGAGAGGCGGGCTTGTCACAAACAGTAACAACCTTACTAGAAAAACTTAAATATCTGTTTAATTGTCTCAAAAAATTGAATGCAAAACGGACCTTATTTCAACATCATATTCTGTCATTTTTTTAGACAAGTGTTCAACAGACATTTAAAAGTTTTTGTGGTACCACGGTATTTGTTTATTTGTACATAAACGGTTCATTAAAGTCATACATTTATCATATCTAATGATAAATGCCTTGATAGTCATACATTTATCAACGTATAAAAAGGATCTCAAACAGCATACTTTTTAAAATAAATAATTAAAAGAATGGGTGCACAAAACGTGAAAAAACCTTCCAGTTACAGATGTTCTAGGTCAGTTTTACGATATAAAACGTTTGAGTGACTACTCAACAAGGCCAAATCGATTCTATATAGCATACCTAAATTGAGACTCTAATTTATAGATACGGTATAATCCACTCAATTAAACTCAATATCGTTGCTAGGTACCTCCCTTAGCAGCCTAATGCTAAGCATATCTAAATAATTATGATGCCCATGTAATTGCTCATTACACGTAACAAATTGGGAGGATTAGACGATCTTGCTTTTATTTCTAGTACCTTCGTTTTTATTTAGCTAGAAAAATTTTAAGGGCGACATTTTACTATAGTAAACAACATGTACTTCGACGACTTCCTTTTTTTTTCTTTATTTAGTTTTTATGTAAACAGAGACAAGCATATTTTTGTATTATTTCAAGTTTATATTATATCACATTTATATCATGTTTTACCAGGTCACATAATAGTGACAGAACCAAAAGGCGGCGTGCGCCCACGCATGGCAATAGAGCCGCGTACGCGCCGCATACAAGCAGGCCAGGACGTGCGGCTGCCATGTGCCGCGCATGCGTGGCCTGTCCCTAGCTACAGGTGAGTACCAACATTAACTTGCATTATGATAATCCCATACTTACGTACAAAGTGATTTGCATAATACTTTCATAGTGTACAGTTCAAAAGTGTAATTCTCTGTCGGAATCTTTGTTGATGATAGCTACAACCTCGGAGTCTTTCAGTCAAAAGTGAATAGTTTACTTCTAGGCAAGTGTCCTTCCCCAGCGACCACATCATCGCTATTACATTATAGAATCAATCCCATCCCATTTCCTTTCATTTTAAAAATCGACGTTCAAAAATGTCTCATAAAGATATTTAATAGTTTCTTAATTTTAACTTTTGCACTATTTTAATAAAGTAATTAAAAGTAAGCTATCATAATTCAAAGCAACAATACCATTTTAAACCAGGTTTCCTACAAAGGCCACACCATTTCACAAAAAAAAAAACTCAACGGGTATAATACTTTTCGACATAACAAAACACAGCAACATTTTCTGCGGTTGTATCCTCTAGCTAAAAGGTATCGCTTCAGTAAGCAAACAACAGAGTCGTGAGACTGGCATCACAGCGCAAAGAGGCTAAAGACCTAGTTTTTACCTCAGAAATAGGTCTTGTGAGCGAGTAATGGCCATCGGCTGCTGATTCGTTTAAAAGGTTTCAGGAATAAAGCCTCCTCTTTGCCGTTTACTAAGCTTTACTGACTGGTGGTTCATTATATAACTTGTTTGTTGTTAATTCTCCGGGAATAATTCTATTATTATTTGTTACTAATTTGGTTTAGTGAACATCAGCCGACAACTATTGACACATTGTGGTATTACCCGACCAGAAAATTGGTTCAATCAATCGGTCGGTACCTATATATTATTCATGATTGCATCTAATATTCGTAGGTTTTCAATCCAATAAAATTGTTGGTGGATTTTGTGAAAACTTCACGTTCCATTCGAATGAAATTTAATATTTCTGCTATTTCCGGAAAAGTGCTGGTCGCTCCATTGTAACAATATAAAGTCCGGAATCATTTCAATAAATGTATTTTGTGACATGTCCACGTTGTTACTGAAATTCCACAGCGTCGTCCTAAAATGAAACTCACATTTTATATTTATCTGCTACGTAGACTGCAGGCGTTTGTTCAGAAAACAACGTGTTAAAATTCACAGTTGAAATCCCTTAAATCTGCCGATACACGCTCCGGTCAAACTGGCTGTTTTATTTCGTCGTCAACGCGTTTTGATCTCGTGTCGAGATTTAACCGCAATTTTATAATCCCCATGCGACGTGATTCGTTTTAACTGCCAAGGAGCAATTTAGCCCGCAAAACCCGGCAAATTGCATTATACCCTTGGAAATGTAGCTCTATCTATATTGCTGTTGTACTTAGCTCGTCTCTGGATAGCAAAATGGCGCGTAATTTAAATAGATTTTCATAATGTTATCGTTCAGACCGCTGTTACGTTGTCGCTTAAAACTCCGAGTGCAAGAGACAAATACGAAAGGGTCGCCGATTTTAAAGCAGCTTTGAATAGGTATCTTAGTCCAAACACGGTACATTATATCTAGTTTGCATTTCCCCTCACCTTATATTTTGAAACAAATAATTTAATAGCAACCTGGGTTGGCTCAAACTTCAGGAACGTACCTGGGAATTAAGTAAACACACAAGAAAATGTTGCCAAGTTTCAGCGGCCAAACTTGGTCATGTTTAGTCAAATAACCGACTCATGGGTCGATGGCTGGCAGAAGTTCCTTCGCTTAGTATTTATCTTTCGAACGTGGTTGCAACTAGTGTCTGCACAAACGAAAAGTTTGCTCTTATTTAGCTTGATCAATACCTATTAGTACCCTTGTTTTTGTTCGAATAATACGTCAATGGACATGCCAATTAGTTGTTTATGACTGGCAAGAGAGGTCTGGTATATTCAAGGTGAAATAAAACCATAAGGACGTTTAAAGTGCGAGATACTACAAAAGTTTTATACAAACGGAATTGTTACAAAAGCCAAAATGAAGAACTAGTCCATAATAAAATCTCAGGTGATTTCAAAATGTCTGAGAGTTATAGACTACATAAAAGTTCACAAACTACTTCAGTGAACTGATAACATTTTATGTTTTCAAAGAATTACCGTGGCGAGCTGAATACGCCATAAACTTTCATATCCAGCCATAGTTCGCGGAACCTTTTAGAATGCAAATGTCTTGGTGCATTTCAACTCCTTTCAAAACTATTTCTAAAAGGGGACCTAACTTGGAGAACATTGAAGATTTCGCGCCACATAGCCATTTCATTTCCGTGAATTTGCGCATAGGATATTAGACCGTATTCACAAAGCTTTTGCCGTCGTGTAATAGTGTTCTGAAACGAGTTGAAAGCTGAAACTATGCGACAGTCTCTCTCGCGTAACATTAGCTGGGCAGATCCGGTATAATTATGTTGCTCCACTTCAACCCCAGGGTCTGTAATTCAATCTCAAACAAATGTCCCTCCACATAAACTATGTCAAGTGTTATTAAATACTTGAAACGGCATTCACGAATACCTATTCTCCATTACTTTGTCCGATAAAAATGTCTGCACATCTCATAAAAGACTTCCGGTATTTAATAGATATTGCTTCTTCGCATTCGCTTATATTGAATATTTCATATTCCATAACTTCTATCGGCAGTACACGAGTCGATCATAAAATTATATATTTCTTATCGTATTAAGAAAATCAAAGCATCATAATCGTAAAGGTACTCTAAGTACTTAGAACGCTATACTTAAGTTCTGTATGAGATCATCAAATGCTGCAAAATCATAAACTCCTTCTAGTTTAATACAATAAACAGGCTCATTGTAATATTTTAGTTGTTTTATGTAACCGAATTTAGTGATTTTGAAGATATAAAAGACTTTGTATTGATATCGTCATAATCTAACTTCATTATGTATACAAAACTCAACGTGTGTCTCATGGTGTTTATAGCTTCACTCCTTCCTTTTTATGTTTTTTTTTTAGGCATGAGAATTGATCCTAAAATAAAATAAAATCATCAAAGTGTTTTCTTTGTTACACCTCCTACAACTGGGTGATATCACTCAGGTGAACTAAATGGAATGAACCAGTATTTTTCACCTTTCTACCAACATCAATTTTTTTATTAAGTATTATGTTTGACGCCTAGAAATTGGACACGGGTTATCCAGTTTTTGTTGATCGTATAAACAAATATATGTATAGAGATTATTCAGCTCTATTTATATTTTCGTATGTGAAAGCTTTTACGGTTACGTACCTACGTTACCCTCCGAAAAATTCAAGTTCCACGAAAGTGCGAAATACAAGTTTTTATGACACTTTTACATGTAAGAGATACTTATTGAAATTTCCGAGTAAGGTAACACAATATGCTATTCTAGCAGGAAAGAAGCGGCAGCAGCAATTTGTATGGGCGATGAATCGATATAACTTTGAAAGGCCGTGCTAGATATGTCATGTTTCTCGTGACAATACGCTATTTGTCACAACTTGTTCACTATTGACGTCTTCGGCTTGAGATGCCCTTTCCCGTTAGAATGTGGCATAAGTTCTGTGAGCAAAGTTTATTTATGTTGTAACCTCTGTTCTTTTTATACAATTTGTTTTATTTTTAGTGTTTGGTTTAAGGGACTCTCTGTCTCTTTCTGTTTTTAGTGTGTCTGAACTCTAAATTAGGACAAAGATGAATAGGCACGAATCAGAAAAAAAAATCTAATTACGTAAAAAACTTCTCTATTCTCACCTATTATTGTCGACTTGACAGGTGGTTTCGAGAGCACCACGAAGAGTTAATCCCCATAGAGAAGACATCTCTATGGTCGAGAGCGCGGCTCCTCGGCAGTGGTCTGCTGAGCCTCCAAGCGGTGCGGCGTGAAGATGCCGGGCGGTTTGTGTGCTGGCTCAACAACACTGTGGGGGGAGAGTCCGTACATTTCACGCTTATCGTCACAGGTTAGTGTTCTGGATAAACTCATACCGCCTTACCACAAAAACATAAAAATACTGTTGAACGCTTGTCTAAAAAACGTAACTACAAAACGACCAGCCCTTAAATTAACGTGAAATGCCGTTTTGACATTGACAGTTTTCTAGACAAGTGTTCAATACTTATATGTAAATTTTTTTGTGGTCAGACGGCAAAAGGCTTCCTTTATAAATATTTTATACTCACTATCGCCAGGGTTAAAGTTTTTTTGGTGGAAGGAAAAAAACGATTGCGAACAGGAATCGCAACGTTAGACATAAGACGTTAAGAAATAAGAATGAAATTAAGAATTTTACCCTGTGAACATGACTACATTATGGTTATGTTGTTAAGAGCGTCTGGTGCGAATGAAAAAAAGTGAAAAAACTGAATCAAAAGGCAGGTTCAAAATCTAATTGCTATCGATTTTTTCTTTCCACAAAAAAAAAGTTATTTCTATAAGATTTATTTCAATGTAAAAGTCTTTTTTTCGCTAAGTAATAACCTGTTGAAGATTTGGTTGCGTAATTTAAAAGACATAGACACGGAAAGACATTTCAATAAATAATACCTATGTATATTATTATGTATGATGATGATGATGATGAGATACTACCGAATACGGCCCAGGCGATGGCTCCAACTCCGTTGTTGTTGCCTTTCGTGTGCTCGCATTTGCTACTGTTTATGTAGGTATGTATTTATTTTTCCTAGCTTGGCGCTGATCCGGGCACGCCGCAATTGCGGCGGTAAGACCCCTCTTTGAGGAGTGGCTGGAGAGAAGTCATGGCGTCCTGACCTACCGCTTGACGCAGGTCCTCACCGGACACGGAAGTTTCGGGAGGTACCTGTGGCTGATGCGAAAGGAGGAGACGCCTGGGTGCCACCACTGCGAAGATCGCCCGGAGGACACGGTGGAGCATACGGTGCAAGACTGCCCAGCTTGGGCGGAGCACCGACGTGTCCTCACGGCTGCGATAGGCGGAGACCTCTCGCGCCCGGCATTGGTTGCGGCCATGCTGCGGGGCGAGACGGAGTGGGAAGCGGTCAGCTCCTTCTGCGAGGCAGTAATGCTCGTCAAGGAGGAGGCAGGCCGCGAGCGAGAGAGGACAGCGTCCTCCCTCCGCCCCAGCCGCAGTGGTAGGCGCCCACGGCGACGGACGTCGCAAGATGATCTCCGGCCACCGTAGGCGCGGGCATGCGGGCAGCGAGTAAAGGGCAACTCGCTGCCCGACCAAGGACCATGCCCGGGTCGACGGCGCGTTGTGTCCCACGCGCGCCTCAAAGAGCGTCAGCATAATGACGGGGCCCCCCTCTCAGAGGGCCAAAGCCTGCCGGGGTCGCGGGATTATTCCCTAACCGTAACCCCGGAACGTAACAGGCTATGAAGGACACCGTGGATTTTAGTCAGTAGAAGTCTGACAGTTCCCTCCCGCCCTGCATGGGGTTGGAGGACTCATTTGATGATTTTACCACGCTAAAAAAAAAAAAAAAAAAAAAAAAAAAAAAAAAAAAGCTTGGCGCTGATGGCACGTTTTTGTTTTTTTTCAAAGTTAACCAAGTTATACCCACGGTTTATATTTTAGAGAAGCAATCATCATCATCACCTTTCATAGCCTGAGTTCACCAACTGCTGTATCCTTTATCCAATCACATTTTTATAGAAAACTTTTGACCTAAATCACAGCCTAAATTTAAATTCATAATAAACACGTGGAGGCAATGATTTCAGTTCAGCATTTCCAGTTAGTGTTATTATACAATTGTCGTATATTTCAGTTACAGCGGTACTCAACGGTTTAGAACTCGAGATTGCCGCTATTTCAATATCTATAACCCTCAATAACCATTGTCGTAAACGTACAATAGCTGGTTATGAAATCTGTAATTTCTATACATGCTCCGTTTTTCCCAACGGTTAGGTATACCCATACCTATACAAGTTGTGATACTCTTGTTTTGTACAAGTCTAGTTAAAAATGTATCCTGTATACAACATAATTATCATATGAGGTTGTTGAGATTTTTTAAAGGTATCTGGATGTGTTGCATAGAATTCGTTTTAGATTTAAACAATAAACATAACATAAAGAATACTTGTCTTCTAAACTGGTATAAAATAATGTAATTAGTATTTACTTACAAAGTGTATTTATTCCAAATCTTATTTTTATTGGTGAAACAGTAAAATAAATGCTTGTGTAAGTATCTCGTACGTATTTTTTTCAAACAAGGAAAAAATACGCAACAAACACACCGTATTTCCAGCCTCACTCCCAACCAAAATACGTGAGAAATACATCCCCTTAATTTATGTAAACAGTTTCCTTTTCCTCACAGGTTCCTTCCGTATTACCGCCCTAATTGGACTAATCGTAAAATTTTATTACACACAAAATAACATATTACTTCTTCCAACATGTTTTCTTTTTTCTCAGAACCTATCTCCGTCCGAATAAAACCCGAAGTGGTGCGAACGAAAACGAATGCCGACGTGACATTTGAATGCAAAGTGTCGGGACATCCAATCGAGCTTGTCTACTGGGTGCATGACGCGAAAGTTGTGAAGCCGAATGAAAGACTCAAGATTTCTGAAGACGGCCTAAGACTACATATCAAGAATTCCCAAAAGGATGACCAAGGAGTCTATCAGTGTTTCGTCAGTAATACAAAGGATCAGGCTTATGGAGTTTCAGAATATTTAATAGATGGTAAGAAATTCTACTAAAATAATATATTCAGACTTCAACTGTAATTAATTCTCAACAGTTCTCTCGATCTATCAACCATTTTAGAAAATTTCATAAGGATCAAAATCAGCTCACTTTCATAACCCAGTTTCTACAAGTTTAAAGCGTTGTAATTAAAAAATTGATTGGATAACTTTTCTCTTGTAAAAATACCTTGAACTTTTTATTGTTTTAGCAGAAAAGTTTCTAAAGGGCGCGCTTTAATTGAAAGAAAAAGAAAAGTTCGAACATTTAATGGACTGTTATCCATTCATTGGTAATTTATATATCCTGAAAAGTTATCTGTTAAAGTTTTATGCTAAAATAATATTAAACTTGTCGTCAAGTTGTTAGTTAGCCTTTGATTCCCGACTGTTACTTACCATTCAGGCTGAAATCTTTGCCAAGTTGGGCTGATCTGTCAACCAAATTCTCATACAACCCTGAGTTTTTTTATCAACTATGTTTTTTCTATAGAAGAAAGAAAAAGATAGTTTGTTTGAAACTCAAAGAGAATATACCACAAACAAATAACACGATTTTTTGGAAAAAATGGTCCTAGCACGATACGTAGTAGCGTAAGCGAAGTCTTTATCTAAAACCCAAGTAAAGAATTAGATAGATCAGATTAACACAACAAAATTCTTTCTTAAAAATATCAGACAAAACCCAACAAATAAAAGCATCCATGACTTTTTCAACTTTAGCCCTGAGAACAAAGTTTTCTTGAGTGAAAAGGTTGTATGTTTGCAGTGTCCGAGGGCCGGGCGCGATCTCCAGGCAACCGCTCGCGGCGGACGCCGTATGCTCGAAGTACACACACACATGATGCTGACTGGAACTTCACTGGCACAAGAGGTAACTAACAAGACTGTATAACATTTTGTTATTTTTGGATTTAAGCCAGCTTGCATTAACATTTTGACATGGTAATATCATCATGAGTCATCCCACCCAGAGCAGGGCGGGAGGAACTGTCAGACTTGTAAGACTTGTACTGACTAAAATTCACGGTACCTCAATTCTTTTACGTTTCGGGGTCACGGTAGCTCGTTAGCCCCACGACCCTGGCAGGTGGCATTTAGCGCTTCAAATAATTTTGGAGAAAAAGGAATGATAGTTTAAACTAGATTTAGAGGTTTGAGTCCCCGAGGTCACGGGACCGTCTGTTAAGGACAACATGACCCTGGAACGCATAAGGCAACTTAAGGGACAGGGTGGTTTTAGTTAGTAAGAGTCTGTCAGGCCTTTCGGCTCCAATTACGGCGATAATGACGCTTATATGATTTTACTACCGAACCATCAAAAACAGGTCATCAATTATTTTTGCATCACTGTAAGTTAGACTTTGTTACGCCGTGGAATGTGTGGAATAACTAATAGCTTTCGCTATTCTAATCATAATCTTGACCTTGATGGTTTTGAAGTTAGTTCATTTATTATGTATTTACCAACAGAATACCTAACTTGCGAGTTTACGTCAACTCACTAACACACGACCCATGTCTAACCCTTAGCAAGGTATGAAAGCCATTTGAAATATTTCATGTTACTAAATAGTTTGATCCCAGAGTTTCCTTGGCTAAGATTGCTCTACCAAGCAGTCAACGGCAAAATTAATTTATTTCAAGGAAAAGCTACCTCACAGCGCCGTATTTTTCAGTTGTTACATAATAAATGTGTTGATATTTCCCACTTGGCACCACAACAATTAATTTTAAAACTTTGTTGAGTTACAACTCGTATTTTATTAAACCAACGGGCCCGCGAGGTGGTAATTTGCTCAACAAATTATCTAGTGTGCTTCTACAACTATCTGGAATAAACAAGGGTTCTATATAACTTTTCCACTTACTGCCGGTGTCAGAAACTTTATCATAAACGGAAGGTAACAAAGTTGAAAGTTTTGACGTGCCCCCGATACTACAGCGTGTTTTTACAAAATGTTTGGACGACGCACATTTATAATCTTGGAAGGAAACAAAACAAATATTTGCTCGGAAAGTTTGGCGGCCCCAATTGGCCAGGTTAAACGTGTGTTATGGTTGAAACTGGGTTAATCATATGTATAAAACTAGGTTATGCCCGTGGCGTTCCTATGAGATCCTACGAGAATGATATGGACGGATTAAAAGGAACCTTATGTGTTTGTCCAGGTTATAAACTATCTCTGCCAGATTCCATCTAAATTCATTCAGCCGTTTTTATTTATTTTTTATTTTATTTTTTTTTTATTTATTTTATTTTGGCATCAAACAGTCATGTACAAACAATGTGATTCTGTAAATATTAAGTTCCTTACAAAAGACCTATAGTGCCGACAATGTAATAAAATGGTAAAAATTTAAAAACAATAAACTCCTGTTAAGGAAAGACGCGTTACAATACATTCGGTATTATTTTTTTTCTAGAATATATTCCCTGTTTTAAAGTAATAAAAGCTAAAGTTAATTATAGGATATATATCTACTTTCTAGCTTAAATTTTAGGCTATTAAGAGAAATGTTAAAAAGATCTATGTCTGTAAATTCTCTATTATAATTGTTAGTGGAACGGTATATAAATGAGTTACGAGTGTATATTTTATTTAGTCGAGGAGGGACAAACAGTGGTTTCGTACGTGAGGGGCGTACGGGTAGGCGAGCGTGTGCTTTTAATGATATTTTGCTAAGTAATGATGGTGAATCCGTCAACGAATTTAAGATTTTGAACAATTGAATAATGTCAAGCATTTTACGTCTGTTATGAAGACTTAACATTTTATGCCTTCGCAATGCATCTTCATATGAAGTGACAAAGATATTATTGCGATAATTAAGCGACTTTAAAAACTTTTTTTGTATCCTTTCTATTCTGTCTATATGTATGTTAAAACATGGGCTCCATACAGTGCTACAAAAGTCTAGAACAGAGCGCACAAATGAAAAGTAAAGAATTTTAAGCGTCGTTACATTTTTAAAAGGTTTGCTGATTCGTAAAATAAATCCGAGACTGCGAAATGCGGAGCTGATTATGCGGTCTATGTGATGGGTAAATGTTAATTTGGAGTCCATAATGAGACCTAGGTCTCTAATGGTATATACTCTTTTGAGCATTGAGCCATCTATGGTGTAGTCGAAGTTGAGTGGGTGCGTTTTACGCGTATATGATATTATAGAACATTTATCTATGTTGAGATAAAGTTGATTCCTTGTACAATAATTATGCAAATTTAATAAATCACTCTGTAATTTATAGCAATCTTCAACAGAATTAACCACTCTGAATATTTTTGTATCATCAGCGTAAAGCAAGTGATTACTGTGGTCAAATATGGATCCCATGTCATTAATGTTAAGGTTAAAAAGCAAGGGTCCCAAATGGGATCCTTGGGGAACACCAGATGGAACAGGAAGGAATTGAGATATGTAACCTTTGACGCAAACCGCCTGACTTCGATTTTTAATATATGATTGGATCCAACGAAGTAAGCTGCCGTGCACACCGGCCCTCGCAAGCTTTTCAATAAGCATATCATGGTTTATTTTGTCGAATGCTTTCGAGAAGTCGGTGTACACAACATCAACCTGTAGATTCTTGTCCATGGCGTGCACTAGAAATTCGGAAAAAGTTAACATGTTAGTGTCTACGCTGCGACGCTTGAAGAAGCCGTGCTGGTGCTGGGATATGTAATTACGAAAAGCGAAAGAGATTTGCGATGTTACCATTTTTTCTAGTATTTTTCCCAGGACACATAATTTGGAAATCGGTCTGTATTCAGTTACAATATCTTTTCTATTGTTTTTGGGTACAGGGGTTATAATTGATTTCTTCCATTTACTAGGAAACACCCCAGTTTCAATAGATGTGCGAAATATTATTGTTATTGGTTTTGCAAGAACCTCGGCGCACCGAAATATGAATATCGGATGAAGGTCATCGGATCCAGCACCTTTTTTGGTATTAATCTGTTTTAATTCATTCAATACTTGTTCCAAAGTAAGGTTGATTGTACCTATTTCTACAGGTGAAGATGAGTTGAAGCTGTGAGGGTAGCTTTGAGATGTAGTTGAGACAAAAACTGAGTTAAAATAGTGATTAAAAGCATCGCTAATCTCCTCGCCCGTAGCGAGTATTTTGCCTTTATACATCATCTTTTCAGGTATATCATTGGATGCGTTTTTTGACTTGACAAATGACCAAAATGAATTAGGATCTTTTTTTATATTATCTTCAGAATACTTTATAAAATTTTGATAACAATCTTTAGACATTTTTTTAAATCTACTCCGTAATAACGAGAACGTGTGGTAATCTTGAGGGTTCCCATATGTTTTCCATTTATGGTGAAACTTACACTTTTCCCTTGATAATTTAATAAGTGGTTTCGTATACCAGGGTGGATATTTTTGTCTAGAATTTAGTTTGCAGGTTGGCACAAATTCATCCAGAATATTTTCGAGAACACCATAGAAGTAGTCAACCATGGAATCTACATGGGTCATACTAGAAAAAATATTCTCCCAGTCTAAGGACGCAAGGGCAGTTTTAATTGAGTCATAGTCTGCTTTGTAATATTGTCTTTTCATTGTAGGTGGGAGCTTGAGTGCTGGGCAAAAGCTTAATTTTATATCAATTTCTAGGGGTTTGTGATGCGCATCTTGTGGAACAAATGGATGTTCGCTCAATGATATGAAGCACATTTCATTACTAAAAACTAAATCTAATAATCTGTTATTATGGTTAAATTGATTGTTATATTGTAGTAAGGATGAGAAATTCATGAAATCGGCGGTGAGGCCAGCTAATTTGTCATTATTAGTATAAATATCCATGGAACTTGAGTCATAATTGCAAAAACCAATTAGCGTGGGTTATATTAAAGTCACCCAGTATAAGAAATTTATCATTATTGTTACGTAAAATAAATTCACTCACTCTGTCGTAAAAAGATGCAAGTAATAATTCGTGACGAGTGCCATGCGGTATGTATGTAGCTATAATATGTAAGTAGTTAGCACCGATATTGTTTTGGCCCGCCAACGAATTCGTGCGCAAGGGCAAGGAGACCCATACCTCGTCCGACAGCGGCGGCGTGTGCATGTCACTGCGCAGCGAAGGACAAAGCTCGCGCCGCACGGCAATCATAACACCTCCACCGCGATCGTTGCCGATCGCTTGGTAGTTACGATCACAGCGGTATAGTTCGTATCGGCTATCAACATATTCACCATTATAAAAATTTTCATTAAGCCACGTCTCTGTGATACATATGACATCAAAATTACTCTGCAAGACTTCGGAAAGAAATAATTGTGATTTAGTGCGTAATCCCCTCACGTTTTGGTAGTAAATGGATAAGTTAGTGTTATCGAATAGTACTATTTATGACCGGTATGAGTAAACAAGTTCCACTAACATTACATTTGAGCGTTCTAATTGTTGAATGAGTTTTATAATCGAATGTACATTTTTTCTTAAAGTTAAAACAACAGTGTAATATACAGTAAAGTTTTACAAGTAATCTCTTATTAGTCAATAAAGAAACTACGCATATATAAAGTTTATGAGTAGATAGTCATTTTATTTTAGATAAATCAGCATCACAAGACACACACATTATTTTGGACGTATCATTTTTACGTAGTAAGATTTTACACTCAGACAACCACACATATTTATAGTCATTTTCTTTTGCAAGAAGACGGGCCTGCTTATATAATTGTTTATTCTGAGGAGTTAGGTGATCATTTATGTAACAGGGTTTCGCCGGCCCGTCCAAGCCGGCATCAGCTGTTGTCAGACCTCGTCGCGCACGGACAGCAGCCAACATATCATTTTTACGATTCCTTTGGGTGAACTTGACGATGATATTCGGGATAGATGTAACATTGGGAATTGCTGACTCACCGTTCTTTCCGTCATGGCTGTTCGTGTTAAAGCGTCGGACTCGGTGGATGCAATCGATATCCGTTGTTGTAATGGGGAAATTAATCTTTCTAGCTATATTATGGACGATATTGATTAAATTTTCACTCTTTGTGACAGGGATTCCAGCTATTTCTATGTTATTTATTCTTCCCTGCTGTTCTTTAACACGTAGTTGATCTGATAAGTTTGCTACGGTTTCCTGAAGTGTTACTAGATCTTGTGAAACAGTCTGTATCTTGCTAGTATTGGTAGCATTTGTAGACTTCAAATCGTTTACATCCTTAGTTATGCATGTCTGTTCTGAGGACATCTTATCAATTTTGCTGTTTACCGCCTCCAAATCGTGTCTAAACCCATTTATATCCTGCCGCAGTGCTTCCAAGGTAGTCATTATGCCTTGGTTTTGAGTATTAAGTGTGGAAGTTATCGTCTCCATAATTTTATTTTGAAATTCAAGTAATACTTCCGAGTGATCATAAGCGCATTCGGGTTGTTTTCGCTTTCTAAACATGGTACCTATGGATTCATCACGCAGTTTGGAGAGGTCTGGTTGTGATCCTGTGCTTACCATGGGAGGAGATCTTGGGGCATTCATTATGCTGCTTCAGTAAATATCCAGGAAACAGGTAGAATTTAAGAAAAGTTGGAGGTATCGATGAATAAGTTACCGCAGAGTCGCTTAGAGACGAGCAGGACGAACAGATGGATGTCTCGTTCCCGCGTATCGCGAACGTGTACTTTCACTACACGAGTTGACACGAGCGTATACGATGTATTATGTGACGGAGACAAACTGTTGTACTTAGCACTTGTATTGACAATGTAATTACAACCGAATAGCGCGGCAATAAAGTTCCAATTTCGAGAACGATTTTTTAGTTTAAAATTATAAGTTCCAGCACGCGTCTGTCCGGACAAGAGCTTTAAACTGTGTGAAAGAGTAACAAACATCCACCCATTCTTAAAAACTTTTGCGTTTATAGGCATTGGTATTACTCGTTTTATTAACTACGTCTAGATATTTTTAACCGGTTTTATTTGTTTTGACCTTGTTCGCTTCAAATCTTGTGAAACCTTCAATGAAGTTCCCGCAACAATACAACATGAGCTATTTAAATAAATTATAAAACATTACAAAAAATAATATTAAAACGAAAGTACTATTACGAACTACGTTTAGAATTCTAGAAGATATTTTTTACCGTTCACAATACTTGAGTGTATTTGTTCTCGTGGCAGTCTGATTAAATTCATTAAACGGCTTTATAAATTAACCTTCGCTCGCAGATCCTTTTAATTTGTTTACCTGGAGGTAATTTATCTAATGCTAGAAGTTTTTCCCTCGTGCAATCACACGGCATTCATTTTCTCCTGCTATTCGTTGTTGTCTATAGAATTAAGTGTTACCGCGTTTTGCCCTGAACTCTGAAAAGCTTTTTCTGTAAAAATGCGACTATGTTCGCAGCGAAATTATTGTATGATACTCATTTATTCCTAAAATGTTTACCTCCATACATTTCAATGATATTTGCGCATATTCAAACGAAATTCAGAAGTTTCCTCGGTGAGTTTTTATGAGGGAAACACCTTTTTCAGTTAAGGAAGTTTCCGCCCGCCACGCCGCAATCCCAACGACAAAGAAATAAATACAAACAGCAACTATGTTCTATATTCACGTTGCTTTCTATACACGAGTGCATACGGTAGATATGTAAATTTTAAACTTTTTATCCGTCCGCCCGACTTCTTCATAAAATATTTAAAAGTCCATTTTTAAGCGCGGATCCGGTGCAAGCTATTAGAGTCAGCTCTTCAGCTCAAACAAAGAGCTTCAGTGACGCAGGCAGCTGCCGCGGGCGCATCCAACCGCCGCACTAAATACTAACCGCGGTACTACCAATTAAGATCGTATCTCTCAGCTCATAAGGTCGGTTTTCCCCGCCCCCACCGCGAAATATAAGCCGCTTTGTTTCATTATTAATTCGTTCCCCGCTATTTGGTGTCGCTGCTCTTCAGGGGTTCAGAATAAGTAGGGCCGTGACGTTACACCCAACCACTTATTTCTATGCCGATTTTTTTTCATTATTTTGTTTTCCTTGTGTAGGAAAATCTCTTTTTCAAGAACTTAATGGATTTGGGAACCCGGCACGTGTGGTTTGAATTAATGACTTGGAGGCATTATTAGGGATGTTTTTAGTTTGGGTGAAGACTAACAAAAAGCGTGTTAGTAATTTGCAAAACGTAGAAGTGCTATGCAAAATGTGAGTACATTAAAAGTGGAGTAATATTGTTATTTGTTTAGACCAATTTAATCAAAATAAATATCTGTATAATGTCTGTAAACAAACAACCTTAAAGTAAAATCTTCTATCATCAGTTTCCATTACATAAAGAAGCATCAAAGTCCGATCCTCTACCCAACAAACGATGGAAAATAAGTCCGAAACAGACTGACCCCACTCAAACAAAAATCGCATTTCTCAAAACTTAGTTCTTTGATCCCATTTAACAAACTTAGCAATAAATAAATTCCTTCCAAAATACCCTTAAGCATTTGGACACGACGGCTTTTTCCTTCAATAAAATTAGAAGTCTTAACTCAGAAACAGAAGCGTTTAGGAAAAAGGAGATTTAAGTAAAAATCAGAAGGTTTAAAGTCGTTGTGCTCGCAAGTGTGTGGGACTGGATTCCTATAAATTATCCAAGTAGCTGACCTTCTGTTAACAAGCCTCATTTGTTACGGCGCGAAGTAAACCCGAGCAGACAGGGAGGAATGACTTCGAACCACTACCATTGATAAACCGCTGCATTTTAGAATGGTCTGGATGTCGAAACATCGTTGTAACTTGAATGTATTGGCCTTTTTGTGATTGAAAATCCGCATCTACTATATATTTGACTATGAATGACACACATAGTCAATTTGGGAAATAAATGTTTGAATAAAATTCATTTTTTAAAACGCAATCACGATAAGAGCGAAAACTTCAATGACCTCTACTTACAACTTGTAAATAGCATTTATCAAAAGCTACTACGTTTTTATATTTTCCATAATATTCATTACCTTGTCGATGTTAATTACTTAAAATTATTGTTCATTGTAAATGAACTAAATGAGTACAAGTGTCAGAAAACCGTGTATTACATCACAATATGGCGGCATCGCAGCATCGCTATTACCGTGATAGCATAGTAGTTTATTTCAAAGTAGATATTTCTAATGCTTCCAACTATTTGTTTTGTTTGATGACATAGCCAAAACAGTTGATTTCGAAACATGTTACAAACAGACACTGTCAAACTAATAGACATAGGAATGGATCCGAGCTATTTCTTGGAAAAGCTGAAGCTGAACATAGTTTGTTTATCTTTTCCACATAGGTAGACAACGTTTTAGCATCTCAAGAGCCTCTTAAGAGCCTTTGAACTAACTTGGTGAAGTTCTCAGCAAGGACCAGATTCTTGAGAAGTTTGTGTTTTTGATAGAGCCACTATACAAAACTACAAACTACAAAAACTACAAAACTCAAAACGAGTTTATAATGACATACTTTATACCATAGAGTATCGTAATGAAATTAAAAAATTAAATTATAACACTGTTTCTCTAACAAAACAATGTTATAATTTAATTTTTTTTTATTATGATACAGATTACTGATCATAGATACATCTTTTTACTTTTTTATCTGTGGCTGCGCGCGCTTTCTAAGGGAATGTTGACGGACTAAATTTGACGTTTGTGTAACTTCGGTGGATGACATGGTGGATGATTATTAGTCTTTATTAATTTTTATTTTTATGCAAATGTTATGTTCGTGTTCAATGAGAGTAGATAAAGTAGTGTATGAAACTGTACATAACTAGGTATTATACCACTCGTGTGATACTATTAAAAAACTCGCTTCGCTCGTTTTTTAAACTCACACTCGTGTATAATACCCCTCATTATGTACCAGTTACATAAACTACTATAAAAGGAGTATATTTATAGCAATCTATTATAAGTCCCTTTTTAACGTGATAAAATCATCAAATAAGCCCTCCCGGGCAGGTAAAGACTGGCACACTCGTGTTCCTTCAATGGCCCTTTGCGTTCCAGGGTCGCGGTTGCCTGATAAGACAGTTCCGACGGGACTTATGACCCTGGAAGGTCCTAGTAATATCTAATACCTTTGAGTACCAGGAAAACCACTGTCATCAAGAGATCCTTGCATCTAGCCAGATCTTTATTTCTTTTTAATGCAAATGCTAGCGATACGGTTTCAACTTCAACTAATAAAAACATGAACAGCTAGAATGTTTATCAAATGTATGTAATTAAAGTAAATAATTTCTTGAATGTTCTTTCTTGTCACATTTACTATTATTTTGTACCAATTATTTAATTATCCAGTTTGTACATTTATTGTTAGTCTATTAGTATTATCATACAACTAGGAAATATCTTCTTTCTATATATTTCAAACTATAATATCAAGGTTTAATATATACCACAGTTTGGTTTTTTTTTACCAGTACGTCTTCCTATCTTCTCATAGTGCCTTCTGGCTTTTTCAATGCTTTTTATAAGTAGAGGCTTTTTTTAACCGACAGACCATTGAGCTTTTCACATCATTCTATAAATAATGTTTAATTTTACTTCACCATGAATACATAATAAACTCGATCTACCCATTACCACTCATGGTACGAGATTCAAAGCAGTCTTGTATCTCGAATCTATTGATAGCGTCGGGCAAGTTCACAGACGCGTCTAACGGCAGGTAAACTATTGTGCGCCAACAATCATGCCTACGTGTCGCGTCTGGCGCTTTGTGTGTCACAGACTAATAGAATTTATGCGAATTGTTAGACTTCGCTTTAATTGGTTTGTTTACTTTATGCTTCGCGAAAATGGCGTCGATAAGGATGATATTGCTACAACTCTTGGATATAGGGGTATAAAACCGAATACATTGAAAACTTTCACGTAGATTTGTAACCATTAGCTTCCATGAAGGTACGGTTTGGGGTAAATTAGGGTCACTCCTATTATCCTATATCTTACAATGACAAACCACACACCCACACTAGTGTCGGTTCTAAACTATATCTACGCCCGTTTCATTACCGAGTTCTCTATATTAAAATATGTAATTAAAGTCCGATTGTAGCAGTAGATAGCAAACTCCCATAAATTACAAGTTCCACATAGTTGCGTTTATAAAATCGAAGTGGTTTTAAAACTTTCCATTAATGCTGGACCCACAATAGTAAGCGAATAAATGTCGCAATTTAATGTGGTCTCTAATGAAGGGACGGAACCCTTCTGCATTATTACGCTTCATGCGGAACCCAAAGGTATCGCGAACTAAACAATAATTTTAATCCTCAGTTTATTGGGCCGTTTATATGGGTACCAACGTTGTGGTGAAATAATGCCTGTTTGTGGAACACAATGGCAGTTTAGTTATTTATCTTATTATGAATTTGTGGCAATGTTTGGAAATTAGGTCAGTATGAATTTCTTTTATTGTGGAACACATACATAGTATTTGTTTCATATTGGAATCGAATCCATGACATGCAAGACAGCCGCTAACCGCTCACGTACTGCGCAAAATTATGCCAAATTATTACAACATTCAAAAAAAATTGAATATAAGTAATTACTTTTTGAGTCTGTATGACTCTTAATTACGCGTTATTTCGCGCTAACTATAGACGGTAAAAGTGTCATAGTCACGCAGCCTCTTTCCATAAATTCAGTACATAATTCTAGGCAGCGGACATTTTTTGGTTAGGTATAAAAACCAAAGAGCAGAAACAATTCAGTTGTTCCCTTCATTGCAAACGTGCAGCAGATTTTTTCTCTGTCTGTACCTAACTTTTACATCCTGCTTATTCACTAATAAGATCACTGAGACCATAGACAAGGATGCACGTTCGAAATGCAAACTACAAACGAACACCAAAAACAAAACCTAAACACTATCCGATTCTAAAATCAACAAACTAAAAATACGAAGCCATTAGTTTGGAGCTACTGAAAAGCCAGTTTAAATTCCGGAACTTAGAAGACACTTATTGTACTGTATTAGAATACTAATGGACCCGCTTTCCTTTATATTATTCTGAGTTATGCAAAGAAATGTTATGCATATAAATTATGTTAATCTAAGCGCGTACAAAAAGAACTATGATAATGACTAGATTACAAGGCACAAGGAACAAGCTTAACACGAATTACCGCCTTTTTTTTTAAACATCCCCCCTTTTTTTTCAAAAAAGGATGAACGGATTAAAGAATTTCGGTTCTCCCTTTAATTATGAATCACAATCAAAAGAATTAACGAGAGACATGTGTTTGTGAGCGTGAATTTTTGAAATAAAGGTCAAAGAGTAATCCGGAGGATACGCCTCACGAAACGTCCAATTCATTTGGGATATTCTCCTTTTTGTTAGACGTCATCTTTGCTGATCCGTTCTTTGTTTTTATTTTTGTGTGTGAATTTTAATTAGAAATGAAAAGTTATTTTCGTCGGATTCTTCATAATTGTACCTCTAGCAGTATTATTTTCGAAGTTTGCCGTTATTCCATGTCAAACAATAGGCTCCCAATTGATAAATTTGAATAGCCTTCCTTTCCAAAAAATTACGAATTATACTTACAGTTTTTTTGCTCCAAAACAATAACAAACAAATTATCACAAACAATGTACCGATGTTGCTCAACAAACCGTTTTCCGAAACAAAGTTTTTAGCTTAACAAACAGTTCTGAGTACCTATATAATCTAATCCAATCGTAAAAGTTTTATATAAAGCAACTGAGCCAAGCCTGCTTTATCATTCGAGGTGGAAAAATTACGCCGAGGCGGAGTGAGCGTGCCGTAGAGTCGGCCGGACGGATTTACCCGTCCGCCCGTCTGTCTGTCTCAGTAATACCAACCTTAACTACTTATACAGCTTACTTGATATGGAAACTAGTTGCTGTATACTTTATGTAGAGCAGAATGAAGCACTGATTGTTCTCATCTCACAGCTAACAGATGTTAAGAATAAATTATTGCATAAACTGTTAACAAAGCGCCTCTTGCAACGATTCTTACATACTTTATTAGCCTCACTAACTTGTCATGTATCTGGCTATCCACGTAAGGTGAAATATGATGAAACAAGGTGTCCAATGGAGCATTACCCGAAAAAAATCACTGAACTAAAGAAAAATTAACTACTAAAACTTGACTACGAAAAAGCGCACATAAAAAAAATTGTATTAAAAATAACAAATACGAACTTTTTGCATACAAACATTCGATAACAGAAAGACTAGAGTTCTAGACGTATAAAGCTGAATATTAATCAGACGGAACCCACTGCATCTACTGCACTGCACAGTTCATTCTAACGTAGAACGGGGGGGTTATTATTCTTTCCCCTTTCTCCCCGAGATAATAAGCTTAGCCTTTGTTTTTAATACGAGTTAATGGGGTTGTTTGTATGAGAAAAAAATAGGAAAATTTCTGACAAATGCTAAATGAAGTCCCCTTTGACAAAAGTACGGGGTTTTTTAAACATAATTTTATGCTTGCTGCAACAGAAAAGCGCTATACAAGAGAAACACTACAGCTGTATCAGATACTTTAAGTTTCTTGGAAATAAAATATCTTGTATCAAGAAAATATGACCTACCGTCTCGATAACTTTACTGTACTTTAAAAGAATAATCCAGTTAGCTTGAAATACTATTTCAACGTTCTAGTGTTCTTCCAACAGATTAAATCATTCGTGGAACAGGAGATATATTTCATCTTATTTGTTGCAGAATCTAAGCCGGAGCTGGTGTATTGGTTTTCGGAACAAACTTTGCAGCCAGGCCCAAGTGTTTCCCTGAAATGTGTTGCAATGGGCCATCCTCCTCCACAGTTCACTTGGTTACTTGATGGCTTCCCCATCCCTACTAATTCGAGGTAAGTTAACACTTAGGTGCGTTTACTTATTTAGAGGATTTTACATTTACTGTGTTTTATATTAACAGTTTTAGTAGAAAACTACAATTACTCATTCAATGATGATCTTGAATTCGTTTACACAAAGAAAAATGTTCAGGAGTGAAAAGGCGCTGCGATCACGCGAACGTAGCACAGTGCTACGCCGTAGCAATGAGCTACACCCTCTCGTAGCATAGTGAAAAGCGCACACCGGCGCCGCTATTGTAACCTATGCAATGACGAGGATGGCAACTATTACTATTATTAGTAGTTAAAATTCTATTTTTTATTTGAACAATCAGTAAAAGATCATAAGTCTTTTAATGACTTTATCCATATGAGTGTCAAAATAATCTACTCCACCTCTGGATTAGACTTATCTTGTATAGAAAGGGGAAGTAACCCACCAAAGCTCTAAAATTGACAAACTTTTACTCGCCAATTTAGCTGCGATAGCAAAAGTAATCAAAACGTGATGTAGCAATAAAAGTTCTATTTACTGACAAACTTTTGTCAGCGATTGGTATTAGCTACCTACACGTACTGTTGACAATCGTATCATAAAGTTTTAACGTATTTTGATCGGATTCCATTAGGATTGATACGTTTATCTGTAAAACGGACTCTTAAATGACAGCTGTAAAACAAAGAGGGTCACATCTCACGAAAGTAGAACTTTTTATGTTTATAGTGTACCAACATTCTCATCGAATTATCTCTTCTTATCTAGCGCGAATAATTTTAAAAGCACATGCAAATTTTCTCTTTTCCTATATTCAGACACCAACATAATCTCGCATTTAGGTTCGTAGTCGGACAGCACGTGACCCTGCAAGATGACGTGGTCAGCCATTTGAACATCAGCCGGGTCACAGAGCAAGATGGCGGGGAATACGCTTGCGTCGCTTCAAACACAGCTGGGAAAGCGCTTCATGCTGCAAGAGTCAACGTATACGGACTTCCATACATTCGAGAAATGCCGAAAGTCACAGCAGTTGCCGGCAGCGACTTGAATATCAAGTGCCCAGTCGCCGGCTACCCAATCGAGTCAATCACCTGGGAAAGAGGTAAGCTTCTAAACCTTTTCTTATTCACCGCTCGTTTACCGAACAAGGTGAGGTTATAAAACCATTTTCCAGGCTCCAAGATTGTTAACTTCGCTTGAAAGTTTGTGAACTTTACAGTTTTTTACTAGAGCAGTCTATGGTGTAAGTTTGTACGTGCAGCGCTTAACTTCGAGAACCTTACTCTACTTTTTTGCTACAAACATTTTACCTTTCCGGTAACTTCTCTTGTTACTTGCTAATTATATGAACAGGTGGTTTACTTTGTAGTTTCACTTGTCTTTGAAACTTTTGTATACTTAAGTGCTGGAAGTTGTATGTTCGGTTTCCACAGGAAAGTGTCAGATGTTCATTATTCATTATCATAAGTTACTAGTCATGGTGTACCGAACACATAAGACATTCGAATACAATTAACCCCATAACTCGTCCAAAACTGCAGGAAATCTTCCCCAATAGATATGAAAGGAGCATTTATTAGGTTATTCAAGCTGAGTATAACATGCTTTGCGTCAACTCTTTGCCAAAATCGTCTGATTTAAGGCGCGTTCTGGCAGCACTCCCGATCTCATTCCAAAGACACCGCGTTTTGATGATGATGCGCCTTATTTACTGAACTGCTACTATTTCCTTATTTGATACGGTTTGCTGTTTATCTCAATGCGTTTTACGAAAGACACATTTTTCTTTGCTATCCTATACTTTATGTTCATTATGCTGATGGATAGGAAATGCTTATACAAGAGCTATTGTCAGCTATTTCAATATTTATTTCAGTTATAACCTATCTCTTTTGATAGAAGCAGATTAAAATTCGTACAGTTTAATATATTATGTAGGATAATTCCTTAGATTTTCATAAAGAACATTCAATTGAAAAATAAATAAATTGGAAAAACCTTAGTTATAATAATAAGCACGTAAAAAATATTAACGAGATATTACATTTCCCCGGAGAAAAACAAATATGGATAATAAAAAGACATTGAACTTATAAAAGTATTCTCTCTAGAGTCTTAATTTAGAGATTCAATATCTGTTAGGGTTGTCAAGTTAGGATAGGTCTGTCAGTAGGTACCTAGGTAACCATTTAAAGTTCGTTTTTCTCATGAATAAACTTATCTGGCATACTGTCTCGTTTACCTATAATATAAAAAAAGAAAAATATTTACCAATACCTATTACTTAAGCTATCTATAAATTTTTACACGCTCTGTTCGCAAAAAATATAATTGAAAATAACAAAGACTTTCTAAACAATAACATGGACATATCGGACATAATTATTTATTATGAAAGACAAAAACTGCTTAGTTTTGTCTTTTCAAAGTTAAGGTTAGGCACAGTGTCTACATCAAATCTGTCACGTGGCTAAATTGTTAATTACAAAGGCTGGCAACCCTAGTGCGCTAATGATACGAAATTGACATAATTTTTATCGGAGTCACGTACAGAAATTGAATTGTCGCCCCGGGACATTTGTAAAAATGATTTTTATTTCTCTGACTTTTTTCTATATAATATACCTACATTTATTAACGAAAAAACTATACAATCTAATGTCAAATAGGTACTTATTTTTTATAGTGAGTAGAGGAAGCATTTTCAATTTGTATTCTATACAGAAAATCGCGTATAAGGCTTACGTGCCTCCTTCGTTGAATATGTAAGTTTATGAAATAAGTTACAATTTATTTTTATTCCGTAGTAACAAGTTATTAATATGAATATGTGACATTCTATGTCAACGTAAGGTTGGTATGAAATATATAACTGTTAGTAGATACGAAGTAAAATTATATTATGTGCCAAAATGAAGTAGGCTTCCAAAATTATCCGAGTGTTCTTATTTTTACCATAAAATATTCCAAAAATCAAATCGAAATGAAGAACCTTTTCACTAAAAGCTAGGCTCCAACGAAATCTAATAAATCAATTTCGCAGAATTGTAAATCAACTTTTTTATCAAAAACTTTTAGAAATGTTCGCAATTTTGAATTTTGATTGCAAAAGTCAAAGTCACGTACCTATGATATACATATATTTAGCCACTTACAAATGCAAAATCTCTCGGACAATCCAAAGATCTGAAATAATTGCTTACATATTTATCTGCCATGTAATAATGATACAAGCCATCTTTTCATAGCAATATCACATATCCGTAGATTATCCTTTTCCACTTTTTAAAAGACGAGCTTTTATTGATCTAAGAATTCATTTTCCTTTCTTTTCTTTAAAACCTTACTGTTATCATAACAAACATTGACAACTTTTTTCAGTTGGTTGCATTGTACCTACTTATTATATTGCAAAGCATAGTAAGACTAACCTAGGAAAGCCGGAACCGACACAAAGGTAAAACAATTCATACTATCAACACAATGCCATTTATCCCAAATCCATCAAAAGCTCGGAAGAACATTATTCATCATCACGATCTTCGAACAAAAATAGGTTTCCATGTCTTCTAAATAAAACAGGACATTTACGATGAAACGAACGACACTTTAGTCAAACAGTATCAAATTAAGGCTCCGGGGAGACTACGCGTCTATATCTACATCTATGTTCGTACGTCTTTTAGCAACAGGTTCTTAGATACGGGCCGAAGGTGAAATAAAATAACTATAAGTATTAGATTATCTCGCGGGGACGGCTACGTGAAAAGTGTGGCTCTTTTTATTTGGTTTGTTTATGATCTGTGAAGAGATAACACAGTATTCAATACGTTTATTGTACTCTATGATATGAAACTTGGTCGATAATTTATATAAATCGAGGGAATTTCAAGATCGCGTTTTAAAAGATTTCTAGGATGTTTGCTGTCCTGTCTAGGGTGTCTAAAAAGACACTTTGTGAGGACATGAATTATTTTGACAATATTCTTAATACGACATGAATTATTGTGACAATATTCTTAAAAATCTATTGTGAAATGGTGGCTATCTTAATTAATACGATCTGAAACTGGATTGAGTGCCTTCAATGACGTCCATTAATTTCATAACGTGCTGACAAAAAGACACGCAGAACATTACCTATATTTAAAATATTCCTTGGTTTGTGAAATCCCTCATTTGGAAAACAAACTAAAAACAGTGAAACGAAATGTTTACTCTATTTTTAGACATATTTACGCATAGTATATAAAAATCAAAAGCGACACTACCCATTTTTAATATCCCACTCATTAAATCCTCGGTGAACGCGCTATGTCGCCACGAAAACAGACCCAGCCAGCCGAAAATGTAAAAATACGCCGCGTCCAATACATTTTCGTTGTTTATTTGTAAACTGTGTAAAAACGTCGGGTTGGAAATGTGTTCGTTATATCTTTTCTGGTTATATCCCTTCGCAGAGAAAATTGCGTCCCACAATCTAATAGACTGGACACCTTCGCAACGTCCAATTAAGGACGAATCTAAGTTATTCTTCTCTTGTTTTTTCCTTAGCTACGGCTAACAATAGCATCTGTTATGTTAGTGCAGGAAATTATACAGAAGGTATAAGCAAAGTCTGTAATGAGAATAGAACCTTATGTCATCAAATTAATTATTTATTTAACCTGTTTTGTACGTTCATCAATAATATTCTTCTGTAAATTCCGTTCTATACAGATTTGAAAAAAAAAACGAAAGAAAGGTTTTTTTTTTTCTTATTTTAATTTCCCCTCCAAGTTTTAACTAGGATGCTATAAAAAGGTTCTTTTATTCTTTAAAGTACCGTCTATGGAATATAAAGAGACTCTGAATGCTGGGAAAGTAAAATAAAATAATAAACACGAAATATAATCTTTTAAAGCCGTTTTATTGTAAGGAAAGCTTGGCAAAAAATTAAAATCTCTGAATACTGTTGTTCATCACTTAAAACACTTTATATTTGTAAAATTATTTTAAGATCAAGATAATTTGAAGGCAATTTATTCAGTAAATTAACCCGAGACTAGGTATATTATTTTATCTCAGACATAAATAAGTATTCTTTTAACCTAAAGGCACAGGACTAAAATAATAATTGCTTGAGAAACGATCTGACACGAACACGCTAAAATAAATTGCGTAAACTCAGACTAACACATTTAAGTAGGTAGGTAAAGGTTCTCGCAAATATTCAATGAATTTCACTTGAAATAAAATTGTTAAGCCCGTAAGCCCGCCTCTCGTTTACGAGTATATACATATAGTAGAAGAGATCAAATTAAGACTCTTCGGTCACTCCCTCGTAATTTTCCCTTTTTCGTACCCTTGTCAACAACTGGTCTTATCTTTTCATACAGTGGGCACTCTCATTAAGCTGACCTGCGATCTTTGATATCTGCATCGATAGAATATTCTTTGTGTAGAATAAGATTGGATTGGATATAATAATATCCAATTGAGAAATAAGTACCTACGTATTAGGTCCCTACGTAGACTTGAGTTTAATTTCCCCGTCTATTACGCGAGGGAATCTAAAAGCAGTATAATAATAAAATAGTCTCACAAATTGCATGAGAACACAATCTATTTATCTCCTTATGTATAATATCCCTTGGGTATTCTAACTCAAGTCTAAAGACACGCTACTCAGAATCTAGAGTAACTAAATATTTCAAACTAAAATTCTAAATAGGTATGCTAAATGTTGACCTAGTTCAGACTTCAGCATACCGATATTTAAATTTAAAATTGGGCATATCCGAAGGCAGTGTACATTTCACTAAACTTGCATCTGCACCAGCAACTGTTGAAATTTTATTTGGTGCCGTCACAGTCCAACTTTCGTTCGAGTTCGCTAAACCAGACGTGGTTTAGCGCCGACTATTTAAATTAGAAAATTTTACTTCGTACTCTGATTTGGTAGTTAGAATTATGGAATAGAGATGAAATGAAAAAATGTAGACGTTTTTTAAAAGGGTACCTAACCTGTGTTAAATAATTTTCTATATAGAGCTATACACGCACATATATGACGCACAATCTACATTTACATTATTATGAGAAGGTATGTTTGTGAGTTTGTAGGAAGTAACCTCTGGAACTACTGAAACGATTTTGATCCGTTCACCACTGACCAGTATTAAACTAAGTTGTTTCTGAATAACAAAGGCTACATTTTACATAGGTACCTACACATTTTTTTTCTGTGCCAAGGCTGGGCTGGTCTCTAGTCTTAAATAAATTAATAGGGATTTAATAACTTCAATTTTATTATTAATTCCAGCAGCTACGACTTTAAATTACTAACGCAATCTCGATATTACTTTATCAACGGATGAATATCAATTGCACGTCATAGAATTAGGTCTATTTATCTTTATTTTATTAAGCTTCTCTGCTGGAAGCTGAAACTTAGTGAATTTTCAATTGAATGGGAATTACTGCCGAAGTCGATATTATTATTGGACTAGTTTCAAGAGTTAATGGCATAGTAAAAGTGTGTGGTGGCGTAATAGAATGGCGAAGATAAATTCCAAGAAAACTTGGCCCTTGTATAATCCTTGAATAAATAATAATATAATCCACTTAAGTCCCGATTTAACCCCGAACTCTTGACTAACAATACCACCACGATGGAGTGGGGTTCGATAATTCATAGCCAACTCCTTCATATAAATATCGATTACTAATTATAAGACCAAGGGAAATTTATTAAAATGCCGACAGAAAGGCTTTGCATTACCCTGAAACTGGTCAACTCATTTGTAAAACTCTTGAAAGTATTATAAATTTAAATTACTTTAACGAACTTTACGGTAATGACGGTAACGGAAGTTGGTTCAAAAAACAACTTGTAATTTGTTGTAAAACTTGTAATTTTCATGTTATAATGCTCTTTAGAAACGCGGAATAAAAACACGTGTACCATCTGTTTTGAATAGATACTCCTTTTATGCTGCGATAAATACTTTTGATTTGAATCAAAAGTACATAGTAAAACCTTTGGTACAGACACCAATCGTCACGAGATGTGGTTGCCTTGAAAGTATTGATGCCTTCAAAGAGGGTAACTACATCGTGACCCTGCTCCTACCACCTGTGGCTGCGTCTCCACGAGTCACTGTCGAGAAATAAAATAAATTGTTTATGCCCATGCCCTGATGCCATGATTTGCAACTCACACAAAGGAAATTGGTGACTAACACTTACGCATCCGTTGAAGCTTTTCAAATCGCTGAAGACAGTGAACGGATCCTTAAAACGCAAAATATAATTTCTGATGAGTTAACTAGTTTCTTACTCTGTGTAGACATTTTTTAGAAAGACGACAAATATGATTCGACGACAATTATGTCTGTCCTCCACGGTGCGGCTCAGAATTTCTGAACGTAAAAGTATTCAAATACCTACCTACCATTCTGTATTTTATTAAGGTGACAGAAAAATGGTGTATCACATTTACGCTGAAATTGTGTTACGAAGAGATAATATTGAATCAATGAATTGTATTGAATGTATTGTATTCTAAATTAATACAAAGAAAACAAATAGAAAATAAACTAGATTTCTGTCAAACGCAATTCAAACCGATCTTACCGAGAGGTATTGTATTACTCATTTGAGGCAAAAATAGGCTATCGCTTCATATAAAATACAGCTTAATGTCTCTGAGGTTCGCCCGCTATTTGGTTCCTAAAAATAACTTATAGCGAGTGTATATTATAATTATATCCGGTATACGACTTATAACATTCTTAAAAAGGGATTCAAATACTAAAAAAAACCGACTGGTATTTTAAGAGATAAGCGTGTTCAATTATATTAGTTTATAGATTGGGATTCAGTTACATCTGATTAAAATGAAGACCCTTACAAATTTAGGAAAAAGGTTGGGAAGAAAATGAACGCTTTTAAATCATTATTTTTTCAACAGACGGCCAAAATCTTCCCTTGAACAGAAGACAGAAAGTTTTTCCGAACGGCACGCTGATCGTGGAACAAACACAGAGAGGTGAGGACGCTGGCACTTACACCTGCCAAGCAGCCAACAGACAACGACATGCCGCCAGGCGAGATGTTGAAGTACAAATATTAGGTAAGTGATGCTTAGGAACTATATGAACTGTCATGGCCACTATGACAACAATAAACATGGTCTAAGTCTTAAGATAGTGACAGCATTATCTTAAGATTTAGACCATGTTAATGGTTTACTACGGTCCTGTTTCAAGCGCTATGATTAATTGATCACCGATAAACTTAATCCAAAATACATTAATAAAAGTTAATCAGTTGGAATCTGATCACTTGTTGAAGGTCAAAAAACACAAAGGACATCCCAAAAATTACCACTCTTATCTGCACCCTAATAACATAAAAAGTTACCACAGTTTGGGAATTTTTGCCTATAGCAAAAACGTAGTGGATTGAAACACTCCGTACGGTGTTATTTATTAGCTTTTCATAACTGATAAAGAATCATGTGATTTGAATGTATAAACGACTCGTGAAATTCATGCGAGAAAATATATCATGCTATGTTTGTTGGAGATCCTAAATAAATAAATAAAGCAAAATAAAGCGAGGACATCTAAGACATATCTGATAACGAAATGCAAACACGATATAAGTCCGACTCCACTTTATCAGAAACTCCCAGCAGAAGTTTTAGCCAACATCACATATAGTTATCTTGATATAGATGCAGATAGAGGAAGCTGGCGCGTATACGTGTCAGCCAGCCATTATAGTCAACACCACGACACGGCAGACGCCGGAGCAAATATTAAGTTAGAGAACTGTCGATACCGCGAACTAGGCGATACAAATTGGGTAATTGAGTGGCGCCGCCATTTTAAGTCGCTATAAAAGTTTGTAGGTATGCGGAGTTTATTGAAAATGTCGTGATATTTAAGATTTTTTAGAAGAATTTAGAGAGGAGTCCTATAGTTAAGTCGAGCTGAACTGAACAGTATTTGAGAATAAACAGTTCGTGGAAAAAGCTTCTCTACTTCGTTGGTAGATCTTTCTTATTAACATGTGAAATATCCACGTAAGGATGTGCTATTTTTAAACCTCCGCTTCACTAATAACAGAAATCAGACCATAAACTTTCTCATTTTCTTTACTAAGATTTAATACGCTATAAAATCACGAATTCAAGAGGGGTGGAGTTACTCATCCGTAATTCATTAAAGTTAGCACGTTTACCATTACCGCGGCATCCACGGGGCGTAAACTTCCAGCTTACCCTGGTTAATAGGGCAATAAAATAAAAAATATTAAAAAAGTGAATGAAAACTTCACAAGCAACCCTCCGAAATGAGGTCCAAGCGTAAACGTGGCTTTAAGATTTTCATTTTAATTAACAGTTAACCTTCATAAAAAATAAATGACGAAATTAAGTGTCTACGTAGCTAAATTGAGCGTTAAAATTGAAACCTTGATAACTTTGGGTGAATAATGGGCGGGCCTAATTCCTAGGGTTGGGGCACATGATGTGTCGATTAACCGAGGTAGGTTTTTGGAATTTCTAACTCACGCAGTTTCTATTATATAATATAAGTTTTTTTCTCCTTGCCTTTTATGTTATTCATGAATTTTCTTCTACACAACAGAAAATCACAACTCCAACTGAAACTTTAGCACAAAAACGAGCTGAGTTCTCAGAATAATCTGCCAAAATACTAAACAAGTTATTTTTTTTTTCTGCAGTTCAGCCAAAAATCCTGCCAATTCCAGCACTAACGAATTTATTACGAGAAGGTATGAGGGCAGCGATATCTTGCCAGATCTTAGAGGGTGACTTGCCTGTCGCATTTCGTTGGGAGAAAAACGGGCAGCCAGTGACGTCATCACCTTACGCCCCAAGTGGCATAATAACACGAAGAATGGATGAATACAGCGCGTCATTGGTGATTGAGCAAGTTACATCACTTCACAGCGGAAATTACACGTGTATTGCTTCTAATGTTGCCGGATCAGAACGATACACCATACCGCTGACAGTCAATGGTAATGAATATTTCTTAATACCTAAATTCTCTATTAAATGATTCGGGTGAAATAATAACCAATGCCTATATCTGCAGTGCCACCTCGATGGAGGTTGGAACCCAACGATGTGGCGGTAGCAGCCGGCCAGGATGTGACCTTGCAGTGTCAAGCTGATGGTTACCCAAAACCAACGATCACGTGGAAAAAGGCTGTAGGTAAGTTGGGAACTGCGGAAGTAGTTCGTAATCCTATTTAGAAAGTATTACGAGGTTTTTTTCGGTATTGGATTTGGCGTACTTTTCCAAAAACGCTGTTTTCGTTTCCCAATCTAAAAGTTTTCTAATTCTATGAAAGGTCTCAAAACATTTGCTGCAATCTCTACTTTTGCTATTTACGAAACGTCGACATAACAACTGGGTCAAATTTCAAACAGGTAACAATCCTGGCGAATACAAAGACTTCATGTTTGAAGGGAGCTCAAGGGTCCTGGAGAATGGCTCGCTCGTGTTTGAGCGAGTGGCCAAAGACAGCGAGGGACATTATCTTTGTGAAGCAAGAAACGACATAGGCGCCGGATTAAGCAAGCTCATCTTCTTAAAAGTCAACGGTAAGTACAACCCAAACCACTCTATCTTGTTTCGGCTAATAAAAAATCTATTATCACTCCATCGTGAAAAAATTATATCGGCCTTCAATTTATACTTTGACGTTTACTTATTAAAGATTTTCAAACGGATAAGTGTGATCCACAGAACTCCGTGATTCCAATCTTTTTCGAATTCGGTTAGTCAATTTGGCGAAGGAAATAGAATTTTCACCGCGAGGATCATATCCCTAGCTATAGGAACAGTGCATAAAAGAAAGGAAGCATCTTTTTGTCGAAGGTCTGTGAAAAGTTGTGGAATGTCTTGATGGAGGATCCGTCGCGATGAGTTTCGCCGGGACAAGCCGGGCCGTACTCAAATGAAAATTCTTTTGCGTCATTATTGTTTTGTTGCGGAGAAATGGAGCTGTCCTTAGTAAAATAAATGTTAAGAACGCATTGTCTACTAACTGGAAATAGGGGTTCGAAACTTCTTTTTATAAAATTCCACGGCTTTCGCAATATGGAATAGAATAAAATGGCATGTAGCAAGCAAAATACTATTGTCAATTTCAGTAAGAGGATATTACCGAGTACAAACGAGGAGGTTCACAATATAATACCATAACTAAAAATAGGTTCGAATTGAGACACGTCTCAGAGTAGAGACAACGTAGATCAAAGGGTACCATTTTAAAGGTAGGTATTAAATGCTTTGAGAAAGTGCGAGAAAACAATCAAATATGGAGCACTCCAATAAATATCGCTTCCAACCATACCTTCGTCGCTCTATTTAATTCTATAGAATTCCGCGCAGCGACCCGCGATAACTCGCTCAAATTGCTGAGCTGCCAGTATCATTGTATCTATCTATGATTCTATATATAAATTAAAGGAAGTCCATTTTCTCATCACGTCTAAGACTTTCGATGCTGATGACGGTACTTTAAACCTAATTTAGACCGTTCGTTGGTGCAAGTTACATTCTATCGCTAACTTTAAATAAGTAGAAGCAGTTACTTTCTTGGTTAGCAGGAGTGTAGTTTTGCAAATTTGTAAATTGATGTAAAATCAAGTTTGTTTAGAAGATTTCTTATAATATGGTCATATTTCTCACCTCCTTCTTATGAGCAACAATTAAAGATCTTCTACTTTTCTTTAGTGTGGACACAATAAAAGCGGCGATGTATTTGTAGTTTATTCGATTGTCGGCGGCCGGCAGCGCGAGTCGAGCGCGTCTGAGCAGAAAACTCAATGACCGTACGTCGCAATACGTCTCCTCTTTATTGGAAAACGAGACAGTTGGCTTCCACTAGAATAAGTCCGCGGTGTACGTGTTTGTATTCGCCGATATTGGCTTTTGTTGAGAAGCAAATATCATGAAATATGGTTCGCTGTGAAGCCTACAAAGCCTCCGTTATTTATGATTGTTTAAATCAAACCTATTTGAGGTATACAGCACCCTCAACCGAAGAAGATGCGTATTTATGTTACCGTTAACAAATCGTAGATTGTTCAAACACCAGTGAAACTTTGTTCGATTGTGGCGGACGGCGGCTCCTAAACCCGTCACGTCCGCGAACAGTTTGTAAACAGTTCCGCTTCTAGCCGTAATCGTATTTCCCGCATGTATATTTCGGTTTGACACAAGGTTCACCAGGATTTACACATGAACAAAGTTTGCCGACGTTCACTTGAACCTAAACAAATAGGTTTAAAACGGTTTCTCGTCCGTGCGACGAAAAAAATGAACAGATTTTGCGTCGCAAATGAGCCAGTAATATTTAAAACGACCAGTAAATCTTAAAATATGAGGGTTTCGTAAACAAGGTACTCGCCAATAAATAATATTGGGTCTACACAAGCACGATATAACGAGTCTGCCTTTATGGAAATATTTTTTCCTCACTTCTACCGCACTCAAAGGAAATATCGAGTGGGTTATGTAGGCAATCTCTGTGCCCAGCCGCAACTCTTAATTTCTTGCCAATATGAAAAACGGAACAACATACACGTTTGTAACGAAAACAAATGTTGAAATGCTATGCTATCGAGCTTGTAATATTTTATAAGAAATTCAATAAGATTTACTACTGGAATACCTCCATAAGTTATGAACTGTTTAAGACTCGATTTCTGGGTAGAACTACCACGCGATGAAATATCAAAAGATACCCCAAAAAGTGTTATATTATATGTGATATATTGTCCAAGTAAAGTTAAGCAGGTAGGATCATGTACCAAATCCTTATTTTCTCAGTATTTTAGTTACCGAAACACAGCACGATCGGGGCCGATTAGGTTAGTTGATTGTGTACCTGCCTTGTGTTTCTCATTTCCTCCGTTTATTTGGGGTCTATAACTTAACCTGACTTTGTCGTGAAGAATTGATAAGATTGTATTATTTAAAAGTTCATGAACCGAGTATTTACTACCTACACGTTTTATTTGCATAGCTTACAGTTGAGTATGTAAACAAAGGCACGCGTCACTTTTGATTTAGTACGAAAAAGGGGTGCAGGGTAAGGGTCCTTTTGTCTTGGTGTAATGCTAGGTATAGGTACCTACTAACCTAACGCGAGCTTGTTATAAAATATAAATGTCTTAGGGACTTTACTCGAGGTGCTATGACAGGAAACCACCACGTGCGCCCGTGGACTGGAGTTCCCTCTCGGATACGTCCGGGGGGAAGACCAGTTTTTCGGGCATGTGCACCCTGGAAAACTAAAAACTCTTCCTTAGGCACTGTGTGCCTAAGGGGTCTCTTTGCCCGGATGCGCGGTCCAACACGTGTCCCTGATCAGCAGAGGGTACAGCGGCGGAGCGGGCTTGCGGACGGTGAGTGATGGGTAGCTCGCCGTCTGACCAAGGACCAAGCCCGGGTCGGTGGCGGGTCGTGTTTCGCGCTAAAAGCCTGCTCGGGTCGCGGGTTTTTTCTTAACCCACGATACCGTGGCCCCGGAACGTAAAGGGCATAGGAAGGAACACAGGTGGATTTTAGTCAGTAAGAGTCTAACAGTCCCCTCCGCCCCACCCAGGGCGGAAGGACTCATTTGATTACCCCGTGTTTTTGGCTTCAATTCTCAGTGGCCTACTACCAACTTGGGATTTTTTTTATCTTACCATTTACCAATAATTATACAAAGCACTTAATATATAACCAAATAGAAATATAAACTGATGATAACATTCGCTCTTACCGCACAGCACCAGCCAGGTTTCCAATGAAGAGTAAGACAGTGCAGGTGACAGCAGGGGAGGCGGCTCACCTGCAGTGTGCAGCCTCAGGGGACGCTCCCCTGGAGGTCAGCTGGAGAAGTCCTCACCATCATACCATCGCTCATCATTTAGATCAGAGGTAACTGCAATCAGACACACGTGGGTATTACTTATCCTGCTTTTCGGCAAGAATTGGATCTAAAGGCGCTCCCATACCGGGAGCATTCGCGTTATAGATACGACTTTGAGCATTACATCAAATCAAATAATTTATTTCAACTAAGCCAAGTACAGGCACTTTTGAATTCTCAAGAGACATAAAATAAAACTAGTACTAGAAAATAGTTATGGTGCTACAGTCCCAGTCACAATACATAAAAACTGTAACATTACAATACTACCCTGACGAACATTAGCGTACATTTAATATAGATTTGTTAGACGGTCCGCATTGTGATGCTCGATTGTCTTCCGTCACTGATGAAATTTTCGAATCTGTAACGTTACATTACAGGTGAATGCTCACGGTGAGGGAGCATCTTAAATGCACAGAATGGGGTCGCGGGACTTTCCACTTTCCGTGACCCTGGCACGTAAAGGGCAACTGAAGGAATACGATGAATTTTAGTGAGGACGAGTCTGACAGCCCCTTCTGCTCCACTCAGGACGGGAGGACTCGTTCCATGATTATACCACATTACAAAAACAGACTTCAAATCGTCCAGTTTTTGGTAATAACCTAATGAAGAGTGCCGACCATGCAGGAGACGGCAGGGAGTTTGCGTAACTGCAGTCTTGGCACCTTTTTGGCATCGCCATCTCCACACGAGTCTTTTGTAATTATTTATTACGTTTAATATTCTCTTCTTGTTTCTTTTCCAAGGTATACAATTCGAGAACAAGTGTTAGACGACGGCTTAGTTTCTGAATTGAGCATTCTGCAAACATATCGACAGGATACCGGGGCCTTGACATGTCGAGCGTCAAATGCTTATGGACAGGATGAAATGCTCATACACCTTGTAGTGCAAGAGGTGAGAATGTCATGTGTCTTTATGCAATTATTTTTATGTGACCGGTCAAAACGAACTCAAAGAAAAATTGTTTTCTAATTAAATTAGGTAGCAAAACTGCACGAGTCGTTAGCAATATCCTAGTGACTACAAAAACATTATCACCAATAAAAGAAACACCGATCAGGGAAAGAAAGTCTTTGATTAGCAATGTAACAGGATAGGCAACTTATTAGAAATTTAGTATTATCCTTTTATGGGCGAGTTGATTGGTTAGTAGTTAGGCTAACTATTATTTAAAATTCTTTAACTTGTTAGTAAATGTTAGGGATTCAAAAAATAGTTTACTTCACTAACAACTGGCTCTAAGACACCGCTAGGGACCCCATCACATCTGCAGAGTTTTACAAGCTATTTAATTTGAGCCTGTATAAAGCTTACGTGTCTTGTTAAAGGTACCCGAAATGCCAAAAAACATAAGGATAATAGACCAACAGTCTCGTTCGATACAAATATCATGGACACAACCGTACGCCGGCAACAGTCCTATCATCAACTACATTGTACAATATAAGGAAGCTCCAGGTGAGACTTTTTTATTTTATTATTTCTTTAAGAGTTTTGCCTGTCAGTGTTCTTTTGTTAATAAAAGGCGACGGACGGGAAAAATGCGTCAACTAGTATTCTTTATTCTGTTTGCCCACTCTCTTCATTTTCGGAGACTTTGGTTTAAGAAGCTAGAATTAATTTCATAAGTTATCAGTACAGTTACTTATTATGTACTCCAAGTACCTATTTTTCAGGTTTTTTTTAGTTATAGATTAATGTAAGAAACTTATATCCAAAAAAACAAAATACACTGAAAGTTGTACGAAATAATACAATAGTAAATTATTCTTATTTCATTGGAAATTTTTTGTCCAAAGCTGCGATAATAAACTTGAATAAGAAAAATAGACAGTGTGAAAAAAGATAATTCATAAAAATGCGAAAGTTTGTGAGTCACGTAAGAATAGTAGTGTAAGATCAAGGATGAAAATTATATTATTCGTTTTGAACAGATTCTTGGCCAACAACGCCTCAGAAAGTGATAGTGCCGGGCAGTGTAACATCAGCAAGCGTTCAGAACCTTCAGCCAGCGACGTCGTATCACCTCAGAATCATAGCGGAGAACAGACTGGGACAGAGCGAGCCCAGTCAGCTGATACAAGTCACTACTACTGAAGAAGGTAACACTGTTGTACAACAATAAAAAAAAAATTTTTTTTTTGTTTTTTTTTTTTAATTTGTCTTGCGGGACGCTGTAAGCAGGTAACCGCAAAGAGCATTTGAAAGAAGACGGTGGATATTTAGTCACTAATGGTGAACGCACATTAAGCCGCACCGCAGTCTCCGCAGTCTGTTCTCTTACCCAATTCTTTGTATGAAGTTCTATGATCCCTCGCACACCGCATTGCAAATTCAAAGAATTCGGTAAGAGAACAGACTGCGGAGACTGCGGTGCGGCTAAATGTGCGTTCACCATAAGAGTCCGACAGTCTCTTCCGCTCTGCCTAGGGCGGGTGGACTCATTTCATAATTTTACCACCTACAAAATATGGTATTAGATATGCTGGTCGTCCACCGGCCAACCAGGAAACTACTTTCAGCGATTTTCTAGCTACATTGCTGGCGATGACAATAAAGAAGAAACAAAACACTCGTTTTAAGTTGGTTAGCTGTCGTACAACTCAGTCGAGACAAGTTGCCTGATATAAAACTCTTGTTCCGATAAAGTTATGGATACTGAAAATTATAAATCTTTGTTTCAATAGTACCAAGTGGACCACCTCTGGATGTGAGGGTAGAAGCGAAAAGTTCCACAGAACTTATCGTAAGCTGGGAACCACCACAAAGAGACCTATGGAATGGGAACATTTTGGGGTACTACGTTGGATTCCAAGAGGTGAGTTAACTGTTTCAACATAATATTTTGGGTAACTAATTTAGGTTACAATTTAAATTTCATGTGAGGATTTTTGTCTCAGACTTCTTCCGGGAACATCAGTCACTAAGTTAATTTTATCCGCTACATTCGCGCAGGATTACGTGTATTGCTGCCAAAGTTGCCAAAAAATCTAAGCAATCTTGCCGCCACTGCCTTATCTTCGACTGCCAAAAATAAGATAAAGAAAAATCAGGTCTGATTTTGAAGTCAGGCAAATCATTACTGAGTTTTCCCATTGCAGTCTTATCTTTGGATTTCGGCGTGGTTGATCTCTCGCCCGCTATATGGCTACTTACATAACTAGCGAAATACTATAGGCCCTCTGTCTAACTCTTTGGGGATTAGCGGCATAACCTTATCTTCAAATCTCTTCCAGTTAAACAGCAACAGCACAGTCCTAAGTGCAAGCGGTCCCGGCGGTGCTTCCTACACCGTGCGAACCGTAGAAGGTGCTGGCACGGCCCGCGCGAGGACCACGCTGTCAGGGCTTCAGAAACACGCGGCGTATGCTGTGGTGGTGCAGGCTTATAATAGCAGGGGAGCTGGGCCTGCCTCACCACCTACTACAGCTACCACTATGGAAGATGGTAAGTAGGGTAGCGCTAGAAAAACCAGTATGGAGTCCTATGAACTGGTTTCCACAAAAGCACAAAAGTCTGGGATTAGAGGAAACAGATTAGTTGATAAATCCTGTCATGATTCTCGTCTCTCCTGTGATTGATCTAATCTTGCATTTCTCCGCTTTGAAACCGTCCCTAACTTGACAATACACAAGAAGTCATGAGAAAAAAATCTCCGTTGAACTAACTGCAAATACTAGCCACAGTAACTTCATCAGAAATTAGCTGTCTATCAACTCGTTCGATTTAAACTGGAAAATGACGAATACTTTCATAAGGAAGATGACGACATCAATATCGTAAAAATGACGTAATTATAAAAGATGAGCTTTCCTTTTTTAATTACAGTTCCGAGTCTACCACCAGGAGCACTGCAGTGCACAGCACTTAGTTCCCAGTCAGTCCGCGTAGCATGGGAGCCACCACCTCTAAGAGGACGAAATGGCGTCTTACAGGGTTACAGGGTAACTTACGCACCAGTCACGGATTGGTATGGTAAGCATCATATTCATTTCTTCTACATAAAACTTCTTCGACTAGCATAATAGATTACTCAGAATTTGGGAATCAGGAAGTTAAGCGAGTCTGGGAGTCAAATGCAATCCAGACATTTTGTTCACTAGGATCCCAAGCTTTGATTAACTTGCCTATCCTTTCATTCGTTACCTCATTTCTATTTCATGCCTTAATCTTAATTGGGATTCCTAAATTCAGTGTTGTGTTTTCATTTTCTTACTAAGTTGCTTTCACATTTCTTGTTCTTTCCAATTCATCTTCAGCTCAGTTTCCTTTACTTCGGAATCCTGAAGTAACTTCTATTTCAGGGAATGAAGAAGCTGTGACAAAACAAATATCAGGACTGCACACAACGTTGTCGGGGCTGCGAAGATACACCAACTATTCAGTGACGGTGTGTGCGTTTACTGCGGCGGGAGATGGAGTTAGGGCTGCGCCAGTGTATTGTCATACTGAGGAAGATGGTAAGCAAAATTCTACCCGTATCAGTATCACCATCAGTAATAGAAAAATATCGTTATAGTATCTTTTGTCACGGTAATAATATCTACAGTATTTGATCTTCATACAAACGGACGAAACGCGAGCTATACCACGTGACTCGATGTCGGGGCGCGCTTGAGGCGCAGACAGTCACGGCCGTACCGTAGTGATGAACGGACGGTGCGTTGTTTATTTTTAGCAAATATGACAAGTAGAAAATATTGTGCTGTGTTTGGGTGTTTAACGTCAACAATAACGCATCCAGGCATAAGTTTTTTTTAAATTACCTGCAACCTCTGAAAGGTGAGTACCTACTAACTATAAAATAATTTTAATTACTAGTAGCTAGTAGCCGTGCTAGTAGGTAGGTACATAATGTGTGACTTTTTAATGGTTATGTTTTTTCCTTTATATCACGAAAAAAAGGGTATTTGGGTTAATAAATACAGTAAAATGAATAAAGTAAAGGAAAGTTACTGAGGCAAGTTAAAAAGATAAGTTATAGGCGGTTCTGAATGAATCATGATACGGTAGGTACTTACTCTTGTGTTAAAACTCCAGTGCATGTGTGTTTTGTTAGTTTGTATTATTCAAAGTAAAGTCATGGTGTAACGGCGCGGTGGGATTGTCGGCGGGCACGGAAATGAAGCAGTGAGCTTCATTTACCTACGGTACGGTGTACAATCAACGTATATTCAGTGTACATAAACTATATCACAGTCATGAATATTATTCTAGGAACGTAGATTACAGTTTATCTAGGGCTCGCGCGTACATAGTTCGCTCCGTGTTTGAGTGTGCGCACTGCGTCGCACAGTGGTCGGACAGCCCTAACGCATGTTTACGTACCGCGCGGCTGTAGGTATTTATTTCTATCATGCGGCCGAGATCAACTACTGTAGATATTTATACTGTGCTTTGTGTTCTTATGTTTCACTGAGCGTTTAAGGATCGTTTTTTTTTTCCTGAAATAAAAATCCCTTGCTATCTTCTCACAGTGCCATCCGCACCCGCTGACATCAAAGCAGTTGTATCATCTCGCAACAAAATCTTAGTATCATGGCTGCCACCAGCGGCTCCCAACGGTGTCCTCGTGGGATATACTCTGTACATGAGCGTCATAGAAGATGGAAGAGAGGTTTGTTTCCTATCTATCTTTATTATCATAACTCTAATGTGTCTTCTAGAAAACTTCGCAAATGCTAATCACAGTGCAGTCTCGACTTATCAATTTTAAATGTAGAATGTTTGAATACCGGTAAGTTCTTAAAGCTTTTAAAAAGCGTTAAATTCGAGGATCGTCATCCAAAAGGTTCATAGGATTTTCTGTAAATGAAAAACTTTGCTGCTTTTCATCATTTTGATCTGATACATTTACCTACATAACTACTACATTCTGTTCTGTCATGGAGAAAGGGAAATTCAGCAGAACTCATCACGCAACGACCCCTTTTGCTTCTTCCACATTCATTCATCTTTTCATACATGCGAACCGGTTGCGAGTTCTACGCATCTGAACTTTTTTAAGGACACCGCTAATAAGGTTAGTGTGTCTTGCCAGGGCATTAGTCACATTTCCCTATAAATTCCTTTTGATAATAATCGTCCTTTATTTGACCTCTCCACTCAAAACTTATTACTACACTTTTCTCTGCCACTTCACTTTTTTTCACACGATCATTATAAATCTATTTATATGGGTATTAGATTTATACCTCACAGACTTATGTAACCACTACTTCGACACTATTAGGTAAGTATTTCTTTCCACACTAAAAGCTGCCTTGCCAAACGTTCATTCCTATACAAGTTACACGCTTCCATTCAGACACAATCAAGGCTCACTTTTTCCTAATATTTTTCAGAATGCATTTTCCGCATGCAGCACTTGTCCACATAAAGTCCTGTATTCATTTTTCTCTCCATATGCATTTAACTAACATCAACGGATAACCGTTCGCACTATTTCGTATTGCCTGCATTTGATTTCATTACTTTTGTTCTTATGATGCATCTCTCTCATTCGACACAGTCCCTCAAAATATATTTTCTCTTACACCCGTTAAGATACCCTAGATAGATGATGTAGGTGACTTAAACTTGAGATGATTAAATTCAACATTGGATTATTTCATGTTGCTTATTGTCATTGTTATACTTCTTTAGGAGGGTACCCATAAACGTATGCTGTCACCGAGTACGTTATCTCACGAAACATCGAGATCACCACCGCGGGCCACTCACCAGTTCTGGGTATCAGCTTCAACGAGGCTTGGAGAGGGAGAGGCAACTCGAGTTGTCACGGTGCTTCCTTCTGAATCAGGTTAGTCTATAATCTGTCATGTTTCTGGGCATATCTGCTTGCATTTCTTTTTCTAAATTCCTCTTTTTGCATCCCGAACACTGTAATTATTTTTACTCAAAAATGCATGTAATGTGGTCATTATTTTGACAACCTTGTTTGAGCAAAGTCGCCTTTGCCGGAGTGTTTCAAGGAGCGGCCAGTAATGTTTTTGCTGGCCGCTCTACAGGTCGGCAATACATTGCCGGCCGCTATTTTGACGTTTCAACGTTTTAAAAAAACAAATGCAAAAAGATTTAATTTAAAACACAGCTGTTTGTATATAAAGAGGTAGGCACAAAAAGATTGTATTCCATATTTAAAAAAAAAAATACAAAGAAGTAACAAAAGCGCGGTTCAGCGAAATTTTAATTTTTATTTAGTGACTTTTTTTTTGCTTTAAGTAAGTGAAGAAAATATACCTAACAGTCAAACACCGCATTAAAATTATCGCAAACTATTAGTAAGTAATATGAAACCCGGAAACCCGGTGTTGAATTTTAGTAACTGTACTTTTCATATTGTTATTTTAATTAATATTCTAGTTAATACCTATATGTATTTTATTTAAATCACTTGCTGGTTTTATTTAGGTAAGGTACTTGCATTTTTGAGTAAAGCACTATACAAGCCTTGGCCCATTATGACTCTTCGCTGGTCACGCTATGATTGCCTCGAGCTAGCCTAGCTACGCTCTAGGCCTTCCAGCTTGGCCATCATGCAGCCCTTGCTGTCCTCACTGTAAAGGCCTCGGCCTCCGGCCTCGGCCTTTATCTCAGCTCGTCCATCAAGTGCTGCATGCTGACCGCGCTGTGTCGGCCTGGAGCTGCGCTAGGCTGCGCTGTCGGCCATCATCAGCGCGACCAGCAAAGTAGCCATTATAGGCCGCGGCAGTAATGTACTAATTTCCTGGGATCTGTCTCTTCTACGCCAGATTAGGTTACTGGTGTTCATTTTCTTCTATTCAAAAAAAGCCCGTTTCTTGACAGTTCCAGCTCGGATCACATCTTTCAGCCGCAGCATCGTAACTCCTTGGAAGGAGAACATATCGTTGCCATGCAACAAAGTTGGAGTACCCACTCCATCTACCACTTGGAGTATGAATGGGGCCACTTTGGAGTCAACGCTCAGGAAAAACGTTACTAACGACGGATCTTTAATCATCAGGTAATTTTTCAGCCGGGTTTAGCGCTCCAAAAACTGATGCAAATGTCTATGACCTCTATTCATTGTATCAATACCTTATGCTCTTGGTATAATGTATCATCCCATTTTAAAAACCTAACGATATTTTTGAACTTAGTTATATTTCCTCATTTGTAATTGTTTTTCAACTAATCTTCCCACCACAGCATGACGCAGTACCTCGACAGTGGGAACTACACTTGCTCGGTTGAGAACGTGCACGGAAGGGACGAGGTCACCTACAGTGTCGAAGTGAAGGTGCCTCCACAGCCACCAGTGCTTGCCGTCGTCGACTCTTATGCGGATTCGTTGCATCTTCAGTGGAGCGACCAGGGTGACGGTGGCAGCCCAATATTAGGTAACGTACTTCTTATGCTAGCGATGAGATACTTGATGGTCTTCCTTGCACATGGACCAAGTATTCGTGTGTCTTTAGTCTTTGTGTGATGATGTCGCCATTCTCTGGTATCGAAGTTAATAAAGTCACCTTAGGTGACCATCATGTCAGGCATTTGACACGGCTTTGAAAATCATCATAAAAAATTGAACAGATAATATTTAACGTTTTCAAAATTCGCCCGTATTTTGCTAATAAATATTTACAAAGAGCTGTCATCATCTTTCAGGTTACGTTATCAACTACAAGCGAGAGCACGGAGACTGGGAAGAGTTGCAAGTAGAAGCGGGAACATCGGAACACGTGCTGCCGAATTTATGGTGCGGGACGCGATATCAACTGTACATCACTGCCTTCAACCGGATCGGCACTGGACTGCCGTGTGATATTGTACACGCGTATACTAAGGGCACCGGTAAGTACCATCAATTGTACTTCAATACCTCTCCCTCCCGGGGGTGAACTACAGTGGTCAATCTGGAAACCTCTCAATTGATTTTGAGCCTTGGTTTGCCGCTGTAAAGATAGGGTAACCCATACTAGACACAATGCCAGTGCGGAGCCTCTGTACAGTATATGTCCCACCTCCTTTCGTGACCATCCTACCCTACCTTCCAGGATTTGAACGAGGCAAATGACAGGGCTATGCTGTACTTTCTCAAGAATTGAACAATCACGTCTTGTTCATCAATCGAATCTTTATCCCACCAAAAGTGGCATCTTTTCAGTAGATTGTTCAAGTTTTAATTTTTTTGGAGAGGCTAATAAAATTGTTTTTGATTTATAGTTTGAATGGCGATGGTCTGAATAACCTACAACAATAGAATTTTACGTTTCAGTTCCGGTGAAACCAAAGCACTCTCAAATGATAACTCTGAACACAACGACGGTAACTGTCTGGCTGGACTCTTGGGGCGACGGCGGCTGCGGGATTCTATACTTCGTCATAGAATATCGGGAAATCAGTCAATCACAGGTACGGATTTTAAAAAACTAGACGCATTTATTTCGTAGAGAAAAGAAAGTGTGGAACTAAAATAGAAGCTGACACCAATAGTAAAACCATTTCCATTTTAAAATTTTGCTTTTGGCTTCAATCTGCGGTCCAGAAGTAACGATGAGACCTATCATGGAGCGAGCTTACTTCGCCAGTTCTTTTGTGAAGAGAAAAATTATATTAGTGTGAAGACTTAATATTTTGGAACTGGCATTGTTCCTGATATTCCTAAACATTGGCAACTCCTGGACACCCACAGAGCACAGTAAAAACTGTTTGGCACTGGACTCCAAACCCCGGAATCCCAAATAGGAATTTCTTGAACAATACAATAAGCTCTTATAAAAAATCTCATTTCTTAATTGCCCCTTTAAACAGTTGTTCTTTTAAATCGATGTTTTCTTCTGTAGTGGCGATTGGTATCAAACAGCGTGCAAGCAACGGAGCGAGTGTTCAGTGTGCCGGGCCTCACACCAGCGACACACTACCAGCTGCGGATCACCGCGCACAACAACGCGGGGCATGCCGTCGCACTCTACAACTTTACCACGCATTCACTTAGTGGCAGTAAGTATCAGCTTACAAAAAGAGCCCGACCATCTCGAAACAGGGCAATTCAGATCTTTCTTAACCGACTTCAAAAAAAAGGAGGTTATCAATTCGACTGTATTTTTTTTTTAATCATCAGTCCGTCGTGCAGCAAGGCATTCCCACATTACGTTTGTCTGTGCGCAGTCTCCGGTCGTAACAAATTGACCGTGTGTCCACCTACAGACGTGACCTGCCCATTTCTAAGCAAAGCACTATACAAGCCTCGGCCCATTATGACTGCTTCGCTGGTCACGCTATGATTGCCTCGAGCTAGCCTAGCTACGCTCTCGACCTTCCAGCTTGGCAGCCCTTGCTGTCCTCGCTGTAAAGGCCTCGACCTACGGCCGCATCCGCCTTTATCTCAGCTCGTCCATCAAGTGCTGCACGCTGACCGGGCTGTATCGGCCTGGAGCTGCGCTACGCTGCGCTGTCGGCCATCATCAGCGCGACCAGCAAAGTAGTCATTATAGACCGCGCAGTAATGTACTATAGGTTACGATTATGTGAGTGAGCACTTACATAGGTTTTTCCCTGTCAGTGGTGGAGGGCGAGGTGTCGGGCGCGGCCCCGGGCGGCCGCTCGCTGGGCGGCGCGCGCGTGCTGCTGCCGGCCGCGCTGTCGCTGCTGGTGCTGGGCGCGCTGCTGGCCATCGTGCTGCTCGTGCGCCGGAACAGTCAGTACACCCGCTGTGGTAGTGCCCCAACACATGTCCTACTTCTTTACTACGGTTCACCCTTGTTTGGTCGAATCAAGTTTCAATGATAGTAATTTTACGGGAATCGAACGTCACCTTGAGAAAATAGTCTGATCAGTTTGTCGATAATATCGGTTAGAACTTCATTTTCATTTTCACGTTTCAGAATCGATTTTATTGTCGCGGTAACAACATTTGAACTATTATCAAAAGGTATAATGTTCATTTGACGTAATGTTCAGTTGGTATAAAATTTAGTTTATCGAATATTCGATTGGTATGTAATGTAATGCAGAAAAGAAAACATTGTATCTCCAATATCTTTGTTCCGTCGGTAATACCTTGGTAGGTAGTTAAGTTGACATGCAATTTGACTAAGGATGCAAGAGCTGTTCAACTTCGTCAAAGCCAGTAGGAGCGAAGCGAGCTCGGGGCTTGGGGCACCCCAGACTCGAACAGGTTAGGTTCGAAGGGGATCCTCTTCATGATTTGATTACTTTAAACCTTGCAAACAGAGGTTAATAGAGGAGCCCCGCAGTGAAGCGGGGCTCCGTCAAGCTACCTTGGTAGGTGGTAATTAGTAATTTATACGCGATGTCGCCCTTAGTCAAAACCAATCCAGCGGTTAAGACCTACCAAGGTAGCTCGACGTTTAGCCGCCGCTTTGCAAGAAGGGCTCCTATTCAACTGTTTGCAAGGTGCCGACGATTAAAGTAACCTAACATGAAGGGGATGGCGGGGTCTGAAAGACCCTGTCGCCATCCCCTTCATGTTAGGTCGTTCGTTAGGTTCGAACCAAAAGACCTGTCCGAGTCGGGGTGCCCCAAGCCCCGAGCTCGCTTCGCTCGCTCTTGTATCCTTAGTGAGATGAAATTGCTGACAATGAAAGGAATAATTAATTCTCTGAAATTCGTTGCGATATTTCGACTAAATCATTATTAATCTAGTGAAACATTAGTTTAAATAAAATTAGCCTGCATTGAAAATCGGTCAAATGAAATTATTTCAAAGAAATAAATAACGCTAAATAAAAATATAACAATTAATTATTCGGTGAAATGAATAATTCTACAAAACGACTTTATTGTAACCAAAATTAGCCGGAGTGATTTTCGACGAAAAGTTGTTCTGCCAAACAAGGGTGAACCCTTTACTACAACATTTTATTTCCTGGTAAAATCTTCCCCACCAAGGGCGGGATGAGAATGACATGTCAGACTCGTACTGAATAAAATCAACGGAGACCTTCAATAGCCCTTTATATTCCGGGTTCACGGTAATTCGTGAATCTCGCGACCGGGAATGACGTACGACGTCATTCCTGGTCGCGAGACTTAAAAGTTGTTAGTCTGATGGGCAGTTCCTGTCGACTTACAAAAATGAAAGGTCTGAAACGTCTCGAATCGTCTCGCGCATCGTTGTTTTCACGTCAACCGGACTCTTAGAATTCGACTTCAGACGTTTCAGAACTTCGATTTTGACGATCTCGTTGTCGCTGGCGGCATAAGCAACAGAATCCGCATACGGAGTCGCAGGTAGAAGATAGTAAAAAATATTTTACTTTTAATTAATAAGTCTATTTAGGTGCCTATGTGCCATATGCTTAAATCGTCTTCATCTAGATTTTTTCCTAAAATATGTAAGTATTTAATTATGCTTTTCTGTATTCAGGCCATGCCAATATTATGCTTAGTTCTTCTTCTAAAAAAAACATTTTCAAGATTCCTAACATGCTGATGTCTAGAATTATAACCATAAAATCTTTCATCACATCAAGATCCTGTGGACTGTGATACAGATCACCCCGCTAAATTGGATATGATATTTCAATTGTAGTAAAATCTGACCCAATAGTTTATATTTTCGACAATGAAGCTAACACCGGAATATATTCATGATTCAGTATATCCTTCGCTTGCTCTTGATTCATATATTTGGCCCTCGCTTTAAATCGGCTCTTTATTCACTCGTTGCATAATGTACTATTATAACGTAAAAAACAATAACTTACCAAATCTAGGCTAACACTAAAATGATCGCGTTGTCCAATTGCCCATAGAAGCTGGCGCAACAGAGACAGTGGCGACAGAGAGCGGCGTGGGCGAGTCTCCGTCGGTGGCGCAGCTGCAGAACAAAGTGAACCGCGACCAACAGTACCTGGCTGCGCGGGCGCAACACCCGCCGCCACAACATCACTACAAACATGCTTCCAATGGTAAGGATATTAGTGGTGTAAATTCATATTCCGGAGGACCTAGACAATTGATAAAATACGATGTATGTGTATGAGTCACATTCTCGCTGCGGTCTCTCAGTACTCGTTAACTTTGGTCCAGATTTTCAACTATTCTGATTTATCCCAAGAATTAAATTTGAAAATCTATTAAGACTGCTGGGCGTTAACGTTTATCGTTTCGTATGGATTGGCACTTGTGTAGACCCTCAGTTGTGATAGCCAAGGGGTTAACACCTCATCCCTCACGAGCTTGTGAGTTCGAACCTAGGGAAGTATCACTGTCTTTTTCAACGCATATTTATGTGCTTTCTAAGTTTCACTAACATCGGTGCAAAGTCATCTTTTACTTGCCAAATAGGTGAATGCAAAGCTGACTTATTGATTAGCTATTTCAATTTCACAGAGCAGGAGTTTGTTCATTAATTCTTCTACTAAGAAATCGAAATGTCGTATGTCGACCATAGAAACTATAGATAACAAAAAACGAAGAATATAATTAGCATATAAGAAAGAAAGAGAAAGAAAGAAAGATATATATCAAATCACTTAACAATTCCCTCCACAGAGTACATAGAAGACATCTGTCCGTACGCGACGTTCCAGCTGACGAAGCCGACGGCCTACAGCGAGAGCAGCTACAGCGGCAACGTGTACAGCGGCCCTTACCACTCCGTCAGGGGCTCCTTCGTGTATCACGACCTTAAGCAGAACGACAAGTATAAGGTACAGACCAAAGAAGTTCTATCTCACAAGATAACAGACGTTTCATAGGCTCTGAGGCAGCTTACCCATAACGCGATTCGTGCGATTTGCAATTTCCAGAAACTAAAAATGAAAATCGACCTTGCTGCTACGATATAATGATACAATTCGATTGATTTGACGTCGTCGTGACGACCGTGTTTTGTTTTTCATCCGTATGGGTATACACAACCGCGCATTTTATGTCATATACCGTAGTGGTAAGGTTGATTTTTACTTGTAGTTGGAATCGGTCGAGTCGCGCCATGGGTAAGCTCCCTAAGCCTTAATATGAGGCCTTATCCAGACTGGTGTAACGCGTAATGTAATGTAACGCGAATTCACGTGGTGGACGGCACACGAGCGTTACATGTAATGCCCGTAGTGACGGCTTTAAGATGGAACGAGTTCACCCAGAAAGAACTGGAACTCCTGCGCACCGACGGAACACAGTAAATACTGTTTGGCCGGAGTCCGATATTATGGTAGATTACCTCGGTTATGGTTAGTGAGGCCTACCATCATTTGGATTGCTCATTCGTCACCGCAAGTTACAGGGTGCCTTTACCTTGAACTACGATGGAGTATTCTTGACCATAGTTGGCTTGTGTCGAAAAGACAAAAAAAATTCATTGATAGTTCCTGGTCTAACCTACAAATACCGAAAGCTCTGAGCTCGTCTTTGAGCCCTTCTAGTTGTTTTCTGTTACTATCATTAGTAAAACCTGAAATTATAATCCCTGAAATCAATCTATCCGTAATTCCCCAGGGTAAAGAACCAGAATACACGAAAGTAAGAAGAAAAGGCAACAGACTCCGAGACCCGCACTCAGAGAGCCAAGGTACGAACCTCCTTCCACAATCCTCCACACAGTATAACAGCTTACAGAGTATCTATAACGTAGTTAGCTACATTTTATTTTACGTAGATTGCACCTCTATTAATTAACGTTTACTTTGTCCCATTTAAGTTTAAGTAATTGAATTGAAATTTGACATAATGATCGCCTTTTATGCAACCTTTGGGAGCGTAAATGGTGTTGTAATTTATAAAGGTAAGCATGCACACAGTATGTATTGTGACATACCTTTCAGTTCCGTTGTGTGTAGTCCATTCATTGTCATGACCTAGCGTGAACGTTCCTGCTTCTATGTGTTGGCGCCCCGTCCTTAGTTGTTTGTCGTCCATTGTGATCATTGAACACATCAACCATGTTTTGTCATATCAAGTGCTTTGCTGTGAACATCGCCACGAACGACCAGATAAAAAATAATTTAAATGAGTGCGGCTACCCAGCGATGTACAGATGGAGTTTTAATTCTACGTTGTCGGTTTATATAAATTAAACAAGTACGCGGCGTAGTCATTAAGATCTCTTAAAAAAAAACGGAAGTGCCTTACAATTTTTAGTCGCATATGATGTGACGGCTGACCTCATACGTTGCTAATAAGCAACTTTAACTTTGTATCTTGAAAACGATTATACAGGTATTATTATTAATAAAAAAAATAGTTTACTTACTGACATTGAAACAGTAGACCAGTAGACGATAGAATAGCGATAGACGAGTGAGACATATCCATTGACAGATTATATCTCGTTTTATAGCGCGGGCGTTGCGGCTATACGGAAAAACGTCAGCGTAGCTCAAACTCAGGCGGGACGCGTCGTTATAACATAGACGTCTTCTATAACACCGATACGAAAAGGAAAGACTTAAAACTCCAAAAACCGATCAAATCCTGGGTAACTACGAAAGAACTTTCACACCATATCATGCTGGATATTATTTTCTCATCAGCTCAAAAAAAAATCATCTGCTCTTGCATAGATCCATTCGTGGCGTGTTCACTGCTTCCAGATTTCTGCTCCAACCATCTGACTTGTATGTTCACTTTGCAGAGTCGGACAACTTGGGCTCGACGGACTCGGAGGTGAAGAAGATACTAACGCTGCACCTGCCCATTACAGAGTATGAAGACGACGCGAGTGACGACGCCAGCGCGCCGCACTCGGACAGCGAGCCACAAGCGCGACTTAGGCCCGCGCATCCCACCTCATGTTAGTTTGTGTGCAAAGAAATTAAGGGACTAGTAGTAGTCCCTTAATTTCTACTACTGCTAGCCCTTCCCAAAAGTCGGCGTCGCCAGATTTTTGGAGTGTTTTTATTTAACCAAAAATTATAAAATCTTCTGGTGATTCCTGCTTCGGGATCAGATTCACCAATATTATTACAAGTTTAACTTTGATTCTCACCCACTCTCATTAATTTCGTGGTGATTATGCAAACAACTGTTCATTCACTAAACCCGCTCAATCCAAGGTTGCAAGAGCAGTTGAACACACTCCAATAGGTTGTAGTTTGGTGCCTCAAAAGCCCTCAGTAAACCTGTACCCAAAAAAACTAAAAAAAAACTTTGCGTTTTATGTTCAATATTTTAAGAACATTTTTGTTCTACAACTCAGACGCTCCAATTTTTTTCTGACTTTTTTCCTAGACAAATGGCAAATGATAACTTTATGTGCTAGAGAATAAAGTTAAAAGTCTAAGGGTTCAGCGTACCGTGTCTTCTTCTCTCCTAAATATTTCTCTCTCGGCATATCATCACGAATATTTTCATATTAAAAGTTAATATATTTACAACATACCCTCATCTCAGATCCAAGCGTAGAGCGCGAAGAATCCTCATCATCATCAGAGAACTCGGTGGGTGGCGTGGTCCGCAAAGCGTTCCCGTCCCGCAAGGGCAAGGCGGGCGCGCTCGGGAAGAGACACGTGCGCTCCTCGTCCGGGTACAGCAGCCACAACGACGAGACCACCTTCAGGTACCTGTAGACACTGTGAGCAGTAGATGATGTTTACTTACTTTTTCTTCTTTAGTTTTAGTCCAGAAAGGTAGATAAAGCAATGGAAATCTACATGATATACCGGATAAAATGATAACCCTCATTTTTATCATAGTAGGTTTTAATTAAGACATTAATGTGGCTACAAATTACGATGCTTCTTGTTATCTACCTTTCTCTAAGCTCTTAAATTTATAAAGCTTTTTATTGAATATTTAACATCATTACTAAAATAATGTGAGTCAAACCCTAGTTCATACAAATTGGTCCAACTTGAAATACATAATGGGTCTCATACTTAACACAGATTGATGTTATATTTGACTAGGTACATTTAAACATGCATTAATTAATTTAAAGTTTAACTTTTAACTAAAGGTTATTATTACCTAAAACAGCCAAAATTGCTCATTTATTTTACTCTATTTAACATTAGATTAATTTTACTTACTAATGCTATGTTCTGCAGTGTTACCCTAAATAACTACTTCCTTCGCAGTATATCAAACTACCCATCTTTCAACGAACACATTCATCCACCGTCTCGATTCTCCGACGACACGGAGTGCGAGGGACATCATCGACGGAAGCGGGCCCCACACCCGCACCCCTCACACACTGCGCACGACCCCAAAGTCACCAGGGAAGCCTTCCAGATCAACGTTTGAAAATAACGAACAAATGGAACGGCACTATTAAAGATGGCCGCCGTACCAACGACCAATCAGAACGCGTTTAACTGACAGAAACGAAACTGTCACACGTTCTGACCAAAGAGGCTGGAAGAACGCGAGTAGCGGCATCAAAGACAGCCAAATGAACTGAAAAGACTAGATGAATGATTTTGAGTCGTATTCTCAAGTCATTAAGTCTTGTATCTATGTAGATACTTTTTGGGATGTAGGTTTTGTTACTCTATAAGAGTAGGTGATAAGGCATGGTCAATCGGGTTAATTTATTAAACAATCTGCACTTATGATCTGAAATAGCTGGATTAAATACTTAAATCAAATACATAATAAACGGTAAACAACACTGCCGGACGCATTAAGTTAATATGAAATAGCTTAAGACTCAAATTATGAATTTCACTATACAAAACGCCTCAACGACTCAATTTTCCGATAGCACAAATGCAAATCAACGCATCTTCCATTTTGTAACGTTGCGACTGTTTATTGATTGACATTTTGCATTTAATATTTTTACAAAACGGTTGCCAAACTCCATATACTTCCATATTGCTAGACATGTAAATAAAGTGTAGATAGATAGGTTTAGCCAATATAATTATATTTATTCTTTAGTGCCACGTATAATAGAGAAACTCATTAATCCTTTTTGTACTCCAAAACTGAGTATTTTAAAACAAACGGCTTTAAACGCTGTTAAAAGTTGTAGGTTCTAAAACCACTGGTCGTTGTGTAAATATTAATGTAATTAATGCTAAGTACACATTAATGACTATCGAATATAAAAAATAAGGAGAACAATAATTAAAATAAAAATATATATTTTAAACTTAATGCCTTATTGACCAAAAGTCTTAAAACTAGTTACGGATGTAATTGTGTAATTATATCCCATATTTAATTAAATACGAATTGTTTGATTGTTGTAAATTTTATGAAAACAATAATGTTTTCATTGGCAAATCTTATCATTGTCTATAACATTAAGGTTTTGGAGTCTGTAAATGAATTTTCAAGTAACTATTTATATCTTAGGATTATGATAAGCATTTGTTGAAGTGCCAACATTAAATCACCGCATAATCTGTTAAGTATGCAGGAATGTGCTTATAAGCTGTATACAGTACACCATTTACATAAAGCCACCGTTACACCGACACCGTAAGACTAAATGATTGACTAAATTGAACCGGACTTAACCTTAGCTTAAAACAATCACTTTTCAGAGACTGCTTGGATAATGTTAAATTTTAATTATATTTTGTTTTCCTGTCCTTACTCATTCGAGAATACTTGCTTATTGTACTGTTAACAATGATGTGGAACCTATCTATCATACCTATTGTATTATAATATACAAAAGACCGCATTGAAATCGCATTGACCAACAGTTGTGCGCGTTCAAAGCGGTTGCTGTTCACAAATTCGTGTCATTATAATCGATGTAAATTAATGAAACGTTAGTATTATACAATCCTCAGTAAACAGTAACACATGACAATACACTTACCTATAGTTTGGTGAATACGGCAGAAAGTTACAATTTGTATGTACATTATTACTGTATCATGTTGTAGCGATAGTTTACGAGTGTTGACAATCTGCGTTCGTATTCGACTAACACAATGTTTTCCAGTGAGTTGTGTGGATTTATAATGATTTACAATTGTTTACGTTGACACTCTTTAGTAATTCCAACGAAGACTGCCCTATATTTAATTGAGATCTATTTTATATAATCTAGACACGAATACCTAATGCTAGTCAATAATACAATGTAGTTTTTTTAGTGATCATAAACTGATGATTTTAACAATGTTAATGTTTCAATCATTTATAATCTCCTTTGTTTTGCATCAAGAGTTTCAAGACTTTCTATTTCAAATATTTGGGGATGGTGACAAACTATAATGAAAAAATACAAAAATTAGACAATTTAGTGCATTATTTTACTTTTGGTCAACTATTCACAAAGAAACATACAGACGCGAAAGGCTCCTGGAAAACTAATTTATATCCACTATGTGTTTATGATTTTTTACATTTACCTCTATTTATCACAAGTTTAGGAGCAAGAATCGTTATCATAACTTTACTCTTAAATCATTCTGAATTCTAGTCAATGTACCATATCATTTTTAAACATTTTGTTAATATAAATGAATGAATACACGAGTATATTATAAGGTTAGTTAATCATGTTGTTACAGATATGTTTTTATAATGCAAACAAATGAGTTATTAGGACAGTATGATGTGACGAAAATAAAAATTCATTTACTTGAAATTCATTTATTTTATTTTCCTACCTTACGCTAAGTAAAAATACTAATCTGCGTCACCGCTTGTAACAAACGCAAAAACGAAGTCTTTAAGTTGACAGCGCAAATTAGAATATTCGACAAAACGATACGTTTTTGTAAGTATTTGACATGTTAAAAAAAATTTGAAGTTGTTACAAGTGAGAGACGCAGCTTTCATTTACAAAGCAATTCATGCATTTATTCTTAAAATATTCAGCTAACATCAATATTGCTTCAAACATTATCATTAAAATCCTCATTAAAACGATTTTTTCAACTACTTGTTGACACTGAAATTATTACGACGTACCTTCATCGGGTAGCAATTTGTCAATAAATAAATTAATCAGCTATTATGAGTAACAAAAAAGTCCAAGTTTGTTCGAGAGATCCCTAAAAATCTGGTATATTTTTTAAAAATAATGATTCAGTCTATAATAAATCGCTAGACGCCTTTATACGCCAAGAGAACGGGTGGGAACATAATTTATTATCGAGTTTAAGACTGTTTGCTTGTGCGCGTTAATCTCTGGAACTACCAGTCGTCTTTATAAAAATAGTTTTGCATTTGATAGCCCAATTCTTGAGAAAAGTTAAGAGCATGAAATATTACGCTACAACCCTTTTGAGCAGAGCAGTTGGTAACAGCGGGGATCAGTTATTATACAGCATATATTTACGTAAAACGGAATTTTAGTATGCTGAAAATTATTTCATATTGTAGTTTTCCAAAAAAATATAATTTATCATTTTATTTTATTTTTTTGAAATATGGTTACGCGCTGTATGAACACTTTATTCCCCGAATGCACATGGTACGTTATGATGCTGCAGGGCTTTCGGAACTGTCTTAAAAAGGCATCGAGGCCATGAAATGTAAAAGGATAACTGAAAGAACAGATTGGTATTTTGAACAAGTTAAGTCCCTAAGAAGATCAAAGCATTTTTTTGTAGTCTTTTAGAAACTTGTTCTAAAACTGACTTATTAGATACACAGAAAAGAATTACACACTGCATAAGATAAGACTGCAGTGTAAAAGTGGGCCAATGTATAGAATTATTCAAACAAACCGACTCCATGTACCCGACTTGCGCCTGCACTCACTCCCGAGCATCCACCGACCGCGCTCGGGTCGCCTCGGGAGTGCTCGGTGCGGGGGGAAAGAGACAGACACCGGTATCGTGCGTCATTCACTATCGCTGTCTGCGTCTGCTGTGAAGTCATATGGCCGGAACTTCTCGCGGAAATTTTTCACGTGTTCGTCTTCTTCCTCTCGGGATAGGAGGCATTGTCGCCAGTCGGCTTTGTCCTCGCAGTTCAGGATTGGTGGACATGATAGTACGTCCCTGTAAGGAAAGAAATGGTGGTCAAACACTAAGTAAAACATTCTGTGGAGTGTAAAAAAAGGACACTTAACGGATCAATAAGGATGTTTGAAGGAAAATAGCCAGTTTCTATAAAAAATAAATATCTAACCAGACTAAGCCGACTAACAATTGCTAAAGTAATTTATTTGCATGTTAATGACGTCATACTACATTTCCTAAAAATGACGGCACAACATAAATTCAAAATAGAAATAAATAGTAAGTTATTGAATTAATACCAAGACTTCTAAATCTAAAGCTTTTGAAACAAACTATACCATAATTTTTGTCTTTCTATTTGACGATATAAAATAAAATTACCTTCCAAAATGTAGAGGGAAGTGTTGCTTAGTCTTGGCGTATATTTGGTCGCCAGAGGGCAGTTCTGCGTGGAAGTACGGCGCGCCAGGCAGCGCCACCTGCCGCATGTCCGCGTAAGGTGGCAGCACCTCCATATGAATACTGTTTATACCAGCTTCATCCTAAAATGACGAAGAAAGATATTGGATACTCAAAATTAAAATATTTTATTTCACATTGATCACTCAAAGTCGAAAAATTGGTCCGGCTTGGGTTGGTCATTTCCAAGGCGAACAATCCGCAGGTCAAATCAAATCAAATCAATTCAATAGTCCTGAACTACTGACCCTATCCAGGAAGCGTTTATGCCGTACGGCTTTCCATACTCACTTCCAAGTCCAAAAATTTAGTAGAAAACATTCTTGCCATGCAGCGCGTAGTGAACTTGGCATACCGATTTATAAAGCAAATAAAAAGTTACATGACAATAATTCAATTTAACATTAGAATTTAATTATAATAACATAATAGTAACTAAACGTATGCAAGTCCTCACACAAAATAAGCAAGGACGTCGACGCTATTTTTTATACGTAGTGAGTAACCACGCCACGCTAGAGACGCGCCGCACCTCTATTGGGCAAAGACATAAAACACTTCAATAAAATATTAACACTAATTCTAACCTGAAATACTTCCAATATCTGCGGCTCACAAGAGCGCGGCACAGGCACGCACTGCACCTGCATGTGCGACGTCTTGTAGTTGCGCTCAAAGAACACGACGTACTTGTCCATTGTACTGTAGAATTTCTTCAACGCCTCTTTGAATTTCTTTATCTCGTCTAATATTTCTTCAGGTAACTAAAAACAAGAATTTATTGATAAGACTAATATTTGAAAGAGGTATTTGTATGTAGGGGGAAATCTTCAGAACGAATGATTAAATGAATAAAATAAAAAATCTTTTAGGAACCTACAATATTCCTGTATGCTATAAATTATATTATGTATTTGCGCATATTAGCCGATTTATCATAATTTTTGTGTAGCAAGTCACAAAAAATACAGCGGCCTGTTCACGACTTGGTATAAACATTAAGCGGTACAGGTAGCACTCATGTCTTAGTTACTTTGAAAGCACGCGAATTTGCCACTGGCGACGCCACGTGGCGGATTTTAAACATTTATATTTTCTTCTTATCGCTCGCCGTTCTTAGTTAAGTTACCGCTCAAAGCGGCAAGTTCGTGAACGGGCCTATATTTCGGTCCTTTGATGGGATGCGACGCGTTTGATCGAGCACGTGAACGAAATCGCGGGCAGAAACTAGTTGCAAAACAAAATAAAATTCAACTCACTCTAGTGCTGGATTGGTGATGTGCGATGGGTAAGATAAGTACATGGTACGGAGTCAGCGGTCCCTTGGCTAATGCTAGGTAGCAGTGGGTACCCACACTTATCACTAGATGCTTCTCCACTGACGGGGACGATAGGCAGAACCAGCATGATTCTGCAATAATAAGAAACAAATCGGTATTTTTATATCTTACATGGAGGTAATAACAGTCACACTGCTCGTTCGATGCACATGTACAGATCAACTTCGGCACGCGCAATCGCGCATTGCCGAAGTCTATACATATGCATGTTTTTCAATATGTATGGCAAATCTGTTCAATCTTTTAGTGTTTGGTATTTTTTGATTTTAATCAAATCTAACAATTTAAATGTGGACAAAACAGAGATGACGTGGCTCGCTGTTTTCATGTAATCTAATCGACGGGCGACCACGCACGCAGCGCTGGTCTATGAGAGTACATGAAACAGCGAGGCCACGCGGGCACGGCCTAACGCAGCGCAAGGCCTAAAAGTTGGTGGTGGATGAGAAAATCGTTGGATTTCATCATAAGTTAGGCTACAACTACCTGGGTCAAATTCTTTCTTTTTCCTTTCAGGGTGGTCGTCTCTGCCTTTTCTTTTTCTCCTGCCTTGATCTTCATCATGATCATCCATATTGAAGAAGAACTGTCCATTGCCACTGAACTAAAAATCATAATTAATTAGCTACAACAAAAATTAACTTGGCAATACTGAACACAAATGTTTGAGTACCTATTTGCTATTTCTCATGTTGCTCACCCAAGCAAAAATAATAATACAATAATAATCAATACTAAAGGGTGGGAGGACTCATTTGATGATTTTACACATGGACTATGAGAGTTAAGGTGCACCTGTGCAAACGTGTGCACTATAATATGACCAGTGCAAATATCTAATCTCCACTTCGAAGGGCCACTGTGGCGTAAATTAGTCAGGAGGACTAATAATACCAATAACTGGGATAAACAATCACTCATTCAGAATTGTTGGGGTTGAACCTATAACTCAAAACGCTAGAGAAAAAAAACTTAATTCATATACCTTGACAGCCTTCCCAGGCTGGTGTTGCTTCAATAGTTCCGGATCATAAGGACACGCTGTCTCATCAGTAGTACCTTGTAAGAGGTCCGTGACTCTCATTTTGGAGATTGGTTGCAAGGAGCATGCATAGATCCATTTCTCTTTCGCTTGATTCGCAACCGGAGCTAATGCTATGAACCTAGTTGCTGCTTCTCTATAATCTTGGTGCGTTGAGAGGTTCCTGCAATAAAATATGTCATAATTATTATACAATACTAAAGAGAAAGTAGTTAACATGTCAGAAAGGGCCATGCAGCAATAAACGCAAATAATTATGCCTTATGGTAAATTCCCTCCAAAACATATTTCAATAAAGCAACTGAAAATCTAACTTCGTTTACTATAACACCATGTATATGTAGAGTATTTTTGCGTTACCTTGTGTCACCTCTCGGTGTGAACTGACCGTTATTGAGTGTTATACATTGTTTTATAATATGCACTTTTAGGGAGCGTACTATGAAACAAGTGAAGAAACCAGTAAATTACAAAAATAAATAAATGTAGTTTACCTGTAAGGTTGTCTTTCAAAATGCTTGTCAGGTGACGGCACAATGTGATATCTAGGTTTAATGTGTATGGCAAGCCATGACAATAAGTTTGATAACCTCTCCTGTTCTATGTCTATCTGAAAGAAATGTACAATAAAAACAGATTTTTTAAAAAGGTTGCACTCCAGGAGTGCCGGTAGAAGTGAAAACTTTTTTGTTACTATGTTTTATTTTTAATTTGAATGACGTCTTACTCATTTTCGATCAGGGTCACGTGACCCTGACGCGAGTTTTGGTCACGTGACCCTGACGCGAGTTTTAAATTTTTTACCCATTACAGAAAAAGTGTACAACGCCGCTAAAGAAGTTTTCACTTCAACAGATTATTTTAGGTATACAATTACAATAATCAGTTGATCGGTCAAATAACACAATTATGGCTTGTTATAGACAAAAAGTGAGATTGAGAACATGTTGACCAGAAAAATGTAAGTGTGAAAAATATTGTGAACATACCTTTGTAATTTCATCCTGCTGTATTCCAGCAGGCCATAGTGTTGTTATCAATACATCTACCCCTCTGTATTCACTCTGGCCTCTTAAACAGGCATCCCTTACTGCACTGCAGTCGCTCGGCTCAAATGTACACATGGGAATCTCTTTGCCAAGCTCTCTTCTTGACAGTCCAGTCAGGTATGCTATTTTGACATCAGCACTGGTTGTGAATATTCCTCTTTTCCCTAAAAAATAGAAAAAAAATAGCTTTTTTTCATGCAATGACCACTAAGAGTACTTTGCAGGAAAGTATTAAAAAAAATTAGGTTACCCATATAAATCACATTTGGGACAATCTCAGATCCTTCTTCACAATATAATGGTACATGTTCACTTTTAGATGGCCCAAAAACGTATGTGGTTACCGGTACTGCAACAAAACAATTATTGATGTAAATTAAAAACACTTGTTGCTGGACAACAAATTAACAAATAATCTAGGTATTTATGGTTTCCTACCTTTCCGTGTACCCATTTTATAGGCATCCAGTTGTGAGTTGTCATCGCCAAAAAAGTTCCCAGCGCATAAAAGGACATCAAAAGGCCCAGATTTCTTTATTATTGTTTCAACGCGAGAAAACAAGGCTTTGAAATTCCCATTTACATCTCCGCATATTAACCTGAAAACAGAATTAAAATATGGCAGAGTACTGGATATAGGAACTATGACTATAATAGTTATTTGTATTGAACACAAAAAGCAGTCGTAAACGGTAAATAAACCTTGGCCGGGTCTTATCAACACTTTCGACATTGGAACAAAAAGTCAAAAAATTGTGTGCACGAAATTTTTTTTTTTATGAAAGAGCTATGAAATATTTAAAGTCATATATTTACTCACGTTTTCTGTTTATCCATTTTGTTGGTTAATTAGAAATGGTTTTGAGGTTGTTTATCACCGATTTGATCGATTTACTGTTTTTGAGATGAAATGACAGCAGGAAGCATTGACATTGACACTTAGTTCTATAATGGATAATGTCTATGGATCATGCATGTAAAAACTAAAGGGCCATTTACACTATACGCTGCAAGAAATGGGGAAGGCAAGTGTCAAACTCGATTTGACGTTTTGGTCCCATAAGAACTGTCATTTCAAAGGAATTTTATGAAAAAAAAACGATTTATTGATGTTAAATGACTAGAAAGTTGTGTAATAGGCTGTAAAAATGATGGAACATACAAATTTCCTACAATCCGCACTATCAAGAAATAATGGGTAGCTGCTGTGACTGCTGTGAGAACAAAAATTGTATTAATACTAAGAAAAAGCTATATAATAAACAAATATCCAGCCTTGCGAAGCCGAGGCAGGCCGTTAGTCGAGTTAATTAATGATCCTACGATCATACCATAACTAAACAATCGAATACCCTTTCCAAAATAATATCTACTTTTCTTTTGGAGTTAAGTACCAGTATTGCATCGCTCCTTTAAATCATGAAATGTTTCATATGGCGGAAGAATTATCACCTGGAACGAGTTTTATAATAGTTGTGGTGTCAAGAAATTAAATATATTGTGATATTTCTCGAATCTAAATAGAAAAAAAGGTTAAAATTACTGACTTAAAACATTATGATATTTTACCAAAATAGAAAGTCAGAAGCAGCATTATATTCTTGATAAAGGAGAGGACAGGTAAAACATACCTAAACTCAAAAATTGAAACCTCAACTACAAGTAATTGTGGATTTATTACGGTAAAATCAAATGTATTACCACTCAATTAAATCACTTATTTCCTCTTGTAGATGCACCGCGGCGTCTTAATTCTTCTTTTAGTATAATGTACTTGCATGGACGAATAATTTTCCATATTTGTTTTGTATTTATACTCAATTTTTATAACAAATAATCTTGTTTGCTTTTTTGTACAAGGTAGACGTGGGGACCTACTATCGCAGCGCCATCTACGATTAGCTTTGAGTTGCCATCCCCATTGCAGTCAAAAGTAAGCAAAATCTTGCATCATATACCCACACATAAACCAAAAGTAAAGATTATATAGACAAGAAGTTGTTTATCGGTAACACTGTTTAAAGCCGTACTTGCATGCCATTCTGTGCATGCCATCATGGCCTAAATGAGAGAGTTTGCTTTGCAAGAAAATTCGTAGATATAGAGCATGAACCGTACACTGCTGAGATGTATTTTTATGCAAAGAGAGAAAAAAAGAAAAACAAATATGTTCATCTATCTCTTTCGTGTAAGGCATTAATAAATAATGTCTTGGTAATGGGGAAGGCAAGTGTCAAAGTGAATCTGACGTTTTGGTCCCATAAGAACTGTCATTTTCAAAGGAATTTTATGAAAAAAACGATTTATTGATGTAAAATGACTAGATGTTGTGTAATAGGCTGTAAAAATGATGGAACATACAAATTTCCTACAATCCACACTATCAAGAAATAATGAGTAGCTGCTGTGACTGCTGTGAGAACAAAAATTGTATAATCACTAAGGAAAAGCTTTATAATAAACAAAATTATCTACCCTTGCGAAGCCGGCACAGGCCGTTAGTTGAATTTATTAATGAAATTCTATGATTATACCTTATCTAAACAATCGAATACACCTTTCAAAATTATATCTAATTTTCTATTGGAGGTTAAGTACTGCATCGCTCTTTATCATGAAACGGTTCGTCTGGTGGAAGAATTATCACCAGATCCGAGATTTGTGATAGTAGTGGTGTTAGGAAGTTAAATTTCTTATCATATTGTTCCAATCTATAAAATAGATGTAAATTAGATGAAGAAGACAAACACAAAACTTGATGTCAATTTTCTCAATAAAGAATATCAGAAGCAGTACTATCTTCTTTGTAGAGTCTAGCACATGTAATACCTACTTAAAAATACAATTTTAAATCCTAACTACAAGTAAATCTGTGTTTAATGTTGTAGAATCAAATTTCTTGCCTCTCAACTAAATCACTTTTTTTTCCTCTTGTAGACGCACCGCGGCGTCTTAGTTTTTCTTTTAATAAATGCACTTGCATTGACGAATAATTTTCCATATTTGTTTTGTATATAAACTCAATTTTTATAACAATAAATCTTATTTGTTTTTTGTACAAGGTAGAAATTAATCTGACGTAGGGGACCAACTATCATAGCGCCATCTACGATTAGCTTTGAGTTGCCATCCCCAAGGGAAAGCAGATAATTTGTGCACGGGTAAAAAGACGTGAGTTTATAATACAAATTAAAAACAAATCTTCGACTTCCACAGATAAAAAAGTCAAAAGTCATTAATCAAATGTCATTAACCGCGCCAACTGTTTATCAAACAATGTAAAATTACTAATTACTAATGAAACAATCCTGATTTTGTCTAAATTTGTGTATAGTATCGTCAATTTAACACACATGGCATCGTCTAGTAAACTGCCCGGCACGGGTTTAGAAGAAGTTGGAGTTCCGGGACAGAACTTTCTTCGTGATGCACTCACTAGTTGCACGGATCCATTGAAAGCTATCGAAGAATTTCAACTGGAAAATGGTATTTTATTACCCTCCTTGAGGCCTATGCTGCCTTTGCTCGATCTTCATGGAGTTCGCCGGCTTGATTTTCATAATTCAGTATTGGAAGAACTGAGAGACAAACTGATTGTCCACATCAATGAACTTGGTTCAAAAGATGGTAAAGAGCATGACAAAAAGCTTAAGGAACTGCTTGCGAAAAGCTTTCCTGTCGTCAGAGTTAAAGCCCTGAGGCCAGTTATAATGAGTATTCTGAAAAATACCCCTCATATTGATGACAAATTCCTTAGAGTTTTAGTAAGAGATCGAGAATTATATAATGATACTGACACTGAAGTGAAGAGACAAATCTGGCAGGATAATCAATCTCTATTTGGTGATGAAGTATCACCACTACTCAGTCAATATATCAGAGAAAAGGAAAATGTATTATTTGATCATGAGAACCTGACTAGTTTATTCTTTTCCCCATCACCTAAGGTTAGGAGACAAGGGGCTGTTGTACAGAAACTTGCCCACATGATTGGGAATAGTGTTAAATTATATGACATGGTGCTACAGTTTCTACGTACATTGTTCCTAAGAACAAGAAATGTTCACTACTGTACATTACGAGCTGAGCTGTTGATGGCGTTACATGATTTGGAAATTCAGGATATCATATCTGTAGATCCTTGTCACAAGTTCACGTGGTGCCTGGATGCATGTATCAGAGAGAGAAATGTTGACATAAAGCGTTCAAGAGAACTGCAAGGATTTTTGGACAGTATTAAAAGAGGACAAGAACAAGTGCTGGGTGACTTGTCTATGACACTATGTGACCCCTATGCTATCAACTTTTTAGCAACATCAGCTATTAAAATTTTACAACATTTAATTAACACTGAAGCACTTCCAAGAGATAACACAATATTAATACTTTTATTACGAATGTTAGCACTAGGCTTAAGTGCATGGGTGATGATTGATTCTCAAGAGTTTAAAGAGCCCAAGCTTGACAGTCAAGTTGTTACTAAGTATTTACCAGCACTCATGTCATTAATGGTTGATGATCAGGTCAGAGCTTTGCATAACAAGTTACCTCCAGATGAGAGAGAATCTGCTATTACTACTATTGAACATTCAGGGCCACCACCTGATGCTTGCGAAGCTTACATGAGGGAAAGTTCTGTGTGTGGTGTCTTAGCAATGTACTACACACTACATGCAGCTAAATTAAGAGATAGAGGAGCACTACTCCGTATTCTAAGCATCCTTGGTAGTTGCAAAGATGGAAGAGCCTATGAAGACCCCTTCTTACATGCACTTGTGGCACTATTGGTACAGCTACCTGATGAATTTCAAGGGGAAGATTTCAGCACTGTATTGTTTGACGAGTTCTTTTTTGCTGGACTATCTAAGGACAATGTCACAAGACATTTACTCAAACTGTTGTGGTACATCCATCCCAAACTGCCAGAGACAAGAATACAGACTCTCATGAAAGCTCTCCAGCCCGGTACACAGCATAATGAATCTGTGCATAAATTGTATGAGACCTTACAACAAAAGATGACTAATCAAGCAGAGCCCGTTCCTAGCACTAGTGAAATGGAATATTTAGACTCCCCACTTATGAGTGTACCAACACCAGCACCCTATCATATGTAAACATTGACTTTATTTTATGGACTTCATATTTTATGTTTCAATCAATACTATGTATAAAAATAGTAAATAAAAGTACTATCAACCTTGCATAATGTTTACTTTCATTAAGTAATAGGGTTTACATCAAACAACAAACACTGTAAAATATTTTATTAGTAGCAACTTACAGTAAGCTTCAAATTAATACATAAATAGAAATGTTAAAACATTAATAATATTGTACTTTCATGTTTACAGAACAAGTTGGACGGAGTAAAACTGAGCATTCATGGCTTTCATGTAAATATAAAATCATTACATTGCGCGACTGTTGCAAGTTGAGATTCACAAATAATTAAAAAAAGTATTAATTTTCGAGTTAGATACTTTATAAAACGATACGTTAATAAGCGTCGACTTGTGGAAGTTACGCGCGATGGTCACGTCTGTCGGGCTTCATGTCCAAAGAGTGGAGAGATCGAAGAGACCGGGAGCGCTCGAACAGAGAAGGGTCCGTGTAGATTGGCTCACTGCCATCGTCGAAAGCACTTGCTAGGCGACCTGAGGAACCCGCTTCTTCGCCCACTTCGGCAAATGTTCTCCCTAGTCCGCTGAAATATAAATTGTACAGGATTAGTTCAATGAACTTGATTGTAATTCCAGGAATTCGCTATTATTGTATTTTCATTTTGTTGGGTGAATAATGTGATCGACGACTTTTTCCGTCAACATACAATTTTATTTATTGTCCTTATCGGCTTTTGCTCGTATTTACAGTTTTTATAACAGTGTTGATTCTCGATTGACGCAATTGCATGTATCTTCTGACCTTTGGCTAGATGATAACCACCAGCTGTCTGGTCAATTCTTGTTTTTTTACAGTTAGGTACCTATTGAGAAAAATCTCGTATCTTGCGAAATATGTAACTATCTTTCAGACATGGCATTTAAAGTAGTAAGGAAAGTGGGTAGTTTTATTTTTTCAATATTTTGCATTTTTTTCGTACAACACAATTTTTAGTAGGTACCTAAAATATTGTGCCTGAACTATTAGGCTTGTAGTAACGAAATGCAAATGAACTTCTGTGCAACAGCTAGTCTTTCTAAAATTGTAGGCGTCTGATTTCGTACAGCTAAACTGTATCTGTACCAGTGTACCTATCACCATAAGTTCGTTTCAATGATTGATCTGGATCAATATTTTTCAAATTATTTCTGACAGAAAAAAAAATGCATTGCTACATGCTAAGCAATAAAGTTTATCTGCTGCATTACACAAATAAAGTTCATTGTAATTTTTTATATCAACCTTTTAGACAATCTTTTATTAAGTACGTTTTGATAAATATTGACGAACTAAAGCCAATGTGGCTTTGCTTTGTCAATGTTTACCGATCTTGGTAAAAACAAAGGATCAATTGGTCATTACCTCAAAGAGAAGGGTTTATGCAGGTGTGACGCGGAGAAGAGAGATGGCCTCGTAGGTCTGGGTCCTGGGGTCACTGGCCGCAGCGCCGGCGCAGGAGACGACGCCTGAATGTTCTTGCGTAGTACCCGCCAATAACGCCTGGATAAGGAAAAGATGAATGTAGGTCAATTGGTTAGGTTATTAAATAACAGGGAATTTTATTAGTCTTAATTGTTAGGTATTGAAAATGGGTCAGTGTTTTGGAGAGGTAAGTGATAACGCGGGTGTTATGAATAAGGCGTTCTGTGCAGCAGTACGCAGTGGCGTAGCTACGAGTATGTGGGAGGGGAAGAGGCTCAAAGCGGACCCTATAGCCCCGGCGTCGGTCTGATGGAACCAAAGAATCGTCGGTTACATCGACGATCAGTCAGTAAATCAGTAGGTATAATACTTACAGCTTTTACTACGAATAAAATTCTCAAAGTTTTAATTTAGTGTGACCTATTGTAGTATCTTCTTCACTGTTTCCCATGACTGGAAATTGAAAGAGGCCCTACTGTTGCAAGAAGATTGGGTAAACCAAAACAAAACCTCAGTTCTGAAAGAAAAGCGAGAAAAGATGCGTTTTACCCCTCTCCAGATTTGGTCTCGCTACGCCACTAGCTCTTCGTTCTTAGTTAAAAAACAGACTTGAGTAAACAGTAGGTAAACATCCGAGTATTTATACAAAAAAAAACACCCATTGTAAACACTCGTTAGTAATAACTTAATTGAAAAATAAACAATCAACACCACACGGCCACTGGCCAGATCACGTGACCTCAACGTGGATTGCATGTGAACGTTTCAAATATAGGTAGGTTATAAATAAACACCGGTATTATGATGCGTCACTTTGCATTTGTTCGGTAGGTAGGCAATAGGTGCATCAGTCGAGAAAAGTTTGATCTAGTTATGGAAAATGTTCGTATTATTATCTGAGCTAAATGTCAGGGTAAACGATGTTGTTGATTATGGTTGCGTAATTGCTAGGATATCTAAAGATTCACTTAATTATCTTGGTTAGTAATGATCTAGTTCTAGAGAATTTTCTAATTATCTGTAACTGAACTGCATAATATAATGAGATATAATTCACCGGGCACAATAAATTAGGATCATGGTCACACATCGATTGAACGATTTCATTCGAGTGTTTCAAAAAAGGTACGAAAGAATCAGCAGCAAAGCCAAATCATCGGGTCATGTGATGTAAATTCGAAAAATTCCAGAGCTATGTGTTGATCAGCAGTCATGTAACTATGAAAATCACTTCCGCTCCAATCCCGTATAAAAAGGCCTCAATCTTGAACTTACTGCTGGAGGACAGGTTAACTATAATAATCAGGCACATAGAGCTAATAACATGAAGTAAGGTACATCAATAATGTTCAATGCCGATGATTCCCGATGACCACCCGCATTTTGTCCACCAATGGTGGACAATGAAACTTTTCTTCAAAAATCTACCTACAACGTGTAACGCAAAAACCTCTCTTGGGGCAACTAAGCCCATGTTACTGAAGACTTTTGGAAATTCACAAAAAGAAATGGTTTTTTTTTCATACAGATGTGCCCGACCAATTTCTCATTTTGCATGAAAAACAATTTTGCGAATTTCCAAAAGTTTTAGAACAAAAATTGTTCAGTAACATGGGCTGAGTTACACCACGAGAGGTTTTGCGCTTTTGGCGTTACATGTTATAAATTAAGATTTTATCAATAAGGCCACCACTGGTGGACATCGGGAATCATCGGTTCAATGCTGCTGCGGCATGGACAAGTTAACCTCACATTCAGATTCTCGTCCCATTACTTACCTATTGTCCTTAGCGCATTTATCTTTTGTTTACAACTCACCTATAGATATACAAAGCAGCAGTCAGCATAGCCAGTAGCAGTGACAGCAGGACACAGAGAGCCACTAGTAAAGCTCTATAATGGTACGGAGGTATGCAGATGCCGGCGGCAGAAACTACGGGCGAAGAGTCACTCACACCATTCTCTTCTAATAACTCGTTGCGGTTGTCGAATACCTGGAGAAAATAGATGCTTTCGTTATTTACGTTCGATGCTTTTGATAATGGATTAGATTTTTTGTACGATTCTTTTGAAAATTGACCTGAATAACTGCGTTTTCAATGATACCTCGACATCTAAAGACTGAACGTAGGCACTTGATTATTTTTGACACTTTAATTTGAATCGGTTCTATATAATTTCTCTTAGATACATTTATCTACATACAAATAATATAAGTACATAATCTGTTAAAAAAAACCATTAAGGAACCATTGTTCAGATAATTATGATATTTTTTCCGCAACGGCTTTTTGTTTCCACGGAATTACAATAAAGTGGGTGCAAAAAATGTAGCTAAGTATACACATACATAGCTATTTATTTATTGTACAAACTTAGGTTGCTATGCTATTGCCGATGGGGCTAATGGGTTGCTAGGTAGTTTGGTGATTATATCTGGGGCCCCACTGAGAGGCCTATATCTTGTATATCAACGAGTGTTGATAAAAGGTCGTTAGTATTAGTTATTGAAACAAAAGATAAAGCTCTGATAACGGCTTACCTAATTCTAATAAGTATTTAAGTGTTGTTTTGGATACAACACAACAAGCTAATTAGGTCGTAAGTACTCAGGTATCTACTTTTACTTCATCTATAGGCACCCACATAATGTTTTGTTCTAGATTGCCAAATATCGTCGCCTTGGAGTCCAATAGAGCTATTCCACAGAACTACACTTCTGAGTTATGGACGTTTAAAAAATAAACGATGCAGGTAAAAACAGTTATTTGGAAATAAAACAGGTTCATATTGTAGTAGAGGATTGAAATTTTTACCCTAGACTATTAAAGCGTGTGGCTATTGAATGCTATAATTATAAATTACCAAAACATCATGGTTTTTAAATTATGTGGTTTAGGCCCATTGGCTACTATTTTATGAATAATCTAATACTCGTAGTACGGGGTGTAAGTCGCTTAACTCTCTTGTCTCGTTGACTTTTTTGTCTTATGATAATCATAAACTAATTAGATAAAAAGGCGTAAGCGAAGTATAATATTTGAAAAAAATTACAAAATAATTACTTTTTCATTTATTTTTCATTAGTTTCTGACCGCGACTTCGTACGCGGGTCTTGTTGCTCATGCCAGCAGCAATAAGGTCGTCAAAATTGAATATCTGAAACGTCTGAAGTCGAATTCTAAGAGCCCGGGGACTAAACAACAATGGGATGCACGAGACGATTCAAGAGGTTCCAGATTAAGATCTGGAACTGAGAAATTCCTGTTGATTTACAATAATGTCTTCATCATCATCTTCTTTCATCAGACTAAACAACATTTGGCGGCGACGAACGAATATGTTACGACGACGACACGCTCGTCCTGGCGAAGGGAGAGTTGCACCAGGTGGTGGCTGACCTGGCGACGCAAGCGGTTGCGATGGTTGTTGATAAGGTCCGGCAGTTGGGGCACGACGTGGCGCTGCACAAAACAGAGGCCATTGTATTTTCATGACCGTCCGAACGCACCACGTTCAGATTCCCACATAACGGTGGGAGGGGTTCGTATCGGCGTTGTGTGGAAGATGAAGTACCTGGGACTCGTTCTCGACAGCCGGTGGAACTTCAGGGAGATTTCCTGAGATTGACCTTAAAGCTGAACCAGGCAGCAGCCGCCTTCAGACGACTCCTGCCCAATCTCAGCGGGCCAAACGGATCCTGCCGGAGGCTATACGCTGGTGTCGTGCGGTCTATGATATCCCTCTACGGGGCCCTCGTGTGGGCTCTGAGCATTCGAACGCGACTACTAAAGTTAGTCGCATGCCAAAGTGTCATGGTTATCCGGATGATCCGAGGATACCGCACGATCGCCGGCGAATCGGCCAACCTACTTGCCGGATTGCTGCCCTGGGATCTGAAGGTAACTGCCCCTCCAGCGCGTTTATGAGAGGCGCGTGGGGGCGAATCCGAGGAAAGAGCTCCGGCGGGGAACGACTGTCGCAACCAAAGTTCGGGCACGCCACAATTGCGGCGATTAGACCCCTCTTTGAGGAGTAGCTGGATAGGTGTCACGGGCGTCCTGACCTACCGTGTGACGCAGGTTCTCACCGGACACGAAAGTTTCGGGGGGTACCTGGGTCTGATAAGAGGGAAGTAAAGCCTGGGTGTCACCACTGCGAGGATCGCCGGAGGACACGGTGGAGTATACGGTGCAGGATTGCCCCACTTGGGCAGAACACCGCCGTGTTCTCATGGCGGTGGTAGGCGGAGACCTCTCGCGCCCGACATTTGTAGAGGCCATGCTGCGGGGAAGACGGAACGGGAATCGGTCGCTCCCTTCTGCGAAGCAGTCATGCTCGCAAAGGAGGAGACGGGCTGCGTGAGGGAAAGGACAGCGTCCTCCTTCCACCCTAGCCGCAGTGGTGGACTCCCACGGCGAAGGATGTCGGATCTCCGGCTACCGTAGATGTGGGCATGCGGGCATGAGTCTGACAGTCCCTCTCGCCCTGCACTGGGTTTTGTGCTATAGTGTCGCTGGGCGCTTGGAATTCCACAACAGGTGTGCCAGATCTTCAACTTTTATACGTCAACAGGGAGTGCTCATCAGGCTGAACGAACAAGTCTTGCTAAGACGAATTCCTATAAAATAAATGTTATAGTGTTCCGCCGCATTTTTTTTTAGCCAAATCCATTCAGTGGTTTTTGCGTGAAAGAGTAACAGACATAATACCTCCATACACACATACATCTTCACTAACTTTCGCATTTATAATATTAGTAGGATTGGATGAATTATGCATAAAAACCTTCCTCTTGAACCACTCTATCTTTTTAAAAACCGCATTAAAATCCATTGCTTAGTTTTAAAGATCTAAGCAAGCATACATAGGGACAGGAAGCGGGAGGCGACTTTGCTTTTTACTATGTATTGAAGTGATGATGAAGAATTAGATAAATCCTATTGCCGTTTAGTTCACAAAAATCAGCGACCACCGTCACTCCCAAAACTCTCCCTCAACTCGAACCAAACTAAATAATGCATGTTGCACGCATGAACTCGTCAAAATTGAATGAAGAATGCGGATTGATAAACAGGAAAAACACGTTTTTTCTCTACCAGTTACATGTTCCCAAATAATATCGACAGAAAAGTCTAGAATACAGTTTAAGTTCTAGAATACAATCATGAGCTCTTAGAACTGTTGACCACTCAATAATTCTCAAAAATTATTTTCTATGACTTGTAATCACAATTAATCTAAGCTGCATACATTTTTTGACTCCTATTAAAACTACTCTTACATTTATTGGCAAATTTAAAAATAACCTGCTTACAATTAAAATATCTATTAGATGTCTTTACTAGTATAAAGTATGTCTCTTTGTGAGTACGTTAATGCACTTAACTCCATTTCGCAAAATTTGTGGCTTAGCTCCATTGGCCTCCAAGGCGACGATATCAGAGTCCCATTGTGCAGTCATTAAACCTGCTAGACACGGATGAATAGTTCCGACTGGCTTTAGTCTTCCCTGAAATTGTTTCTTTATAAAAGAATTGACAAAGTGATGATCTAGAAAGGTCCTTACCTCAATCATCTTCCGCACATGACTAGGCGTCTCGACCTCATCCTTCAGATATTTGTCCACCTTTGCCTCCTCATAAGACACTTTGTAAACATTGCCAGCATTTTTCTCGTCTGGTTTCTCTGTCTTAGTGTCATTGCCTTCATCGGATTTAGCTTCGACCGTGTCATTGCCTTCTGCTCCAAGTGTGGAGTTGACGTCCCTTCGACGCCTGCCAAAGGATGGTTCGGATCGTCCTGTGTGACTCGGGCAGTAGGCCTGGAAGAAAATAGAGATATAGTGAAGATACCTGGTTTATCGTGTTTGGTTGATTGGGAATGATTTCTATAAAATAATGCATACTTGCATTTCGGTGCAATGGTTTAGTCAACAAGTTGATAAAGGTTGCTTCAGATAAATTCTAAAAAGAGTTCCAAATGGAGTCCGTTGTTCCACACACTTCCACATGTTGTGAAAGTGAGGTTTTAATGTGGACTGAGATACCTACATGATTGGGCGAATAATAAATCGTGTAGGTAACGATGTCTAGTGTAAGTAATTAGGTAACATTTATCTTAGTCAAGTTTACTTATAAGAGCGCAAAAATATAATTATGTGAAGATTATTATCAAATGCATCAACTGTTTCGTTAAGTCATAACATCCGCAGTTAGAAGATAAGCTAATATACTTAGGTTGAGAAATGTACCTATGTAATATGTATAATTATCTAGACGAGACGATGACATTATTACGAGTTCTTGTACAGACGCCAGAACATCAACCTTCTTCAATCTGTCAAATTTCTTTTAGATTTTCAACCTTATTACAATAGTAGGTACTCGTAGAAGGTTTTTGATTGGTGAAATTTTACAGATTGGCATGTCAACCCACCCCTGCAGGCGTCTGTACATTTATTTTTTATTAGTTCATTTTTACATTTAAATTTTCGGTTATAAGAAACTCTATATTTGCTGTCGTTCAAAAAGCGGCAGTCTTTACTTGGGTTTCGCGCGTTTTGTAATAGGTTTAACCCCGAGGCAGTTATCTCTCAGATACCATTACATAACTAGGCTACCAGTTAATACCATATTGACTGAAAAACGAACGCATTATGCCATTTGTTATTCACGTGATACAAAACTAGATAAGCAAGGTCAGAAAGATCATTATATTATAGATGAAGCAGTTAAATTGCATAAACAGCATCTATTTTCTACATGAACCCATCTTAAGATACAGCTATCTCAAGTCCTGATAACCTTATAACTGGATGTAGTCAGATAAAGTGTATTTTTATTTGCATTGACGTAATTGAAATCTTGTGTTCAGACTATAATAGGTTCATTAAGATAATGGATGTTAAAAACATGTCTCATCGAGTAATTAATAATTTGGCTACACCGTTTTCCTCACGTAGTAAGTCTTAATGGCTTGTTAATTATTGTATAGCAATTTCAAACGAAGTCGACAAAAAGTACTAGTGAAAGGTAAAAATAGTGACATCTACGATGCAAAAGGAGAAATAAAATCATAATCGTGAGTGAAGAACATAATGAAAAGGGAAACCTGACAAAGGTCAGATTTCCTTAGAAGAGAATGAGGATTTTTACCTGTTCTTTATACTCCCTATGCCCTAAAATTGTCAACAGCATTAAACTATTTGACAAAACTATTAGTACAGAAATGGCACAACGACCTACCCCGATTTCTTAACAAAATATTGATTTTATCAGAATTTAATTATGAACTGTAAGATGTACTGCAAACAAGGATAACTAAAAAAATGTTTCACCATTTCACTATTCAAACTACTTGTGGCCACTTACTACCAACTCTCTGAATGATTCTTCTATCAAAAATTCAAAATGTACAAGATTACACGAATTATACGCAGGTAGATTTCATCTTATACTTACTTATATGGAATGGATGAGTAACTTATAGCCTTCACCTACCACAGCCCTTTATTGGAACCACTTGTTCCAATAAAGAGTCGTTACTTCGCTCCATGTTCTATTGAGAGAATTAATACGTATCGGTTCATAAACGAGGGTACATATTTGAATATCGAAGATTAAAATATCTACGCTTAAAAAATCGATGTTCAGAATATCGAAAATTAAAATATCGATTGTAACAAAATATCGAAAAATGTTACATCTACGCTTAAAACGTCGAAGATTAAAATGTCGACTGATTTAAATGTCGAATGATTCAAAATATCGAAATACGTTATGTCGAAATTCAAAATATCAACGTTTAATACATCGCAGTTCATAATATCTACGTTAAAAATACCTACTAGTTGAAATATCTTGGCGATGGCGGGGTCTTTCAGGACCCGCCATCCTCTTCGTACTGACCTGTCCAAGTCGGGGTGCCCTAAGTCCCGGATAAAAAGTCGGACTCGCTTTTGCATTCTTAGTCAAATTGCTGATAACCACCTACCAAAGTATGTCGACGGAGCCCCGCTTCGCGGGGCTCCTATTTCTGTTTGCAAGGTTTAAAGTAACCTAACATGAAGAGGATGGCGGGGTCTTTCAGACCCCGCCATCCTCTTCGAACCTAACCTGTCCGAGTCGGGGTGCCCCAAGTCCCGAGCTCGCTTCGCTCGCTCTTGTGTCCTTAGTCAAATTACTGATTACTACCCAACAAAGTAGCTAGACGGACTTCGGATGCAAGAGCGAGCGAAGCGAGCTCGAAACTTGGGGTACCCCGACTCGGACAGGTTAGGTTCGAAGAGGATGGCGGGGTCTGAAAGACCCCGCCATTCTCTTCGTGTTAGGTTACTTTAAACCTTGCAAACAGACATAGGAGCCCCGCGAAGCGGGGCTCCGTCGAGTTACCTTGTTAGAACATTCGATAATCTGTATTTCGATATTTAGATCTTTCGATGTAACTTTTGTAGATATTTAGATTTTAGATATATTGGACGTAGATCATGTAATCATTCGATATTTTAAACTTTCGATATTTTAATTTTCGATTTTATGGTCATTCGATATTTTCATTTTCGATATTCTGAACATCGATATTTTAAGCGTAGATATTTTAATCTTCGATATTCAAATGTGTACCCCATAAACGATCGTATACCTACCGAACAATACGTCACCTATTAACTGATTAAGTCCAATCACATTATAGAGTATGGGTTAACGATAATAATCTAATTAAGTTTAACTTCGTGACATAAATTGTATGAAGGACTTAGTGACTACGTGTTACTGTTATTTTATAATCCCCAGGGTTGATTTTGATACAATACAAGAGGCCTTACCACGAGCTCTTAACGCGATCCAGTTTAGACTGTGGGAAAGAGACAGAGCTATACGTGTCGTCTAGCGCCATCTCTTTCCCTTAGCTCGTGGTAAGGCCTCAGGTTTGTAAAAGTTTATGATACCTACCCACCATCAATAGTCTTGTGTGTAATTAACTTTAATTATTCCCGAGGGGTATTAAGCCACTCAAAGGGAGAGTCACTTTAGCTTTTTCTTTGGGATATGCAACCTACACATGGTGCCTGAAGATGGTGGTGACTATTCTCAATAATATCGACTGCTTTTAAAAAAAAAATGTACTAACCGGCTGACACCCATCACGGCACGTACGAACAGTAGCTTCGAACACTAAGAAGTTAGACTCAGGTATTTTGAATGCATTGAATCTTGCTTCCAGAGAATCTCCGTTACGACCCTTGTCTAATTCAGGGAACACATCGGGATCGACTGGGCATCTGGAAATTATAAAATTGATGATGATTGATATGACCAGAAATAAAACTGCTGAAGTAATAAAAAAAGTTGATGCATTAGCTTAACTTAATGATGAAATTCCAAATGTAATAGCCATTAGCCTAGGAGAGCAATAAACTAAGCTACAGTGGAAACTGTGGAGCAAAAGTCAAAACAAACACTTAAATATGAACCACTTACCCAACACGGTCAATTAGTTGAACTGATCTTCCTGAATAAGGATCCCTAGCAATCACATTCGTGGCAAATATGTCCGTCGCATAATTGTATCCATCTTGGGCTTCCAACCTGAACGTCAGTGGGTCCCCAACAGCTATGGTAGTAGTCGGTCTACCCTGGTACAGGATCATCAGACGAACCTTGGAGTTCAAGGAGCTTTCTTCAGGCAGATATTCAATGGGTATCGGACTGCCAGACCTGTCGACCAAATCATACCCGAGACTACGGTTAGATTCGAAGATACACTTTCTTGGTTACTGTTACTGACTTTGAATGAATTTCGAAAAATAATATTGAAAAGTAAACATTGAAAGTTGAATTCAAAAAACGGATTCATTCAAAGTCGGCCGTTAGTAGCTGTTAGTTATAACAGCACTCAAAACCAACATTCAGCTAACTAAATAAACCAGTGTTAATGTCTACATTCCAGTAATTCCAATAAATGCAACATATCAAGGAAAATCTGGCAAAACAAAAACACATCGCGCTTTGGAACACCCAGAAACTAAAAATGATTCTACAACTCTCCCAAAATACACCACCAATAAAAACAAAATGTTTCAGCGAAGTTATAAATGTTTAGGAAAACCTCTGAAACACACGATCATGTAAACTAATGCTTGTAAAGGAAAATTTCAGAAGCGAACTCATGAAAACACGCAAAAATCTGTTACAATGTTAATTTTCAAGATTTGCGTCTATTTCATAACATAAAAAAGAATCCCAAAAATAATGTGGGCAGTTCGTTTAGCGGTCTAATGAAGCTAATTTTTTTTCCACAGTCTTTTTCAATGGCTTAAACAATAAACAATAACCTCTATTATCAAATAGACACAAATTGGTTATCGATAACACGATTCTCACCCGGCGCCGATGTAATTGGACGTGACTACAGCCTCTGCCGGGCCCCTGAACAGGCAGGTTAGGTTGAAGCGTTTGTCACGTGAAGTTTGCACGTTGTCGCTAAATTGGACTACTACGATGTTTGTCATTGTATCTCCATACTGAAAGAGAAGCAATAAAGTTATTTTAATCAATAAAAAATCAGAATAATGACATGCTCAATCTAAAAAAAGAATCTTCCAAAAATCTTCTTATAATGCTGTCTGCATTGCGAATTCGCAAAAAAATATTTATTTCTGTGCATTGCTAAGCAAAGCGGAACAAAAAAGATGAAACTGTACTTTGTCCACAAATTACTCTTTAATTTCACCAATTGAAATCTCACCAAGATTAACAATAATACAAACCCGCTGCGTTCCACATTCAGGATATCCATGTGCTCCAGTGATGCGCAATACATTGACTACGCCACCATTACCGCGGAAGAAGCAACGGTCATAGAAGCCATAAGTATACATGCGACCGTAGAACCCTTCAGGAAGTCGAAGAGTGAACTCCATGCCATCTTCGTTGCATACTTGGGATACTAGAAGGGAAAGACAGGTATGCAAGAGGTTAAATATAGACTCGTCGGTCGTTGGTGAATTTTGTACTTGATTTTGTTTTTGTACTATGTTTAAAGCTGACTTTTTTATTTAAATACATTTCTGTTATGTGGCTTCTAGAATCATAGGTATATTTAATTCAAAGTAACAGATTGCGCGTTGTGTCACTAACATCGTATAGACGTAATAGGTAGGTACCTATCTTACTGACCATCCAAACAATCATCAGCCATCCTTCCAAGAGCTCGTTCATAGAAATCATATTCGTTAGCCGTATTATCGAAATGCGCAGGATTGGCAGCATCTAGCTCCCGAGTATCTCGATCGCTCAGTTCGCAATTATCGCGAGGTTCCCCTGCGTACGCGCCGTCTACGCCCCTGTCAACGAAATGCGGGTCAGTAATGCTGGCGCTATATCTAGCATGGTTACATCACAACAAGTTTACTTACCGATAGTTGAACGACCGACAGATGAAGTCTCTGGCCTCTATACACTCACGTTGGCAATGCGCCAAGGATTGTGCAGTTGTGAATCGGCGAACATATCTCCTTTGCATTCGTTGTCTGCCTACTTGTCTGAAGCTGTCCTCTTCACATCGGGATCCTTGCCACGGTCTTTGTCCAACTGGAGGCCTGCCTAGTGGCCCGCCTAATCCATTTCCAACTATTGGGTCTCCAATAGGACCTCTGATAGGGAGGCCACCGATGGGACCACCTACAGGACCGTCTATAGGACCACCCAGACCGTTAATAGGTGGTCCTACTGGTCCTATTGGAACATCAGGTTCATATACAGGTCGACCGCCATAGCCAGGTCCACCGCCACCATATACAGGTCCACCTAATCAAAAAATAAAATTTAGCTAAACTCATATAAGAATTAAAGAAAGCTTTTAAGTAACTAATTTGTACCTAAGGGTCGTTCAACGGGTCCAGGTGGTGGATAAGTGCCACGGTATCCATTTGGTCGCTCAATGGGTCGCCTTACGCCGAAAGTTGGCCTGGGCTCCACTGGATATCTGTTCATTTGGGTTGAATGAGTCAATACAGTTGTAAACATGAATGTGAACCCACACAATATTTCTTTCTATCTTTACCTGTCTGTGCCAGGTCGAATCCCTCTGTCGGGGAAGCGCTCAGGTCCAACGTAATCCTGGACCATAGTAACCACCACGTCCGTAGCCTGCTGTAAAAACCGCTCACTCATGTTATCACGAACAATAGTCATTCTTATTTCTAACTACACACTAATACAATAATTATGGTTATGTGCTCACCAGGATATGATGATCCGGTCGGCGGATACTTGTTATACATATCCGGGTATCGGTCCCCGCCCAGCGGTACAGGGTCTCGGTTCACGCCAACTGGGTACCTACTGAACGGGTACCGTCCCCAATCGTTAGTTCCTGGGTATCGGTCCTGATCAAATCGTTCAGGATACCGGCTAGGCATCCACCCCGGTCTGGACGGGTATCGTGCCCCACTGCCTCGATTCGGGTATCTTTCTGGGTATCTATCTTGTGGATATCTTTCTGGGTATACGTCGATGGGGTATCGGCTTATAGGATATCTGTCAACTGGATACCTTCCGATTTCGTTAGTAGTAGGATAATCGTAGAGTGGTGGTGGGTATCGTCCGCCGTCAACTGGGTAGCGATCACCACCGGGAATAGGATATCTTCCACTGCCTGAAGGGTATCTATCAACTGCAGGTCCTAGTCCTGGACCAACCCCAGGTGGGTAACGATCTACTGGTTGCGGGTATCGATCAATGCCAGCGGGATAGCGGTCGACGCCTGGTGGATATCGGTCTGCGCCACCTGGGTATCGGTCCGCACCAGCTGGGTAACGATCGGGTCCAACGGGATATCGGTCGGGACCAACTGGATATCGGTCAGGACCAGACGGGTACCGATCAATGCCAGGTGGATAGCGATCGATGCCTGATGGGTACCGATCAGAAGGGTATCGATCTGCAACACCAGGGGGGTATCTATCGGACGGGTAGCGGTCTGATCCGGTTGGGTATCGATCGTCGGGATAGCGGTCATCGGGACCGGCCGGATACCGGTCATCGGGGTACCGGTCCGGTCGACGGTCACTATACCGGTCATCATCGGGGTAACGGTCGTCATCCGGATAGCGGTCTACACCTGGTGGGTAGCGGTCCCGGTCGCCTCCATTACTACCACCTTGAAATCAAAAATTTGGATTAGTAAAAGTTTTTTTGAGATTTAGATAATTGGGTTTAGCATGCGATCAAACATCTATGCTACGGCTAACTACTTGCTACTAATGTCTATGGATAACTAACTACGATTACCTTGCAAGTTCAGCATGCTGATAATAAATCAATCCTAGAAATAACAAAACAATATCTACCCAGTAGTTTACCTACTTACATAAATAATAATTGTAACAACATCTAACACACAACGTAAACTCACCTTACGATACAACTTTATATCTAGAAATTACACAAAATCTACGAAAACTACAACAAATCTACGGTTTATCAAAAGATGCATTTTTCCTGAACCCGATCATGTTTCTACTGTATTTTGATTACCCAGTGGTTGTTGAATGTTATCAACTGTTGACAATAATTTGCGAACAGTTTTCAAGTTTGGTAAGATGATTCAATTTTCAGACTTCAATCCATAACATTAATTTTTCATAACATAATCTTTTACACTAACCCATTCGTTGCGGCAGACGCCTATCGGCGTCTTTTTATTTCATATTCAGGTGCGGAGGACGCCTATCGGCGTTTTTTTACAATTCTTTATATCTTGGCAAAAACCAGCCTAAAAAGTAAAATTTTGCAATATATGCTATTTTTTTTTTGAATGCACAAAGTATTGCTCACAGTTTCCGGATTTTTAACTATAAAAAAAAATGCGAAATCCTTTCTAGGTGCTGAAGACGCCTATGGGCGTTTTCCAGGATTTAACAACCTAGGATTCTTAATATATTTTGTGAATTATTACTTTTCTATAATAAAGGTATTTTTAGCGAACACTTACATCGCATAATTTTTATTTCCTATTTTGCATTGGTTTTACGAGTTAGGTATGACTTTTAATGACATAAAATTGTGTAGGGTATATTTACATAAGTATAAATTCAATAAAACTTAATAAGACTTTACCGATAACAACACTGAACTGAACTGAAGTCTTACCGATGTGGAATTTAGTTCAAATTTTTCTCTTAGCTAATCCCGAACCGGTCAGTACACAGATTAAAGTTAACCTTTCTAATTTGAAGTTAAGGTTCACTTTCGTTTGAAAAGTAGGTAGTTTGCACTAAATGACGGTTAATATTTTTTTAATACAGTTGCTCAAAAAGTGGCGTATTGCAGGGACGTATAGCGTGCGGGATGTGAATACACACCATTGCTTTTTTTTAATTCCCGAACTCGTGCGTTCTCTTTCCCAACTTTCAAAATAATGTTTTATTATTATAGTTGTGGAATATATTAATGTCTATTTAAAAATAAAAACCAACCATGAAGTTTTTGTGATTCATACAAATAAGTATATTTCTAAAAAGAAGCTATTATCAATATCAGATTTAATGATTTAGTTGAATAATAAATAGTGGTATTGTAAAAGTAAGAAAATGTTTACCACCTCTGATATTAACCTTTTGTTTTTTTTGTTTAAACGTAAGAATTATTAATCATTTTGAAAAGTGCTGAAAACGCCCATCGGCGTTTTATATTATCCATTTGAGGTGCTGAGGACGCCCATCGGCGTCATAGACGAAAACCGCCCCGCACCTGACATATAAAGTTATTTTTCTCTGCCGCAATGAATGGGCTAACACAATCATAACCGGTGAATTGGTAGTAAAACATTCAATAGCGTTTAAAATTTTAGATACCAGTATCAAGGAAAACAGGCATTATCTCATGGTGATGAACACTTTCTTAAGTTGTAGTAGTCAAGACCTCTCCAAATGTGTCCTCCATTAATCGATGCCTTTCATACAATGCATTAATCATAATTTTTAGTTGTTACAAATCTACTATTTTTGTAACGTTCATCAACCACTAGGATTCTACTCAACCCCAGTCCTCTCTATCATGCATCGAACCTGTGGAAGTGGCGGGCCGGCCCCCCCAATTGCCCTGAGAACCAGTCCCAGGAGTCCCAGCTTCTGCCTCACCCGCAACTAGCTGATCTGAATACCCAAATCATGACATCAATATGAGTGATCTTCCAAAGATTTGGTTATACTTACGGTGTAGAATCATTTATAAGTTTGTGGATTTTTCTTAGAAGTCAAGAAATCTAACAATTATGGATGTTATGATAATGATTCTTAGCACAACTTTAAAATATGATAAGAAGCATTAAGTTATAGTACATTACTGCCGCGGCCTATAATGGCTACTTTGCTGGTCGCGCTGATGATGGCCGACAGCGCAGCCTAGCGCAGCTCCAGGCCGACACAGCGCGGTCAGCATGCAGCACTTGATGGACGAGCTGAGATAAAGGCCGAGGCCGTAGGTCAAGGCCTTTACAGCGAGGACAGCAAGGGCTGTGATGATGGCCAAGCTGGAAGGCCTAGAGCGTAGCTAGGCTAGCTCGAGGCAATCATAGCGTGACCAGCGAAGAGTCATAATGGGCCAAGGCTTGTATAGTGCTTTACTCAAAAATGCAAGTACCTAACCTACATAAAACCAGCAAGTGATTTAAATAAAATACATATATGTATTAACTAGAAAATTAATTAAAATAACAATATGAAAAGTACAGTTACTAAAATTCAACACCGGGTTTCCGGGTTTCATATTACTTACTAACAGTTTGCGATAATTTTAATGCGGTGTTTGACTGTTAGGTATATTTTCTTCACTTACATAAAGCAAAAAAAAAGTCACTAAATAAAAATTAAAATTTCGCTGAACCGCGCTTTTGTTACTTCTTTGTATTTTTTTTTAAATATGGAATACAATCTTTTTGTGCCTACCTCTTTATATACAAACAGCTGTGTTTTAAATAGAATCTTTTTGCATTTGTTTTTTTAAAACGTTGAAACGTCAAAATAGCGGCCGGCAATGTTTTGCCGACCTGTAGAGCGGCCAGCAAAAACATTGCTGGCCGCTCCTTGAAACACTCCGGCAAAGGCGACTTTGCTCAAACAAGGTTGTCAAAATAATTACCACATTACATGCATTTTTGAGTAAATGTTTTTTATTTATCAACTTATCGTCGAGTATGGTTTTTATGGGTTTTTAACTGTTCGTACCCTAGTTTACATAGAAATAAAGGACCTAAGCCTCTGTCATGCTTGCCTTTTTTCTATTTCTTTCTTCTTGTTCTTCTTTTAAAACCCGTAGCCAAGTAGACAAACTTCATATTTGTCTAGAAATCTACTCTAATAAGGTAGATAAAGAAAATCTATTTGTGGACACTGAAAGGTCAATGTCGGGTGATTCTCAACTGCGTTGTTGAGGCAATTGACTGACTGGCTATTAAAGGGTGTCAAACACTAAGTAATTGATGACTTGATTCATGAAAAACAAAACATTGCTTGAAAGAATTTGTACAAGGAACAATTTCTTCATTCTGTATGGTTCAAACTTAGCTCAGAAAAAAAAACTCTGAAGTGATGTAGCTATTACAATGAAAAAATCGGCAATGTTGCAAAACATAGACAATTGTGACTCAAGTCTTGATGATTTGTCGGACGATTGACCTCCCAACTAAATACACACATTAAAAAAAGTACAGTGGATTGTCAAGCATATTGGTAACCCTAATAGCTCCTAATAATAACCTGTCCTACGCTGTGCTCAGTTCTATTAATCCCAATTTGTACTGATATGTTGATAGGTTTCTTCCTTCCAGTCTTTCACAAGTGCAATACGTCATACGTCGTCTAAACATTCTCATGTGATGTGCAGTTGTGCATGACCTAGATTGACTAGGTTTACGACGCAGATTACTGCTCGTTTAGAAGCACTTTGTATTGCTCTGTTGCTCACTTGACATTTTGAAAGATTATCGTCATTGTTAGTTCCCATATTATTATGGAAATTAGAATTTTCGCTACATATTTTGTGTATTAATTTAACATCGACCAAAAAGCTATATTTACCGTTGGAAGTGGAGTTATGTCTCCAAACAATCACAATTCATTCGGGATGATAATTTTCCTGAATTCTAACGAATTAAACATCAACAATGCGAACCCAAACGATACTCACGCATCAAATTTTCATAATAATCGAAATCGGGATCGTAAAGCAGTCGCATGCCATCCTTCTGATTGTATCTGCTCAGTCGGCATGTCCTGGCGCGGTCGCTGTACACCGCCGACCTGCGACAAACAACAATGCTCTAAACGTTGCTGCATGATGTTGAATTGCCCACACGCACGCAATCGTACAACGAACTTGTCACACCTTATCTCAACATGTATTTGTCACACATAAAACTAAACAGATAAATTATGAACTGTTTTTAGTTTGCCGAAGACCAATATAATGTTTTTGTTTTTATAGGTCAGATTTTGTTATGATTGGTTATCTTAGCTATATGGGAGCCTATTGCCGATAAACCTGTCGTTATTGAGGTTTGCTCAAAATTACAATAGTGTTACTTTTATATTTTTATCTCTAAAGTCGACAGTTGGAATGTTAGGGACAATATCAGTCGGAGTTACAAAACGGCCTTTTATGGTCGAAAAGTTATGTAAATATATGGGCGTAAATTGAAAAGAGATGACATGCGCATTTCGAAATCGTGTTCAAACGACACAGTGACATGATTCGCTACATTACCTGCACTGGAAGCTAGTCTGCCTCAAACATTCGTCCAAACACTCGCTGAGCGAGCGCCCGGTGATCTCTGAATGGAACTCTCCGGTGATCCGGCTGTTCCGGTACCTCTGGAATGCCGTGTCCGGTCGACGTCCGGGAGAAAACAGATGTGACGTCACACTGTTGTCCGGGTACTCCGTGCCGCGAGCTGTCACCCGATGAGAGACTGATCATAATCGTGAGAAAAACCTTAATGTGGTTTCATGCATCGTTAATTCAGGAATTTTAGAATGTTAATTGCCAAGCATTGAACTCTTGAAAAAAGCGTAGTAAAAATTAAATAAAGATAATTATATTAGCGGTTTTCATAGGCAAACAAACGATCACGATAATACTCACGATTGTCCAGACAAACAAGGTCGTAGAAGTGATGGGTGGGAGATGCGCTGACAGTCACGTCGTCTTTTTGCGACACCGAGTCTTCTTCGGAGAGAACACATTGGCGAGTCATAGCGTCATGCTCGATCGAGCGGCAGAAATATCTAAAAAAATTTCGTATGTATGTGAGTCAGTCCACGTTGCACCACGTGAAAGTAAAATAAAACTGTCACTTACTTTTCTGCCCGAACACACATTGCCTGGCATTCATCGAGAGTCATGTTCGAGAAAACATCAGCTTCGAACGGTCCGCCGAGACGCTTGTTTTCTTCTTTGATGAAAACTGCAAGTCCATCGCAGCGACGTTCCGCTAAAATGTTACTTAGTTATTAGCGAGGTCCCGACAGAGAATGTTGTAGAAAGTCTGCGGAAAATACTTACCATTCAAACAAGTATTTTCCAAATAGTCAGCATTATGGTCATCCTCCAACAATTCTGGATGAGTCCTTCTAGTAAATCTGCTCAGCGAGCACGTCCTCAAAGCAGAGTCAAAAGTGGCAGAACGGCAAACAAAACTGAATTCTCCCAGGCATTTATCTTCGCATTCCGTCCGGTTAGCAACCATGATTTCTTTGAGATCAGAAGGTGGAAGTTTGAGTCGTTTACGAGCGTGGCGTTCAAAAACATACCGACGGGATGGGCATTCACGTTCCGGGCGATTCGCTAAAACAATGAAGATGGTAATAACCATTGTATAGATTATAATTCTAAACAACTAGCGATGAGTAGGATAAATATAATCTTTTTAACTCACATGTTAGACAGATCTCATTAAAGTGAACGCTGTTAGGTACAATCATAAGAGTTCCGATGCCCTCCGGCGCGGCTTGCTCCCGCGTCAAATAACAGGTAGACTCTTCATATTCTGGTTCAGGGCTAAATGCAGCTATTCGGGCTCCTGGTTGGAAGTCTATGGAGTTGCAAGTCCTAACGAGGCTGTTTCCAGAACGGTCACGCAAGCATAGGTCCTGGCATTTCTCCAAGACACGGAAAGGTGGCGCCGTCTCGCGTACCTATGTTAATGAGGAATGAATAATGCAAACTTTATGATGTTTTGACTGTTTCAATTCGTGCCACGGTTTGTTTGTCAACACCTACATAAACTACGAACTTATTTGATAAACACGCATGTTATGTATGTTCGTATCAGGCGATTGAATAATAAATCCTTGGGGGATAAAGCCAATAATCTAATTCAAGGTCCAAGAAGCTAGATTTACGTTGGTCTTTTGTTTTATACTTACGACGTCATCATCAAATCCGTGCAACTGTTGATTCGGCAGTCTCTCATACATGACTCGTCCCATTCCTTGGTTGCATGTCGTTTGAGCTGGAGACAATGCGTTTTATTTTTAGAACATGCTTCAACATCAATGTGTCTGAGTTTATAAACAGAGAGTTAATGTTATCCAATGTTGTTTAAACACTTGTCTTCAAATAGCCGGATACATAATCTTAATTCACATTGTGTTATGCAAATTGATTTAACAACTGTTTGACTTACTGAATCTAGAATCTATAAGTGTCTTTTTTGTAACTTATACATAACTTATAAGATTATATTTATAGAGGTTTGCAAGTTGTTTCATTTACTCGTCTTCACTCAAGTATCGATTGATTCTTCCGTGTTTAATGTTTACTGTTGTTGTTCAGGAGTCTTTCAAGTGACTGATACAAATACATATTATTATACACGGAAACGGAAATCATTGATGAGTATCTTTGTTTACCATTGAAAACAAAACAAAATGCTCAGATAGATGATTGGGTATGTTGATAGGATGAATAAAATACCGTAACATACGACTAACAAAGGTACAAGGCAAATGAACGTGAGTGGAAACACCGGGAGGGGTCGCCCTGAAGGACATACACATGATCTCATTGGTGATGTTCTTCAAAGAGGTCATGCGTTAAGTACTCACAAACCATATATGCATGATCAGTGGTAATCTGTGATGTTCACAAGCTCAGTTCAAGGGAACAAGCGCACAATCGAATTCATTTTCAAAGTAAATCATCGTAGATTCTGGACTACTTAGTTCATATAAAATTCTCATAATTAACATCTGAAATCCGAATGTAGTGTCACGTTGATAATCCGAGATGATGTACTTATAAGAAATGAGTTTCATAGTGCACTCACTTTGGTGAAATGAGCTCGTAACGTTACGCAAGCGACAATCGCTAACGTTCAGCAGTCGCTAATACATTTTCAATGGGGGTATTATCCCCATTGCATAATGTTGAAAATCAATCAAAGATTACAGATCGTTTTCGTTTGTTTCGCTCGCAATTGCTCAGCAGTCTTCGCTAGATTTTCAATTTTTTTTTGTCTTCTCTAGATTTTCAATTTATTTTTTCCATTTGGCTACAGGCTCAGATGTATAAACGTAGACATTACAAATGGAGTCGTTAAGTGGAGCAGGGGAGGTAAGAGCATTACAGGACGATGGCATATTGTCTCCCTAATCTCGTGAAAAAAAGGAGAGAATAAATGTATGTAATTGTTTTGTGGATCTTACCATTAGCCATGGTGAGCATAGTGAGCGCAGTGAAGGCGTGCATGACACTCGCCCCCCGGGGCTTCATCTTCTATCTCTGTGGTCCCACCGCGTCACCGACCACACATATGGTCACCTGCAATATTATAAAATTATTAACTTCTACATATTAATAAACTTTTCTTCTACGTAGCACGTGAAATTCCGTTTCTAAAGTAGTAGTATTTTGAATGTTAAATTAAACTTCAGAAAAATCAGATCTGCAGAGATCTTCTCAATGGATCAGATTTATGATTTCAGAAGATTCAGAAATGTAAATTATTAAGAAAAGATTATTGAGCTCGTCTAAAGGCGCATCCATACATGCCCGGCGGCACGGCTGGCGGCATGGCCGGCGGCCGTGCCGCCGGCATTTGCCGCAAAAACTTACCGTCTTGTCTTTGTTTCTTCAAGGCGGTCTGAAACCCCGGCGGCATAAGCCGGCGGCATGTGTGGATGCACCTTTATATGAAACAATTATTATTAATCTACCGATTTTTACACTATTTAAGATTGAGAAGCATCAAGCAATATCTATTAATCTATAATTGGGAGTTCTGTAGTATCTTCAGTAAATTATAATCAAATTATCGAAAACATTAAGATTGTGTCGAAAATCAGAAGCCGGTCCTCCATTGTCTTCGGTTTGTGAGTATTATGTATGTTTAAATCATAAGTCATTCAAATCCAGTGCAGCTTCATTCTTCGGTCAAAACAAATCGCTAATGATTTTGTCTTGACAATTCAGTTACCCATTTGGTAAAATCATCATTTCGCAAACCGATAATCGCTTGACACATGACAATCGAGAGCAAGGTTGGACAGAACAAAAATGATGTTGAGAGCAAAAGGTTCATTTTATAATGCCAGCCTTCATAGAGGAAATTATGGTGGTCATCTACATGGGGCCGTGCGTGTGATGATTGCAGTGTACATAGATCTAAATTATGACGTTTCTGAGCGTAAACAGGATCTATGTATATCACTGTAGGTATGTAGGTTGATAAGTGTGGTCTGGCGCCTATTTTATTTGAACGTTGATTGGATTTAGTGTCTGGTAAGTGTCTTGTTACAGGACTGTTGTGTCAGAGTTATTTTGGGTTAAATTATATTATTCTGTATCCCAAAATACTGTCTCGTGTATGGGACTTAGTTAGTTGGAGTAATAACATTGCTGGAAGCCCTTTTCGTAGTGATCTATAACAAAATCTCATTTCATTTACCTGAAAAACTGTCGTTAGGAACAATAATTATGATATTATCATGTAAATAAAGACATAAGTGACAACAAAGACTTGTCTATTAAAGGATCACAGTGAATTATTTGTAGAACAAAGACAAAACATTTGCTCAATACCTCAACTAAACAAATGTTTTTCACCACAATAACATGTTTTCAACGTACATTATTATCAGATCATTCGTCATCTATGATTCTGGACTCAATTTCTAGGACCGTCTTAGATTCTGCGTGCATCCTTATTTATCACTTTATATTGATCTGACATCAATTCTTAACGGATTGAGTACACATGACTGATGCATGGCAACAACGTATCAATGTTCAATAGATCTATTGGAATTTCCATTGCATCAAATAGGTAAATACATTTTGTCAGAATTTTGTATGACGAGCATATCTATATGTATTTCATCAAGATCAGGTTTTGTGACAGCCAGAATCTACCTATACATTTTTATTGTGTAAGACCTTGGATAAACACAGACCTTTCGATATTCTCGTACATCGAAGCAATATTGCAGTCAATGACAGGTCATAATAATAACACATGGTCATATACCTCACAACTGCTAGTCATCAGCAGCCTTAACAAGCATAAACCCAATACTGTTTTCGAACAATACAGGCTTATTTATAACATTCGCAACTATCGGAGCACGAAGTGTTGGGCTATAACTAGTCATATACAAAACCCATGCATCACTACTCTTTGTACTTTAACAGTACTGTTCGCTTTATCGATGGCAACCATTTTGAAATGGATACTGACATCGACACCGTTATTTTGCGCACACCCGTGAAATAGATGCAATTAATTGTATTCATATAAAATGTTGCAAAATATTTCAATTGGTTAGATTTTACTGGAAATTTTATGTTTGACCTGTTTTGGTGGCTTTTGTACCTACTCTTGTTGGGTTAATGTCACTATCGGAAAAATGGACAGTCAGTTTCTAATCAATTGCATCGAAAGAGTAACCATCAGCAATACTGTTCTCACCCTTGAGAATAACAATGAACTCTGAATGAAAATTTTATATTTAATTTTAATTACGTTTGGTTTTGTTCAAAATTGTATCTGCCAATTCCAATGACACATTTTTGATAATTACGAGTATACCTAGTACTTTTGCTGCACGATGCATTAAAAATGAGAGCTTGATTGTTATTCTTCTATTTACTAGTTATTAAGGAACAGTTAGTTTTTTCAAATAGAAGGTAAATCATTTCATTGTAATCCTCACTCATTGCTGTTATAAATAGAAAATATTACGAAACAAGGTGTGTAAACAAATTAAGTACATCATTGTCTAGACAATAAACACAAACATTATTATCAATTATTCTGTTGTTGTATTTAATTGGTCCATGCTTATTATATCAGTTTCCTACAGTTTTTCCTTCCTCTACAAAAGGTAATTTATGAATAAGTACGAATTTAGTGTGATATGCGAATGAAAACAATGTTAATAATATAATAATCATTAGTTAAGAGCAAAAACAAGGCACAACATTGATTAATGGTGTTTTAACTGCGCAGTACCTATAACTAACTCATTGGTATTTTTCTCAAGTTTACCGTATACCAATGTATCGGAAGAGGTTGGGATTTCAATAGGATCTGAAAAGAAGTACGTATCGGGCTAGGTATTTTCGATGTTTCAATGTTATTTAGGTCTTTAATTGAACGTAATTTTTGAGATCAATAAACTTCTGCAATCTTCCTTTAGAATGCAGAACTTTATTGCTTTCAAAAACTAAGAGATGCAAATATAGGTGTAAAACGCTTATCGGTCACATCACGGTTTCTCTCGCATGTCTAATAAAAACCCTCAGTACCTCTAAATTCGCAAGTATCAAAATGTAGGTAGTGTAGGTAGAATCTGCCAGTTAGTACTAGCAACATAATGAACCTCGAATCTACATGACAATGCCAGGCCGAAGGTTTGGACTATGAAAATTTTGGTGTTTCCAAAAAAAATGTGCCGATGGAAAGCGGATGCTGGCGTCCGGTTCATTGTGTTCCGACCGATGTCCTCGTCGGGCCAATTGGCCAAATGACGTAGCATCCAAATTTTGATACAGTTATCTTTACCATGAAATCACTGTCTGGCTGTTTGCAGAATGGGATCGATGGATTTTGAATAGGTTTCGCCTTTGTTAGTGTTATTAGGCATAATTTTGTACTTTTACCGATAAGTTCATGTATTTCTGTGAATCATACAAAGGCTTCTGTATTTTTGGATAGGTATATAAACAGGCAAAGTAGTGCTTAAGTTGGATATTTTGCGAACACCGCTATTATATAGTTATGGGCCCAGCATAATCCCTGGGATACTCCATTTGGTAATAAATGTACCGAAAGTATATGAATTCTAGCCTTTGCCACTTGTTAAAATATGATAAAAATATGAATGGCAAGAATGTCAAAGTACCCGTACTACTATTGTGAGGGATGGATAACATTATCAGTTTACCATGATTCACCGAGTCGAATGTCTTAAAAAGGTCCCAACATTTTTGAACAAAATATACCTACATATAGCAGTCAGGCCTTTGATAAAAAAAATAAAAGCTAAGCAATTAACCTATTTTAGTGAAAGTCCACTGCTTTGTTCGTAAACGATTCCTCAAATTCAAAGCGACGACAATACAATGAGGGACGATCACTGATATAATACAAATAGTACACTTTTCACGGAAACCAATCACGCGCAACGAAATAGTGTGGAAAATGTTCGAGTTACCTACCATTGAAGGGCCTGGCTTGGGCTGGGCTGGGTTAGGATGGGCTCGTGGGAAACTATGACGCAAGGGCTTGCATTATGGAGTCATGGAGACACCTTCCTGGATTATAAATCCCATTCCCAAATTTCGGAATAGAAGAATAGGATACCCCGGTTTACCAAAACTTGTGAAAAAATTGAGTGAATCAACAGCTGAATCTATTTGTCATTTTTTCGTGGGAAAAATTCCATCCTTTGTTTACGTTCAAGGCTGAAAAGGATGACATTAAATCTATGTTAACAAAAAAAAATATGACTACCGCATTATAGTGTAGGCTATTTCCCTGTATTTCAGTTGCAGTAGTATTTTTATTTACAAGTAAGGTAGGTGAACCAAGGAAGGCCACACTAACAAATAAACAGTTATTATTCGTTTATTTACTAAACAAATAAAACTAACAAATATTGTAGTAATACTTTGATTTATTACTTATCATAAGACCACTTTTTTGAATTGCAGATTTAATCAATATTAATTAGACATAAGTTTTATTGAACTCTACCAAATGGCCTAACTAGGAACAGGGGCTTCTATGAAGGCCATCGTAATAAATAGGTTATTTAACACTAAAAGTTACTGTTATTAAATCTACGTTAAAAAGAAGTGGTTTATATGATTGTTATATAATAAAACAAAGAATCACTTTAACATTTGTTAGTTTAATTTATGCAATAAATGAATTAATAATAACTGTTTATTTATGAGAGTGGCCTTCCATGGTACACCACCTTAATTTTACGTTGTCTATTCCCGATATCCAAGAAGCGAGGGCCTGTTACGTACTACCAAAATAATAGCGCGAGCGATTCGCGGCTGCGTCTGTGATTTTCAGTTGGATGGATCTTTGTAAACGGAAGGAATTTGTCATCACATGGCAATAACTACGAAATTTTAATAATTGGCCTTCGAAGGAGCATGGCCTTCCATGGTCCACCCACCTTATAGTTATTCACTATTGTGCAATAAGATAATCCGGCCTCAATTTTCAGCGAAATTGTAGTTTCGGGATTTCCCCAAGACTTGTTTCTAAGTGCTTTCTGATTAGTTAGTATCACTTTATTTGCTTTGGTACTTTGGCTATCTTTAGCCAATCACGCAGGTTCAGACGAGTGCTTGTTGACATTTCCCTAAAAGCATGATATCCTTTTTATGGTCTCACGTTATGCATTTTTGATAATCACGAAATAGATTGTGAAATCTGGTATTTAGATATACTGTACCTACACGTTTATGTGTCTAAGAGTAGGTGATTAAGAAAACTGATCCAGTTCTACTGGTTTTCGGAAAGACAAGTAAGTCTGTCTACTTCTGACAATTACTTATTATAGAATCCATGCTTATATTTAAATTATGTACAGCTTCGTTTATTTGGAAATATGTAAGTATTATGACCATGGGAAGCCCTCAGGTTAATTGGATCAACGATCTTCGTAATGAATCAAAGACAAATATTTTGAACATTTGTCTAGTTTAGGTAGATGTCTAACCGTCATCGACGTACAAATATTAAAGTGCATATTTCACGCATGCTGTTTATAAAAACAAAAATGTTATAAAATATAAAAATGATAAAAGTTTCATAAAATGCATGATTATGAGTAGCAGGTGATCGGGTGCAATGGCGTGTGGTTGGAGAAGTCTTTGTCCAGCAGTGAACTATTATATTATAATAGGATGACGATGAAAATGACCATGGATTGTGAGATATAGCTTTTAAAGTATACAGACAATAATAGCCCCGAGATCCCCTAATTATTCTACAAGATATTAATTAATTTGCTCTTTCGTCGCCGATTTAAGCCAGATGTCCTTGTATACATTTGTTAACCTCATCTAAAATCCTAGATGTCTTGCCTTGTCTATATTTTAGTCTTAAAGAAAGGGCTTCTTCCTCAAGCTTCGTTCGGGTTTACTTAGATTTTGACTATCAATTCGCGTTGTACCTACTGTACTCTGCTCGTATAACATAATTCACTATCTATTCTATTCATCATTATGAACATTATTGTAATTTTTATAGGACAGTACTTTTTAGGTATGAAAGTGGTCCTCACTCGGGGTCTTTTTCAATAGGGCCAACACTGCGCTCATTTGGGGTGGATATCACGAGGTCTCCACGCCACACACTAAGATGCGCGATTAAAGGCCTTATTAGACCACCCAATTTTTAGGGACCCTAACCCTAACTAAGAGTGGTGTAATAAGACTTAGGGAGTTAGTGTCCCGAATAAGGTAAAGCGCTTATTACACAACCCGATATGAAGGGCCCTGCATCCAGGGTGGGCGTGTACCCTAGTTAGTGCAGTGCTTATTACCTTACCTTATTCGGGACACTAACTCCCTAAGTCTTATTACACCACTCTTAGTTAGGGTTAGGGTCCCTAAAAATTGGGTGGTCTAATAAGGCCTTAAGGTAATAAGCACTGCACTAACTAGGGTACACGCCCACCCTGGATGCAGGGCCCTTCATATCGGGTTGTGTAATAAGCGCTTTAGATGTGCTGACTGTGTATCATCAGCAATTAAAAACTCAAATCCACTCGTCATACTTATATTATAAAAATGACAAATTATATCTAAGGAACTATTGATTCGAATTGAAAAAACTTTTTTGTGGTGGATAATAAATTAATAATCCAACCATCGAGGAAGGCTATACAACATCACGTTATGCCCAATACGAAACGAGTAGTGGTTGAAAAAACCGCGGAAAAAGTTAGTTTATCATAAAAGTACGTATCAGTTTCTGTTTTACTTTCTAGTTTTATTGTAATAAAATTGTTATATTTAACACTGTTTAACTATCTGAATTTATATTATTATAACAACTAGATAAAGACGTGAAAAGCCAACGAGTAGAATTTTCTTTACTAAACATAAAATACTTATAAGAATCTTTGGTATTTGTGCTTGTAACAATTATTGTTGCCCTGGCAACATAATAATTATCTACGCATAATTTTCCATTCTATTTATTGACTTATAATAAATAATCACCGTAACAACAGGCTAGATACTAGTACTAGATAAGTAGGTAGGTAAGACTTGTTGCCAACCACTTGCCAACACGTAGACTCATCATAGATTTAAAATTTTTAAATAAGATCATTAATTAATTGAGAGTAGGTACAATCGACAAAGTTGAATCATGACCCATTTTGACAATAAATCGTTTGAATCTGTCAAATTGACAAAGATCAAAGTCGTTACCATGGATATATAGGTTTACGCGAATGTGGACCTAACTGAATTTGAATATCTGTAGGAAAATGAGCTTATGGTGGGTCATAATTCAACTTTGTCGATTGTACATCAATATGTAGCACTTGACAAAGATGCACTGTGGGTTGGTAAGTGCAAAATTATAAAAAAAGATGATCACTACTTTTAGCTTTTCAAAATATACTGGGCTCATGCGCACTACAATTAATATAATGAAGTACGGTGAAATGTTGCAGAAATGCAGAATCACTAATGTTGAATTTTCACGTACCAGGGTTCATATTCTGACGTCTTAAAGCCAGGCTTGTTTCAGTGAGTGAACGAGATGGCACTAGACGACTTGTATAGCTCTGTTTCTTTCACTCACTGGAACGACCCTGGTTTTAAGACGTCATAATTCGGCCGCTGTACTTTATAATAGTAATAATTATATTGATATTGTCAAAGGATTCCATAAAGGAGACATTAGAACTTATTTATTTCTGCCAGTCGACTATGCGTAGCGATAATCCTGTTTTTAGCAATCAATACAAAGCCATGATATCAAATCCTTGCCTAACCTGCGATTGTGGTGACCCACTTGCAGGTTAACCATAATGGGGTTGGGCTTACGTATACTTGGTGAGACAAATTGAAAAGGGTTTAAATCGATTCTCTACATTGGAATTTGATGGATTGCCCGTTTATATACTAGCTGCCACATGTCTTAAGTATTTAGTCTTACATTGTCTATGTATAACAGTGACGACTCGGTTTGCGCACTGGTCGAGTGCTACTCTAAGTGACGCGTGTGCGGGTTAGATTCCCGCACTAATTCCCGAAAACATATTTGTATAATCTAAAAGCAGTTTTCTGGGTCTGGGTGTTTGTGTATATGAGTTTTAATGTTTGTCCGCGCACCCCGAATACAGGAAAATTCCTAGAGTTAGGTAAAATAAAAAAAAATTAAGCAGACATAGCTGTTTTAACCAAATTGTTCACTGAATGGTCATCATCGTCTTCCTGCCCTTATCCTGGGCCTTCACCCATGTACTTGGGGTCAGTGCATGCAACAGGTTCTCTTCTTCCTTTCTCTTCTATCAGACGTCATAGCTAGTATCATTGAATTTACTCCTTTTTCTTTCATATCATTATATACACGGACCGGAAGAAGCAGCGTAGGCAGGCCTCCCACTAGGTGGACCGACGACATTGTGAGGGTCGCAGGCAACCGATGGATGCAAGTGGCGAATTGTAATTCGGCGTGCGGTCTAAGGGGGAGGCCTATGTTCAGCAGTGGACGTCTTCTGGCTGATGATGATGATTCCATATACATCCATCACACTTAAATGATGTAACGGTTCCCTACAGCTAAGCCCTTTGCCTTCAGTCAGTCTGTATGAAGTCGGTGCACGCTTGTTATAAAACAAGAAGCAATCTACATAATGTTTACTCGTGACTGTAAATTCTTTATCTTGCCTCTGCAAAACATGCTAAGCCTACTTCACAAGTGATCACGCATGTATCATTCATATCACGGCCTGATATCATCATAATATCACTATCTACTATAACCTTTAAATATTTGTAGTAAGTATTTTTGTACAGATAACAGCCAATATTTCAGATTATATTTACAATAAGATATCAAAACAAATCATCAAGGGAACTCTGTATTGGAAATAAATAGGTATAAACACTTATCTTTCTTTACATAATATCGTGAGAGGATGGTTGATAAATCGTTTAACTGCAATTTATTACATGAATCTGTAAAGCTTGTTTATAATGGCCAACATTGCTTCAAAAATATTGGCTTAGGATTTAATTAAGATTATACAGTAATGGTATGTTAAAATAATTATTTTAAAGGATTAATTTGCGGAATTAATGATTTCCGTTTTTAATTAATTATTTCGATTTCCGCAACGTTTTATGAGAGAAATGTAGTTTTGTATTTGGTTAAAAAAGTGAGAATTTCCTCATACGCGATATAATTAATAAAGCTACAACGAAGTGAAGTTACTTTTACTAATATTAATTTGTTGGTAACAAAAATGATGCTAAAGTGTAGCTAAAGTAGAAAGTTACTTCATATTTATAATAGGAAGTATTTCAAAATGTTGCTCAATGATAGGTACATATATAGTTTCGATGAAAATACACAATTTCAAGATCAATTTCTATACGATTTTCATGAGATAAAAGAGTAAGATAAAAATATTATTAAATTGGGTAATTTTGGGGAGGCTTCGCCACTCATCAAGTTGTTGTTCTTTACCATTGCTATATAAAAATGTATTATACAGTTCACAGGTTATTTTACCCGGATTTACAATGTATATTTACAATGATTGTTCGTTTCAATGCACGTGTGGGGCACGCACTGTGTTGCATAATGCGTCACACAACGCTGCGCCGGCGCCGCCCTAAGCACCCATGTTTTGTTATCATTTGTTAAACTTTCGAAGCAGTGAGTTTTATTGAATTTTATTGAAGTAATTAGTGAATATAAGTACTCAATAGCTTGAAGTATATTGACGAAAAATATATTACCTATTGGATCGTGTACCTAAATCTGGTAATAGTCTATATAGATGATGAGTATGAGCAGTTTTTAAAATATATTCATAAAAAATCTTTAACTCTTCAATTGATGATGGTACGTACATGCAAGTATATTAAAATAAACTCTGTGGTAATCTTATAATTATGTACTAAATACCAACTGACTAAGATAAAATTATCAACGGCTTCTGTAAACGAGGTTTGTTTAAACGTAAAATTGTTCAAAGTTTGCTTTTCTTTCCATACACACAGTTCCTGCACTAGTAATTTAATCCGCTAAGATCAAACATAAAATAATTATTCTTGAACATCTATTATAGAAAAAAATCGTCGTAGACACGCTACGCGCTACGCCAAGGCGAGGAACTTACTTGAGCTTTTCCGTCAAGGCGCCCTCTACGAGACGTAGCACTGCTTCGTAGCCGTAGCACTTCAGCCTTACGCACAAAGTCCAAGCAATCACGCTACACACGGTCGCTAAGTGTCCCCAACACACCGGGATCACAGCACGGGCTAACCACTGGACAGCTAAAACCAAATTGTGGCCATTTCTACTCCATAATTCAGTTAAATCACATTAAGGGGGGGACGACAATGGGAGAGCATCGATGTGAGCGAATCACACCATCGCTACGCATCGCTAATTTTCCATAAAGATCAGTGTTTTCTGGTGCTGGTGACCGAACAAATATCATTATACTTTGTGGACATGCGTGGACCATTGTTACACTAACAAATTCAGTGCGAGCGACCTGTGTGGTCATTATAACTTATACCTATGCACGAAGGTGTGTTCGTCTAGCCAGCAATATAGTATAGAGTATCTGTTTCAGGAATAAACTAGTTACATAGTTTGCTGATTTGCTGTAAGGAATGCCTCAATAAAAACCTTACCACAATATTATATTCTCGTCAACGATATTCTTTTCGAAGAGGCGTAGCTTGGATCTCGTAGCATCTCGTAGCAAGGATCAATTTTGGAATTGTATGCTACGGAGATCTCATTAAACTTAACAAGCATACATTCAGTGACCCCAAAGAGTGCGCTTTTCCGGAAGCTAAGTACAATGGCATGAGTCGTCGGCGCGGCTGCGCGGGCGCTCGCCAATACAACATGGCGGCGACAGTTCGCGCCATCCGCCATTCCGCGTCAGCCATCGCATGCCCTCCATGTAGATTTTAATCTATAACAAAATAATTTAAAGAATGTATGTCTGTTTACTTTAACATATTCGTAGACAAATATTATTTACAGATACTTTTTAAATATTTCGAAATAAATAAATGGCAGTAGAGACTTTTCAGAAGATGGGTCAAATTCTCAGGCTGAAACAAAGTTGGCCAGTGAATAAGTTGAGGTATATTAGTACCTATATGTTTTCAACTTCGTCTTTATCATATTGAACGTAAGTCCTCACACAAGTATTACGTCATGGATCATTTCTACTCTTCTTTTTTACAATCCGGTTTTCACAATGCCCATAACGGTATTTCGAAATGCTTTCAGATCAATCCACCGATACCGGTTCGTTTGTCGATACCGTTGTTACCATGTATCAAATACAGCTAAATTGAACTCCAATGACACACATGATCCTCAATCTATTATTAATTTTGAGATACTATGGTCGATATTTTGACTTCTACGCATCAGATAAGTGTAGCGTACTCCTAATAAGTTAATCTTGTTATCCATAAATCCATCTTCCAACATCGGCCTACAAGACTTAGGGCAATTAGCCATCGGAACATGGCAAACATCCCTTCCTTACGAGTACGTTACGTACAAAGCGTTTTTTTCAAAACTTTTATCGTGCGTACAGCTAGGGAGTGGAATCCCCAGCTCCAGTCTGTATTTCCAGATAGCTACAAACTTGGGGTCTTAAAGCCAAGAGTAAATAAGTTACTTCTAGGTAAGTGTGCTACACTGTCGCCGACATCTTCGTTTACCATCAGGCAAGATAGGGTCGCCTATCACTAAATTAAAAAATGTTTAAAATGATCAAAAGTATGCCAGTGTGAGAGGAAGCCTAGCTATACAAAAGCGAACAAAGCCACAGTCTCCCCCTTGTCAAAGCGAATTAATTACAATATTGTTTTACTCCATGACCTTGAATGCGGCCGCACGGTCATCACTCATCATCGCTGATCCAAAATAGTGATTATCGGTCGCCATGATGGTTCACAGGATTTACAAAATGGCGACTATAATGGTGGGCGGATTCACCTCCGTGTTTTAATAATTTAAAACAATGTCAATCCTGGAAATGTTATCTTAGTTAATCTGCACAAGAACACGCTTTGCAATATTTATTTTTGTAAATAACTGAGTGACGTAAGCCCACCTTTTTTGTACCCTTCTGTCTTGGAAGTCGAAGGGGAGTACGCGCGGTGGTAGTGAGCCGTCACATAGATAGAAACTCCTACCTAGGTCTGTTTTTTGGATGGATGAGCAAGCTTAAAAAAAACTTGCTTGGGTTTGTCTTTGGATGGGTCACCGAAGTTAATCAACTATTACCGAAGTCTCTCTGTGGATAAGTCAATCCTCTTCAAACTCAATATCGAAGTCAAAGTTGTGTTGCTAGGTACTCAATAATTATGTACAATGTGTCCGGTTTCGGCCTGTTCAAACGCTCAATTCTGTCAAACTTTTACCTGTGGGGTCGAAACCCAATCCCTACTGAATGTTTTTTCTTTTTTGATAACTCTCGGTATATTATGAAAATATATTCTTTACGGCCAGGACACATGCACAAAAAAAAAAACAAATTCGCACAGAAGTGAATGACTAAATAGAGAAACCTCTTTGTTGTGTGAAACCGATAAACTATGAGCATTACATTAAAAATAGCGTTACCTTGTTCGGAGATAAATTAGATATTATGCACCAATAAACATAAAAAGTCTAAAGCAGTTAAAAATAGGCTATCATGTAGGTATACTAAAATAGTTACAGTCACAGCTTAAATTGTCACGCAAACGATAAGAAATCAAACATTTACAAGTTATATTTAAACAATTTGAAAGGAAAAACAGTTTTATGTCATTGTTATGAAGCAAAAGAACTTGATACTTTAAGACGGTGATGTTTTTACCCATATTATCTATGTAGGTACAAGTATTGTGACTAGAGTCTCTATTGTATAAACTTTTACTTGTTCCAATCAAACGTTAGATTCAAAAAAACTTTGACGACTAGTTTAATATTGGTAATAAGTTTAGAAGTCACTAACATTCAGGGGTCGATTCCGGGCAGAATTGTTGAAAAATTCTATGTACCCGGTCGATGCAATAAACTAATTGGATCGCCCTCTACTTGACTGAAAAAATCCAATTAGACCATTAATTAGATTATAATATTAGTAGAATCTAATTTTTACGACGCTTTTAAAATTATCCATACATCACAACTTAGTAGGTACAATTTACACTCCCGACTTTTGAACGATTAAATAAGATCTTTGCAATATTCATAATTATACCAAAAGAAAAAAGTATACGTGTCCATTATTTTTTTTCAAAACTCTAAATAGTGCAATAATTTTATTTGCAATAAATTGATTCTGTCAATATGTCTATTACCTACATGAAAACTAAACGCTAAATGCTCGTGAGTACCTTTAACGTCTTGTCTAGCTACTTTCGAAAAATCGAAAACGTGTTGTTTATACATTACGATAGCCATGAATAGATGCTGTCGCTGCATAAGTTATATTGCATTACATAATTTGCACTCCAAAGAACCTTGAGGACTTCGCAAATTAAAAAAGCAATAGAATATAAATTAAAAGCGTTCATTGATTTGTTTACTTCCTCGGTTCTTCAGAAACTCCGTTGGCTGATCAACGTGTAACTGGTTATATGATTTCAATATGGAGGAACTACAGAATAGACCATGTTATTATTATGGTGAAAACATTTTTGTCACTGATCTTCGAGTTTAGAAAATCAGAATTAGGAGATTTTCCCAAATCGTCGTGAAAACTCTCTCTCAGCGTCTACATGGGAATCATACCACAGCCAACCACCGTAAAGACTATTCCTGCTTGCAGCGTACTTTCACAACCTTGGTCCTTTGTTTTGCCAATTTATCTTATTGGAACGAAGTTCCTTATCGCACGTTATGAAAGAGGGCTAGACGGAAAAAAATCTTAGGAAATTTGTCACGACACTTTTTGGAACGAAGTTCCTTATCGCGCGTTGCGAAAGGGTGCTAGAGCTCAAAGAGTGGAGTGGAGTGGTGCTGAGCGGAGCGGAGCGGAGTGGAGTGGAGTGGAGTCGCGACGATTATTTTTGTTCTGTGTATACAGTAACTTCGTTCCATCCGGGTGTCCCTTGACACCTGTCAAGTTTTCATAAATTATGTTCATCCTTATCATAAAAAAGGAGGCCAGTTCATTTATGAAATCCTGTGAATTATATTTTGTTTGATTTCTTTTAGATCATCGATACAAAAGAAAAACCAAGTGGTAGCCTCTTCATGTCTCCAGAGGCGCCCTTCTACTATATCTTATTTGTGTCAATATGAAATGATGTTCCATATGAATGCTGATGGACCTTGAAAGGAATGTCAAAATTTTTATCCTCTGTTCTACATAATACATCAAGGTATTCATTAGTCATGAATGCGTGTTTGCCCTTCGTTGTATGACGCCATGCAAATAAAACAATAACATTTTGGCAAAAGGAAGTACCTAGATACTGGATAGATTATATTATCTGTGGAGATGCCTATTTTGAACAGACTTAATACGCTCTACAGAGCACAAAGACACGAAAATCGTTGGCACAAAGTCTGTAGTTCTGTAACTGGCCTAACTGGCCTACGTTAAACACATGCTTTGATTTTGATTTTTTGATTTTGAATCAATTCTATCACGTAATTTTAAAAAATAAAACTTCCCAAAACCTTTCTTGGATTTTGATGTTTTCTTCTTGTCAAAAGTTACTATAATTGTTCCTGTCTTCGTACAGTTTTCGGATTATGTCGGAGAATGTGGGCATAAAACTATAAGTAGCTATTTACAAGGTTTTTTGTTTGTTATTGATTCTTTTATCAGAAAATTACACTTAAACTATTGTTACTGTTTTTTTTTATTATCACTACAACATTATGTCTCTCTGTTGTATCAACTTCGTGTATTACCCATTTTTTTACTTCTTTGTAACGCTCCATTGTTACTTTTTTGCTACCAATTTTACTTAAGCACCTGTTGAAAGTTTCTTGAATAGAGCAATATTCTAGAAGCTTCGAAAATAGTTTAAGGTTGCTTACCTGCTATTGCTTGAACTAATTCGGTCTCGACTGTTGTAATCTTATTGCATTTAAGTCATGGTAATTTTTGTATTTGTCGACTAGATAGATAGGTACTTTCAGAATCTATTTGAAGTTATATTATTTTACCAACCTTGAAAACTTGGAAGTGCACACGAATTCCGTGTTTTCGTACTTCTTCACTTCTGACTTAAACTGATACAGGAACATCGCAAAACAGACTCGTTTTCTGAAAGAAGAATTTCCGAGAAATTTAATTTTAAAGGTTGACTGGTGGAGTTACTCTTTCACGCAAAAGCCACTGAACGGATTTGGCTAAAATTTTGTACACAGATAGTTTATAACCTGGATTAACACATAGGATAGCTTTTATCCCGATTTTATGTTCCCGTGGGATAATTTTCGAGTTGTAGCGGGTGAAGCCGCTGGCAACAGCTAGTAACTAAATAATTTTTATACGCATAGTCCAGGAAAGAATTAAACAAACTTTTTAGGTTCTTATTCGTATAAATAATCTGACTAAGAATAACGAATAGGTAATTGGATAGATACGACATGGTAGCCAAAAGTCCCGAGGAAATGTATGACCATAATTTTATGAACCAACAAAAATTGCATATCACTGAATTGTCATAAGAACAAAGCATTATGCCTACGTGCTAAACGAAATATAAACACCACGACCACGTAAACACATTAACAATTAATATTTGAAAAAGATTTCCTCATCAAGTATGGCGCTTAAATCATTATTTAAACAATGAAAAACACAGCCATATCGTTATGTAATCATACCATGAGTTTAAACGAGGTTTGTGCGTGATCGTAACACCGGTTTCAATAAATGAGTTTACATCGTGCTTCGATACAGTAAACCATCGTATGTATTACTTGTAAACATAGCAATGTAATCCGAAATTTCGAAGGCCAGTTATTATAGCAAAAGTAAACAATCTTGATCCTAATTTGGTTTTGAATCATGAACTTGACCTTGAAAAATTTCTGCGCACTGTTTAATCTTGAACCGGTTGTCCGTTAATTATTTTTTTAATAAAACCATTGCCGGTTGTCCATTAATTTTTATAAAAACCATTGCCTACGTTTCTTTGCATGTTTTGAGTTACATTCTTAATTTTTATGGCAGGTATAGGAAATTAAACTGCGTGAAATGGCACTCGTCATACCAATTACCCATTAGCGACCTAAGTTCCAGAGGCAACTATTTTTATACTTTTCCTAATCGTTATAACTGCTGATAATTTTCAAGCATCCATTAAAAAGTCTACCTACTAATATATTTGGGATTTTAGCTTTCAGATTATTCATACGTAAACTGTCCATCCTTGGAAATGTAAAATTGAATCGGTCAAGAACATGGCCACAAGTTTTAAAATAATTGTACCTAGAGTCAGTTTTTGCAAATGATCCGATTGTATGCAGGAATGCAACAAATCTTGCACTTCAGATAAGAATCGAACAATCGAGAACCTACAGTCAAATAGAGTCTCTATAATCATTGATTTGTGTTTCACTTGGTCTAGTTGATCTATTGCGAAAAACGAAACCGGTTGCAACAGCATCCGAGTCAATACCTTGTAAAACATTTTGTTGTGAAACCGATAATTTCGTTTAAGTTTTCCCTTTTTAATTGCTGAAAAGAAATTTAATAAGCCTTGTCCCAATTTTCTTATCAAGGTGGTTGATAATTTTATTTGGCTTCATTATTATTTAATTGGTGACTGAATTATTATCCTTTGCAGAAGCTGTAATTGATGAATGTCCATTTTAATAACTGATAGAATCTTATCTATCGGCTCAAACATATTCTGTGTAGTTAAAAATCTATTATAATTATATAATCTAAATTCAACTCATTTGTTTGTATGCTTTTAACACTAATTTCATTCTAGTTTTTTATCATCGGCATGGTAACTGCAATATGGATAAACAAAACAATGGAATAATTAATTCCTTCAATGATAATTATATGTGTCAAACATTGCTGTAAGCTGTCACTGAATCATTATTTTTAATTTATTTATGAATGGACCTTTATTAACCCAAAACAACCATGACTAATAAAATGCAAACCAATCCATATCTGTGTGCCATTCCATTAATGAATTATCCTTATGTCATTGACCGAGATCTTGACAACATTCTTCCGAAGTGCTGATTGATTGCCTTATAAAGTTGCAGTGGCGAACCAATGACAATGCAGAAAAGTGCATTTATCGGAATTATTTTCGTCGCTGATCACCTTCTTACCGAGTGTCTTGAGTGTACGTGATCTGAAAGCTGTTCTAGAAGTTGTTGTGCATATTTTGGGTCACGGGCGGTGCGATGGTTGCTGAGGAGCGGCGCTTAGCCATGAAATAAACAGCTTCAGAAGCTCTACTTAAAGTAAAACGGAACATCATGTCAAAGATCTCTAAGTAACAAAATATTTGGATAAAAATACTGCACATGTGCCACCTCAAGCTACAGTTATAGTTTTTCTTCAATCTTATCAACCAGTTCTGTGTGAGCTTCTTATCGCCTGTTGTTGGAAGTAGGCCTTCGGCACTTGTTGTTTGGTTGGTTCTGTGCTCCGGTTGCCGGGTGCCTACGTGACGCGGCCCGCGTGGCGAGGCTTGGGGCGAGGGGCGCTGGCCCGTTTGTTTTGTTGCGTGCGCATCGTAGTGTTGGGTGTTTATTATGGTCTTATTCACCGACATTGTTTTTATCGACAATTTTGGTAATGTTTTTACATCTGGAAATATTTTAGAATTAGCTTGCAGTCATATTTAACCTTGAAGCAGGTATATAAAATTAGAATATGCATCGGCTTAAAACCTAGCAAAAATCATAGTAACATTATCAAGTAAATGAATGACATCAAAGAGGAAATTACAGTTTTATGTCAAAGTAAGATAAGTATCATGTGGTCATCACGTGCTCATAAAAGCTGCTGTGATTAAAATGTCGATATCGATAAAAGTAATGTAAACATTACGACCGTCGCTAGTATATCACTGGAGCTCGTAAGGAGGCAAAACACAACAAAGAATCAGTCGGTTTTAAAAACCCAACGCGAACAGACGCTACAACTATTAATAAAAAAGAAGAATATTTTATTGAATTAAACACTTGCAAAGTGAAGAGAGAAGTTCTTAAAGTAATAAATATATCTATAAGAAGCTAATACAACGAGATTTCAAGATGTTTTCGACGAAGAAAAGTTTGGATAGGGTCCTGCAGATGTACAAGAAAGAGATTCGTCGGCAAATCAGCAAGACGACCAGTGTCACCAACTCCGATGCCATGGTCCCGAGGCTTGACCAGGCAGTATCCAAGTCGCCCCAGAACGACGATGCTGGTCCCAAGAAGCTTCTAAAGCTGCAAAAATATCACAGGTCAGTGAACTCATTTGAACTCCACGACACAAACTTTGCGTAACCGTCGAAGCCGTATCATGCATTGAGTTAACATTATTAATGTCGGTACACAAGCTAAAAATAACATAAACAAAGCAAGTGCATGACATTATTACGATTAAAATAGTGAATTTGATCCGGTGATAAGTAGCATGTAACAGAGGCGTGATACGGCATCAAGTTACCTACTTATAAATTAAAATCAACATGTGTTTTCCAGAAACCGTACTACCTATGTGCACTGAATTAAATAGATTTCTTTGTGCCTGGCACGTTTATCTTAATCCGAAAATACTGCAGCCATAAATAAAGCATATCTTTTCACCTAATTATTGATTGTCAAGGCATTGTGAACATTATTCATTACATCGCAGATAATCACTTGAAATAAATGAATGAACTAATGACATGAATGAAATTTCTCCACTTTCCAATAATTCATACAGTAAGTCAGTCGATGAAAATTATATCATAGTTATATTTTCTGATGTGTAGATACCTGTCAACCCTGACAACCCAGGAAATGCCGATGGCTACCCGAGGACTGTCCGTGTCGAAGGACCAGTCCCGGGAGTTCATGGCTTGCTTCCCGGACATCGTGAGGGACCTCACTGAGACTGGCAAGCACATTGATGTGCCAGAAGCCAGCAAGTGGTTGGCTAAGGTACGTTACATGTGACTACGGTCAGTCGTAAGTGAAGTGCGTTGTTCAAACCTGTTATAAAAACTGACTAGAAACTTGTCTTTCCAACGTCTCTGGATGGACTTTAGACCTAGCCATAAAATTGTTGTGCTCATTGCAATGAGTTAAAGTACCATGCACACCTAATAAATTTGCGACGTAGTACTAGCAGTTTTTATAGCAGCTTAATATGTCCACATTTTTCTGGAATTTGTCAATTTTTTTATATTTAGCTTGTTGTTGATCTAAATTTAAACTTCCTACCTACAAGGATGCTAGTAATGATAATTTTCATGTCTCATTTTGTAACGTAAACAATAATAATGAGTTTGACGTCAAACTGTAACAGATAGCTCCCTACTTAAGTGCACTTAATCTGCACATGAAGTAAACAATATAATGACACGCACGGAACATGTAGCTCACTCTGACAAAATTGGAAACAGCTTTGAGCTTCCATTTCCATTTATTATATTTCAAAAACTTGCTCTAACTTCTGTCAAACATCATAATGGTACCTGAATTTTATAAGAACAGAACCTGTTTTAGTAAAGGAATACTAGCAAAAGTATCAATCATATTTGGTCACGGTACACGGTACCGTATCGACATTGTTGATTTTTTTTTAATTATTGTCCATCAGTAAAAAATCTAATTCAACTGCGCTGTATTTTTCAAGGCTGACTTACCTACTATTAGGTACACCTAGCTAAATTTGGCATGGGTCGTATTATTTAAATATTTTAATAATAATATTGAAAATATTCAAATGTTTCATTTTTACCTAGATATTGAATTGATGATATCATGCTACTATCAATATTTAAACAGTTTAAAAAACCACGCTTAACTACGCAGTTTCAACGTTCATATTTGTTTGTGTCATTTAATTGTATTGTTTTGTTGCAGCTGTTGCAATACAATGTCCCGAACGGTAAAAAGAATCGAGGTCTAGCGACGGTGCTGGCTTACAAAATGTTGGAAAAGAAAGAAAATCTGACGCCAGAGAACATTCACCTAGCGAACATGATGGGATGGAGTGTTGAAATGGTGAGTTAAAAAAAAACATAGGACACATAAAAAGAGCGTTAAGTAGATTACCATAAGTACTATGCCGGCCGGTGGCTAGATTAAGATTAAGTCGGTGGACAACCTTTGTCAATCTTCTGATAACTGCAAAAATAATCTCCAAAACAATTTGTAGGTAACTGTAGACTATGTAGTAAATCCACATAAACCCACATAATACGAAAAATGCTTCCATATCTATAAAGCCTGTCAATATAATACAATACCAAAACATGCTTTCGAACTTCTGCGGTTAGAATTGTTGTAATCGTGGCGTATCTAACATAAATATTACGCTTCTAGAAAAAAAAAACAAGTTTATCAAGTTCCTCTATGGATTTAGCCTTGGGATCATGTTTTGGCTCACACATACACCAGTCCCACTACAACTAATAAATGTTAGGGGCATTAACAGCCAGTCTTATCGCACCATAAACTATTTTGGGTGTAGGTATTATTTTCATCGACATCCGATTATGTCAATTCACGTGTCCAGACATTCGTTCTTTATTTACATTGCTTATTAGTATTCATCACACCACTTCCAAAAGATGATGATATTCAACAGACGAATGTTGTTATTATTATTGTCTCTGGTTATTTATCGATACATCCTACGTTCCTTCTAAACTTGCTTTATTCGGATAGATATGTATGTCTACTGTATTCAAGTTCTCCTAAAATTTACTTTGAGGCTTTGTACTTTTGTCATTGACCGAGACCGTGACTTCTACATAATTTTTATAATATCACAGACGCTAAATTATCTCTGGACATAAATTCCGAACGACTGCACCAATTTGAATAATTCTTTTGTTTTTTTTTAGTGTCCGGACGGACAATTTAAATAAATGAAAAATGTAGTTATTTTTCAAAATTCGAACCCAATCATAGCCGTTAAGGCCGCAAGTGTTGGTATTAGCTTTACCTAAAATAGAATCATTCTTTATGAGAACTTGCAGAGATAAAAAGCTTGAATCCACGCGCAATGTTCTATATTAAGAAAACCTGTTAAATACCTAGTTAGCTATCCAGTTTTAATCTACGGCATATTATAGGCTCTCAGTCGAGAAACGTCAGGTCCTATAGTAATCTAGCAGCTATAAGTACATAATCTAGTTTATGATCTGCTATGACTTGACGCCTGTAAAGCCGTGGAAATTATACTTTAAAGTGTAATTTATTTTATCTAGGCACTATTTATCTAGTTCTGAAATGTTAGCTTAAGGTTTATTTAAAAGTAAACTATTTATAAACTTGACTACTGAAAGCATTTATCGTTGTAGTTTATTAACACTAGTTTTCATGTTAAATTGAATGGCAAAGATCAATATGTGCCAAGGTATAGTAAAGTTTGACTGAGTTATTTCAATATTGAATTATATTATTTGCTTGTACTGTGCTGAATAACGACCGACCTATGGACTTATGAACCCTGCGTATAGCATAGCAAGCATGTAACCACAATGTAACTATGACATAACAACAAGGTTTTACTGTGTATTTAATTGTCTTCCATTTTCGAAGTTTCACCTCTTTGCTAACCTAACGTCCCTATGTACCTATATGATAAATAAGGTACTTCTCTAAACTGTAGTTCACACTTAAGACGTAACAGCATGTTACATGATCTTTAGTTCCATTAGCTATTTGTTACAAAATAAGTACATAACTATGCTTACCTACTTAAACTTAGCTTTGCGTAGGCAAGGAGACACTGGGCTATCTTTATGACAAAATCATAATTATAAAGGTCTTCCACTCTATATTCAGGATGCAGCTAACTATCTGGTTTCAGAGTTAGCCAATGAGTTAGCCCATTCGTAAAAACGCAATGCAAGTCTTCGATACTGTCCGACGTTGATGTTCAGGCGACTATCGCAATACCTACAAATCCATAGAAGTTCATACATAGGCACGCGTCAATAGATACCAAAGTCGTACAGGTACAGGAGATTTACGTCGCGTTGTGTACGAAGGAGTTTAAGTCACCTTTCGGAACCTTTACATCAAGTGACCCTTATAATTATTGTCCACAGTTCCACACCCACCAGTTACTGCTCAATGACATCATGGAAGGCGCGGAGATGCGTCGCGGGGCTCCCTGCTGGTACAAGCACCCAGAAGTCGGCCTCTCAGGAATCAACGACGCAGCCCTAATTCAAGCCGCCATGTTTTCTACACTCAAACGTCACTTCAACAACAAATTTTTCTACAAATCCGTCCTTGAAACTTTCAATGAGGTATGTTGATTTTATTATCGACGGTTTGTGTTTACTTTTTACGAATTTAGCTTTAAAGTTCTTGCGTTCAAAGTTTACTTTACGAACTGAGTCTGGCTGTCTGGCTTTTATTTACTCACTTAGTTACTAGGTAATTTTATCTAAGTACATATTTATATATGTACTAGCACTTTGCCCGCGACTTCGTCTGCGCGTGTTTTTATCTTCGAACTCAGTGAATTTAATTCCCGCTCACCCTACTTATAGGCTACTTTTGGAAAATCTAAAAATGCTTTAGTAGTTTTGGAGCCTATTCAATACAATACAATACAAACGATCAATCGTAGAAGACAACTGAATTTCCGGACTTCACCCCGCTAGGGGATATTACGCATCTTTTATTCGATTGAGAGATACTTTATGCTCAGTTTTGAGTTCATCGAAGCAAGCTGTAAAATCCTTCCCTTTTTAAAACTTAATCAACCCTTTTTCAAAATTTAGGGGGTGATTTTAGAAAAACACAAAAATGGAGGGTAGTTTTGAAAAAAGAATAATGTCCATCTTTTTTATTTACTTATACTCATATTCGTACCAAGTTTCAAGTTTATAAACCCAAGGTTTAATATCCTCCCCTTAAAACTTGAATACCCCTTTTCACCAACATGGGGGGTGATTTTCGAAAAATCCAAAAACACGTGTTTGATTAATTCTTATCTAGTATATAAATACTGAATTTCAAATTCATCAGGTCACGCGTTATGATTTTTCCATACAAACTTTAACAACCCCTAGATTACCAAATGGAGGGTAGTTTTAAAAAAATAATGGTGCTAATATTATTTATTTACTTGTGTTCTCATTCGTGGTAAGTTTCAAGTTTATAAACCCAAGGAATAAGATTTTTCATACAAACGTTTTCACCCCTTTTCACCCCCTTAGAGGAGGATTTTCGCAAAATCCCGTCTTATTGCCAATCTACATGGTAGACTGCAAATGCTGTCCAAAATTCAAGTTTCTGCGTTTAGCGGTTTCGGCTGTAGTCGTGTCAAAAGAAAAACCCCTGTTCTTTTATATATATAGATTTAGGTCTAAACTTGGACTAGTGTCTAGATAATTCTCAATGGCAAAATTGAATAATTGTAAATACGTTGTTGTTAGATCTTGTAGGACATCGAATAACGACACAAGCACATTTCAATTAGGTACCTAAGACAGAAGTGTCACAAATATCTAACTATTGTTTATTAATTTGTCAGAAATAATATTCTTCCTACAATTTCTGTTAATATTCTTCCTGCAAAATAGATAAGAAAATCTATTTTTTAACCCCCGACGGAAAAAGAGGGGTGTTATAAGTTTGACGTGTCTGTCTGTCTGTCTGTCTGTCTGTCTGTCTGTCTGTGGCACCGTAGAGCCCGAACGGATGAAGCGATTTCAATTAAGTTTTTTTTTGTATTAAAGGTGATTTACGTGCGAGTGTTCTTAGACATGTTTGATGAAAATCGGTTGAGCCGTTTAAAAGTTGTGGGGGTAAAAGTGAGAAAGGGTAGCCGAGGGTTTGCAAATATACTCGAGTGGGGTCTTAAATCAAAGCAAACCGAAAGGGAATATTGATCACTTAATTAAGTGTGTACCTATAAAAAGTTTCAAATAAAAATTAAATTAAAAATTTAAAAAACCCCCGACACAAAAACCAAGATCCCTTTAAAAAGTACTAAATAATAAAAAAAACTCAATCTTAAAGTACCTAACTATGTATTAATAATTATTAAAAAAAAATACGTCACGTTGGGGGACCGAAAAAAAACCTAGAAAATTAATAATTTGGACCGGTCCCCCAACGTGACGTATTTTTTTTAAATAATTTTTAATACATAGTTAGGTACTTTAAGATTGAGTTTTTTCTCCATTAAGCCATAAACATGTGCTCAATTGTTCTATTAAGTAGGTAATAAAATTGTGCACGAAACGAACTTTATCTCAATTAATTTGTAACAATTTAAAATAGTTACGGCATGTGTCATCATCACATTGACGAACTTAGTTATTTATCAATGAGTTAACAATGTCGATAGTACAAAAACAAAAGACTATAATAAATAATAATAATATCTTCCATTTGATATGACTTCATTCATTGATCGCATGGTCTTAAACGTGACTTATGATTATAAAAACAATTGTACACACACACATAGCTTGACATAACGACATTAATATGCTCAGCATTGTAGCTTATTGTTTTCAAGACAAAATGACTGGGTAGGAATGTAGGCACCTATTTACCGCATTCATAATTGTTAGACTAGTATTATTACCTATCTGAAGTGATATTGTAGACTGTGTTTCTAGTCTAATCAAAAGACCAGAAAGAATTTGAATTTAGAATTAGGTATTTGTCTATGAGTACCTACTAAACCATTCTAATGGGACTTATTCGTTTATGAAACATTTCTAATTAGTGCTTTTATCATTTTTTTGCACACACAATATAGCTATTTTATCTTAATTGCCAAACCTGTTATCAGACTCATTATGCCATGCTGTATTTATAAAACAATCTAAGCATTATCTAATCTTGTTTTCGAGTGCAAAGCTAAATAACTACGTTGGTGGTAAAACAATTATCTACGTACAGTCAATCTAATCATTGAGAATACAAACTTTTTCTTGATGGTGTTCTATAAAATGTTTAAGTAATTTATTTCTGGAAAAAAAAAATATTATAGTATCACACTTACCAAACTGTACAAGCACTTGACTGCATCTTGTAGTTTTTGACTGCATCGTCTAAATAAAACTGAACCGAAACCGGTAATTGTTGCAACTTGCACATGAACTTTCTTTTGCTTCAAGTGTGATCATTACATCCATTATTTATTGGCTTGTGTTCGACATTTAAAAACCAGACAGACAGCCGTATCGAAACGTTCGATAATCCCGCCAATTTAAATTGAGAACTGTCAAATATTTTTTGCTCTTTTTTTTTCCAGCCAGTAACGCATATAATTACAACGTAAAAACCTCTTTTCAGATGCTGCTAAAGTGTTCGATCGGCCACTTCCTGGAGAATCAGATGGCTAAGACGGATAAGCCGGATCTTACTCTGTTCACCATGGAGAAGTACGAAGCCATCACAAAGTACAAGACTTCATACCACACGTTCCAGATGCCAGTCACATTGGCTCTTCTCATGACAGGAGTTGAGGACCCTGAAACCCATAGACAAGCCAAGAACATCCTGCTAAAGATGGGCGAGTTCTTCCAAATTCAAGTGAGTTTACTTTATAAATGCTCTTTTTTCTTTCTTATTCGTTGCAGAACCGTTATCATAAAAGTGTACAGCGGCAGTTGTCTAAGTTATTATGCAAATAGAAAATTAAGATAGTGTAATTACCTAATGAGATTCTAGAATCTTACATTAATTACCGTGTGTGACGCACTTTCCTGAGCTCTAAAAATAACATTTTATCGCAACCAGGGTTTTCCTTTATTGCAAGACAAATAAGTCATGTTTGAATTGGTCTTAAACTAAATAAAGTGTAAATATCAAGAAAATCACACGCTTAAATACCTTACCTTGAAATACGTCGTTATTACGATTTTCACTTATCTTTCTCTTTTGCAATCAAAAATAACAAATGTATTTTCAAAATTAACTACATTATGTTTGGATGATAACTAATTACATTTATTTTTCTTTTAGGATGACTTCTTAGATTGCTTCGGAGACCCAGCTGTCACAGGCAAGAACGGAACTGACATTCAAGACGGAAAGTGCACCTGGCTCGCGGTCGTCGCGTTGCAAAGGGCAACGCCTAAACAGAAGCAGTTCATGGAAGAAAACTATGGCAGCTCCGACCCAGAGGCAGTTAACAAAATCAAGCAATTGTATGAAGAGCTTCAGCTCCCTCACACTTACTCAGTCTTCGAAGAAGCCACCCATGATCTCCTTAGGACACAAATCCAGCAAGTCACTAGGGGTCTACCTCACGAACTGTTCTTCAAAATCTTAGACAACATCTTCAGGCGAAGTGTTTAAACCTTAACTTATAATATCGGTTATGTTAGTGACTTTAGTAAGGTGCATAAACCTAGTAGATGTATATTTGTGTAAGGTATACTGAAGTCCTCGATAAAATAGACGCATAATGAAGAATAAAGTTATCTGAAGTGCTGTCGAATTTTATGATTGAGCGCTGGGTGTGAATGCACTGTATTTAAGAATTTATTATTATAAAAGTTGGGCTATGAGACTCAGGACTGAGAGCCCTACGTATTTGAAGAGTCGAGTCGATGGAAGAAGATGAATATCGGGAGAATGCGAGGTCATAGATTGATTAGGATATAATGTGAATGATTAAGTTTATATCCCAAATTTCGAATTGCCCTATTGGCTAATCTAACTGTACTTGATGAACTTTTATACACTTCTAAGGTAGTCTGTACATATGGACTGTAGAACCTAATATAAAACTTTGATATACTTTTTCCTAATGCTGAGCTAATTAACTATACTATGAATAATGTTTTTTAATAAGATTTTTAACAGAAAGCCTAATTAAGCATGTATTTCTCTCGATCAATGATGATATTAAAAATGTTGATTGCATTTTTTGTGATTTTTATTTTGATTCCTCTGTACGATACCAACCAGATACCTTCAAGATGTATTAATACACTTACTAGATGTAGATGGCAGTGGATCCTTGCAAAATTATTAATTATTTTTATCCATTCAAAATAATAAGTAACTCTGAATTAAAGTGCTAAGATAGATTATGAATCGTCGTAACATGACTCATGATAATTCAATTAGCAATTTATATGTAAATTCAATTACTTACCGAATACAAAATACGTAGAATTGTTATTGACATCACTAAGGCCCATGGTAGTGGAACAGAAAAAAGTAATTTAAAATGTATGGATTCGCTTCTGAACTACAACAGTAAACGAGAATTAAGGTAAAAAATGTACCTACCAACAAATAAGTTATAAGTGGTTATTTTGATCTATACAGGACCACTGCCCCGCACCCAAATAAATTATACAGAGGTATAGTAAATCTGTGAGTTTGTTTACAGGAAGTAGAATCTGGGACTACTCAAACGATTTTGAAAGAAATTTCGCCAGTAGAAACGTTAACCTAGTAGTTTATCTCTGATCAGTCACAAACACAAGTCAGACTCTCATTCCAAGAAAACAGATTATCTACAGTAAAAATAAATAATAAATATCGATCAAAATCACTATTACAGAATATTATTTTCATGTTTTTTTTTAATGCGCTTCAGCTCAGGAACTGCTGGTTCAAATTCAAAAAATATCACGCTACGAACAACAGGAGCTGAGCAGCGGGTGACACCGCGGAGAAAAGATAGAAGATAAAAGTTAGGTAGTAAAGATAATTTCAGGTCATCCTATCAGCCGTAAGACGTCCACTGCTGAACATAGATAATTTCAGGTTCACATATTTATTTGTAAGACTTCAGATACATTTATCCCGGTAGCAAGTTCTTGCAGAATATTTTTCTTAACGTGTCGATAACTCAATGTCAATTTTTCTTATGATTGACCCATATCAGGTAGGTTTACGAACTGTTCTCTCTGTTACAGTTATCAGTAGGCTACCTGATTATGAACTGCGCAGGAGTCGGGGCATGAAAAATAATCATGGTAAATCCACACGGACGGCACAGCTAAGACCGGCGCAGAAAAAGGTGGGGTGACGACCTAGACGCTCACCATGAGAGCTGGTTCGAAGCGTGCTAGGAAAAGAGTTCCTGGAAGGAATTGGGAGAGGCCTTTGCTCAGCAGTAGGACAGCATAGGCTATTAAAAAAACTCAGACGGAGCCACAGGCGAACGCTAGTATATGACACACTTATCTATCTTCTTTCTCCATCCATAATTGTATCCATTATGAACTATACAATGGAAAGGTGACCCCAGTTCTTCGGTTCTATATGGATACTTTGTTATGTAAAACTGCATTACAATACAAAAGCATGTCGTATATTTTCTCCAGAACAACAAAGGGATTTAGAATCAGATTAAATATTGTATCCGCTTATTATAAACGCTTTGTCGACTGCCAGGATTATTCCTGCACCAACCCCTGAGGAATCTGCTTGTGAACATTTTCAGTAATGAGTTTCTCCAGAAAAATGATTGTGTCCAATAGTTTAGTGATTGGGAAAAGTATAGCGGCTGTGTCGACGAAGGAGTTGGTTGAAAGGTAGGAATAATTGATGTGGTTGTTTGTGTAACAGTGTATTTAAATGTTTGGGAAAACACCCACGGTACAGGAAAAATTACTAGTGCATGCTGCAATTGGCAATATGATATAAAAAAATGTGATGGGATTTGAGTTTGGAATTTAACAAAATAGGCAAAGAAGCAATCCTACAGATCCGTTTTGTTACTACTCGATCAAAGTAGGAAGGGTTGGAAAAGAGATTAAAGGCTTTTCCTTGATAAGGGTATTAAAGAAACTTTCTAAGCTAGACGCTACGACGAGTTAGTTGTGGAGGCAGAGACTTAAAATTATTGTAGTGATACGTTACTGTCAGTAGCTTAGTGAATACCAAATGGTACTTTTGACACTGTGGCAGTGCTGCCCACAAGACTGTATGCAGTGAGGCAAAAAACACAGACTGGAAATAAAAGAATAAAGAGGTGACGAGCTGATGCCACCGACATTTTCCGTTACATATTGTTCTTTTGTGAAAAAGAGGACTGGCATACCAAGAGTATAATAAGAGTACATGTCATCATATTATAATATATAATAACTAGCGTTGGGGGACGATATTCAGAAATCGCGCAAAAAATTGGCTTTATAGGTACTCAGTAGTCGAATGTGCCGATGATCTTGAGGATGTTGATGCTGATTGTTCTTTTGAAATCCATAAAACAAAATAAATGAAACGTATTATGTACGACTACATGCTATTTATATTTATGAGGCGTTAAAAAATACTTAATCAAGTTAATTTTCAGTACCATGCAAAGGTTCTGCAGATCGGCGTCAACAAGCTCCAAGAAATTTGACTTTAAGAAGGAAAGAGAAGAATTCCACAATACTCTGCCAGGAATCATCGATGATTTTGCTAAGCATGAGAAGTTTAAAGAAATTCCAACAGCTGAAACTTGGATGAGAAATGTGAGTGTTAGAATTATAGTGGTTGAATGTTTTCTAACTGCATTGTAATCAGAAAACATACGTAGCTGCAAGCTATTGAAGGTCACCGTGGACTTTAGTCAGTACGAGTCTGACAGTCCCTTACGTAGCCCTGGGTGGAAGGACTTGTTTGATGACATGACCACGTAAAAAAAACAGCTTACAGTATACTTGCCAGGTCAAAAGCTGTCTGTACCAATCAGATTTTGATCCTAAAGAGACATTTTAAATGTAGCTCTCTGGCCCTAGGCCTAGAAACACGTAGACAATAGGCAGACGATACCTGTAGACGGTAATGGAATAGTACCGACTTGATAATATTTATTACATCACATTTTAGCTAATATTTAGCATAAATACACACCCCTCAAGTAAATAGGATACACCAAAAATACTTAGGAAATCTTTTGTGTAAAGCGATAATTTCTTCATTATTGTACCTAATTTTTTAACGCACGAAAAATTAGCACTTGACACACCCGCGCACTTTATAGCATGTTCTAATTGTTGATACGTCACGAAGTATACTTTTGTTATTAAAATACCTATGTGATTTACGTAGATATGTATTGTTATCTAATGAGATAGCCAGACCCCCAGTTAACTGCACTCCTAGGTACGGTCACTTTGCCGGGCAAAGGTCTCCCCTTAGTACTTCCAGGATATTTTTCCTGAGCTACCATAAAGCATCATGCGGTAGGTCACCATATCGTCTTTTCACTTCTTTGTAGGCCGATCGACGTCCATTTTCTGGCACTTGTATTTCTAGCGACCATCTTTCGGGTCGTAGTGAATCGTGATGGTACCTAGTCACGATTCACGACTATACATACTCATAAGGGCTTTAATTACAGTTCTAATATGATGGCAAACGTAAGGTTCAAGCCTTCAGGCAAGGTATAGCGACAATCTTCACAAGGTGGTTGGAAACAGCTGGATGAGAGTAGCCGGTGATCAAGCGAAATGGCGTGTGATTGGAGAGGCCATTGTCCAGCAGTGGACTGCTATAGGCAGGTGTTGATGACAATGAGGCTGGAAAGCTTAATGTTGTTCTTGATTTTTAATTAATTCTAGGTTTTAAATGGCAATATCATCGGCGGTAAGAATATGAGAGGACTGACAACGGTGATGACGTACAAAATCATCGAAAAACCGGAGAACATAACAGATGAAACGTTGCGGATGGCGAGAACGTTGGGATGGTGTGCTGAAATTGTAAGACTGTTTGTTGTTCGTTTGAGCTAAACTTTTGGTAAACTTGTTTTCCCGAATATTCTAGAAAATACTAAAACTAGATGATTGATAGGAGTTCTAAGAATATTTAAATCTAGGTCCACATTAAAGAGGAATGTCGTTAATCTCGATGATGTACATTTATAGACTAATATTTCGTATTACAGTTACAAGCATACTGCGTAGTGCTAGACGATATAGCTGACGGATCCATCACCCGAAGAGGTCAGCCTTGCTGGTATCTAAGAGAGGATGTTGGAATTGCGAACGCAGTCAATGATGCTACACTTATCCACTATGCTCTGCTGCAAATACTAAGAGCAAACTTCGAGAAATTGCCCAATTATGTGAATATGTTCCATAATTTTAATGAGGTAGGTTGTGTTTGTTGTAAATGTGTAGTAGATTCATGACTTAATACCTTTACGGGCAGGTCATGAATAGCCCTATGACTCCCCCAACCCCAATAATAGGAAGGAAAACTCTGATTCGATTTTAATTCGGGTTTTTTTTTTTTGGGTACTGAACCCGTACATGCTTAAACAACTTTCCGAATCGAAACGTACCTATGTGAACAGGGGCATCTACCCTAGTCCTATTCCTTATAGACTATTTACTACTACGTAGAGCCGACTAGGTACTTAGTGGTTTCGAATATCGTTTGCCACTTGTCAAAGAATCCTAGCCTTGCATAACTAAACTCATCTTAAGTTTTTCGAGGAACCAATTATTGAACAAATATAATTGGACCCTCATTGCACTAAGTAAATTGTTTTTTTGTTATTGTACCTAACTTTGCAGACGCTCTTCTGCACAAGCCTTGGACAATATTTGGATGTCATGACGGGACTAAAAAAAAAGAATTATGGTTTATTTACCATGGACCACTATAATGCTATAGTCAAGCACAAATCTGCCTACTACACTTTTAAACTGCCCATAACTCTTGGGTTAATGTTGGCTAATCAATATAATGAAGAAACTCTTAAGAACGCAGATGATATTTCAATGCAATTGGGAAGACTGTTTCAAATGCAGGTGAGCAAAGAAAAATTAAAAATAAACGATGTTCAAAATTCGAAGTTAATTATTCTGGAAGTTACATTTTGTATTTTTTTTTTATATCAGGACGACTATATCGATTGTTTTGGAGACGAAAATATGACTGGAAAAATGGGCACTGATATACAAGAAGGAAAATGCTCTTGGTTAGCCGTAAAAGCGCTGCAGCTTTGCAAACCAAACCATCGTGCTGTATTTACAGTTTGCTATGGCAGTAAAGAACCAGCACACATAGAGCGTGTCAAGGTGCTTTACAATCAACTCAAGATTCCTCAGCTTTATAAAGAAGAAGAAAATGAAATCTCCAAAAATATTGTTCAAAGAATAAAATCTATCTCGTCAAGTGTTGAACGTGAATTGTACTTGCAAGTTTTAGATAGCCAGTATGGCAGACAGCATTAAGAAATATTAAAATAAAAGTGCTGTAGGTATTTTATTATTAATTAGGTAGGTAGGTAGTAAACTAAGGGTTGTCAGAAATAAATAACGTTTTTTTTACAACGAGAAGTTTATTTTATTAGCGATCCTCAGTCTGCGCACTCTTAGGTACAGGGTGGGTACAGGCTACACTACATCAGTAAGCACAGAAGGACACAGGCTGTAACTGTTAATATCTTACAGGAAAGAGGAAATATGCCGTGGATATCGTGGAATCGCTCAGTCTCATTCTAAAGAGCAGTCAATTTCATGAAAATAGTGTTCAGCCAATGGGGATGGCAACTCAAAGCTAATCGTAGATGGCGCTGCGATAGTTGGTCCCCACGTCTACCTTGTACAAAAAACAAACAAGATTATTTGTTATAAAAATTGAGTATAAATACAAAACAAATATGGAAAATTATTCGTCCTTGCAAGTACATATACTAAAAGAAGAATTAAGACGCCGCGGTGCATCTACAAGAGGAAAAAAGTGATTTAATTGAGTGGTAATACATTTGATTTTACCGTAATAAATCCACAATTACTTGTAGTTGAGGTTTCAATTTTTGAGTTTAGGTATGTTTTACCTGTCCTCTCCTATAACAAGAATATAATGCTGCTTCTGACTTTCTATTTTGATAAAATATCATAATGTTTTAAGTCAGTAATTTTAACCTTTTTTTCTATTTAGATTCGAGAAATATCACTATATATTTAATTTCTTAACACCACAACTATTACAAAACTCGTTCCAGGTGATAATTCTTCCGCCAGACGAACCATTTCATGATTTATGGAGCGATGCAATACTGGTACTTAACCTCCAAAAGAAAAGTAGATATTATTTTGAAAAGTGTATTCCATCATTTTTACAGCTTATTACACAACATCTAGTCATTTTACATCAATAAATGGTTTTTTTTCTGAAAATTCCTTTGATTTGACAGTTCTTTGGGGACCAAACTGTCATTTTTCACTTTGACACTTGCCTTCCCCATTCTCTATGCTATGGCCTCCCAAAATACTTGTATCCATTCTGCAATAACCATAGACAATAAAGAATTTTGTTGTGTCATTGTCAATCAGCTGTCATTTTCCGTGACAGCAACTTGCAACTTGAATGTCAGTGTCAGTGTCAAAGAATCGCTAACTTTGGAGGACGTTGCGGCCGTCACGTCCAGTTTTATAAATATCGTGTTCATTTATTTTCAGTTTCAGTTTAATAAATACGCGATACGAACGAATATTATAACAGAAACATTCAAGTAATTTTCGTATACATTTAGAAAGCTCTCTATATTGTGCAATAAAGTGTATATCTTGAAGAATTCGGTCAGAGAAAGTAGGCACGTAGCTATTTAAATAAAGATGAATAACATAAAATTCCTTCGTCTCATGAGTAAAACACGAACATTAAGCGGCGGCTTTATCAAACATCCGGGGTAAGTGAACCTATCAATAATATGACGAGATTCAAAATCGTAAAAAAAGCGCTCAAGTTTAGCAGTCATTACGAATCTTATGTAAACAAACTGTTTTGTTCAGAAAAAGACATGTGTTCGCTACATAAAAGTATTAGAACTATTTACTAAATACTAACTTTTTACTTTAGCTCATCCTTTAATAAAAAAGAGCAGTGGAATGCTGTCACAACAGTGCATTTATCATACCCATATCACTAAAGTAGTTAAGGGCTTACCAAGTACACAGATAACTGTGTACTAAAACTACTAACAAGGCATTTTGAACTTTATGGTTGTTTCTTTAACATACATTTACTCCAAAAGTAGAAAGTTGATGACAGTATGACAGGTGACCCCAAAATGTTAAAGGTCACTAAGCTTATTTTGAGGTCAAATTAGGGTCATGGAAAATAATATTTTAGACTGACAAACTTCCATTGAGTAATAGTAAATGGTTCCTTAAATAAAGTATAGGATTTACCTAGGTACTTTCTTACTTTTACAGTTTTCAACAACAGTCCGTCAGAAGAGCCATGCAAACCAGTGTGTCTATATCTCAAATAAAGAAGGAAAAGGAAGTGTTCCACGATGTTCTACCGGGTATCATAGACAATTTGCAGGCCAACTCTAAAATATCTCAACTGCCTGAAGTTGGGGCCTGGGTTAGAAAGGTAAATCATAATTATTTTTCTTTTAATATAATGAAACCTCTATGATCTATGGATCTTTTAGGAGTTAAGTAGGACTTTTCATCATTTGCAAAGGTTTTTCAATTCACACGAGTTTGTGGTTGAATTATTTAATCTCTTCATATATTAGTGTAAATATCTGGTTGACTCAGTTGCTGGAAGACTCAGTTCCACTCCACTCCAGTTCCTTTCTGGCGGGACCCATTTGTCCTGACACTATGTGACAAAATTGGCCGCTGCACTGCATAATAAAAGTTCAATTTCCACACAGGAGGGGGGGGGGGGGTACTAAAACGTCTTAAAACCAGGCTTCAGTGAGTGAATCCCCGAAATATATAAAATGACACCCTTTACGGATTTAATGAGGATGCGGATTTTAAGCCCGAATCAACAAACCTTTACAGTTTGTTCCTTTAGGACCTTACTCAACATTGGCGCCAACTGGTGGACCAAAAAACGGTTACCCCCGGGAGATATATATACAGGGTGGAATTTTGTAATGCCACCTGGAGGGAATCGAACCGGCTAAAATCTGAAAAAATTATACCCTGTACTTTTATTGCATCAATCGTTAGAGTCAATTATAAGGATGAAATCTCTCTAACAAACATGATAAATTAAATGAAAGGAAAACCAGGAAATCTTAAATTAATTTAATTATTGGTTCGATTCCTGGGTGTGGGAGAAGAGAATTTTCGAAAATCTTTGAATGCAGTTTGCTTTCTATTCAAAAATAAAGGAATGTTTCCTTTAAGTAAAATTTTCTATGTGCAGTATTAAGAGTACTTTCCCTCCAGGTGGCATTACAAAATTCCACCCTGTATAAAGGGACAGCATTTAAAAAAAGACATCCTCACACTTTAACTGTTCTCATCTCACCCTTTAGGTAACTAACACAGGGAACTGTTTGAATAAAAAATGTTTAATGTTACAGGTATTAGAGCACAATTTGAGCGGCGGCAAACACTCCAGAGGATTGATTACCATGTTATCATACGAAATGCTCGAGAAACCAGAAAATATTACTGAGGAAAAACTCAAACTATCGAGAGTTTTGGGATGGTGTGTAGAAATGGTAATTATAATAACCTTCGATCATTATTGTACCAATAATAGACAATTTAATTTCGATATATTTTTTCTCAAATATGCCATGACCCGTCCAATGAATGACTATAATAATAGAAAGTATAATAGGTACCTAAAAACATAAATTTTCAACATTTTAAACATCGCACATGCGTAGAACATGCTTAGAAAGATAAAAAATAATAAAAATGTTTCAACATTCAGACGTTTTGTCTATTCTTTTGACGACAAAACCCATTTCTACGTTTTCATGCTATGCATGCAGTTATCTTTCTGGGAAACTGAAGTACTTACCTATGATATCACATACACATAAACTTGTTCCAATGTTCTCTTGGAGATCTGTTAGAATCTAAACATACAACTGCTTTGTACATGTTGAACATCTCAACTAAACTGCTCATTGGTCTTGGACTCACAATCGCGACTGCTGAACGTGGGATCCTGAACACTGGATTATTCTATTAAAATTATGTTCATTATCGTATAAATCATGATAAAAATATTTAATGAATAGTTCATTCGATAAAATGATGCAACACATTCTTTGAAAAAAATGTCATGATTATTCTCCATTTTCATGAAATGTATGAAGATCAGTAAAAATATGGGATAATGGTGCCACGATCCTTACTCGGGCACTAGGTGCTCGACATATTGCTGAACTGGGCCTTTTTGGCGCAGCCGTGAGACACACAAAAAATTGTTTTCTTTTATTTAATTTCTATCTTTTCTTCCTTGTTGTAGATGTAAGTTTTCTTTTTTTATGTTTTTTGTTATTTATTTTAAATGTGTGTCTACCGTGGCGCAAAATAAATGTTTTTTCTTTCTTTCTTCTTTCTTTACTCCTTTGGCTTCGCCCACATTCACAGACCAAACGCTGAGCTAACGGTACTCCTTGTTTCCATTTCTCACGCAATTCCTTGGTGATTGACTATACTCTTATACTCTTGGGCATCTGTTAAAATCTAAACATACAACTGCTGTTGAACATCTCAACTAAAGTGCCCTATTGGTCTTGGACTCACAATCGCGACTGTTGAACGTGGGATCCTGAACATTGGATTTTTCTATTAAAATTTCGCAGTAGCAGTCCGGAGCTTTGAAGTTGGTGGTATGATACCTCTAGCTACGCACGTTAAGTTTTGCGCCTGTAGCTGTACCATACCATGAGTTGTCATTACGATACTCGTTCCTCGATATCGACCGCGTTTGGCGCTCTCATTGGCCCGCTCCAAGGTTGTATGAACTCTCAACCAATGAGAGCGCCAAACGTGATAGATGCGTATGATCAAGTATCGTAATGACAACTCATGGTATGGGTACTGATCTCTACCCGGTTGTGTTGGATTCTGGTCAGATTTTCCACCCGTGACTGCGTACACACTTGTGTCCTATATTATCTCCCGCTCCGTTGGCTTATTTCCGCTGTGATTGGCCGTCGTAGACAAATCGGTCAAGAGAACTAATATACATTTGGTGCGCACGCCGATTGCGCGTTACATTAGGTTTGTTACTGTATGTATAGATTCGAAAGAATCTCGACGCGTTTAAAAAAAAATCAAACACTTCCCTATATTATCTTGAGAGTAAGCAGTTCACTGCAAAATGAAAAACTACGGCTGACGTTGGAATAAACATTCCGTATTTATTACTACTTTTTGTAGTAAACACATACTTTAAGCTAATACTTGCATTGAAAAGTGTCTAAACAGTTTCCTCGGGAGGTAAAAAACTATAAAGTGAATATGTTTTGAAGAAGTATTTTCAAGAATGCTTTCTCTAACTTATTTCCAGGCCTGTGTGCTAAGTAAATAAACTGCCACCCATCCAAAGACAGACTTTGGAAGGAGTTGCTACCTTCGGTCGGACAACTATTTATTGTCACGCACGCTCATTGGTTAAGTCATATAAGTAGCGCCTGCGTACAAAAGCTTCCTCTTACTCACTTTCGTTATATTTCACTAAATCACGCCCATTTATTGCAGGAAAGTTGAAAAAGAGGAACATGTTTGATTTGAGCGTGCTCTTAATATGATAAGCAACTTCCATTCCGTGTTAAAATGCAGCCAGTGTAGTAGCAGTACTTACCTATTTGAATATTTTATTCAAACATGTCCGGATGTAGTCCATTGCAATATACATTCTGAAATTCCTATAATAATAAACAAGTTCAGAATGCCATATAAAACTCAATTGTGAACTTAAAATATGCAATTGTGTATGATTGCATTGAAATCGACTCGATAACATTATGTTCCTTATCGAATGAATCATGATAAAAATATTTAAAGAATAGGTAATTTATTCGATAAAATATTGCAACACATTCTTTAAAAAAATGTCATGATTATTCTCCATTTGCATGAAATGTATGAAGATCAGTAAAAATATGGGATAAGGGTGCCACGATCCTTACTTACTCCTTTCGTTTCGCCCACATTCATAGACTAAACGCTGAGCTAACGGTTACTCCTCGTTTCCATTTCTCACGCAATTTCTTGGTGATTGGACAGATGGATGTTTTGATTGTTACCCAAAACGTCTTTTTTTCTTTTTTTTTATAAGGTGGTAAAATCATCAAATTAGTCTGAGAATGAGGACTCATCCAGCCCCACCCAGCCTCCGCCGCTGTGCCCTCTGCTGATCAGAGGGACACGCGTTAGAGCGTCCACACGACAGGCTATTCTCATACGGGCAAAGAGACACACAGTGCCTAAGGAAGAGTTTTTGCCTGCATCCCAGGGTGCACCGGCCCGAAAAACTTGTCTTCCCCCCGGACATATCTGAGTGGAAACTCCAGTCCACGGGCGCACTTGGAGGTTTCCTGTCTTAACACCCCAACCCAAAACGTCTTACCGAATCTTAATGTTGGTTCAGAAATAGCTCTGGAATACGTTACGTTACGTTATACGTTTATCTCTTTCTTACGCGTAATTCTCGAGGTAAACACGAGCGAAACGGCAAGCAGCAGCCAGTTTTAAATAAAAACGATCACTTTTATTCCCCACAGCTTCAAGCATACTTCATAGTAGTAGACGATATAATGGACGGGTCGACGACTCGTCGCGGCGTGCCGTGTTGGTACCGGATGCCGAACGTCGGCCTCGGCGCCCTCAACGACTCTATACTCATTCACTGCGCGGTTATGGAAACATTGGAGACCTACTTTGGCAAAACACATCACTATGTTGATGTTATTCGGCTTTTCAATGAGGTATTGTATGCTAGATTTTTGTTACTGCTCTTTCATAATCCTAACTAAGATAATCTAGACGCGAGAGTCAGTTCGTTTGTTTGTTTCTTTTTCACACTTAACTCCTATAACAGAATTTGATGAGAAGATGTATTAAAGAGATAGAATAAGACCTGAAAGATGGTTAAAGTCTATTGCTTCCATAAAACTTGGCCCGCTTAGAGGGCCAAAGCCTGCCGACACTGTAGATTTTAGTCAGTATAAGTCTAACAGTCCCTCCTGCCCTGCCCTGCCAGGACACATTTGATGATAATACCACGCTAAAAAAAAGTAATTGATTGGAAATATTGGACAGGAAATCTAACAAAAACAGGCCAAGTGCGAGTCGGACTCACGCACGAAAGTTTCCGTACCACTATCTAAAAACGGCACGGAATATAAACGGCAAAAAAATCACGTTTATTGAATGGGAAAAAAACCCAAACCAGGCCCTGTAGACAAATAGCAGACGATAATCGTTATCGCTCAGCAGTCACTAATATATTTTCTACTTTATACACAAGCGCATAAAGTTGAAAATCTGTTATAGACTGCTGAACGATAACGAACGAAACAAACGAAACGATCTGTGAACTCCAATAAATTTTCAACTCTACGCGCTGGGGTATAAAGTTGAAAATGTACTTATTAGTCATTGCTGAGCTAAAACGATTGTCGTCTGTTGTCGTGTCCTGTTTGTCTATAGGGTCAGGTGGTTTAGGCATCATCCCTTTCACTCAAGTACTTACCTCTTGCATCTTCAATTTCCAGGCCCTCCTCTACACCACAATGGGCCAGCACTTGGACTTCACCACAGCACAGCAGTTAAAAGACTACAGTCTTTTCACAGTAGACCGGTATACGTCTATTGTTAAGTACAAGACTAGTTGCTATACGTTCCGGCTACCTATCCTACTTGGTTTGACCCTGGTGAAGGATTTGGATAAGAGCATATACGGGGATGTTAATGACATTTGTATGAAGTTGGGACATCTGTTTCAAATGCAGGTAAGATGGTTTTTGGGTGTTTTTTTTTTTTTTTCATGTTCTGACCATAGAGTTAAAAGGATGGACTGAGCAATAGCTGCCTGACATTGACCATACCCTCAAGAATAGTAGTAATATATAGACTTTAAAGGAAATAATTGTTTTCCTCTCTTTCTTTAGAAAGCCAATTCCAGTCCTTTTTTCGTAGCGTAACAATTTTTTAATCTTAGGTGAATTTTGATCATCATCATATCAGCCCAGAATCACCCACTGCTGGGTATAGGACTCCCCCTTTTTCTGCAACATCTCTCGGTTTTGTGCGTCTCTCATCCATTTATTCCCCGCAATCTTGACGATATCGTCAACCCAAAGGGCTTTTTGGTGGCCCTGGTTTTTTGGCCGAACCTTGGCCAGCATTCAGTCAAAACCTTACTCCATCTGCCATCTCTGCGTCTAGCCACATGCCCTGCCCAGCTCCACTTGAGGCGTATCGCACTATCCCCGACGTCATAGACTTTAATTCCACCCAACCACTGGGCTAGTATTATGACTTATAGGCTCTCCTCTCATAGAAGAAGGTCCTTGTGTCCCAGCAGTGGGAAAATCATAGGCTAATAATGTTGAAAGTTTGAATTTTTTTTATATTACTTTGATTTAAGTACATACAATATTAATGGAGTCGTTTAAAGCATTATAAAATTTCGTTCGCCATTTAAGTTTCCAATAGAATAAAAAATTGATAAATAAATAAAAATTTCATATTTTATTTTATTGGAAATTTTGAAAATTTAATTCTATTATGGTTTGCAATATTCCTTGCACAGTTGCCAAGAAAATTTAGCCCCGCTTCGAGAACCATAAACACGTATGTGACCTCTTTATTTCAAACGGCATTACAAAATCGTCGTTAGGCAATTGGAAGTACTAAGAATAGATACATTCGTGACACAGCTATACAGTCATAAGAGTACCGATCCATTTATCAAATATCCGTTACGGTTTCATGAGAAAAAATAATTTTGTTGTTCTTCGAACTCAATCATGGTCGCAATCATTTGGGAAAACGCTAGGCAGATGATAACTTGGTAGTTATTAGAAGGTTACAACATTCTTTTTTTTTTTTTTGGAGTTTCTTTGCTATCACTAGGAATTTCTTCTTGAATCGTGTGTGCGTTTAGAAACATAGAAACTCACATACACAAATCTTCTACCTCCCCTTGCAATAGCGGTTATAAATAATCTTTTTTTTCTTTCTTCAGGACGACTACATAGACTGCTACGGCGACGAATCACTAACAGGTAAAGCAGGAACAGACATACAAGAAGGTAAGTGCTCCTGGTTAGCAGTCACCGCTTTACAGCGATGCAACGAAGCACAGAAGGCCCTCTTCACACAATACTACAGAAGCAAAGATCCAGATCATGTAGAAATTATAAAGCAGCTTTATAAAGACTTGGAATTACCAGAAGTGTATAGGAAGGAGGAAACAGATATCTATAATGATATTGTTGTGAAAGTGCGTGCGTTGCCTTCGGAAACCGCTCCGACTTTCTTCTTTAAACTTATCGATCAGATTTATAAGAGGAAACATTAGTTGTTGTGTATATTGTAATTGTGTATTGTGTTTTTGGCGAAGCAAGCTTCAATGATCAAGAGCGAATTTCATGAGGAACTGAACGCTATAACAGCAGATTAATTTAATTGATGAATGAATTTAATAATACTTTTTTGAACACATGGATTTAATTCCAGTGACATTGACAGAAAAACAGAGCGCCAGATGCTCGGATCTTTAAATTAAGTTCTATTTTTGAAATTAGCTCAAGATAAACACTTGCCGTCTGACTACAAATAAGTTAAAACTCTTTTGAACACTCGTCTAAAAAAACTGTCAATTAAAAACGGCACTTGCCGTTGATATAAGGGTCGTTTTGCAGTTTCACTTTTTAGAGGAAAGTTCATCAGATGTTTTTTTTTCACTAAACTTTTCGTCAAACGTTTTCATGACAAAAGCCTGCAAATAATCTGAGTTAAAATGGGGTATGTGGGGGGAAAATTCCAATCTAATCTCTATCGAAGCGTGATTCCAAAAATATATCGATGGAAATGAATATTTTTCTATCAAGGAAAATTAATATTACATAATTAGACAAATTACCTGTATTATTAATAGTTACTTTTTCAAGTTTATATCATGACAATAATTAAATGTGTTCTATTATTTAAATCGATAACCAGTTGTAATAAGTTAGAGATTCTCATTGCAATATGTTGTTTATTCTAATTTCGTTAAGTCACAAAATCTATTGAGTTCTGTACCTGCTTTCGAAATATTTTTTAAGGTTTCATACACATGCTGTACGCCACTATAGAGGCTCTCATTTGCGAACGTATACGATACATAGGGTACGGTTAGGTTAGCTGATACAATATCTGAGCAGCACTAAAAGAAAAATGGCGAATGCTGAGTAGCATAGGCTGAGACAGCTGTCAAAATTCTTCGCTCTCGTCTGAACTCAGCATGGTTTCAGCCGATAATTTAGTCAGTATAGCTGACTGTTCAGCGTTTTCTGTCCAGATTTTGTATCGGCTAACCGTACCCACTATGCCTTAGATTATTTAGAACATACTCTAGCCGAGATCTATATACGTTAGCCACACTGCTTACAAATGTCACATCAAAAAATTTCGTTGATAATTCAAAACTAAAAATTACAAACAAAAATCTTACTTGGGGGGATATTACAACGTCTTAAAACCAGACTTATTCCGGCGAGTGAAAGTGACAGAGCTATACAAGTCGTCTAGCGCCATCACTTTTACTCGCTCCAGAACAAGCCTGGGGGCCAATTCTCGGCTTTAGAGATAATGTCGAAATCGGCAAAAATGTCTAATGACGTCATTTTTTCGACAAATTTTAAAAGTTGCTATTCTGGGGATGTCGAATTTGACATTTGTCGAAGGCTAACGTTAGAGTTCATGTCGAGTGCTTCTGAGCAGTAGAGATGTAATGTCGATTGTAGAGATACGTCATTTCTGAGTGAATTTGTTGAGTTTTGGATGTACACTGTTTTCTTTTCTTTAGTTTTTAAATAAAATACGGCTTGGCATGTCATACCTACTGGAAATTCGATTTATACTCTTGATTTTTGCATTGTGTTTTCTTGAAACGACGACCTTCGCACAATTAACAAACTCTGTAATTTGTGTATCCACGATTGCACTAGAAACCACTGAAAGATGGACGAGTTTATTAGCATTTTATCTCGGAGTTGTTGGAAAGTGGCGAGCAACTGGCCAATACACGGCGACAACAGCGCACTTATCCCGCCATCGATATTTACGGTTTGAGCGAAACAGAAGTCATTAAAATAATTCTCCTCCATGTTAAAATAAAAAAAAAAAACATTAAATGTAAAACAGCACAGCCCACTAGTGATTTATAAACACAGAGTCCATGTAAACATAACAAAAGACGCAAATTCTGACACTGACAGACAATCAACTGTCAAACTGATTATTTTTACGTAAAACGTTTCGTTTCATACTAAAATAATTAGATTTAGTCAGCGCATGTCAGCGTTTTAAAACAAAATCATTCATTCACCTATAGTTACCTAAAACGGAACGTGCGTTTCTTCATAATGGTAACATTATGTTCACTCGACTCGACATTTTCGTGACATTTATTTCTATTTTGACTGAGAATACGGATTTCTGCTCAATTCGACATTTTTTGGTAGAGATAAAGATATTTTTGATAGACATAGAGATCGACTTACAATCTCGAACTCGAGAAAAATGGCGAAAATTGAGAATTGGCCTCCTGATTTTACTTTGAAGACGTTGTACTACCACCCCCCCCTGGTTGTCCGTTCAAAAACATGCTCATTTTGCGGTGCCCCCGCTCAATCCGCGTTTGATGTGTCGTAGACTCATATAGGCTCTCTTCGGCTACTCAGTTATTCATATTTAGTCAAACAGTACACCTACCAATAATTTTAAATAGTCTATTGCAGTAATTTTAAGTTTGGGAGGTCATTAGTTTATATTTTGTTGCATGACTAACATAATAATTTAGTTTTTAATGTTACCGTTTCTTTTGTACATTCTATAAATTGTCTTTATGAATGAGTATGTGGTAGTTGGGCCAATCTTCAATTTTTGGACTTCCGTTGAGGACAATGACGCCCGATATTTTAACTGCTAGCGCAACAATCCATTGACAAAAAACAAAAATACAAATTATTTTAATTTCATTTTAGTTAAACGTAATTAAAATAATATATATTTTAGGTTTTTGTCAATGGATGGTTGCACTAGCATTAAAAGTATCGGGTGTCATTATCCTCAACGGAAGTTCAAAAATTGAAGATTGACCCAGTTATTGAAGAATGTCTCTAATTTGTCTTCTAGAGTTCGCGCCACCGCTCTTGACCTTTTGACGTGGCGCTAGTGTCTATGTCAATACATCAAATTGTATTTAAAAAAATGTAGTACCTTAATTTTCCGCATGTGGCGTGGACTCTTATAATATCAATTTATGTAGCTTACATGTCACTTTGTTGAAAGTTCAATTTAAACAGATTAAAAAAGCCACATGAACAACACTGTGCCAATAATATTTAACTAAGCCGAGGGCTTAGTGAGAACTAACGTTATTAAGAGGAAACAGCAAGGGCTGGAGAATTGAAAAATAGGTATTTGTAAAATCTATTGCTGTCGCGCAGTGCCCACAACAGAGTTACAGAGCGCGATAGAGACAACAGCAGCTTGGACCGAAAATACCTAATTAAATGGCACAAAATCAACGATTCGTAGTCCCCTGATTACTGCTCCAAAACTTAACCGATTTCACTACTTTTTTCTTTAAAAAATAAAGAAAGGCATTGACCGTGTTTCTATGTTTTCCTTTTTTTATATAATCCCGTCAAATTTGTTTTCTGGATATTTGAACACAGCGGAAAATCTGGCAATTTTTTTAGGATTTTGAATGTTCATATCTCTTTTAATAATTAATTTATGGAAAAAAGGAAAACATAGAGACATGCCAATAGTGGTCATAGATTTTTTGTAAAAAAATGATTGCTCTACTGGCATTATCCAGGAAGAAAACAGGGGACTACGTTTGTATGGAAAAACGACCGTGCTGTTTCCTCTTAAGAACTTAGTTTTATACCAACTTTAGCTCTCTAAATGACATAGGTAGAGCTAAAGTTGATATTTAGTCTAGTTATATTTTTATAGCCCTACACGATTCGCATAGCTAGATACCGCCGTACGCATAACTTTATGCGTGTTCGTGAATCGAATTAAATAGTAGATTATTAACCAAGGGGATAAAGCAGTGTCTTCTGTCGCGGGTGACGATTTAAATCGCGAGCATAACGAAGGACTCGAGGCTTACTCCCGAGCGTAGCGAGGGTGTTAGAAACTTAAATCACGAGCGAAGCGAGGGATTTAAGACGAGTCCTGAGTGTAGCGAGGGATTTAAGTTCACCCAAGACTAAGACAGCTTTATCACCGAGGAAAATACTCTACTTTTCGTACCACTTGCGAAAAAATTAACATTATAATAATATGTATGAGATAAGCATTAATTAAACATTTAAATTTAACAATAACTTATTTAAAAAAATAAATTAAAATAAACTCAACGTTTATGTATTTGAAAAAAACAAAACGCGGCAAATTCCTAGATTATATTGTATTCTCGGAAAAGCAAAGGCATCAAGATCATACGGCCTCTTCGGTTTTCGTAATGTGAAATAGTAGATTATTAACCAAGGGGATAAAGCAGTGTCTTCTGTCGCGGGTGACGATTTAAATCGTGAGCATAACGAAGGACTCGAGGCTTACTCCCGAGCGTAGCGAGGGTGTTAGAAACTTAAATCACGAGCGAAGCGAGGGATTTAAGACGAGTCCTGAGTGTAGCGAGGGATTTAAGTTCACCCAAGACTAAGACAGCTTTATCACCGAGGAAAATACTCTACTTTTCGTACCACTTGCGAAAAAATTAACGTTATAATAATATGTATGAGATAAGCATTAATTAAACATTTAAATTTAACAATAACTTATTTAAAAAAATAAATTAAAATAAACTCAACGTTTATGTATTTGAAAAAAACAAAACGCGGCAAATTCCTAGATTATATTGTATTCTCGGAAAAGCAAAGGCATCAAGATCATACGGCCTCTTCGGTTTTCGTAATGTGAAATAGTAGATTATTAACCAAGGGGATAAAGCAGTGTCTTCTGTCGCGGGTGACGATTTAAATCGTGAGCATAACGAAGGACTCGAGGCTTACTCCCGAGCGTAGCGAGGGTGTTAGAAACTTAAATCACGAGCGAAGCGAGGGATTTAAGACGAGTCCTGAGTGTAGCGAGGGATTTAAGTTCACCCAAGACTAAGACAGCTTTATCACCGAGGAAAATACTCTACTTTTCGTACCACTTGCGAAAAAATTAACGTTATAATAATATGTATGAGATAAGCATTAATTAAACATTTAAATTTAACAATAACTTATTTAAAAAAATAAATTTAAATAAACTCAACGTTTATGTATTTGAAGAAAACAAAACGCGGCAAATTCCTAGATTATATTGTATTCTCGGAAAAGCAAAGGCATCAAGATCATACGGCCTCTTCGGTTTTCGTAATGTTATTAAATCATAACTCCCACCCCGGCAGGGCGGCATAATAAATGCGTATTCCTTTTTCAAAAAGTTGTATAATGCTTTACATACAAACTCAATGGTGTAAAGACAGACTGATGTAGTTCACTATGGGTAAGTATTATTAATGAAATTCAGTACAACTTTCTTTCCCTAGGGAAAGAAAGTTGTACTGAATTTCATTCATCCTCTAAGGAGAGAATGTGATTTGAATTTCGAATACTTACCGATAGTGAACTACATCAGTCTGTCTTTACACCATTGAGTTTGTATGTAAAGCATTATGCAACTTTTTGAAAAAGGAATACGCATTTATTATGCAGTTATGATTTAATAACATTACGAAAACCGAAGAGGCCGTATGATCTTGATGCCTTTGCTTTTCCGAGAATACAATATAATCTAGGAATTTGCCGCGTTTTGTTTTCTTCAAATACATAAACGTTGAGTTTATTTTAATTTATTTTTTTAAATAAGTTATTGTTAAATTTAAATGTTTAATTAATGCTTATCTCATACATATTATTATAACGTTAATTTTTTCGCAAGTGGTACGAAAAGTAGAGTATTTTCCTCGGTGATAAAGCTGTCTTAGTCTTGGGTGAACTTAAATCCCTCGCTACACTCAGGACTCGTCTTAAATCCCTCGCTTCGCTCGTGATTTAAGTTTCTAACACCCTCGCTACGCTCGGGAGTAAGCCTCGTGTCCTTCGTTATGCTCGCGATTTAAATCGTCACCCGCGACAGAAGACACTGCTTTATCCCCTTGGTTAATAATCTACTATTATATGACATGATAAGACAGATATTTTCTATGCGCACTCAGAGCTTAGAGCTCAGAGCTCATTTAACCGTATTTATTAGTAAAACCGGCGAAATAATTATGTATAAAATGGGCCGGTTACCTATGGTGCTGTAATGTAGCAACTATTATAAACTATAATAACTATTTAAAAATATAAGAGATTTCAATTTTTGGAACATAAAATGGAACATGAAGAGAAAAAGTATATTTATGTTTATTGAAAAATATTGGTTTGGGCATAATCCTTGTAAATATTTTATTCTCGAATGTTTCTCTTTTAGAATTTTAAAATGATTGAAATGTTAGGTCGTATAGAATTGTTTTAACGTTTCAAAAGAAGATTTTGGTGTTGTCCTTATCAATAAAATCTATACTTCAAATAAAAAAAAATAACATTTAAAATTAATAAATTATTGATTTCCAAAATTAAATCATATTTTTAATTTATTTGGAAATACACACGGCTACAAATCATGCTATGCAAAACCAGTATGAGTTGAACTTTCATGTGTGGAAAGTTTATACAAAGCGAGGCCAAAACAAATTGTTTTTGTAAAGCTTGATGTGCAGCCGTGTGTACAAAAGAAAAAAAAAAAATACAGTCTTCCTTTGTAATTTTTGACACATATTTTGTAAAGGTGTAAATAAATACTAAAATGTTTTTAAAGAAACGAAAAATTCAGATTTCGAGCAGGGTTGGAACCTGCGTCTTCTGGATAGGTAGGTGTAAACAGCGTTCAAAAAACAAGAGAACGAGATATTCAGCTTTGTGAGTAGTGGTTGCGATGTCCTAGTTAGTTAAGGCGTCTGGAGTACCTATCCAGAAGACGCAGGTTCGAGCCCTGCTCGCTATCTGAATTTTTCGATCTTTAAAAACAATTTAGTATTTCGAGTTTCTTTAAATTTCCTTTGCAAAGACGCGACGCAGGCGTTGTTGCGTATAAAAATATAAAGACTAAGATGGTTTTTTTTTTTTTGACCAAAACGACAAGTAACTTGTTTTCTAAAGTGGCAGCTTTCATGCGATTATCTTCATTATTGTCTATGCATAATGTATGACTTTAAGTCTGCAATTTCTGTCGAGTTTTTTTATTTACGTCTAGCCTTTTAAATGATGATTAATTATTTACTTTGCAAGTTGGTTGTTAAAAACACTTTTATTTTTATGAGTGTAAGATTTAAAACGTGATATTTATCATGTTTATTATAAGTTTCGAGTTTCCGATATTTTGGCACTGATGCAAGCGCCATGATCACTGACGAACTGGAAGTAATTACGAATGGATGTTTATGAGCAAACAAATGGGTCTATTCCCGTCCTTTTTTGCATTCGACCCGTTTTAATGCTTAATAATAGTGTTAAGGCTGCTTATTCTGAAAGTTGGCAACGTTGCTAATAGCTGTCAAATATTTACAAGTTTAAATTAATTTGGCAATGTTACTGTAAGGAAATAATAAATAGTGCACCACAGGTACTAAGAAATTGATATAGATATATGTATATTGCAATTAAAACACTAAATTTGATGTTGTAACCGTTTCAGTAAAAGGCATTTGGAAAGTTTCCAAATGTTTTTTTACGTCTAAAACTATACGACACTATTTTTTGCATTCTCTAATCATTTTTAGTGCACTACTGAGCCATATTTCTTATTTTCATATTTGTAAAATTAATCAAAACTTGTTAATATTTGACAACTATTTGCGACGTTGCCAACTTTCAGAATAAGCGCTCTTAATGATCATGTCAGTCTAAAAACTTATTTATGAGTGTAAATGTTTGTAAACGCGCCCAATACGGAAAGAAATTCCAAAAATTTAAAGGATCTTTGTAAATTAAATGTACCATCTGGTGAAAGATCAACTGCACAACAATGTTAAACGAAAACCGCCCATGGTGCTACGAAATAAAGTCATATTGTTGTGCGGTGACTGGGCACACTACCAAATCCTTTCAAGGGTTTTCATTTTGTCAATCCTATTATGAAAAAATAAAATTATAAATAAATGATTTTATTATAAGTATAAACCGCACTTTTATTCAGCTTCTACATTTTCACATAATAACCCTTTTATCAACCTTATAACAACACGGTTGGCGCAGCAGTTGAGCAATCGGACTGCTGTGCTGCGTGTTGCGGGTTCAATTCCCGCACGGAACAAATATTTTTATGATCTACAAGTAGTTGTTAATGGTCTGGGCGTTTGTGTATGTGAGTTTATATGTTTGTAAACGCACCCACGAAACAAGTGAAATTCCTAGTCATCTGCCTAGCCTTTTCCCAACTATATTGGGGTCGGCTTCCAGTCGAACCAGATTCAGCTGGATATCAGTATTTTACATGGAGCGACTGCCTGTCGGACCTCCACAACCCAGTAACTGGGTAATACGATACCCCATGGTAAGACTGGTTGTCAGACTTTAGAGCTTCTGACTAACAGTAACGACTGTCAGAGATCTACAAATGACAGCCGGGACCAACGGCTTTACGTGCTTTCCGAGGCACGGAGGAAACTCGCTATGACAGATGGTCACCCATCCACAGACCAACCTCGGCAAGCGCGGCTTAACCCGGAAGATCGGCCTGTGCGGCTGTGATTATTTAGCCACGAGCTCCTCCTCCAGTGAAATTCCTAGTGCGGGACGTTTTTTTTAAAATAATGAAAACCAAAAATTAAATCTAATTAGTAGTGATTATCATAGCCCGTATAAGTAGATAGATCAGGGTCAAAAACCTGGACCTGTAGCCTAGCGATGTAATAAACGCAAACGCTGAGTAGGCTTTAATAGATTTTCAACTTTATGTGCTTGGGTATAAAGTCGAAGATCTAGTGAAGATCGCATAGCGTTTTTGTTCTTTCCAGTCGCTAACGCTTAGAAATCTTAGATTTTCAACTTTAGGCTCTAGGGTATAAAGGCGTTTACGATTGTCGTTTGCGACTTGGCTAGGGGGCTGAAAGTTTATACCAATAATCAATATGGACATACCTCCGGGATTTTAAGATTTGGAAGATATTTTCCGGAATTTTAAAATTGTTAGCAACATTTAGGTTGAAAACATAAGCACTCCCTGTTGCAGTAAGAAATGCACTCGCAGCTTCGCCGGCGTGCATTCGATTAAAAATCCCGTAGGTAACTCAATGAAATCCCAAAAAAAGGCTTATATAAGTAATGATTTCTACGACTGTTCGTAATACATGTACATAAAATCAATCTACCTACTCCGGGCTACAGTGATTATGCAAATAAAACAGTGATTAAGCAAGAAAAAACAAGAAAAGTGAGTATAAAAACGTGGGAAAATGCGCATTGATTGCAATTTATTAGGTAATTATAATAGTCTGCCCGAGGTTAAAAGTAATTATTGTACACAATAGAGAGTAGGTAGGATGTCTGTTGAACACGAACTTATAACCGGTTGCTCTAATAGCAGGTTTCAACAATAAAACTGCGAAGAAACCAGATCATGATTTTGAAGAATAAGTTTTTGGGTACCGTACATCAAAAGGAAAAATGGAACCCTTGTATGACTGCTTTGTTGTCGGTATGTCGGTCTGTTAAGACCCTTTTTTCTCAGGAATGGGCAAGGGATTCAAGCTGAAATTAATATCAAATACCCAGATCTATAATCAATTGAAGCAGAGAAATAAATCAAAATTCTAAGTCAACGCAATCAAAAGATACGACTGTTAATGCCCTGATTGGCCGCATATTTTCGAAGCGTGTGATCAAAATCCTATAACTAGGATATTAGGTCGCGAGACACAAGTATACCGCGATTCCGGTACACAAAGGGCTATTGAAGGACACCGTGGATTTTAGTCAGTACTAGTCTGACAGTCCCTCCCGCTCTGCCCTGAGTGGGAGGACTCATTTGAAGACTTTACTTAAAAGAAATACCTAGGGTATTTTACGTTGACCTAGAGTCAGGAAATTTTAGTAGACAGGAAATTACAGTACCTTTAAAAAAAGGAATAAGTCTAAAAAGTGGAATTTTTTAAACGTGACAGGCATTTTGCCAGTTATTGAAGTGAAAACTTCTTTAGCGGCGTTGTACACTTTTTCTGTAATGGGTAAAAAATTTAAAACTCGCGTCAGGGTCACGTGACCAAAACTCGCGTCAGGGTCACGTGACCCTGATCGAAAATGAGTAAGACGTCATTCAAATTAAAAATAAAACATAGTAACAAAAAAGTTTTCACTTCTACCGGCACTCCTGGAGTGCAACCTTTTTTTTTTTTTTAAATCATCTGATAGTGACTGTCAGACTCATATCTATACTGACTCAAGTCTACCCCTACCCTTTCCTTGAATTGCCTTTACGTTACTTACGAGTTGTAGGTCATGGATTCGAACCTAGCTATAGGTATCTACTCATTACTTTTTGTAATTTATTTCGTCACCATTGCTCTGAAACCGGTGAAGGAAAACATCGTTAGGAAATCTGCAGGTCCTAGAACCAAAAATTCGAAGCTATGTGACATCTTCCCGTACTGGATTGTGGCTCACTCCGTCAGAGAGGAGGGCTGTGTCCCAGCATTGGGGAGATTAAAGTCAGGCTGAAGATGATGTAATGTTATACTGAGATTAACATTATTCTATGTTTTATTTCAGACTCTAACCACCCTATCTCTGAACCAAATTTCTGCCGTGACTAAGTAATAAAGATCCATTCCTACAGCCTATCATACATATCAATTGAGTAACCGTTATATAACGAAGTGCATAGCCTTCCATAGAAGAGTCACTATCTCAGAAAATACTTATTCATTTTATGCTCGAAACTTAACCAGTTCAGTCGGAGCAATGGCTGCTTTATTTGCGTTATTCCGTCGCAATAGAACACTTTGTATTCAGTTGAAACAATTGCATAGAACTTTAAGTGGGTCTAGTGTACCAACTATTGACATGAAAACGGAAAGAAAAGCCTTCCTGAGTGTCCTGCCTGAGGTCATCAACTCTGTAGTGACAGGTCCTAAAATAAAAGAAATGCCTGAACTTCAAAGTTGGATTAAAAAGGTACCTAAGTGTTAAATTGTACTCTAGTATATTATTATAATTGGTGTGTGTTATGCATAAACGAGCAATTTTAGATACATTCCCGACTTTGGTAACTTTCTTATTTGTGTTTTTCTTTTTCCTACCATAGAAAGGAAAGTGAAATATTTTTATCATTTATTTCATCTGTCTGTTTTTCATAATGTTTATGAAACATTGAAATAAGATTTCCAGTAAAATTTGTATAAGACCATAAATAGAGCTTTTCATTCGTAAAAAATATATTTATTTTTTCAAAGAATTCTAAAAATATACGTGACTGCATCTTCCAAGTTTCTAAAGCTATTGACAGGTACTGATCAAAATTGAATAGGAAAATTGTAGCGAGTTTTTTTTTATGATAATGACTGGTTATTCCTATTTCTGTTACAGATATTAGAATACATGTTAGGCACTGGTAAATTAGGCAGAGGATTAATGGTTTCAATCGGATACAGAATGTTTGAAGAACCCGAGAACTACTCAGAAGAAATACAACATTCTGCCCGCGTTCTAGGATGGTGTGTAGAAATGGTAAATCTTACTTCTTACTAATATGTATTACTTATTGGGTGCTATTTAAACCGGCTTCTATTTAATCCTACACTGGCCACAAAATTACTTAGTCAGCCACAAACCAAATAAAGTTTCCCTATTATGTGTAAAAAAATCTACCTAAGCAGGGGTCGACGAAGCCCTGCTTCGCAGGGCTTCTATTTCTGTGTACAAGGTTTAAAGGAACCTAACCAAACCGAACTTCGGGGTGTCCCTGAAATCTTGCTAAGTGGCTGAGTTAGTAATTTTGTGGCTCGGTTTATTATTTCCCTTACTTATTTATTACTATTACCAAGTTTCAGCAGGATAGCTCTTATACCTACTTTCATAGAAAAGTGGCTACGACATACAGGCGAACAGACAGACAGACAGACAGACATGACGAATTTATAAGGGTTCCGTTTTTTGCCATTTGGCTACGGAACCCTAAAAATGAATAAAAATACACTTATTATACCCTGTACTTATTCCAACAGATGCAGTCAACATTTCTGATTTTAGACGATATAGTGGACAATGCGACAGTTCGACGTGGCAAGCCCTGCTGGCATCTACAACGATGTCTTGGTCTCTACGGGGTCAACGACTCCTTGATCCTGTACCAATCCATGTTGGAAGTATTGGACATATACTTCGGGCAAACACCCATATATGGCGACTTGTTGAAATATTATAATGAGGTATGTTGATACATTTTTTTTTCGTTGTGAAAGGGGGCTAGACGAAAAAAATTCTTACGAAAAGTTGGCACGACACTTTTTTGCCTCGCCCCGCACCTCGCGCCTGCACCCCGCGCCCCGTACCCCTCACTCAACCCCCGTTCCTCGTGACTCTTGTCGTATTGCGGCGTGCACATGTTTCTCTGTCTCTCTCTCTCTAATAGAAAGCAAGCCAGATATTTTCGTTTCGTCTTTCTATTTCGCATTGAACAGTGTGGTGTCGCGACGATTATTTTTGTTAACTTCGTTCCATCCGGGTGTCCCTTGACACCTCTCAAGTTTTTTTTATTTGGATAATATCATTAAATGAGCCTTGCCGCCCGGGGCGTGACGGGAGGAACTGACTCGTACTAACTAAAATTGGAGATCCTTCAATAAGACAGATGAACCTCCCGAAACATGCGTGTGAGAGCACTGAGAACCTGCTTCATGTGTCACTCCAGCCACATCTCAAAGTGGAGGAGTCTACCGTTGCAATTGTGGCGTGCCCGAACCTCGGATGTTAATACATAATGTTCTAAAGTAGCCGATATCAGCTGGATGAGAGTAGCCGGTGATGCTGACGTGCGATTAGTGAGGCCTCTATCCAGTATTGGACTGCTATAGGCTGATGATGATGATAGTGATTGTGTCAGTACCTTAAAGGTACTTATGAAGAAGACAGATAATTATAAATTATCTTGAAAAGTACTAGCTGTATAGCAGGAAGACCGCAAAAAAAAAAACAAAATAGTGTTGTAACTACTTAATATTTTTTTTGTATTTTCATGACGTTCATTAAAAAAAATTGCAAAGATTTTGCCGAAAGCTATATAATTTTAGAGAAATAGTTGAAACCAAAATGTTAAAGTCATAGTATTACTTTTTTAAATCGCACTGTAATTTTGTGGCTGTATTAAAAATTTCCTTGTTGCAGGCAGTTTACAGATCTACAATGGGTGAACATTTAGATCTTTGGACAACCTATAGAAAAGAAAAGAAGAATCTAGAACTATTCAACAGGCATTTTTTTAATTCCATTGCTTCATACAAGACTGCATACTATACCTGCAAGTTGCCGATATTTGTGCCCCTGCTTTTGGTAAAGGATGGTAAAAAGCTAGCTACTGAAGAATTGAGCAATATTTGTATCGAATTTGGGAAACTAGTGCAAATTCAGGTAAAAATATAACACCAGTATTTCTCAGCTCTTGGCTATCACAGCGGGATATATCCTACTAATACATATAATAAAACTGTAGAAAAGTAATTTTTGTACATTCAAGAAAAACTCAAAAAATATAGCCAGGGTTATAAAGGACAACCAATAGAACCCATTTCTAGCATTTTTAGAATTTTTGTCTGTTTGTCTGTATGTCTGTTTGTCTGTATGTCTGTTTGTCTGTTTGTATGTTTATTTGTTCGGGCATCACGTAAAATGTACGAAAGTTATGTAGAAAACTTTAATACACAACGACTGACCGTAACTTGAAGTAACATTTAGTTTTTGTTTCATTGAAATCGGATCAGTGTATCAAAAGATATTTGAATTCAAAGTGTACCAGATGTAAAATTACGGTCAGTCAGTTCACACCGAGACGCGCAGTTCAGTAGCGCGATGTGGCTTGGAATAGAAAAACTACATATTCAAATATGGTGTGGACTGGAGTGGAGTGGTTTGGAGTGGGATGTTGTGGGATAAATTGGGATGGTGTGGGATAAAGTGGGATGGAGCGGGATGGAGTGGGACTGAGTAGGATGGAGTAGGATGTAGTGGGATGTAGCGGGATGGAGCGGGATGGAGTGGAATGGAGTGGGATGGAGTGGGATGGAGTGGGATGGAGTGGGATGGAGTGGGATGGAGTGGGATGGAGTGGGATGGAGTGGTATAGAGTGGGATGGAGTGGGATGGAGTGGGATAGAGTGGGACGGAGTGGGATGGAGTGGGATGGAGTGGGATGGAGTGGGAGGGAGTGGGATGGAGTGGGATGGAGTGGGATGGGGTGGGATGGAGTGGGATGGAGTGGGATGGAGTGGGATGGATTGGGATGGAGTGGGAACGAGTGGGATGGAGTGGGATGGAGTGGGATGGAGTGGGATGGAGTGGGATGGAGTGGGATGGAGTGGGATGGAGTGGGATGGATTGGGATGGAGTGGGATGGAGTGGGATGTAGTGGGATAAAGTGGGATGGAGTGGGATGCAGTGGGATGTAGTGGGATGGAGTGGGATGGAGTGGTATAGAGTGGGATGGAGTGGGATGGAGTGGGATAGAGTGGGACGGAGTGGGATGGAGTGGGATGGAGTGGGATGGAGTGGGAGGGAGTGGGATGGAGTGGGATGGAGTGGGATGGGGTGGGATGGAGTGGGATAGAGTGGGATGGAGTGAGATGGAGTGGGATGGAGTGGGATGGAGAGGGATGGAGTGGGATGAAGTGGGATGGAGTGGGATGTTGTGGGATGTTGTGGGATGGATTGGGATGGAGCGGGATGGAGCGGGATGCAATGGGTGCCAGTGGCGCAGGGCAAAAATTCATGAAAGGGAACCCGAACCAAAACTTAATGAAAAAACTTACAAACATACTAGTCGCCCCATTTCACTAGTCCTCATTTTTGAAAGTTTCACTCGATTTCTCTGGTCTTCTAACATCAAACCCTGATTTCCACATATCAAGTTTCCACCATTAAAACATCTTCTTTCCAACAAAAAAAGAATCATCAAAATCGGTTCATAAACGATGAAGTTGTGCCGCGAACAAATAATAAACGAATTTAACGTATTTTAATGACGAATAAATTGAGTAACCGGAGTAACCTCCTTAATATTTATTTGTAGTCGGTTAATCAATTATTAACAATTTCCGTAAATCATGTTCACAAAACCTTATACTAATCGCCTACACACCTTAACACCGCGATTCAGGATTGTGATGTAATTGCACAACGCCATCTAGTTAAAACTTCGAAACTAACATTACGGTGAACACTGAACACTTACCAAACAATACCATTGAACCGAACTAACTTTGTTATTAATGCGCTAACTACGCAAAACTTATAAATTTCAACAATAATATCAAATCAAATGCAAATGGACAGGTGAAAACAATAAATGCAAAAATAAGCACGAACCAAAACTAATGTGAAACTGTCATCCAAAGAATACTATCTAAACGAATTACGAAGTCCAGTATCATTCCGTCTCGTTCTGGCGTACGCATTTCATATTTCTATCCTTATCATAAGCCGGTAATGTTCGGCTTCCGAGCGTCCTTAAACTAGCGGTGTTATGTGGCCTCAAGCTCACGATCGCCACAAGAGAAACTTTGAATTTTATGAACTGAATTCCGGATTCGCCTTGCGGCTTACAATCTTTGTCTGTTTCGCGCGAGTTGAAATTGATTGCGCGGAAAAAAATGGTAGGCGTTTATTTATTTATTTTTATTGTTTTTTCATATTTTGTTTATGATAAATGAAAATCATAGATGCTAGTATTTGCTATATTTCGAAAGGCAACCCGAAAGGAATCGGCTTGTTAGGTGGCTTCGGGCCTGATGGGTGCTTTGAACGCTGCTTGGTGGGCTTTGAACGACAGAGGGCGTTTATCACAAACAGGACAAATATTCTTAAAAAATCTAAGTAAATTCTAATAATAATAGGGTTTATATGAAAACGATTATGATTTATAAAAAACAAGGCAAAAATTAAGCACTTCGCACTAACAAAATATTGTTAAATTCCGACATCCACGCGAACGAAGTCGCGGGCACAGCTAGTCCTACTAATATTATAAATGCGGAAGAAAACCTATCCTACTCAGATAAAAAAAATAGGCAGATAGAACGCTCAGAAAACGCGAGTGTCTCAACTAAAGTTAATACAAAATCAAATTGAGTTACATTCCATAATGTTTTCTTTGTTTTTGATAACAACTTTTACGATGGTTAAAGACACGAGACGGCATATTTTGGCAAAAAACAACCGGGTACGACGGTACGACGCGTAGCTTGGTACTGTCGCGACTTTGTATACGATTTTGATTTTGTATTAACTTTGGTGGACCCACTCTAGGGGTTGCAGAACCGGTACTTTTTAAAGCCCGGTACCGAAGTTTCGGTACTGGGACATGGAACCGGGATTTCCCGGGAAATTCGATACTTTCGGTACTCACGTCGTACGTTTTAATGTCGCTTTTAACTAATGGTATGAAAGGCACGAGTGCACACTACATAAAATTGTCTAAATCAGTTGAAAAATTAACTCAATACAAATGTGGGTGGGATGGAGTAGTTCGTAAAACTTTGTTTTATTCGTAAATCTATAATTGACATTAAGTATCAGAACATAATCTCAAGGAACCAATTTAAATGTTTTTTTAAACTATTGCATAGCTTTTATTGCGGGCTCTGATCGCGTCGCGGCGCGGCGCGGCGACCAAATCAAGTCAACAGTCGCAATAAAAACCTAACGAAAATACCCGACACCACGCATCGTCTAACGTCGTTTCAGTTCGGGAGACTTCAGTAATCATAAAAATATCCGTCATAAAAACAATTACCTTTGTCTTACTAATTTTAAACGGCTAGCTACAAAAGGAGTTTTCACAATGAACCTACTTATGAAATTCCCCTGCAACAAAGAAGTTCTATATTACAGTCGTGCATCACAAACATATTTATTTTCTTTTAAAATAAAATAGTTATGTGTTAAAATATGTAGTTAAAATTTCGCGCCAAATACCTACTTTGCAGCCTTGTATAAAGGCTACAAAGTAGGTATTTGGCGCGAAATTTTCGCTGCGCTCAGTTTTCAATCCAAGTAGGCGAACTTTTCAAAGGTACGAGATGCAGAAAAACATTGCTTCCGAATGCAACAAACAACTTTTCACCTCACTACAAGATATTTTGTTCGAATTTTGAACAAATCCTTGCGCTCTAGCGCAGAAAATGGAGTTCTGCGTGTTTTGCGTGCACATAATTGGTCACTTTTTTCCTTCTACTATAAATATCATTAAACAAATTGTAGCAAGACAAAACTAGTATAATGCTTTTTGAGATGAAAAAAATATAAAACTCAAGAAAAGAATGTAACAAACGCTATATAAATATAAAATACACAAAATCTGAGCATGATTAAAGTTATTTTCTTCAAAATTAAAGTGATGCAATAAATGAATCACAATCATCATCATAACTGACCCCTTACTTACATTGCTGATTAGTTTTTGTTTATGAAATTCTCATTATTTTCAAATAAAATGTTTTATATCAACAACATTGTAAAATAATAGTTTGTTGGATATGATTTGTAACATTATATTAAAAAAAAAGGAAAATACTAAAGTACCGAAAGTATCGAAAGTACCGGGACTGCGGGACGAAGAACCGGTACAGGATTGCTTAAAAAAATCCCGGGATTTCCCGGTATTTTCGGTACCGGGATTTCCCGGTTGCATGCCCTAACCCACTCGCGTGTTCTGAGCGCTCTATGTGCCTATTTCCTTGATCTGAGCTGTCCTATGTGTTAATCCAGGTTATAAACTATCTGTGTACCAAATTTTAGTCAAATCCGTTCAGTCATTCTGACGTGATTGAGTTACAAACATCCATCAAACTAAATTTTAGAACAGGGTTGTCATTAGTCTCACTCAATCACAAAAGCAAAGTAAAAATTTAGTCAGATCTAGATGTTGGCATTATTTTAGGTGTCATACCAGTTAAAAGTAGTAGGAGCTCGTGGCTAAATAATTACAGCCGCACAGGCCGATCTTCCGGGAAAAGCTCCGCTTGCCGAGGTTGGTCTGTGGATGGGTGACCATCTGTAATAGCGAGTTTCCTCCGTGCCTCGGAAAGCACGTAAAGCCGTTGGTCCCGGCTGTCATTTGTAGATCTTTGACAGTCGTTACTGATAGAAGCTCTAAAGTCTGACAACCAGTCTTACCATGGAGTATCGTATTACCCAGTTACTGGGTTGTGGAGATCCGACAGGCAGTCACTCTATGTAAAATACTGATATTCAGCTGCATCTGGTTCTACTGGAAGCCGACCCCAATATAGTTGGGAAAAGGCAGGCAGATGATGATGATGATGATACCAGTTAAAAGTAGATACTTTGAAATTTTCTATAATTTTTGTATTTCTATCAAAAGGATGATTATATGGACGTCTACGGCGACCAAACTGTTACGGGAAAAAGTAGCAGAGATATCGAAGAAGGTAAATGCTCATGGGTAGCCGTAACAGCGCTGCAGCACTGCAACGATACACAGCGAGCTATCTTCAAAGAATACTACGGCAGCAAAGACCCAGAGCATGTGAAGCGGATCAAGCAGCTTTATGATGAACTGCATCTACCTAAATTGTATGAAGAGTGTGAACGTACGATATATAATGATTTAGTCCGGCGAATAAACGCGTTACCGCATGAAAGGGGTAGGATTTTTCTGTTACATGTTTTAAATGCTAACTATAAAAGGGTTTTTTAATTAAGTAAAAGTAAAGGAGAAGTTCCTAGCTCGGGGCAAACGTTATAATAAAAAGTACAGCACCTACTTTACAGTTTTTATTTTAAAAATCATAAGATGTGGCCTAGAATTGTAATCTCATACAAATGCGTTTTGCTATTTATGAACTTCTTACTACTTCAGATTGTTGGATAGTAGACACGCCATACAAGTTTGACTCCGTATGTACTTTGAATATTTAAGTTTGCGTGTATTATTGTTTTATACAAAGTAGGTATGATTAATTAATGGCACCTAAAGAAATATACGTAGCAATAAGTTTAGAAATCATAGTATTACTAGGTGGGTATCCTTCTTTAATAATAATAATATAATCGCTGAATGTGTTGCTAAACACAAATCTTGAGAGCAGCTGAACCGATTTCGTTAATTCTTTTTTTTTTATAATGTTTTTTTGTAGTAAGTATACCGAGATATTGCGGACTTATTTAATAAAAACTATTTATGCAACATAAAATTGTATTTTTTTTATAGAGTAACCTTTATTAAATATGCCTATCAGTACACAACTGTGTCGTCATTGTGCCGGCACTCTTGTGTGTGGATAGGCCTTTATAATCTTCGTAATTCGAAGGTAGCCAGGAAAAGAACAAACGGCTTACATACATTTCCGTTACATAGTAGATAATTTTTTAAAACTTGGATTAACACTGGAATTTTTTTAACTCGGTTTATCGCGTAACATAATAATCTTGACGCAGGCAACGCTGCGGACATAGCTAGTCAACATCTATCATCAGGGCAAACCTTCTCAAAGATATTATAAATGTACTTGGAAAAAATAATGATTATAATTTTGCAAGTAAACAGAAACGGACCTGAAAAAAAAACAATTGAGGAATGAGTTATTTCTTTCTGATACGTGTTCGTGTCAAATTGTTAGTTTATAAAACCTAATTTAGTCAGACTCTCTAAAAAATCGCCTCCTTCTTTCGATAACAGTACTGCTTCGTAAAGGAGGTGACTGCTTCTTAAATGCCTGGAGGAGACGATCGATCCTCCCTCCCAATACCTACGATACACGTAATAAGTACCCGAAACAACCATGTCTGGTGACAACCTGCTTCAGTGAAAAGTGCCATAAGGCATGGAAATAGAATTTTATTTTATTCTGACGCAAAATGTATCGCAAGACTAGTGTAGTAGTACAGAAACATTACTACAAGACATTGTCGTTAGATCTTCCACAAGACAAGAAGTATACTCGTACCACAGTCTAATAATCCTACAGTCGTCCGACGAAGACGTCTAGACAGGGCAATCGTGCGGGGTGTGAGAGGTGAGACGCGGGTAAGCCGAGCCCAACTTGGGAACAAAACGATGTTACTATGTTGGGCTCTATCATTCAGGGCTATCGCGTGTGACGTGCGTATTTATTTTTATTAATTGTTCATTTAAAATGGCCGACCCGCGCACGCCTTTTTTTTAAATAGGTTATTGCACAGGGCATCTGTTTGGAAATTTTACTAATATTATATTTATATGACTGTGTTATAATTTGTATGTCCCATGACAAGATGGTGGACTTTTTTTATTAATTACCAAGGGTGAATTTCGAGATGGCGCACGTATTTTAATTTACCAAGTACGGGTATCAATTTTGAGTTTATTAGGGGTCCTTGTTACAAAAAAGCCATCCTTTTTGAAATCCAAGATGGCGGAGGTCATTTTCTTATAATTTGATATGTGTGTCAATTTCGAGGTTATTTGGGGTGCTTGTTACGAAAAAGCCATTCTTTTTGTAATCCAAGATGGCGGACGCCGTTTTTTTTCTTAGAATTTGATATGGGTGTCAATTTCGAGGTTAATTGGGGTGCTTGTTACGAAAAAGTTATTCTTTTTGAAATCCAAGATGGCAGACATCATTTTTTCTTTAAAATTTGATATGGGTGTCAATTTCGAGGTTAATTGGGGTGCTTGTAAAGAAAAAGCCATTCTTTTTGAATTCCAAGATGGCGGACGCCGTTTTTTTCTTAGAATTTGATATGGGTGTCAATTTCGAGGTTAATGGGGTGCTTGTTACGAAAAAGCTATTCTTTTTGAAATCCAAGATGGCGGACGTCATTTTTTCTTTAGAATTTGATATGGGTGTCAATTTCGAGGTTAATCTGGGTGCTTGTAACGAAAAAGTCATTCTTTTTGAAATCGAAGATGGCGGGCGTCAATTTAAATGTATTACGCCAATTCCGTGATAAATTGGGGTGCTGGTTACAAAATGACATCTAAATAACTTAAATCTGTCTCGAGTTGGTCCTATAGTAAAAGTTGTTCATTTTGGTAGTCTGTAGCAATTTTTTTTCACATGTATGTAAGTACCCTTTCGGTTAGAATATACTTATTATTTATTAATTTGTATTGTATTTATGATATTTATTTATTTGGAAGTTAAAATTAAAAAAAATCGCAGTCCACGTCGTCAGTGTCACATAGTAACTATTTATCAAATGCATCAGTTCAATTTTTAAATCTCTTAGTATACGTCTTATCTGCATTTTTTATTTTCATTCAACTTCTTAATAATACATGCAGTAAAGAGGGGGTTAAAACTTGTTTTCATTATTATATAAGTGTTTAATATTGTTTTCATTATAATTCTGCCATCCATGTTGATCTGCAATAAATAAATAATTTCAAATATTCTTTACTTGTGACAACCCTGGCCGATGCATAACTGTCTAGACGATGTCGGCATTTTACCCGAGATCAAAGGCGTCGTCCTACTGTATGATTTCTATACTGTGCTCGTACGTAACAATGTGTGCTTGTAAGCAGATTTATACTTAATCATTTTGTGTAACCAAAATAGGTAAGTATGTATTTTAACTTTTTTTTTTTTACATTAACTTTAATTAATGTAATTTTGCCCTCAAAAAGGTCGCAATAAAATATTTTGTCCTCAATCCGATCACCAAGCACTGCAATTACGAATCCGACAAGTAATAAATCGTATGCTTACAAAAAATTCGGTATTTAAAAATAAACAATGAGAAAATTTTCATCATTTCATTTCATCAGGGGAGCGACTTGAGCAATCAGGTTTAAACCATGGCCTTATTGACCAGTATATTCCGCCGAAACACGGTGTTTTTCAACCAGTTGAAGTACTTACATGGAAGTACAAGTGGATCTAGTGTACCAACTTTTGACATGGACCGGGAAAAGAAAGCATTTCAAGATGTCATGCCTGAAGTGATCAACTCCGTAGTGACCAGTTCTAAGTTTACAGATATACCAGAAGTTCGGAGCTGGATCAAAAAGGTTAGTTCCTAAGTTATGTTTTGGGATTATACTGTCATACAGACTGCTGCCCGAGACTTCATGAGCGACTGTGTAACTGCCAGCGAGCCATACCTACTTCCATTGCAACATGGTAAACAAAAATTTCCAAAAATGATAATTTCAATAGGACTGGTTTCGGAAACGGCTTCCATCAGCCATCCTGTGGTCGTCATCAGATCAACTGTCCACCTTGCCATTGGATGTTCCACACTGCGCTTGCCGGTGTGAATTGTGTGGTTTCCATTCTAGAACCTTACGACCTAGCTAATGCCACATCAACTTGTTTATTCGTTGGCTATGTCAGCAACTTTAGTTCGTCTACGAATCTCCTCATTATTATATGGATCACGCAGAGAGACTCCACTTTCACGCATAGCCTTCTCCTTAATTCGTTGGGCTATCTTGAGCTTACTAATGAGGCCCGTAGCTTGACCACGTTTCAGTGCACTAAGTCATCACTGACTGACTTTAACTTTTGACTTGAGGCAGTGAGGAATTTTGGATGAGAAAACGTTATGTGATTTCCCGAGATGAGGACCTACGAGTACCTATGGTTCGTCCTAGCTAAACATGATTAGTATAGATTGAACCTTATTTTCATGTCAAAATTTTATTGTGAATTTTATTCTGTTTTATTCGTCTAACATTTTATCTCAATATATTGCCATTTTTGCGGCAATGTTTCTTATTTTAAGAATGTTACTCTCGAAAATTCACAATCTCTTCAAGATGTCAATTATTGTCCTTTTTCCTATTTTATAATGAAAACGAGCCGTGGATGATCTGAAATTATCTGATATCTGAAGTTTTGATGTTACAGCTATTAGAGTATTCAATGACAGGAGGAAAATTAGGTAGAGGATTAATGGTTTCCATCGGATACAGAATGTTTGAAGAACCCGAGAATTACTCAGAAGAAACACAACATTCTGCCCGCGTTCTAGGATGGTGTGTAGAAATGGTAAGTCATCTTTCTTCATAATAATCTATCTATAACTTCTATAGTACATTACTGCCGCGGCCTATAATGGCTACTTTGCTGGTCGCGCTGATGATGGCCGACAGCGCAGCCTAGCGCAGCTCCAGGCCGACACAGCGCGGTCAGCATGCACCACTTGATGGACGAGCTGAGATAAAGGCCGAGGCCGGAGGCCGAGGCCTTTACAGTGAGGACAGCAAGGGCTGCATGATGGCCAAGCTGGAAGGCCTAGAGCGTAGCTAGGCTAGCTCGAGGCAATCATAGCGTGACCAGCGAAGAGTCATAATGGGCCAAGGCTTGTATAGTGCTTTACTCAAAAATGCAAGTACCTAACCTAAATAAAACCAGCAAGTGATTTAAATAAAATACATATAGGTATTAACTAGAAAATTAATTAAAATAACAATATGAAAAGTACAGTTACTAAAATTCAACACCGGGTTTCCGGGTTTCATATTACTTACTAATAGTTTGCGATAATTTTAATGCGGTGTTTGACTGTTAGGTATATTTTCTTCACTTACTTAAAGCAAAAAAAAAGTCACTAAATAAAAATTAAAATTTCGCTGAACCGCGCTTTTGTTACTTCTTTGTATTTTTTTTTTTAATATGGAATACAATCTTTTTGTGCCTACCTCTTTATATACAAACAGCTGTGTTTTAAATAAAATCGTTTTGCATTTGTCTTTTTAAAACGTTGAAACGTCAAAATAGCGGCCGGCAATGTATTACCGACCTGTAGAGAGCCAGCAAAAACATTACTGGCCGCTCCTTGAAACACCCCGGCAAAGGCGACTTTGCTCAAACAAGGTTGTCAAAATAATGACCACATTACATGCATTTTTGAGTAAACTAATATTATAGCGAAATACGATAGTTTATGAGTGTGGAAAGAAAACAAAACTACAGAAGTCTTGAGCCTTAGAAAGAATTTCTATGTCATCTTCCATTTGCCAAACCCCGTACTATCCCGAAGAGCAGTGGTGGCCCAGTGGTATCGGTCCCGACTTACGACTTGTAAGTCGTGGGTTGGAACCCCGCCAGGCGCATTACTTTGTGTAATTTATTTCATCACCACTGCTCTCAAAACGGTGAAGGAAAACATCGTGAGGAAAACCGGCATGTCCTAGAACCAAAATTTCGAAGACATGTGACATCCACCAATCCGCATTGGGCCTGCGTGGTAGATTATAGCCCACTCCCTCTCACAGAGAGGAGGCCTGCGTCCCAGCAGTGGGAACATTATAGGCTGATGATGTACTATCAGCAGGGGGACACAGGAAGCTATCGAAAAAATGTAGAGTGATTTTGTAATATTTTTCAGTTACAATCACAATTCTTGATACTGGATGATTTACTAGATGAAGGAACCACGCGGCGAGGTAAACCGTGCTGGCACCTCCAACCAAATGTTGGACTGGGTGCTATCAACGACGCTCGATTTATTAACCAATCTATGATGGCAGCACTTGATATATACTTCGGAAAAACACCCATTTTCACCGATTTGTTAAGACAGTTTAATGAGGTAAGTTGCAATAATACTTGTTCCTGGGAATTAGTCTTCATTCAGATGGATGAGGGGTGCACAGAACTGAGAAGCGTGGCAGAAATAGGAGGAGGCCTACAGCCAACAATGGGTCGTCCGAATCGGAAATGATGGTATTGTTAATAAAACAAATATAAAATAATGTTAAAATAAAATTGAACCCGTAAAGTCACGAGCAACGACGATATAATACTAGACTCCTAATAACAGGCGACCGATGTCTGCCAACACATTAGGCAAAAAAGTCTTATATCCGTCTCATTTCGACCAATCCTGTGAGCCGTAAACATACGTTGAGACAGAACAGACCTTGAGTTAGCCAATCACAACGCAGTACCCCGCCCCCCTCGCTTACGTAGTACCTCAGCGAGTTGGCAGAATAGTTTTGTTCGTTAGATCGTGCAATGCGTAGTCTAGTATTATATCGTCGTTGGTCACGAGCAATAACATGACTGTATGCATGCATGCATACATTTAACAAAGTCTAAACGCAATTTACTCGTAAAATACTGGTTTCCGCTTTGAAATAAGACCAATTTCCTAATAGTATGGCTTCCAAAATCGAAATCTAATGAAAAGGCCAAAGTTTAATCAAGACTGTACAACGTAAACCTAACAATGTGAATATATTGATTTTATAGACAATGGACAAGATAGCTGTAGGTATGCATTTAGATTTACGATCAAGCTACAACAAAGAAAAGAACAATCTTGATGTATTGAACATGGACCAAATCTATGCAGCTATTGCCGATAACAAGTGCCCATACTATAGCTTCAAATTGCCGATATTTCTACCTCTACTTTTAGTAAAGGATGGAAAAATGAAAGCTACTGAAGAATTAAATCATATTTGTATGGATTTGGGGAGACTGATGCAGTGTCAGGTAAGATTATATTATGCAATACCGACCCAATTAGAAATTATTTTCCCGATAAACATATAACATATAAATTATAAACATATAAATTGTAATATTATGACATATTTGCACACCATATGTAATGGTAAAATGTAATTGGACCACATTAGTGTTAAGATCTTGATTGTACCTACATTTTTGCAAATAAATAAATAAATAAATAAATAAATAAATAAATAAGTACTTAAAAGTAGACTCACAATTATTCACCAGTTTTTACCCGACTACGGCAAAGCCAAAAGGAGGGTTATTAAGCTCTTTATAATGGCTGTGACCTTAATACCAACTCGGTGCTGCTACGGACTACGAAATTCTAAAAAAAAAAATCCATAACCCACTTTGCTCGACCTGGCAATAGAACTTCATTATGAACTTCATTTTCAGACTATTCAGACCACAGAGGTAGTACGAAACATGTACTTTTTAAAGTTTGACAGATTGTTGTGCTGTCTTCTGTACAAACGAAAACGATTTAATAATAACATTTAAATCTTAACCTCTCCAACCAGTGGAACATGAACCTATTGAAGTTTGACAGATTGTTGTGCTGTCGTCTGTACAAGATAAGAAATCTAAATAAGACTCCAAAATTTACAACTATGTTGAACAAAACAGTCATCGTAAAAGGTAAATCACATTGCAAATGGATTGATTTAATCAATCCATTTGCAATGTGATTTACCTTTTACACAATTCATTGAAGACGAGACTGAACTGATTTTGTTAAAAAATAATCTAAGAATCAATGATGGAACACGTCATGCTTCCAAATTAAAAAAAAATACAATCAATATGGGTCACCCGTATGAGCTACGGTGCCACAGACAGAGACACACAAGCTGGCTATATAGACACCCATAGAATTGCGTCGGGGACTAATAAAAACATAAATTATTTCTATTTAAAGGACGATTACATGGACGCCTACGGCGACGAGAACATAACAGGTAAGAACGGCAGAGATATCCAAGAAGGTAAATGCTCATGGGTAGCCGTAACAGCGCTGCAGCACTGCAACGATACACAGCGAGCTATCTTCAAAGAATACTACGGCAGCAAAGACCCAGAGCATGTGAAGCGAATCAAGCAGCTTTATGATGAACTGCATCTACCTCGATTGTATAAGGAGTGTGAACGTACGATGTATCAAGATTTAATACGACGAATATACTCCTTACCACATGAAGGTGCTAAGATTTTTTTGTACAGTGTGTTAAATGCTAACTATAAACGGGTGTCATAATATGTTTTAACGTAACATTAACTTTTATAACCTACTTGTGATACTAGATAAAGTATTTGATAAAATTAGAGTTTTATTTTGATGCAACTGGTTTGGACAACCACAAATTGAACAGTCATTATCTGTGGCAATTAATTGCTTACAAAAGATAAATGAACAATATACTTAACTGTTGATTGAATATAAATGTAACGTTACCGACAGGCGGCGACCTCTCTCGCCCGGCACTGGATGAGTCCATGCTGCGGGCGTGGAGGAATGGGAAGCAGTCACCTCCTGCGAAGTAATGCTAACGAAAGAGGAGGCGCGAATGCGTAAGGGAGAGCCGCCTGTCGCTCCGCTTTCTTTTTGAACGTCTGCGAAAAATATGTAAGCCACAATATGGCGATAAACATAGACCCGCAATTTTTATTTAGTATCAAGAGGCACCATGCAAGAAAATCTTAATGATGACGATGCGTGATAAAATCATCAAATGAGTCCTCCCATCCCGGGTGCTTATTTACAGAGGCTACTAGATTTTGTCCGTGCATTTTCTTTGAAAATATCCAAACAAAAGCTATTCCATTTGAGTCAATTTTCTATCTGAGATAGATTAGGTATTATTATACATTAACAGAAGCTCATCGAGTAGAGTCTGACTCGTGACTAAAACAGTAAATAGCCTGTGTAAATACGCGACCCGCCTCCTCCTTCGCGAGCATGTCTGCTTCGCAAAAGGAGGCGACCGCTTCCTATTCCATCTCGCCCCGCAGCATGGTCGCGACCAATGTCGGGCGCAAGAGCCCGAGAGGTCTCCGCCTATCGCCGCCGTGAGAACACGTCGGTGCTCTGCCCAAGCGGGAGTCTTGCACCGTGTGCTCTACTGTGTCCTTCGGTCGATCCTCGCTGTGGTGACACCCAAGCTTTTCCTCCTTCCTCATCAGACACAGGTACCTCCCGAAACTAAAGTGTCCGGTGAGGACCTGCGTGTTGCGGTAGGTCAGGACGCCGTGACGCCTATCCAGCCACTCCTCAAAGAGGGATCTTACCGCCCCGATTGCGGCGGCGGCGGCGTGCCCGCGCGCACGTTGGTTGCGACAGTCGTCCCTTCCATAGTGCCCTGAGATCGCGCCCGGAGCTCTTCCCGCTGCACCTATCGACTTCTCAAGGCAACGGGGATACACCCCGGCGCTTCGAGTCCACGCGCCACTCATAGTCCCGCTGGAGGGTAGTCGCCTCCAGATCACAGGGCAATGTAAGTAGTCTTTAGCAAAAGGACAACCCGAGTACATCTTTAAAAATCTTCTTTCTTGTATTGCGTATTTAAGGTGTGAATGTAACAAAAAGAAAAGAAAGGGTCAAAACAACAAAAGAAAGAACACGGACAGGACAAAACAAACAAAAAAAAAATAAAGAAAAATAGTAAAATAAAAACAAATAATGTAAAAAAATTAAGTGAAAATTAAACAAAATCGATGACTACATAGAATATGACTGTACTTACTTGATAAATAAGCAACTTAGCAAGTTAAAAATGTAATTTTGTAATTCCTTTGCTGGAAGCTGACAAGTAATCAATAACTGAAACATATTGAGAAACTGCATGTATAAATAAAAATCTTTACATTTTTTGGCATTTTTATAGTGACTTGCCCTGCTAAGCCTAAACGATGTCCATGAAGGTCATATTATTTTGTCGTAAGACGTTGTTTTATAATCAGTTAAGGCACTCACATAGAAGTACAGGTGGATCTAGTGTACCAACATTTGACATGAACACGGAAAAGAAAGCGTTTCAAGATGTCCTGCCTGAAGTCATAAATTCAGCAATAAGTGGTCCGAAGCTATCAGAATTACCAGAAGTACGAAGCTGGATTAAAAAGGCAAGTTGATTTTCGTCAGTTTAGAATAAACGCCTACGTGTGTCGCACGCCCCACTTGACGGGCGAAGGGTGATTTAGGAGGGATGCACTGTGGGTTCCAGTGTCAAAACAATAGGTAACCCAGAACCGGTTCATGCCTGCTACTTTGGCAGCAAAATTCTCATTAATTGTCAAAATGATTCGTCATTAATTAAATTAATTGTTACAAAAAAATTGATAGGCGAATGAAAAACCACTCGACTGATTTTATGTAAATTACACAACAAACTATCTACTAAATAGTCCAAACAAAGCAAAACATTTGGTTTGGATTGGTGAGCCCGTTCTTGAGTTATGAAATTACAACGAAAAGTGGCATTTTTTATAATACAGATAGGTATTGTTTATAACTGCTTCTTATTTTCTTTGGAAGAATTCTTGGTGTGGGCAAATTCGTTGAACCATGGGTGAGAAGCATAGAGTAAAAGGTTAGGAGCCATTGACTAGGATGGATATGATCATCACCTGAAATTATGATTCACTTCAGTGATCGTTTTTGTGTTTCAGCTATTAGAATACACATTACCTGGAGGAAAACAAGGCAGGGGGTTAATGGTGTCCATCGGATACAGAATGTTTGAAGAACCCGAGAACTATTCTGAAGAAATACAACATTCTGCCCGCGTTCTAGGATGGTGTGTAGAAATGGTAAGTCATTTACCATTTTCCGACCAATAAGTGTACCGATCACAACCGGGAAAAAAATTGCTTTTTCCCGAGACAAATACAGCTGAGGAGTAAGATGTTTCTTCTGCCAGTTCTGTCATCATCAGCCGGAAGACGTCCACCGCTTATATGCTCAGCGCCAAACGTCATGCGCCACTTGCATCCATCGGTTGCCCGTGACCCTCACGATGTCGTCGGTCCACCTAGTGGGAGGCCTGCCTACGCTGCGTCTTCCGGTCAGTGGTCGCCTCTCGAGAACTTTTCTTCCCCATCGGTTATCAGTTCTACGAGAGATGTGGCCTGCCCCCTGCCACTTCAACTTGCAAATATGAGCAGTAATTTAATTTTCAACACATTTGCTCGAAAAATGCATTTACGAAGCCTGTATACATTGTTCGAAAGTTAAAAATTACGCACCATACAACGGAGCGTGCGGTAAAATAGGTACTCTCACCTAAGTACCTACTTTACCGCACGCTCCGTTGTATAGCGCCGTGCGTTTTCTTTACGGTTTCTTTTTAATTTCCATTAAAAAAAAAAAAAGAATTCCACCAAAGAGTTTCACGTTATGAGAATAAACAGCCTGACTGATCGAACCTCCTTGGAAGCTCCTTTTGATCAATACGTTGTCTCACTTTAATACTTATGAGTAAATGAGACGAAAGATGTAGTTCTAATTTCCACCACGTGCATGTGGCGCCATTTGCAAATTCACGCCATTTTCATATTAGGAACTTCAAAAATTGTTGCGACTTTTCTACTAAATAAAGGTTGTTTATTTACATATTTTACTGTTTTCTCGCAAATGTGTTGAAAAACGTTGTATGACACACGTGCAGAAATTGGTAATTACAAACTCGTGACTATGGTAAACCCTCGGCTTCGCCTCGGGTTTACATTCGTCTACTCGTTTGTAAAAACCAACTTACCGCACTAGTATCATAATAGTAGTTTATGTAACTGGTACATAATGAGGGGTATTATACACGAGTGTGAGTTTATAAAACGAGCGAAGCGAGTTTTATAATAGTATCACACGAGTGGTATAATACCTAGTTATGTACAGTTTCATACACTACTTTATCTACTCTCATTGAACACGAACATATCAAATAAAAGATAAAAATTAATAAACACTAATAATCATCCACCATGTCATCCACCGAAACACAAACGTCAAAATCCCAACATTCCCTTAGAAAGCGCACGCAGCCACAGATAAAAAAGTAAAAAAATGTATCTATGATCAGTAATCTGTATCATAATGAAAAAAAATTAAATTATAACATTGTTTTGTTAGACAAACAGTGTTATAATTTAATTTTTTAATTTCATTACGATACTCTATGGTATAAAGTATGTCATTATAAACTCGTTTTGAGTTTTGTATTTCGAAGTTTACGGTATGAGAGCAGATAAATAACTATTAATTGTACCTATGCCAGTTGTGTACGTATATTTAAAACGTAATCTTTCAGTTACAGTCACAATTTCTGATGTTAGATGACATGATAGATGGTGGAGTCATTCGTCGTGGAAAGCCGTGCTGGCATCTCCAACCAGACGTCGGGCTATCTGCTATTAACGATGCTCTACTTATACACCAATCTTTGTTGAAAGTACTAGATGTGTACTTTGGGAAATCTCCTATTTTCACCGACATGTTGAGACAGTTTAATGAGGTAAATTGCAACCATTGTATTTTACATGGATTTAAAACATTTTTGAAAACTCAGTGACAACTCTTATTTGGAGACCAAAGAAATATTATTTTGGGACAAAACTTCTGCATTAACTTATTTTCTACTTTTGAATAGATTGAAAAACATTTATTTGGCACAAAAACCACGACACACACACAAAAAAAAAAAATAAACAGAAAAATGGAAACTTAAACTAAAGACAAAAAAAATAAAAGGGAGTTCAAGTGAAAAATATTTGATGTGTGTCCCATGGCTGCATTGATTGCTGTTTTGAGTGTCAATACCGCTTCGGCCGTGTATGGAACCAGAGTTTCGGAACTGGTTCCATACGACGCTTACACCGAAACGCAATTCATTTAATTATTTATTACACGAAATGATAGTATTACACATTTCCAGTTTCGTCACGCCACGTCGCGTCGCAGCAGTGTGAACTGATCCTTAGTTTTTTTTTTGTTTTATGAACACAACGAAGAATTATTATTTTACAGGCAGTGGAAACAGTAACCATAGCTGAACACTTAGATGTATCGTCAAACTACAACAAAGAAAAAAATAATATTGATGTATTCAGCACGGACAGAATATTTGCAGCTATTGCCACGAACAAGGTTCCGTATTATACCATCAAATTGCCGATATTTTTGCCTCTGCTTTTAGTAAAGGATGGAAAAAAGATAGCTACTGAAGAATTAAATGATATCTGCATGGATACTGGGAGATTAATCCAATGCCAGGTAAGATTGAATACATAAAAAAAAAAAAACAAAGAAAACATTATGGAATGTAATTCGATTTGATTTTGTATTAACTTTGGTAGACCCACTCGCGTGTTCTGAGCGCTCTATATGCCTATTTCTTTGATCTGAGATTCGCCTGTATTTTTCACCCGTCCCCCTCGGTAGATATTGACTCGAACGTCCGCGCAGGATTCTTTTCTGTCCGAATGGTCGAATCGACATAATTATTCACCTCTTTTTTTGGTTCAAGTATTTTGAACTACAGAAGGGTTGCCTTCTGCTTAGCTTGTCTATACTATGGGTATTTTGAGCGGTTTTGGAACAGAATACCTTAAAAGGAGTTAGTTTAAAAATCATTAATTATTCTCTTACTCTTATCAAACCTGCTGCACAAAATTTGCATTGTTTTTTCGTTTATAGGACGATTTTTTGGATGCCTATGGCGACAAGACCGTAACAGGTAAGAACGGCAGAGATATCCAAGAAGGTAAATGCTCATGGGTAGCCGTAACAGCGCTGCAGCACTGCAACGATACACAGCGAGCTATCTTCAAAGAATACTACGGCAGTAAAGACCCAGAGCATGTGAAGCGAATCAAGCAGCTTTATGACGAGTTGCATCTTCCTCGATTGTACGAAGAGTGTGAACGAACGCTGTATCAAGATTTATTGCGACGAATATACTCCTTGCCACATGAAGGAGCGAAGAATTTTATTTATAGTGTTTTAAATGCTACATATAAACGGTTGTCGTAATATTGAAACATTTCATTCTATTAAACAACTTACCTTATTTGTGAGAATGAATATAGTCGATTTTTAGTACGTTTTACATCAGCATTTATCGATAACCAGCTGTTCCGACGCAATTTTTTTTATATCAAAGCTCTACTTCCTTCCTGAGAAACTAGCTCGCTTAACCAAACAAAATCTTCAGCTCTATAATATTAAATACGCCACGTTGACACGGACCGAGTGGACTCGTACGAGTAAGCTTCATACGAGTGTACTCCTAAAGCTATTACTACATTGGCATAGTTCACTCGGATCATTTTCTATATGCTACAAATAATTTCTGGTTCTCAGTTGGACCAGCATTTACGAGTATGTGGACAATCGTTTTTGGCGAAACATTATCGGAGTTTTCGCAGACATGTTGTTTCTATTTTTCTGGGTACAATGCCGATATTATCGCCATATCTTTAGCCATAGCGATATCTTTCAGACAACCTTTGGATGTACTGTCATCATCAGCCTATAATGTTATAACATTATAGGTTCTTGCAGTGGTATACCACTGCAAGAACACAGGCCTTCTCTCTGTCAGAGGGAGTGGGCCATAATCGACCAAGCACGCCCAGTACGTCTTAGGTCATATGTCTTCGAATTTGATGGTTCCAGGACATGCCGGTTTCCTCACAATATTTTCTTTCACCGTTTTGAGAGCAGTGCTGATGAAATTAATTACACAAAGTAATGCGCCAGGCTGGGTTCGAACACTTCGAACCCACGACCTACAACTCGTAAGTCGAGGCCGATACCACTAGGCCACCGCCCACCACTGCTCTGTAGCCCGTCTGGTAGCCGCATTATATTTCTGTTACATAGGATAAAGCGAGCTGCACACCAAATGTTTAATAAAAAATACTTTTTTCCGAGTCACATCTATAGATATATGTATTACACCTTCCTAAATTCAGGATCCGATATTTAGGACACGATTTAGGATAAGAAATTTAGTCTCTCTTCCTACTGATGCTACTTATCCTAAATGCGATTACACTAACCCGAATTCAGGACGGCCTAAATATCGGATCCTAAAGGAAGGTGAGGAAGGTTTAATACCCTCTTATAATAAAAGTGTTTAAATGCATATCTATCTTCATTTATTAGTCACTAGCTGACCCGTGCCCACTTCGTTGGGCATTAATATTTTAACTTGTGATGAATTTATGAGTGTGGTTCGGTTAGTACTTAGTGCTATAATTTATTTCCTGACTACCAAAAGGAGGGTTTTGTTTTTATTGTATACTGCTCTGATAGTTTTTTAGGTGGTAAAATTATCAAATGAGCCCAGGGTGGAGCGGAAGGAACTGTCAGACTCTTACTGACTAAAACCCAACCGTGTTCCTTCCTATGCCCTTTATGTTCAGGGGCCACGGTATCCTGGGTTAAGAAAAAACCCGCAACCCCAGCAGGCATATCGCTTAACACGATGCGCCACCGACCCGGGCTTGGTCCTTGGTCGGACGGCGAGCTACCCATCACTCACCGTCCGCAAGCCCGCTCCGCCGCTGTGCCCTCTGCTGATCAGAGGGAGACGCTTTGGAGCGTCCACACGACAGGCTATTCGCATACGGGCAAAGAGACCACTTAAGCACACAGTGCCTAAGGAAGAGTTTTTTCATTTCTCATACTCGGAAAGTAGTGTTTGTTTGATCAGAGCAGCGGGTCGAAAACGATGCTTCCCTCCCTTGGGCGGGAAAGACTCATAGTAATTGCTTCCCTCCCTAGGGCAGGAATGAATTTTAAAAATAGAACTAAAATTAGTTGTTAGTCGGCTATAATTTTTTTTTAATAATTAAGAAAAATATCGATAAAAAAAATGCTGCGGTCTTGTGAGTGTATACGGCCAATGTGAATTAAAAAAAAAACATATTATAGAGGGATGGCCCACGGCGGTGACGCGGGCGGTGTGTTCCATATTTGAAATTTAAATTAAAAAAGACTATTAAATAGGTACTGCTCGTGTTATTACTATCAATAAATATAGAAAAACTACTATTTTTTACTTTCCTTATATTTGAAATGAAAAGTAGAGTGTTTAACACGGGTGAAAGTCATCAATTCCCACTCGGACTATAGCCGCCCTCGCTTCGCTCGTGCGTCTAAATACCTCGTATGGGAATTGATTCCTTTCCACCCTTGTATAACAATCTACTATTACCCGCATCCCAGGGTGCTCCGGCCCGAAAAACTGGTCTTCCCCCCGGACGTATCCGAGAGGGAACTCTAGTCCACGGGCGCACGTGGAGGTTTCCTGTCATAGCACCCCCCCAGCGCGTGCTTGCGAAATATTTTATCTATTCCTCGAGAGGCACTGATGATTTTCAAGAGCAGACTCTTCCGTACGGCGTACTCGATCTGCTCTTGTCTGGGATGTCTGACCGTCTGACGGGAAAGTTATGTTTTAAACAACCACTGAAACTTTCCGATATCCCAAAAACAGAAATACCACAGCTTCGAACTCGAAGAATGAGAACGAAGTAGAACCTATTTGTGTTTTAAGAAACGGAGCAACAAAAACAATTTTAAGACACATGTAATTGCACAACGCCATCTTTATGTAAATAGATAAAACGTCCGTAAAAAGCGTGTTCTAATGCGGTTCGTGAATGGACGGCGCGGCGGCATTCTTCGATTTAGTAATTTTATGTTATCTTCGAAACTATTTAACCAATTAACATACTATTTTCGGAAAATCGTATCTCTATGATGTTATTGTGATCATAATAATATTTTTTACGATAAGGTTTAATGTTTTGTTGTGCAAAAAAACGTCCAAATGCAAGTACATCGAAAATAACTTTTTTTAACTCATAAAAGCTGCTATATCTGCTAAAATATAAAAGATAAAAATATAGTGTCGCGGACTTTATTGTAGAACTATTCAAAGCGGACATTTTTGCCATACATTGTTTTCAATTATATACAACTGTTAAGGCAGCGCATGCTAATAACTGTGTTGGAAGAGCAATTTTTTTCCGCCTGGCTAGACAAAAATTGAGATAGTTCGGCTAATATGCATGATATCTTTATAATTTATAGCCTATAGCACTCACGGATAATGTAGCTTTCTACCAGTGAAACAATTTTTAAAATCGGTTCATTACTTCCGGAGATTACCCCCTACATACAAACTTACAAACTTACAAACCTACAAACTTACAAACTTACAAACAAATTTTACCTCTTTATAATATTAGTATAGATAGACACCAGGATGTGCACTTGTAATATGTACGTCATATGCATAGTAAATAATTGAGTAAAAAATATGCAAAACTTGACATTTGTTAGTTAAATATGATACTTATGTGACGTTAAGAAGATTATAAGTCGTATACCGTACAGCCATGATTGATTACATTTTAAGTACAAAAAAATATCACCACTGAAGGGCATAGCGGTGCAGCGGTGTGGCGGGGTCGGATTATTTTTTATTCCACTTAAGCGCCACTGGTGGACATTGACACGACTTTTTGAATATTTTCCTGTGTCAGGGCCAATCTTCAATTTTTGGACTTCCGTTTAGGACAATGACGCCCGATACTTTTACTGCTAGTGCAACCATCCATTGACAAAAAACAAAAATATAAATTATTTTAATTTCATTTTAGGTAAACGTAAATAAAATAAATTGTATTTTTGTTTTTTATCAATGGATGGTTGCACTAGCAGTAAAAATATCGGGCATCATTATCCTCAACGGAAGTTCAAAAATTGAAGATTGACCCGTCAACACTGGAGGACAGCGACATATTTTTCTTTATCAAGTCAAAGCATTTTCAGTAAGGCCAGTTGCAGACACTTTTTGTCAAAAGACAAAAATAAAAATATGAGGACATCATAACTGTGAAAGTACTGTAATAGACCGTGGAAGTGTGACGTAAAAAGATGACATTTGGGTAAAAACAAACAGGTTTCGACGTGGGATTTTTGTTATTTTATCTTTTTTGTAATTAATAATAATGTCTGCGTCGAACTTCTTGTTACTATTGTGTGCAAAAATAGATGGAACAACATCCTTTTCATCAGCAAAATTACAATTACAAAGACGGTCTTCACGAGAAGGGTCTTTATCCTTACGACTGAAATTGAAAATAATGAGTAAGTCAGCAATACAAGTCAATACAACGAATCCTCAGACTAGAATAATAATTAATCAGCAGTAACGTACCGGCAGAGTGTTTTCCATTTTTTAAAGATTTTTTCACTAGCAGGAAATCTAAAAAACCTGCAGGTTTCTCTTCTAGAGACATGGTTGCAACCGGGAGCAAAACAATAAGGTATTTTATACCTTGTAAACACTAGATAATGTATTCAAAATGTAAATTATCTCAAAATGCAATACGTTCCTGTGTTTGTTTTTACCCAAATGTCAAAATGTGACGTCATAGCTTCCACGGTCTATGGCGGACAAAGACACAAAAATCTGGGCATGAGTGCAGGATGCAGTCTTCCCTCTATTCAGTCTACCCTCATCCCTCCGCGGGGAATTCTTAGGAGATGTTGTCACGAGTTGTCAAATATAACTTTAGTGTCATGGCAGGTTCATTTTTCCTCACTTTTACTGCATGTTTGCATATGCGTGAGAGCTCAGGGTGGGACCGCATCCTGCATGTGCATAAGTGTGGGACTGCATCCTACATATAAGCATAGACTTTCATCTCCCGGAATTAAAACTAGATTTATTTTCTCATCTTTTATTTCATTTACCTACAAATACCCCGACAGGCTAGATTTAAAGCAATTTGATTTTTCAATATTCTCTCTTACACACCGCTCGCCTCCTCGGCACAAGCAGCAAAAATTAAAAAAGTCTTTTATAGTGGACATTTAGAAGCCATAAGAAAAACTCTGACTCCCGTTTAGTTGGTAAAGCGTTGATCCTATTTTTTAAATCGTCATAAAAAGAACGCTCATACTGTTCATACACTTTAGGCATGTTCAATTCGTCATAAAGCTGCTTGATTCGCTTTACATGTTCCGGATCTTTGCTGCCGTAGAATTCTTTGAACACTGAACGTTGGGTGTCGTTACAGCGCTTCAGTGCATTTACAGCTAGCCATGTACATTTTCCTCCTTGAATGTCCGTCTCATCTGTTCCTATCATGGAGTGGTCGCCGTAAGCGTCGAGGTAATCGTCCTTAAAAAAATGCATTATTAGCTTAGTTCATAAGCAGTTCAATTAAGTTTTTACAGCGAAATTACTTAAGTGGTACCTAACTTCTTTTATCTATCCAGTTATTTTACACTTTTTGTGTTTCATCTAAATAAAATACACAAAAAGTCGGAAGTTGGAAACTTTGTTTCGCCATTGACTTCCGCTTCAGCTCACTGACAGTGCTTGTAACACCGTCACCGTCTCTCGTCTTGTTTCAGTTGCACACTTTTTCAACCATTTTCCTTCGAGATTCGTAGACGTACCTTAAGAGGAAACACCAAGGGCTGGAGAATTGAAAAATGGGTATTTGTAAAATACTGCTGCTGTCGCGCAGTGCCCACAACAGACTTACAGAGCGCGATAGAGAGAGGTTAGATGGCACAAAATCAACGATTCGTAGTCCCCTGATTACTCCTCCAAAACTTAACCGATTTCACTACTTTTTTCTTTAAAAAGTAAAGAAAGGCATTGGCCGGGTTCCTATGTTTTCTTTTTTTATATAATCCCGTCAAATTTGTTTTATGGATATTTGAACGCAGCGGAAAATCTGGACAGTTTTTTAGGATTTTGAATGTTCATATCTCTTTTAACAATCAATTTATGGAAAAAAGGAAAACATAGAAACATGCCAATAGTGGTCATAGATTTTTTGTGAAAACAATATTGCTCTACTGGCACTATCCAGGGAGAAAACAGGGGGCTACGTTTGTTTGGAAAAACGGCCGTGGTGTTTCCTCATAAGGTAAAGCATATTATGATGCGGCCTAAATATACCATCCAACTCTTTGCAAATCCATGGTTTCAAAATCTTACCTGTATTTGTAAACGGTTTCCAAGTTCCTTACAGATGTAGTATATCTCTTTAGTAGCTTTTTCTTTTCCATTCTTAACTAAACTCAGAGATGCCAGTATAGGTAATTTGAACGTAAAGTAGTACGACTTGTGGATTATAATGTTATTGTAATGTTCCAAGGTGAATACATCGAGATTTTTCTTAAGCTTATTGTTGTAACATGAGGTTAAATCCAGATGCTGGCCCATTAACGTTTTATATGTCATCTACAAAATAAAAATATGTAATATAGATGCTGAAAACAACTTACGTATACGTATAATAGTGGCACCAACTTAGTTGTTACACCGGGCAACATTGTAACTGCAGCCGGTAATTTGAAAACGTCATTTTTCAACACTATAATAATAATTATTATTCTATAATAACGACGCGACGCGACGCCGCGCCGTCTTTGAAACAAATAAGTTGAGGGTTAAGTGTGACAGTCTTAAACTAGCATCTGAAATAGACAACAGGCTCAAAGTAAGGTTATTTGTCTCAAAGTAGGTAGGTAAGGGTGGCCTCTCCAAAACAAGATAATGCTAAAATGGAGAACACAAAACCAAATATTTTTTTTCTGACCGAAACAAACACAGATATTGTGTGAAAGAAGGAATATTTTACAAATAGAGAATTATTTAAGTATAAACCTGCCTCATTTAAAAGTTTTATCAAATCGGTGTAGAAGGGCGATTTTCCGAAGTATATGTCCAGTACTTCGAATGAGGATTGATAAAAAAATGCAAAGTCGTTGATCGCGTTTAAACCGATGTTAGGCAGTGTGTGCCAGCACGGCTTGCCACGCCGCATAGTTGTACCATCCATCATGTCATCCATCAATATTAAGTATGTCTGTAACTGTTGAAACATATTTATTACCCTATTGTTTTCCAGGGTCATATTTTCACTGGGTCCTCTGCTCCACTAAAAGCCCTTGGGGGTTTACCTGTGGACATCATAAGAAAAAATAAAAACAACAAATTATCGAGCATGCTCAGTAGTCTAGGCGTGAAAAGGCAACAATGCACTTTAGCTTCAATTTTCCCTGTATTATATAGCTTCATAGCCGACATTGTGTGAGTACTATGTACTTCAGTGCTGTCATTCACTGAGTATCTACGTCTCTTGTTGACTTGAATGACCCTGGCGGTTGAGAGTGTGTCATGCTCACTCAAATGTCTCGCTGATGGTGGCGCGTGTGTCGGATCATTTAGCTCCCGTCAAAATGGTTGAGCTGAATGGTGCTGTTGCATGTGTCATGTTCGTGAACGGGCGCTGTCATTTGAGACTGGTCATCTCTTAGCTGCCACGGTTTATTTTAATAATTACTGATTATTTTGTTTTTTAAATTGTCTTTGTTTAACTGTTACTATGGATACACTTTAATTAAAAACTTGCTACATCGTTCTCACATAGTGTACCACCTCAAAATGAATGAGGTAACAAAGGTTCTGTAATAATTCTGGCGATCTAAAAAGAGTGTCCATTGAGTTTCTTGCACGTTTTTCTCCATAGAGATCTACTTCTTGGAACGGGAAGAGATCTACGGTATTTCCACAGTTTTTATGTCTTGTGACTGGGACTGTAGCACCATAAATTTTTACTGTTTAGTAATAATTATTCCTTTAATTGTCTCTGACAATGCAAAAGTGCCCGTAACTGGCCTACTTGAAATAAATGCTTTGATTTTGATTTTAGCATTCAATTTGTTATAGTTCAAAAAAGTGGCTTCACATGACGTCTTAAAGCGTGATGAGTGGTTCCGCTCAGGGAACGGGATGGCACTAGACTACTTGTATAGCTGTTTCGTTCCCACAGCCTAACTACTCACGCTATTTCTCATGGTAGGCCACCAAGACAGAATTAGGATTTAGTAAATAGTAAAAAATATACCAATTCTATGGACCAGCCTAGCACGCGAGCCGAATGTTGTATGTCTTCAGAGTAATGTGTTGGGTCCTCAAACATTCTGTATCCAATGGAAACCATAATTCCTCTCATTAACTTCCCGCCAAAAGCTGTGTCTTCTAAAAGCTGTAACATTATTGTTTAAGTTATTTTATTACGGTTGCGTTGTAACTGTTTAAAATGTCGTTCGGCGTACAGCCGAACGACATTTTAAACTTCCAAGTTCGTATTTCTCGAAATTACAATTTTATACAGAATTTGTTAAAAAATCATTTGAAAATCTCTATGAGAAAAGTTTTATAACAGGTTTTAAAAAATTTCTTCAAAAGTGTTATACGGCATTCGACGTTGACATATTTTTTTATCATGATAATATTATCATCAAATTAATGACTTCACCCATCCATGGCGGGCGGGCGGGACTTTCAGACTTTTATTGACTAAATTCCACGGAGATCATTCAATTTACTTTCCAGACAGTCCCGCAGTCCCATTCGACATTGATACCTATAAGGGGCGTTTTGCAGTTACACTTTATTTAGACAACTTTTTTGTAGTAAAGACCGTAGATATCTACAATTCTACACTTCAAGTGGTCGACCGTCAAAATCTAACAATGCGCTTTACTTGGGCACACGTAGTCAGTGGCGGATTAACGTATAAGCTCTACAAGCACGTGCTTGGGGCCCCTGTTCTCCAGGGGACTCCATCCTCTGCTGGCGTTTAATTTTTTTACCTACATTTTATCGAGATTCATCTACATTTCCGAAATCACAAGGCGAAAGCGGTCCGGGAGTGACCCTTCGTACACCCCCGCAGGGCCCTGCGGTTGCCCCCTGAGCGTTTGCTCCGAATAAGGCAAAGAAAAAAAAGTTTTAAATCATACCTACTACACTTTATATTTTGATGAAACTTTCTTTGAATACTTTCTACCTTCCCAATTTAAGCAATAGAGGGCCTACACAGGCTCTATGCTTAGGGCCTCGGAAAGGGAAACTCTTAATCCGCCACTGCACGTAGTTGAAAGAATCAAATCATAAGTACTATTTCCTAAATTGTGGGTTTGTTCCCACTTGTTTTACTGGTTATTTAATTATATTTCCAATAACAAGGCATATTACTTGATGAAAAAAAAACCGGCCAAGTGCGTGTCGGGCCACGCACAGTGTAGGGTTCCGTAGTTGCCCATCAAAATACTAAATGCGAACTAACTAAACTGATTCGCTGAATTTAATTTTAAAAAGAAGAATTTTCAAAATCGGTCCAGGAGTCTTTGAGAAATCGGGGAAAATACATAAGAAAAAAGATTACAAGGAATTTAGAACCTCCTCCTTTTTTGAATTTAGTTAAAAATAGTTGACGATAAAAACCTACCTATCCCCAAAAAACATACCTATAAAAGCTGTAAAAATAAAGTTGACAAACTTACATTTGCAGTTGTCTCCGATACATTTTGTTTAAGAAAATATGATATCAAGTACATTTATAAGTTGGTCGACTATTACTCGTAAAGTTGTAAAGCCTACTTAGTCATGATAATTTTCTTTTAAACTTCGTTATATATACTACTATTGTGAATTTTTTCACATCCCCAAACATAACCGTTTAGCTGGTAGAGGGGGGGGACACTCGAATAGAGCAAAATTTAGCACTTTAAAGCTTAATATTTCACAAACGAATTTTTTTATCAAAAAATTGTTTATGGAAACTATCATTATTTTTTAAAGGCCTATTTAATGATACCCCACAATAAGGGGTACGCGAGAAAAAAAAAATCCTGACTTTATGTGTAAGTACTGGAGGTACCCTAAAAAAAATATTTTACGAGATTTTATTTTACCACTTTTTCGGCACAACGAATCCGTATATTTACACCAAATTACAGCTCTCTAGTACTGTGCGTCTCTGAGCTAAACTGCGGACAGACGGACGGACGGACGGACGGACGGACGGACGGACGGACGGACGGACGGACATGGCGAAACTATAAGGGTTCCTTGTTGACTACGGAACCCTAAAAAATGGTCAATTGAATAAGGGAATAGAATTAAGTATGCATATTATAATCAGTTTTTTGTCTTTCTTACCTTTTTAATCCAGCTTGAAACTTCAGGCACTTGTGATAGTTTAGGACTGGTACAAGGGCGGATCCAGCTTTTATATCAGGGGGGGGTCACCATGTTGCAGACAGCTTATCTGAGTAGTTTAGTTCAGATAGATTTGAAAGAAAGACATCCCGAATAGCGTGACCCTGGAACGTAAAGGGCTATTGAAGGACACCGTGGATTTTAGTCAGTACAAGTCTGACAGTCCCTTCTGCCCTGCTCTAGGAGGACTCATTTGAAGATTTTACCACGGTAAAAAAAGAAAATAAAGGGGTGGCCAACGGGTCGATCACGACTTAGTCCAGTTGTCGGGGCAAGGAAAAACATATAAATAATAGTATAGGACCTATACCAAACCTATACAGGATTTTTCTTTTAAATTGGTCAAAAGCAAAAAATAGCTAAAGCTTCCTAAGAAAGTTTTCCCATATCTCTTATGAAAGCAGATTTCTCCCTTTTGGCCAATCCCTGTACCTATACGGGTATGTTGATTGAACATCACCAACTCAGACTTCCAATCCAAAGTATTAAAGTAAATAGGAAACAATCTCACAAGTGATAAGAAAAAAACTCTTAAGACTGGTCAATAAAAATTACTACCTACATGATTGTGTACTAAATTATGCTGTTTCATGTTTTTAAGACTTGACTTGAGAAGTATGTAATTGGTAGATCGCACAGGGTTTCGTTAGTAAACAGTAGATCTTATGTCTAATCAAGTTGGTCACCCCTGCTATAATAGGTACCTATAACCAATAACAGCACAGAATTGCATTATTATGATTAGGTGCCCCTTTCGTTTATAATTTATTTAAGTTTATAATAAACTTAGATAAAATTGCAGTGGCCACCTATGACCCAGCCTGACGCCCAGGGGGGGGTCATGACCCCCATGACCCCCCCCTTGTATCCGCCGTTGGACTGGTAACTATGGAATCTATGACTTCAGGCAAGACTTTTATAAATGTTTGCTTTTCTTCGCTTGCATTAAAACTTGGAGCATTGAATGCACATTCACTTATATGCAATTCTCTAAATTGTTTGCATGATGGAAGCAAGGCACTTCGACTTCGGCGGAATATCGAAAGCATTGTCACAAAATAATATTTTAAAGAGGAATAAATAATGTTTTTTACACTATTTTTATCATCTAATGTTGTTTTTTTTAACGTGAACGAAGTCGCACGCTCAATAGTTATTTTATTGTTTAACTCAGTGGCAAAAAAACTAGATACAGAGTCAAATACTCGTGATTATATCCACGACGCAAATGAAAAAAAATGCAACGTTGTGAATTATTTTATACATAATGTATTCATATTAATTAGTCATTCCAGCTTATTGGAGTTACCTACAAATTAATCGCATACAACATTTATTTTACTCAATGTAATGAACACCAATTTGCATAGAGGTACTTTGAGAAATTCAGGTTTCCTTATGCGTGTATAGTAACATAATATCACAACATAGCATAGAAAACTCAGATCAAAGAAATAGGCAGATAGAAAGCTCAGAACATGCGAGTGGGTCCACCAAAGTTAATACAAAATCAAATCGAATAACATTACATAATTGTTTTCTTTGTTTTGCAGAACAACTTTTACAACGTGTTCTGAGCGCTCTATCTGCCTATTTCTTTGATCTGTGATATAAAACGGTTGCTTTTAACTACATGCATTTGACTAACGGTTAAACTAACTAGTTACCGGTTTAACGGTATACTGTACATACACCAAAATATTTTTTTTTTCAATTTATGTCTGTCTTTCTGTCTACCTGTCTGCCTATTTGTAAGTAATAGCTAATCTCTGAAATGGCTGCGCCGATTTTGACGGGACTTCTATTGACAGGTAGCAAGCAGGTAGTGATGTAATAAGGAGTAACTTAGGCTACTTTTATTTTCTAAACCTAATAATATTGCACGAATCCAAATTGGTGCAAGGTATTATATTGATTGGTCTCATATTTTTCCTTTTTAAAAGTCGTGATATCATCAGTTTTTTTCTTAAATTATAGATCCAATTTCATCAAGAAGCATAGTTCGCAGTGTGTCTACGTAGATCTACATATCATAAGAGTTTTTTGTTTTATTGGCTAGTTTACTGTGATCAAATGTCAGATCTGTAACTATTCATCTTCGATCATTAAAATTTTTATTGAACGAAGCTATTCATGAATGAATAATGTGCATATTTGCACTAGGTTACAGTTAACCATGTATTGATTTTAATACCGTTTATTTATTTTGAATACAGCTAATAATTATACATAGGTATCGCATCTAGGTACCGACACAGCTCATACAATTTGCAAGTTGAAGTGGCAATGGGCAGGCCACATCGCTGGTAGAACTGACAACCGATGGGGAAGAAAAGTTCTCGAGTGGCGACCACGGACCGGAAAACGCAGCGTAGGCAGGCCTCCCACTAGATGGACCGACGACATCGTGAGGGTCGCGGGCAGCCGATGGATGCAAGTGGCGAATTGTCGTTAGGCGTGGCGGTCTAAGGGGGAGGCCTATGTTCAGCAGTGGACATCCTCCGGCTGATGATGATGATGATCGCATCTAGGTATATTAGCTGGTGATCAGAATATAACAGTACTATAAGTGTCATGCAGAAGCATCAACAATTGGGCGCAGAGGGATACACGTAAATAATAATAATATAATACTCCACAACTCTCACACAACGCCATCTAGTCCCAAGCTAAGCGGAGCTTGAGTTATGGGTACTAGACAACTGATAAACATAGAAACATACTTGTATATTTCTAAATACATAAATATTTTAGATAAATTACACCCAGACACGGAACAAATGATCGTGCATCACACAAACATTTATCCTGGGTGAGAATCGAACCCACGACCTCCCGCATAGCAGTCAGGGTCACTAACCACTAGACCAACAGGCCAGTCGAAATGAAAAAAGTAGCTTTGACTATGCACAGTTATTAATATCAGAGTCTATTATTAACTCTACTTTGCTAATTATCATAAAAAATAATTAAAACATAAAAGGAAACACCAACGAGTTTCTAGAGCAGTATGTGTCACTATCATATATTACTCACTACGACCTCGTTCGAACGATCGCCGACGATTCTTAAGACCACTAATCGAACACCTGTCTCCAGACTCCGCCAAACGCCGAACAAATGCCAATCGCCTTTGTTTGTTCAATTTGAGGCAGTCATGTCAAAGATACAAGCATAAGACTTTCATCTCCCGGGATCAAAACTAGATAAAATATTTTCTAATATTTTAATTTCATTTATTTCCGCAAAGTAACGCCTAATTATAGAACTTTTTACAAATACCCCTACAGGCTAGATTTAAAGCGATTTGATTTTCCAATTCCCTAATATTTAATTCTCTCTTACACACCGCTCACCTCCGCACAAGCAGCATAAGTTAAAAAAGTCTTTTATAGTAAACATTTAGAAGCCATAGGAAATACTCTGACTCCCCTTTAGTTGGTAAAGCGTTGATTTTATTTTTTAAATCGTCATAAAAAGAACGCTCATACTGTTCATACAATTCAGACATGTTCAATTCGTCATAAAGCTGCTTGATTCGCTTAACATGTTCCGGATCTTTGCTGCCGTAGAATTCTTCGAACACTGATCGTTGGGTGTCGTTACAGCGCTTCAGCGCATTTACAGCTAGCCATGTACATTTTCCTCCTTGAATGTCCGTCTCATCTGTTCCCGTCATGGTTTTGTCACCGTAAACGTCGAGGTAATCGTCCTTAAAAAAAAATGCATCATTAGCTTGGTTCATTAAGCAGTTCAATTAGGTTTTAACAGCTAAACTACTTAAGTAGTACCTAACTTCTTTTATCTATCGATAAAATCATTTTTGAAAAATAAATAAACGAGAACAGTTATTTTATACTTTTTGTGTTTCATCTAAATAAAATACAAAAAAGTCGTAAGTCGGTAACTTTGTTTCTTATTTAGTTTTTTTATCTTCTTTTGAATTTTTCGCCATTGACTTCCGCTTCAGCTCACTGACAGTACCTACTTGCACCGTCTCTCGTCTTGTTTCATCTCAAAAACATTAAACTATATCAACTCTTTAGCAACTCCATGGTTTCAAAATCTTACCTGTATTTGTAAAAGTTTCCCAAGTTCCTTACAGATATAGTACATCTCTTTAGTAGCTTTTTCTTTTCCATTCTTAACTAAAATCAGAGATGCGAGTGTAGGTAATCTGAACATAAAGTAGTACGACTTGTGGATCATAATATTATTATAATGTTCCAAGGTGAATACATCGAGATTTTTCTTAAGCTTATTGTTGTAACATGAGGTTAAATCCAGATGCTGGCCCATTAACGTTTTATATGTCATCTGCAAAATAAATAGTTATTTGTTATGCAAGGCTGCAAAGTTGATTTTTGGCGCGAGTACTTGAATTGAAAACTGAGCGAGTGAAGGAGTTCAAATATAGAATCCTGAGCGTTGCGAAGTTTTCAAAGGTACGAGACGCAGATAAACTTTGCTGCCGAGTGCAACACACAACTTTTCATCTGACACAACGAGGAAATGTAGTGGGGGCTCTAGAGCATAAAATGGAGTTTTGCGCTCAGATTTTGAATACGAAATAGAATCTTTCCGAGCCCAACGACGCACGCGGCGACGCCGTCATTGAAACAGATAAGTTGAGGGTCTGTACATATAAGGATTCAATAAATCGCTGCCTTTGTTAAGTGTGACAGTCCTAAACTAACATCTGAAATAGACTACTTAAAGACCCAAAGAAGGTTATTTTTCTCAAAGTCGGTAAAGGTGGCCGCTCCAAAACAAAAAATGGGGAACACAAAAGCAAACACAATTTTTCTGACCGAAACAAAGGTATACTTAACACTACAGATATTGTGTGAAAGAAGGAATATTTTACAAATAGAGAAGTATAAACCTGCCTCATTTAAATGTTTTATCAAATCGGTGTAGAAGGGCGTTTTTCCGAAGTATATTTCCAGTACTTCGAATGAGGATTGATAAAGAAGTGCACAGTCGTTGATAGCGTTTAAACCGATGTTAGGCAGTGTGTGCCAGCACGGCTTGCCACGCCGCATAGTTGTACCATCCATCATGTCATCCATCAATATTAAGTGTGTCTGTAACTGTTGAAACATATTTATTACCCTATTGTTTTCCAGGGTCATATTTTCCACTGGATACTCTGCTTCACTAAAAGCCCTTGGAGGTTTGCCTGTGAACATCAAAAGAAAAAAATAATAACAACAAATTATCGAGCATGCTCTCGGTTTAGTAGTCTAAGCGTAAAAAGGTAACAATGGACTTCAGCATTCAATTTGTTATAGTTCGAAAAAGTGGCTTCCCATGACGTCTTATAGCGTGATGAGTGGTTCCGCTCATAGAACGGGATGGCGCTAGAAAACTTGTATAGCTCTGTTTCTTTCTCACAGCCTAACTACTCACACTATAATTTGTCAAGGTAGGCCACAAGGACAGAATTAGGATTAAGTGAAAATTAAAAAAAAATACCAATTCTATGGACCAGCCTAGCACGCGAGCCGAATGTTGTATGTCTTCAGAGTAATGTGTTGGGTCTTCAAACATTCTGTATCCAATGGAAACCATAATTCCTCTCATTAACTTCCCGCCAAAAGCTGTGTCTTCTAAAAGCTGTAACATTATTGTTTAAGTTATTTTATTACGGTTGTGTTGTAACTGTACTCGGCTGTACGCCGAACGACATTTTAAACTTCCAAGTTCGTATTTCTCGAAATTACAATTTTATACAGAATTTGTTAAAAAATCATTTGAAAATCTCTATGAGAAAAGTTTTATAACAGGTTTTAAAAAATTTCTTCAAAAGTGTTATACGGCATTCGACGTTGACATATTTTTTTATCATGATAATATTATCATCAAATTAATGACTTCACCCATCCATGGCGGGCGGGCGGGACTTTCAGACTTTTATTGACTAAATTCCACGGAGATCATTCAATTTACTTTCCAGACAGTCCCACAGTCCCATTCAACATTGATATAGGGGGCGCATTGCAGTTACACTTTATTTATACAACTTTTTTGTAGTAAAGACCGAAGATATATCTACACTTCAAGTGGTCGACCCTCAAAATCTAACAATACGCTTTACTTGGGCACACGTAGTCAGTGGCGGATTAACGTATAAGCTCTACAAGCACGTGCTTGGGGCCCCTGTTCTCCAGGGGACTCCATCCTCTGCTGGCGTTTAATTTTTTTACCTACATTTTATCGAGATTCATCTACATTTCCGAAATCACAAGGCGAAAGCGGTCCGGGAGTGACCCTTCGTACACCCCCGCAGGGCCCTGCGGTTGCCCCCTGAGCGTTTGCTCCGAATAAGGCAAAGAAAAAAAAGTTTTAAATCATACCTACTACACTTTATATTTTGATGAAACTTTCTTTGAATACTTTCTACCTTCCCAATTTAAGCAATAGAGGGCCTACACAGGCTCTATGCTTAGGGCCTCGGAAAGGGAAACTCTTAATCCGCCACTGCACGTAGTTGAAAGAATCAAATCATAAGTACTATTTCCTAAATTGTGGGTTTGTTCCCACTTGTTTTACTGGTTATTTAATTATATTTCCAATAACAAGGCATATTACTTGATGAAAAAAAAAATAGTCAATTGAATAAGGGAATAGAATTAAGTATGCATATTATAATCAGTTTTTTGTCTTTCTTACCTTTTTAATCCAGCTTGAAACTTCAGGCACTTGTGATAGTTTAGGACTGGTAACTATGGAATCTATGACTTCAGGCAAGACTTTGTAAATAAATGTTTGCTTTTCTTCGCTTGCATTAAAACTTGGAGCATTGAATGCACATGCACTTATATGCAATTCTCTAAATTGTTTGCATGATGGAAGTAAGGCACTTCGACTTCGGCGGAATATCGAAAGCATTGTCACAAAATAATATTTTAAAGAGGAATTAATAATGTTTTTACACTATTTTTAGTACCTAATGATGTTTTTTTTAACGTGAACGAAGTCGCACGCTCAATAGTTATTTTATTGTTTAACTCAGTGGCAAAAAAACTAGATACAGAGTCAAATACTCGTGATTATATATCCACGACTCAAATGAAAAAAAATGCAACGTTGTGAATTATTTTATACATAATGTATTCATATTAATTAGTCATTCCAGCTTATTGAAGTTACCTAAAAATTTACCGCATACAACATGCATTTTACTCAATTTATTGAACACCAATTTACATAGAGGTAGTTCGAGAAATTCAGGTTTCCATATGCGTGTATATTAACATAATATCACAACATAGCATAGAAAATGGTTGCCTTCCGTTGTCTGTCCCTATGTATGCTTAGATCTTTAATTTTGATGCGGTTTTTTAATAGATAGAAGGTATAACTATAGGTACATATTCTATATATTTATACATCTATACATTTATAAACAAAATTGGAGTGTCTGTTTGTTATTTTGAAATAACCGTTTTAAACTACATGCATACGAATATATTGTATACGGTATGTAGGTATATGTGTATTATAAAAAACGTATTACGTTTTTTTCAATTTTTGTCTGTCTTTCTGTCTACCTGTCTGCCTGTTTGTAACGGCTAATCTCTGAAATGGCTGGCCGATTTTGACGGGACTTCTATTGTCAAGTAGCTGATGTAATAAAGAGTAACTTAGGCTACTTTTATTTGATCAGAATATAATAGTAGCCATACACCATCCTGCCTATCGACGATGGATTTGACGCTTGCAATTGTTTTGTTGTATTTGATGGCATGACATGCCAATTTGATAGGTCATCAAATCGATTTGACACAACGTCAAATCGGCAGCAGTGATGCATTTGGCTATTATTCGGTAACGACAGCTACAATTTTATAAATTTGTAGCTATAGGTCACCGAATATTAGCTAGATCTAGCTATAAAGCTGCTAAGTTGGCATCGCTGCTGCAGATTTGAAGTTGTGTCAAATCGATCGTACGATAGGCAGGATGGTGTATGGCTACCATAATAGACATGCAGAATCGTCAACAATTGGGCGCAGAGAATACGGTAAATGAAAGAAGTAGCTTTGGGTTTGGGTTATGCACAGTTATTATTATGCTTATTGATTATGATTTGGGCATTTCTACGAAGAGGGCATTTTTTTTGTCCTTTTCAAAAAAACATGGATAGAAGTTACATACGCATCCCAAAATTTTTAAGCGTACGTCCCAATCTATATTCTAACTGGAGAGCATAACATAAATTCCGTACTACTTCTTAATTTTCCTGAAAAAAAATCTGAAGTGAAAAAACGGGGGTTATTTCACTGATTTTGATCTGTCCCGAAATCGAGTGTAAAATATTTTATATTTTTTATTGTAGCTGAATTTCAAGCAAACTTTTGGGTATATGGATAGCTAACCAAGAGACATTGACAATAAATAAACCTGTAATTGCTTATTTTGTAATATTTGTGGATGCGTGAAGATTTGTCCCAGTCTAATGAGTCATTTCCGTGTCATACAAAAAACACTTGATTACGCCACTAAATACCCGCGAACTGGACATCACCATCCGATTCTTGTAAACTGCCAGGTGCTCCCGAGCAGGCCATGTCAGTTCATGTGTGGTGTGCTGCTATTTTTTTCGATTTTCGAAGGTGAGAACCTGTTGCCGTGTCTTTATTTCGGGGTCTTTTCTCAATACCGTGTCAAAGATATCTTCTGAATGTTTTATTTTTAAACATGTTTTGTTTCCCTAGACTGAAGTTTAACTAGACACCAGCATGGTTGTTTCATTTAATTTGTTTGAAGTCGTAATCAGTAATAAGTTATTTTGATTAGTACGATATTTTTTCAATTCCGTGGCCCTCAATTTTGTGTCCGGGTGTCAACGGAATTGAGAACGATGGTTTACCCATGTAACTAATCTCGGTTTATATAAGGTTTAAAGTCATTTGCAACACAATTTGTCATGGTAAAGTAGTTAACGCCACATATTATGTGTCTATAATGTTGTATAAAAGGTTTAAAGTATCTAGAGTTGACGTTGCAATTGCAAGATCTGATTTTAGCTAATACTACCGCGACTAGCTACTCGAGCCTCGGAAGATCGTATAATGATAGCCTATATTTTATTCATGTCTAAACTATATTACTGCAAAGTTTCATTAAATTACGTTCAGTAATTTTTGAGTAAAAAATTGATCTGACTAATATACAACCGAAAACTTCGATTATGTCTATTACTTTCTGCGGTTTGATAAATAAAACTGACTTGACGTCTATACTTCACGTCTCTTGTTTGTAATTTAAAGGTTTAACGAAAATGATTAATAGAAATACATTTTACCATATAAGTTTAATAAAAATGCTCATTTAAATGATTTGATTAAAAGTTAGTTAAATAAGCATGATAACTCAAGGAATATCTCTCAAGGCAGACTCAATATAAACTTACATAACTTAAATACCAAAAACTGCTAAAATATTTTCTTGAATGTATTTTTTTAATTGAATTTGTCTTTCCCGGTTACGCAGAATATGTGTAATTCTAAATTCTGTGGTCACATTTCTCAATTCCATGGCACTCAAAATTTATTTCATAAACTACTGGAGCAATTACTGGCAAATTAGTACCATTTTGTTTAAAAAAATATGCATTTTATTTTGGTGATACACAATTAGACATAATGTGAAAAAAAAAATTGCCCACGGAATTGAGAAAAAAATCACCGTGTCCGTAGAAATGCCCATTTAGATTATATGATTCTACTCTGAACATAAAAGGAAATACATACAGACGAGTTTTAGAGCAGTATGTGTCACTACGACCTCGTTCGAACGATCACTGACGATTCTTGGAACCGCTAATCGGACACCTGCCTCTAGACTCCGCCGAACGCCGGCCGAACAAATATCAAGCGCCTTTTTATTTTCAATTTAAGCGCATTAAATAGACACGCAATCCATCCTTATTAACTCAATTAAATCCACCTTTTAGTACTAAAATTGCGCATGGAGTCATTGGATTAGTATTTAGATACTATCTATCAGATTATCATCATAATTATTTAGTACCTGGTTGCAAACTTAGCTCGGGTAAAGTAAATATACTTTTAGAAAATTAACAGACCATAATGAGACTGTAAATTTTTGTCTTTTTATCGTTATAAACGGCATGAATTGAACAAATGAGGAATCAAATAATTCTTTTTCTACAAATATGTAACATGAAGAAAAATTCATACTGATGTAGGAAAATCATTTTTTTTATTGGGATGGTAGTGAAATCAGTGGGAAGGTAATAAAAAAAAGACATTTATTTTTAACAATCACAAAGTATTGGCAATTTTAACGAACCCGTTTATAATTGGTATTCAGAACTTCCAAAAGAAACATTTTTACCCCTACGTTTGGTAAGGAATGTATTTGACGCAATAAATTATTATACATAGTACGTTCACATTGTTCGTACAGAACGGGTATGCATAATTCATCATAAAGCTGCTTGATCCGCTTCACATGCTCTGGGTCTTTGCTGCCGTAGTATTCTTTGAAGATAGCTCGTTGTGTATCGTTGCAGTGCTGCAGCGCTGTTACGGCTACCCATGAGCATTTACCTTCTTGGATATCTCTGCCGTTCTTACCAGTGACAGTCTCATCACCGTAGGCGTCTAAGTAATCGTCCTTTAAACGGAAAAGACAAGTTATAATGGTGCAGCGCGTTAATGGGATTTTTTACTTTTGCTTGTTCTTTTTCATGAACACAAAAGTCGACTTTTATTCCTTTTTGATCTTTGAAACTGGTGACACTCATAAGACAGTCCGTAACAGCAGGCGCCTAGTTAGTAGATGACCTCCGGTATCCTCCACAGAAAGGAGAGCTTTTTGGGCTTTGCATTAAAAGTATACATAATTATTTTTACAAGAAGGTGCTGCATCCCGCATCTAATCGCGCCTGGACCCATTTTTTACATAGCTTATTAAACAGGTTGGGCGTTTTTAACCGACTTCAAAAAAAGGAGGAGGTTATCAATTCGACTGTATTTTTTTTTATGTTTGTTACCTCATAACTTGCGACTGGGTGAACCGATTTTCATAATTCTTTTTTCAGTCGGAAGCTGGTGCTTCCCGTGTGGTCCCATTGTCACCATTTTAGGATCTGATGATTGGATCTTGGAGAAATCGAGGGCAACCCTCAAATTTTATTACCTGACACATAGTTTTTCGCAAATCTTATGAAGTAATTCAAGTAGGTACTTGCGTATAGAAATCATCATCTCATGTAGCTGAGCTGATGATGGAAGGTACAACTCCACAAGTAAGAAAATTATGTTCGTGTTCACATATCTCCGGAACTACAAGTCCGACTTAAGTAATTCTTTTTTTGTTGTACTAGGTATCGTTCAACTCAGGGAATACTGCAAATTTCATCAAAATCGGTTCAGTAGTTTTTGAGATAGAATTAATGCAAGAGATGTTAACGATGTTATTACCGGTGCTACGGATTACGAAATTCTAGTGCACATGTAAGAAAATTATGTATTTGACAAGAATGTTGGTTGAATATTTAAACTAAAAATAAAAACTTTTTCTGAAAAAAATGTGACCGCCTTCAAAAACAACCACAAAAAAAGGGTAAAATAACCTACGAAACTTTTCTTTCGGAAGTCGGTGGCAAAAAAGACAATGAAATTAATAAAAAAAGAAAAGTTTTGTAGGTTATTTTACCCTTTTTTGTGGTTGTTTTTGAAGGCGGTCACATTTTTTTTAGAAAAAGTTTTTCCATTAGCCGGCACGGCACCGGCAACGGCGACGGCGCCGGCGCCGTGCCGGTGCCGGGGAAGCAAAAATGTATGAAAATGAATGGAGAGACGGAGTGGGAAGCCGTCGCCTCCTTCTGCGAAGCAGTCGTTCTCGCGAAGGAGGAGGCGGGCCGCATGAGAGAGAGGAAAGAGACAGAGTCCTCCCTCCGCCCCAGCCACAGTGGTAGACGACCAAGGCTACGGACGTCGCAAGACCATCACCGGCCACCGGAGGCGCGGGCATGCGGGTGGCAAGTGACGGGCAACTCGCCGTCGACCATGCCCGGGTCGACGGCGCGTTGTGTTCCACGCGCGCCTCAGATCTCTGAGGCGCAAGTTGACGGGGACGGGGACCGGGACCTCTAAAGGGCCAAAGCCTGCCGGGGTCGCGGTACTTACTCGTATCTCATTACCGTGACCCTGGAACGTAAAGGGCTATTGAAGGACAACATGGATTTTAGTCAGTACGAGCCCCTCCCGCTCTGCCATGGGTGGGAGGAATCATTTGATGATTTTACCACGATAAAAAAGAGCACTCTACCAAACTGCATGAAAATCTACACGAAATGAACAAAAATATAAAATAGTAGAGAAGTCACCACGGGGCAGCTTCGGCTAAGCTTCACAGCGTCGGGAGGCGTTGAGAGGCGTCGAGCGGCGGCGCCACGCGGCGCAGTGCTGCGTGGCGCAACGTAGTAATTTTCACAAAGAAATGTGTATCTTTTCGCGTAGAAAATAAAGTCGTATTTTGAATGGCTCTTAAAAGGGTGCGCGCATCGTCACGTCTCGATCTGAACTGACCTTCATCTTTCAATTGTTTTGGTTACATTCGATCTAGGGTCAGCTGATCTAGTTACCGAGACCGAGACCCGTAATATTTGAAGTGCGAAGTAAATAATAACTTGCTATTTGAATCAATCAATCAAGTAGTTTTATTTACTAAGTAGTTTGAAATTTTATTACTTTTCATTCTCATATTGAAAGTTTGTGATGCTGTAAATTGTTGATTTATTTGGTTCAACACTTTATTTTCCGTTTAGTTCAGTTTTTTTTTTTGAAAAACGACTGGCGGTAAGCCGAGTAGTGTGGTGATACGCACTCGGCTTAAGCCGGTTCCACGTCGATAAGTTTGGGAGCACCCTTACTCTCCCAAGAAAGCAAAGAGGACCGCAAAGCGCCTTTGACCGAGAATGACGCCCTCTCACGTGAGTCTGAAGACTTTCACCGATAGAGATTCACGCCATGGAAAAATAAATTGTTAAGTTCCGACATTCACGCGAACGAAGTCGCGGGCACAGCTAGTACTTATATATATATATATATATTTATATATATATCACCTGATATTGCGTGAGTCTCCCGAAGTCCAAACAGATATTATGTAATTCCACAGAAGCTTTATTTTTTCCATCCTTTACTAAAAGTAGAGTCAAAAATATGGGCAATTTGGTGGTATAACAAAACTTGTTTGTAGCAATAGCTGCAAAGATTCGGTCCGTGCTGAATAAATTAAAATTGTTTTTTCCTTTTTTGTAGTTTGACCATAAATCTAAGTGTTCACCTATGGTTCCACTCTCCACTGCCTGTAATTAAATAAATATTCTTCTTTGTAATTCAGCGCAAAAGTATAACATAATAATAAGAAGTTGTTGATCCTTGGCATTTTAAGTAATTTGAAAATAAAAATAAAGTTTCGGACTTGTTTTTCGATACATAAAACTAATGAAAAACTTAGGTATACCTACTTTGGAACAAAGTTCCAAAGTCTTAAGTTTTTGTCCCAAAATAAGATTTTCGGTCTCCAATTAGGATTTCTGAATTATCACATATTTCCCCGTTAAATACAATGGTTGTAATTTACCTCATTAAACTGTCTCAACAAGTCTATGAAAATGGGAGATTTCCCAAAGTACACATCCAGTACTTTCAACATAGATTGATGTATAAGTAGAGCGTCGTTAATAGCAGATAGCCCGACATCTGGCTGGAGATGCCAGGAGGGCTTTCCACGACGAATGACTCCGCCATCTACTAAGTCATCAAATAGCAAGAAATGTGATTGTAACTGAAACAAGATTTAGGTCAGTACACAACTAGCAGATCGGATCAGTTCTACACGAGAAACTTTATTCTAGAAAGAGAAAATTCGATTGCAGAGAAGACATATAGACAAACAGACGATGACAGAAGAAGACAATCGTTATCGCTCAGCAGTCACTAATTAATACATTTTCAACTTTATACCCCAGCGCGTTAAGTTGGAAATCTATTGAAGTTCACAGATCATTTCGTTTGTTTCGTTCGTTTTCGCGCAGCAGTCTTTATTAGATTTTTAACTTTATACGTTAGGGCAGGGGTTTTCAACCTTTTTCATGGCACGACCCCTTTAGTAGGTATCAAGAAATACATATTTCTACGACTTGACCCCCTACCCGTTGCTTTTTTCAAGCAATCAATTTTGACGGCACGGTTAGTGAAGTGGCCGAGCGATTGCACTGCTGCGCTGCGTGTTGCGGGTTCGATTCCTGCACTGAGCAAATATTTTTATGATCCCAAAAATTTAAATTATAAGTTTTAATGGTTTGTAAACAGCAAGAGTAGCTACGCTGGCTGCGTAGCGAGTTTGCTGCATAGTTCATTTTTCAATAGTAGTTTCCACAAAAGTATTATTGAAAAGTACAAGATATGATTTTCAAGTTTACATTTTTCCTAATAAATCGTTTCAACTATGTTGTTTTTTTCTACTGCAGTAGGTCTCTTTCCCAACTTTTTAAAACTTCTCTAGAGAAGCTTCGCGACCCCCCCTAAAGAGGCTTCGCGACCCCCGGGGGGTCAGGTTACCACAGGTTGAAAAACCCTGCGCTAGGGAATAAAGTTGAAAATGTATTAGTGACTGCTGAGCGATAACAATTGTCGTCTGCTGTCGTCGTCTGTTCTTCTCAGTACCCTGGAACCAGTGATCTACTTTTCAGTATCGGAAGCTTTACCAACTAAACCACCGCAAATAAAATTGGTATGGAAGATGTTATCTGTTACAACATCTTTTATCGTCATACCCTTTAATATAATATTTATTTATCAATATACTGTATGACTTACCATTTCTACACACCATCCTAGAACGCGGGCAGAATGTTGTGTTTCTTCAGAATAGTTCTCGGGTTCTTCAAACATTCTGTATCCGATGGACACCATTAATCCTCTACCTAATTTTCCTCCAGATAATGTGTATTCTAATAGCTGAAACACAAAAACGTCTCCTAAGAAAAACATTATTCAGATTTTCAATATTGAAGAGTATATTCAGATTTTCAATATTGAAGAGTGTATTCAGATTTTCAATATTGAAGAGTATTCAGATTTTCAATTTCGAAGAGATATATTGAGATTTTCAATATTGAAGAGTATATTCAGATTTTCAATATTGAAGAGTATTTTCAGATTTTCAATATTGGAAAGAATATTACAGAATTGTTTCACGGGGAACAGGCGATATTGTCGTCGGATATGTCCTAGATGGGACTGGCACAGGATCGTGGAGCTTAGCACAAGCAAATAGAAGCTTAAATCCGCAGTGGGTGAAGTTCTTTCAAAATCCGTGGGACTCGGGCAAAGCTTGGTGGTATAGAGCAGAGTAATACGAAATTAGTGCCTCCTGTTAATTCTAAATTAACAAAAGTGAACTTGCCTTTTTAATCCAGCTTCGTACTTCTGGTAATTCTGATAGCTTCGGACCACTCACAGCAGAGTTTATGACTTCAGGCAGGACATCTTGAAACGCTTTCTTTTCCGTGTTCATGTCAAATGTTGGTACACTATATCCACCTGTACTTCTATGTGATTGCCTTAACTGATTATAAAACAACGTCTTACGACAAAATAAAATTACCTTCATGGACATCGTTAGACTACTAGTAGGTCCAGTCACAAACAAAAATGGCAAAGAATTGTAAGGTTTATTTATTTATTTCATTTTCGCTAAACATAGGACATATCATTATTAATCACTTGTCAGCTTGCACCAAAGGAATTACCTACAGGTTACATTTTTCAACTTGCCATGTTGCTTGTCAAGTTCTTTGCATCCATTCCGTTTAATTTGCTCGAGGATGTTTTATGCAATATTTAGCCAAAAATCATCAAGGCTAGTCGTCAAGACGGCAAGAAAAAATAAATGTCGCGATTTTTCATTTTTTGACTAGATTCGAGACGACTTTTTTTTTAACAAAGCTTTTCGCTTGTCGTAAAATGACTAAAGTTTTTTTTAGTTTCGTTTCTTTTGAACAAATGAATATGAAGAAACATTACAATGAGTCAGTTTGTCACAGGAGTCAGTTTGAAGTTTTCTTAACACATTTATGACTTGAGAAATATGCTTTGAATTACAAGGGAAGTTTGATGAGTGAAATGACCCCAAACACGATATAGCTGCTGTTAAGGGCCTTCGCGCCTTTTAAGCCGTAAAAACGTTACATTCTAAAGCATACTCCTGATTAACGGCTGGGTTAAAGATTGAAAAAAAATATATGTTGAATGTATATTCATGTACAACAATGTGAGTAAATTTTATTTTCGTATGACAAATAGTTGAACTGTAAAAAAATATTTAACAACACTATTTTGTTCAAATAAATGCTCACTCCTTCTAAACTTTTCTTTTATTTAAAATGTTTTTGAATAGATCAATCGGTGTTAAAATTTACTACAATGTGAGTAGCGCTCATGTAAATCAGTCAATATTTTACAAAGAATATGTTGAAAATTGGATTTCCACATATAAAAACCGGGCGAAATCTGCCTCGCTCATAGTCTATGATATCATTTTGAGGATCGCGGTATGCTCGGGACATATTAATATATGCGGTAGAATGAAAATGTGCGTTTAGCTCCGTCTGGATGTTCAAGGTCATTGAGGGTACTATGCGCCTTAATTTTTGAGAACCTGTTGCACCTGCTTTCACAGATTTATCTCTTTTCAATAAAAATGAAACATGAAAAATTGGGTATAAATTTTCTCAATTTGATAATGATATAAATACCAAGTCAAGTAATTTTTATCACTTCAGATTACTCCGCAAAACAAATGGCGCCGGGCGGGCGCCAGTGGTCTAACATTTGATAACTTTACTGATTAACAGAAAATAATTATTTGGCGGCATCCCAGTTAGTTTTATTGTCTAGTTCCTAAACTGGGTTTTTTTCTCCCATAATTGCGATTAGGTGGAAAGGTATTTTAGTTCCATGGAACTAGTGGGAGAAAAAAATCCCAATAGTTTCATAATGGAACTAGACAATGGAACTAGTACTGAGATACCGCCTTAAATTGGCTGTTATTTAATTCATCATCATCATCATCAGCCTAAAATGTTCCCACCGGTGGGACACAGGCTTCCTCTCAGTAAGAGGGAATGGGCCATAATCCACCACGCGGGTCCAGTGCGAGTTGGTAGGTGTCACATACTTATCTTCGAATTTTTGGTTCTAGGACATACCGGTTTCCTCACGAAAACATCGTGACGAAACATGCTTTGAGAGCAGTGGTGATGAAATAAATTACACAAAGTAATGCGCCTGGCGGGGTTCGAACTCACCACCTACAACTCGTAAGTCGGGACCCATACCACTGGGCCACCACTGCTCATCAACTGCTCACTGCTGCGCCGTTATTAAATTGACTAAATATAAATCTTGCAAGTTGCAAGACATTTTTTGTCATTCCTTTAAGGGGGATGCTCCAACCAGCCCGCGAAATTCAAATTTTTTTACGTTTTTTGCAATTTGCAGGCCAGTGACATGTTGTAACTTTATAAATATTTGTGTTGCGCAAATAACAAGTATAATTTTAAATATAAAAAATATCAAAAAACTCGCTCCATCAGCTCTCACATAGAAAAGGTGCATCATGTTAAAATCTCCGAAATCTAACTACGATGCACCTTTTCTATGTGAGAGCTGATGGAGCGAATTTTTTGACAATTTTTATATTTAAAATTATACTTGTTATTTGCGCAACACAAATATTTATAAAGTTACAACATGTCACTGGCCTGCAAATTGCAAAAAACGTAAAAAAAATTGAATTTCGCGGGCTACATCGAAGCAATCACCTTAAGAAGCTCAATTATATTATTTTGCTTAGTATATAAATGGTCACAGACATTTGACTAAACAGTTGTTGAAAAAGCACACATAATAGTAAGCTTACGTACGAGTATTAACGTTATTAATTATTGTGTGATTATATAACATGTTAAATAATTGACAACGTTGCATTTTTCATTTGCTTCGTGGATATAATCACGAGCATGTGACTCTACATACCTAAACCTAGTTTTTGCCACTGATATAAACAATAAAGTTACTATTTTGAGCGCGTGAATTCGTTCACGTTAAAAAAAGCATCCTGAGGCACATAGTGTAACGAACACATTATTTATTCCTCTTTATATAAATATTGTGTGATAATGGCTTTGTTATTTCACCGAAGCCGAAATGTCCTGCTTCCAATATGCAAACAATTCAGGGAATTGCATATAAGTGCATGTGCATTCAATATTCCAAGTTTTAATATGAACGAAGAAAGAAAAGCGTTTTTAAATGTGTTGCCTGAAGTCATAGATTGCATAGTTACCAGTCCTAAGATATCACAAGTGCCTGAAGTTTCATGCTGGATTAAACAGGTAAGAAGGAGAACTATATCTTTTGTTTTCACTAACACTTTTGTTTTCACTATTACTTGAATGTCATTTTGATTGACATAAAAACTAGGGGTTGAATCTGGACAAAGAAAAGATTACTAATGTACTGAGTTCTACTTTCAACCCTCAGGGGTTATGTGGAAACGTTTGGGGGTCGAACGCGGAAGAGGGTAGAAAATCTTAGGAGTTGAACGCGGAATAAACCAATAAATGGTTTATTATAACTCAAACTTATAATAACTTGTAACTGTTTTATCCACCCCGATCGGCATCCCATGTCCGCACCGACTTTCTGCAACGGTATCCTGCTACTTTGCACAACCACCCATTATCTCTGGGAAGATAGTATGTCCGATTGATCGTTATTCGGGCAAGCGATTTTCCAAACGTCAATAGCTTCAGAACAGCAGGACACCTAAAAAATCAATCCGTTTGGAAGCCAGGACATTCTTGATTGGGGTCGCGAGACAAACGAGTAACCGTGACCCCGGAACGTTAACGTCTATTGAAGGTTCACCGTGGAATTTAGTCAGTACAAGTCTAACAGTCCCTCCCGCCCTGCCCTGGGAGGACTCATTCGATATGTTTACCACGTAAAAAATAAAAGAAAAGATGTCCTTGATTAATTTCTGTTACAGCTCTCAGATTACACAATTTCTGGCGGAAAGTTGATAAGAGGACTGAAGGTTTCCATTGGATACAGAATGTTTGAAGACCCAGTACATTACTCTGAAGACACTCAACATTCGGCTCGCGTGCTAGGTTGGACTATGGAATGGGTAATAAATTGACTTTTTTAATTTTTATGAAATCCCTTTTTTATGCATAACTGTTTCGACATAACAATTTGCCATAATATTCGTACTTTAGGCTAATGTACCTTTAGTGTAGCTTTAATTCGCATGTTAGTAGACAATTGGGTGTGTCCAGGTGTGTCGAACGAAGACGGTCGACGTCAAGGGTGGAACCGTCCACTTTTCCAATTTTTGTTTGTCCGAATCTGTTTCAACAAAAACTTTCGACCGTACTCGGATGTACTACGTCCAATGTTCTATGTCTATTTGACTTAGATCTTCCAAATATCATGGTTGTGTAATAGGATTAAAGCCTGAAGAGCAAATGAAATGGTATGGAGGACTTGACTGATCCTAACCTTACACAAATAAAAAAGGGTCCGTCTCCATTATGCTTTAATTAGTTTTAAAATGACCCCGCGAATTGATGAAATAGGGTTATTACCTAAGTTTATGGGAATCTTAGGTATTTTTATAATTATTATGCTTGTTACATTGTTGTTTCTATTTTATTCTTACTTATGATGTTTACAGGCAAGGCATCCCCCCAAGGGCTTTTAGCGGAGCAGAGTACCCAGTGGAAAATATGGCACCGGAAACTTATTGGCTAATACATATGTTTCAACAGTTACAGGGATACTTGGTATTATTGGATGACATGATGGATGGTGCAACTATGCGGCGTGGCAAGCCGTGCTGGCACACACTGCCTAACATCGGTTTAAACGCGATCAACGACTGTTTACTTATTTATCAATCCATGATGGAAGTACTGGAAATATACTTCGGGAAAACGCTCTTCTACGCCGATTTGATAAAACTTTTAAATGAGGCAGGTTTATACTAAGATAATTTTGTAGTAAACACATTCATTGTAAGTTACGTTTCAAAATAAAAAATGTTGTTTATTTACAGGCGCTATTTAAAACAGCAACGGGCCAGCATTTGGATTTAACCTCATGTTACAACAATAAGCTTAAGAAAAATCTTGCGGCATTCACCTCGGAACGCTACAATACTATTGTAATTCACAAGGCAGCCTACTATTCGATCAAATTACCTGTACATTTAGGTCTTCTTTTGGTTAAGAATGGAAAAGAAAAAGTTACTAAAGAGGTAGAATACATCTGTATGGAACTAGGGAAACTTGTACAATTACAGGTGAGATCTGATTTCGGTTGCCCGGGTCGACGACGCGTTGTGTCCCACGCGCGCCTCAAAGAGCGTCAGCATAATGACGGGGCCCCCCTCTCAGAGGGCCAAAGCCTGTCGGGGTCGCGGGATTATTTCCTTACCGTGACCCCGGAACATAACAGGCTACTGAAGGACACCGTGGATTTTAGTCAGTACAAGTCTGACAGTCCCTTCCGCCATGCCCGGAGTGGGAGGACTCATTTGATGATTTTACCACGATAAAAAAAAAAGATCTGATTTCGGTTGCAAGAGAACGTGGTCACTATGAGTTGGCTCACACATCCTGCATGAGACAAACGATTACTTACTAATTTTCATTTGACCAGCCCCATATTCTGTGATCTTATTCTATTCATTAATTTCTGGACGGTGACTCTGTCAATTACGTACTATAAAAGTGCAAATCAAAAAGGTGAATATTTATGACACGCGGCACATCTTTCCATCATTGAAAGTAGCAGGGCTATTATTATTCAATGATAAATAAAATAAAAATGATATCTCAAGTTACTTGACAAGCACTAAAGTATTTTCTTACTTTAAGAACTGAAATAAATAATAAAAGAACTGCTTATGAACTACGTAGTAATGTAATTGTTGGAATGGCCAATAGCCATGGTGTCAAGATGAAAAAAACCGAACAAGGTAGTCTGTGGACAGGCCGCCATTCGGTGAGCACTGGCGTCTTGAGAATGTGATTTAATACTATATGCTTCTAAAATAAAAGTATCTAAAGAAGAATCAAGAAGTTTTAATCCAATAAAACATGGTGGCAGCGGTTCGCAAACATGGAAGAGTCTTTATCGTTATTACACGTAATACAACAACAGACACAAATCCTAAAGTCTATGCAAGAAGAAATTTCTAGACTATCTGGAACGACTCAAAATATAAATGTCCCTTGGCCAACGCCAATAAATATAAATTCCGACCCACAGGATGAATTTAAATCGTTCCTTAACGCATGGAATAATTATTGCTCAGCAACCCAAATGAAGGAATGGTCGTCGGATCAAGAGGTTCGAAAAATTAGCATCTTATTCAGCGCCATTGGCGCCGAAGCCATAAAAAAATATGGGAACTTCGGCATCACGGAGGCCGACAAGACTAACAAGACCTGCAAGGAAATCTTGGAAATCATTTCCACAAAAATGTTACCTAAAAAAAACATAATATACAATAGATTTATTTTTTTAAGTAGACTGCAGCAGAAATACGAGCCTTTCGACGTATTCTATTCGGACCTTACAAAGATGGTTGAAGAATGCGAATATAACTCGTTCAAAGAAGAAATGCTACGGGACAAAATTGTTCTAGGTTTATTAGATATGAAAACAAAGAAAGAATTATTAAAGAAAGATAACCTAACACTATCTGATACAGTTAATTTGTGTCGTGCTGCTGAGGCTACTGAAAAACAGATGAAAGATTTGTCTGGACCAACAACTTCGGAAATAAAGAAAATAGAGGACAAAGAGTTAAGTAAAAAAAGAAAATGTAAATTTTGTGGAAATTATCATGTGTTCAAAAAAGAAGTATGCCCAGCTTGGGGTAAAGAATGTGAAAACTGTAAAGGAAAAAACCATTTAGAGAAAGTGTGTAAGAAAAAGAAACAAGTAAAGGTGGTAACGGAAAATAATAAAAAGGAAGAAGAAAATAGCAACGTTGCCTCTGACTCTGACACTGAATATGTCATCAACAAGATCGTACAGAATAAGAACAAGAACTTAGCAGAGTGCACACTTGAATACTTTACCAAAAACAAATGGAAGACAACAAAATGTTTACTTGACACAGCGGCAGATGAATGTTTAATTGGTATCCAGAATGTTAATGAGATGTTGGGTGCAAGTTATGTAAAAAAAGAAAATGTAAAATGTAAAACTCTCTTTGGTTTCGGAGGAAATAATATTGCAGTAAATGGTGAAATAGATTTAATTTTAAGAACTAACATTTCAGGTCACAAAAGGGATCACTTTATAACCTTTCAGATAGTACACAACACACACATTCCACTCTTATCATGCCAAGCTTGTACAAACATGGGTCTTGTGAAATTCTGCAAGGAAGTACGATGCAATTATTCACAGGAAACACAAAAAATTATAAACAAATATTCTTCAGTTTTTGAAGGTAGAGGAAGCTTTTCAGGCGAAGTAGATCTGGAAATTGATGAGGCAGTTCCACCAGTCATCCAAAAAGCTCGACGTGTCCCAGTAGCTCTGCGACCAATGCTGAAAGAGGAATTAAAGAGATTAGAAGAAGAAGGAATAATTACAAAAGAAGATAATCATACGGATTGGGTAAGCAATATACTTATTATTAAAAAGAAAGAAAACTTCAGAATTTGTTTAGATCCAATTCCATTAAACAAAGCTATTAAAAGGCCTAATTATCAATTCACTACAGTAGAAGAAATCCTACCTGAGCTAGGTAAAGCTAAAATATTTTCTACATTTGATGTCAAAAAGGGATTTTGGCATTTGAATCTTTCTAATAAAAGCAGCAAATTAACAACATTTTGGACACCATTTGGAAAATACAGATGGAAAGTACTCCCTTTTGGCATTTCTTCAGCTCCAGATCATTTTCAGATAAAAATGAGTGAAATGATTCAGGGCTTAAATGGAATTGAAGCATTGGTGGATGATTTGCTTGTTTATGGAGTTGGGGATACAATGACAGAAGCCATTATGGACCATAACAAAAATCTTGAAAACCTATTAATCAGATTACAAAAATATAATTGCAAATTAAATAAAAACAAAACAAAACTGCTACAAACTTCAGTAAAGTATTATGGCCATGTGTTTTCTAATAAGGGTCTTCAACCAGATCCATCAAAAATAGAGTCCATTGCTAATATTCCTACCCCAAGAAATAAAAAAGAAGTGCAAAGATTTCTGGGCGTAGTAACATATCTCAGTAGATTTATTCCTAACTTAAGTAATAATTCGGTATATCTAAGACACCTCACACATGATAAAATTGAATGGTTATGGAATAATAGAGCTCAAAAGGAGTTTGACACACTGAAGTCCTTGATCTGCAACATAAAAACATTAAAATATTATAACAAAAATGAACCACTTATTGTAGAATGTGATTCCAGCGAAGGAGCCCTGGGGTGGCACTGTTCCAACAGAACCAACCAGTAGCATATGCATCAAGATGTCTCACTCCAACTGAAAAGAAATATGCTCAAATAGAGAAGGAACTTCTGGCAGTTCTTTTCGCCTGCAAAAGGTTTGATCAGCTGATTATTGGTAACACAAAAACAATTATAAAAACAGATCACAAGCCATTGTTAAATATATTTAAAAAACCTCTTCTTCAGGCTCCAAAAAGGCTACAATCTATGCTTTTAATGTTACAAAGATACAGTCTTGAATTACAATTTGTATCTGGAAAAGACAATGTAATGGCAGATGCATTATCCAGATTTTATTTAGAATGTAAAGACATAACCTCAAAAGACATGAAGATATTTAAAATTATAGAAAAAGTTAATCCCTTGTTAAACTTACCTATAACTGACAGCTGCATCCGGGAGATAGATAATGCTACATCGAAAGATAACAATTTCTTGCTTTAAGAAAGTTTATTCTACATGGATGGCCAAGATATTTAAGGGATGTACCAGATGCCATCAAACAATACCACGGCTTAAGAAATGAGTTAACAATCTATAATGGTCTAATACTTAAGAATCATGCCATATTAATACCAGAAAATTTGAGAGAAAAAATGTTGAGTAAATTACATAAAGCACATTCAGGAATTGAAAATACATTAAAATTAGCTAGAGATGCAATATTCTGGCCTTCAATGTCTAATGACATAAGAGAAATGATTAAAAATTGCAACACTTGTAATAAATATCAACCAAGCCAACAAAAATTTACTATGCAAAGTCACAGAATACCTGAATATCCATTCCAAATCATATCTATGGATGTTTTCTTTTTCAACCAAAATGATAAACAAATTAAATATTTAATAACAGTCGACCATTATTCAGATTTCTTTGAAATTGATGTACTTAAAGACCTATCCTCCAAACAGGTAATAGAAATTTGCAAGAAAAATTTCTCTCGACATGGAATTCCAGAAATAGTTGTCACAGACGGTGGAACTAATTTCGTCAGTCAAGAATTTGCAGACTTTGCTTGTAAATGGAACTTTGCTCAAGTCACATCATCTCCACATCATCCACAAGGCAATGGCAAGGCAGAAGCTACAGTCAAAATAGCCAAAAAATTATTACAGAAAGCAAATGATGCTGCTGAGGATATGTGGTTGAGTCTGCTATGCTTGAGAAATACTCCTAATAAATTGGATTCAAGCCCTGTGCAAAGATTATTTTCACGAAGAACAAGGGGATACTTACCAACTATTAAAACCTTACTGAAACCAAATGTGGTTGAAAATGTGTCGGAAGACATTAAGAATAAAAAAGAGAGGGTAAAATACTCGCATGACAAAAGGTCCAAAAAAGCAACCACATTAGAAATAGGACAGCCTGTATCAGTTCATATTCACCCTTCAACTGACAAAACTTGGACTCCTGGAATAATTGCAGATGTGCTTTCAGATCGTTCCTACTTAGTAGATGTTAATGATACAACATATAGAAGAGACCTTGTACACATTCGTCCACTTCAACCACAGCCAACAGATGTACCCGAAACACAAAATGTAACAGATATAATACCATCACTTCTTCCTGTTGATATGGAACACAATCAGAATAATACTGTATCAAACACACATCAGGTCAATGACAACACTTTATCATATCCTAATAATACCTCAATTAATCTAGATGATAACCATGATCTTGTAACACATAATTGCTTACCAACCACTAATCCATTAACAAGTTATCCATCCAGTAATAAAACTCCTGCCTTTAGTAACTCACCTGGTCCGTCACCTAATGACAAAAATCTTGTTAGACCAAGAAGAGATATAAAAGCTCCTGCTTATCTCAAAGACTATGTACGTTAAAGACTATGTACCTAATAATAAGTTGATTATTTTACTGTGTACCTAATAATAAGTTGATTACTTTACTGTGTACCTAATAATAAGTTGATTATTATTTCACTGTATGGTATTGTAAATCAGGTATGTGTATGTTAAAGATAGATTGTTCAGTTATATACCTATTCTCTCAATATGGTCTAGTATAATATTCTAATTTGTATTAGTTATTATTATTTTTTTTTTAAAAAGACAGCGTGTTGGAATGGCCAATAGCCATGGTGTCAAGATGAAAAAAACCGAACAAGGTAGTCTGTGGACAGGCCGCCATTCGGTGAGCACTGGCGTCTTGAGAATGTGATTTAATACTATATGCTTCTAAAATAAAAGTATCTAAAGAAGAATCAAGAAGTTTTAATCCAATAAAACAGTAATATTTTTTTAAGGATGATTACTTCGACGCATATGGCGATAACATCACGACAGGAAAGGATGGGACAGACATTCAAGAAGGAAAATGTACATGGTTAGCTGTAAATTCACTGAAGCGCTGTAACGACAACCAACGTTCAGTGTTCGAAGAATTCTACGGCAGCAGAGATCCAGAACATGTAAAACGAATCAAGCAGCTTTATGACGAATTGCACTTGTCTGAAGTGTATGAACAGTATGAGCGTTCTTTTCATGACGATTTAAAAAATAGAATCAACGTTTTACCAACTAAAGGGGAGTCAGAGTTTTTCTTAGGGCTTCTTAATTTGTACTATAAACGACTATTTTAAATTGTTCACAAAATTTACAGGCCTGGTATTAAGTATATATAGAGTATTATAAGTAAGTATATATAGAGTTAAGCGGTGTGGATAGGAGACTTTGAGAACGGGTCAATCATAATATAGGTTTAGATTTATTAAATTTGTGTCATTTTCCGCGAGAATAGATGTCTAAAACTGTGTTGCTGCCCTCCAGTGTTGGCCAAGTAAATATTATGAAAGTCGTGTCAAGGCACGTTTCGTGACTGGTGTTTATTTTTTTATATAGGTACATAATAGTAATTATTCCACAACTATCACGCACAACGCCATCTAGCCCCAAGCTAAGCAGAGCTTGTGTTATGGGTACTAGACAATTACTGATAAACGTACTTATATATTTCTAAATACATACATATTATAGTTAAATGACACCCAGACACAGAAAAAATGATCGTGCACAAACATTTGTCCTGGGTGAGTATCGAACGTATCGAACTCACGACCTCCGGCATAGCAGACAGTGTCACTAACCACTAGACCAACAGGCCTGACTATTGTTGGAATTTAAAAGACTGCAACTCTACATCAATCATAGCTGTGCGTTACATTATCTTCTTAACGTAACTTTTTGTCATATTTTACTAATAAATGTCAAGTTTTACATAATACTCGTATATTTCTTTTTTATAAATTACTGTGTTTTTTGTATCCCATCATGCACAATCACATACAGCGTGAATTTTTCAACTTGCCGTTAATGGCTATACTGCATCCAAAACTATGAGGAATACCGAAAAACGTTGAAAGGAGTCTCCAGGCCGATTTTTTAAAACTAAATCCTGGCCAAGAATTGGACCCTGATTTTGGAAAAAATCATACCCGCGCGAGAACAGAAGTTCAAACGTACCAGTGCGACACCACGGAACAGAGCGGTTCAGCCACTCTCCACCTTGATGAAGTAGTCCTAGTCCCCATCGCATATATCCTTCGGTGTTTTCCAAACTTAACACCTAAAAAAGTAAGTAGGCACTTGGTCACAAAAGCATTAATATCATTTGACAGGAATCTGACTGACTCAATAAATTGAGTTTTAAAATATACGTTCTTTTAAGCAATAATTTTGACAGTCCAATAAACTATAATATACAGCATCTTGGTTTATTTGCTTCGTAGATATAGTCAAAAGCGTTCGTCTCAATAATTTATCGATACCACTGATAAAACCAGTGGCAAAGTTAAATATCGCATAAAAATCGAATTTTAAAGTTTCGATAGTACCTAGAAGATAATATAGAAAGTGCTATAGTTAATTTTTTAACTCAGAGGGACAGATCCTGCACACTTTTCTTCTGTATAGGGTAGTTTCCAGGGTAATAATTACATTCTATTTAGTCCGTATTTTAGATTATAAAAAAATATTGGACACGTATTTTTTCTTTTTTCGATTAAACAAAAAAGAACAAAGATAATAGCCTATTTAAGTTACCTGTGACGTCACTCTGCGCGAAAAATGCCACGCATCGTGACGTCACACGTAACTTTATTAGGCTATATCTTTGTCATTTTTGGTCTAATTTACAAATAAAAAAATACGTGTCCCTTATTTTTGAATAATCTAAAAGACGGACTAATTACATTTTTTTAGGCAACTAGCCTATTAGGTACTATTGTGAGGCAATGCTTTTGTTATTTCACCGAAGTCGAAGTGCCCTGCTTCCACTAAGCAAACAATTCAGAGAATTGCATGTAAGTGCATGTGCATTCAATGTTCCAAGTTTTAATATGAACGAAGAAAGAAAAGCTTTTTTAAATGTGTTGCCTGAAGTCATAGATTGCATAGTTACCAGTCCTAAGATATCACAAGTGCCTGAAGTTTCAAGCTGGGTAAAACAGGTAAGTTATTAAAGATTTGAAAGTTTTTATAAAATGCCTTGCCGGTTATACTCTCAAAAAGTGACGACGTAAAATATGCTAAACAAAATATTAACGTATATTTATCTTACTGTAAAATCTCGAACTAAAGTAAATGTTAAGATTTTCCAGTAAAACCTAAGATTTAGGTACCGACATGAGTTGGTAAATGTAAGTATAATGTTACAGATTCTGGATTATACAGTTTGTGGAGGAAAGTTACTAAGAGGACTGAAAGTATCTATTGGATACAGAATGTTTGAAGACCCAACACATTACTCTGAAGACACACAACATTCGGCTCGCGTGCTAGGTTGGACTATGGAATTGGTAAATCAACCAACACTAATTTTATATTTATTAATTCTATCCTGTCGTAAGAAATTCAAACTAATATTACATTTTATGAATAAGTATGTTTACAACAGTTGCAGACATACTTGGTATTATTGGATGACATGATGGATGGTGCAACTATGCGGCGTGGCAAGCCGTGCTGGCACACACTGCCTAACATCGGTTTAAACGCGATCAACGACTGTTTACTTATTTATCAATCCATGATGGAAGTACTGGAAATATACTTCGGGAAAACTCCCTTCTACGCCGATTTAATGAAACGCTTCAATGAGGTAGTTATATACTTATTTTGTCTTACTGATATTTACTTTATTCAATATCTGGGATGTTTCATCTTTGTCATTGGAACGCGAATTATTCATACAACAAGCGTCTTTGAGTTACTAAAATACCTTACTTTGGATCTGCGAATTCTAGTAAATCCTGCGGATAGCGAATATTAGACACAAGTTGACATTTCTGAAGTCACGAAAGACATTCAAAAATTCTTAATTTATTTGATGTTCATCAACCAAGTTACTAATATCTGGTTGAACGAGCTTCTCCCGGTTTTTAAAATGTCTATATCTTGGGAACCGAGCTTTTCTCGAACCTGGGACCTTGATAAATCGATTCCTTGAGCCGAAAAACCCCTAATCTGTAACTTTCATGAAAATCCTTGGAGCCGTTTCCGAGATCCTGATTATATATAAATAAATATACAAGAATTGCTCGTTTAAAGATAGATTCAGCATAAAAATGATGCATGTTTTTCTTTTTTGTAGGCAATGTGCAAAACAACGATGGGTCAGCACCTCGACGTTACGTCAGGTTACAACAATAAACTTAAGACAAATCTTGAGTTCTTTACCTTGGAGCGATACAATACTATTGCAATCCACAAGGTGTCCTACAGTTCGTTCAGATTACCCATACTAGTGGCTCTGCTTTTAGTTAAGAATGGAAAAGAAAAAACTACTAAAGAGATAGAAAATATCTGTCTCGAACTTGGGAAACTACTTCAAATACAGGTAAGATCCTAACACCGTGGAGTTGTCAAAGAATTAGATTGTTAGATAATATACCTTAGCTACTTAATAAAGAGCGTCAGCAAAATGATGGGGTACCCCTTTAGAGTGTCAAAGCCTGGAGGGGTCGCGAGGCTTATTTCCTTACCGTGACCCCGGAACATAAAGGGCTATTGAAGGACACCGTGGAATTTAATCACTACAAGTCTGACAGTATGGGTGGGAGGACTCATTTGTGATGATTTTACCACGATTAAAAAGGGTCTTCTGATGCGCTAGGCGTATGTTTCCATCATAATCAGTAGCACAATTATTTAATAAAGGTGAATTCATCAAACCAGTAACTTACTAACAAACAACAGAATTTATGAACTAGCTACTAATGCAATAATTATTTTACTAGGACGATTACCTCGATGCTTACGGCAACCAAACCACGACAGGAAAGGATGGGACAGATATTCAAGAAGGAAAATGTACATGGTTGGCTGTAAATGCACTGAAGCGCTGTAACAACACCCAACGCTCAGTCTTCGGAGAATACTACGGCAGCAAAGATCCGGAACATGTTAAGCGAATCAAGCAGCTTTATGACGAATTGCACATGTCTGAAGTGTATGAACAGTATGAGCGTTCTTTTTATGACGATTTAAAAAATAGAATCAACGCTTTACCAACTAAAGGGGAGTCAGAGTTTTTCTTAGGGCTTCTGAATTTGTACTATAAACGACTTTTTTAAATTGTTCAGAAATTTTACAGGCCCTGTGAAGTTTCTGAACAATTTTACCGACGCCGAGGTGAGCGGTTTGGATAATAGAGATAAGGAATTGGCCAAAACTTACTTTACTTACTAGGGGTATTTAACTTTGTTGGCACAAGAATAGCCTTTATAAGAACTGGGGGGGTATTACAACGTCTTAAAACCAGGCTTGTTCACTCGCCGGAATTAGCCTGGTTTTAAGATGTTGTAATACCCCCCCCCCCCCTGGTCATCTTACAGTGGACATAGATACAGATTTTATTATCATGTCTTAAATTGTGTCACTGAGTGTTCACCATTGGTGCCTTATAAGCAGTTTTGTCGATGAAAAATGAGTCTATAATATCCCCTTTAAGTATCGGTAATCGGAAACCAAACACACTGAATACACACAGAAATATCTGATAAATAAAGATAAATAACACTAAAGTCTTTTATTTTAGAAAATTATAATCGGAATAAACTTCGAATGCTAGCTTCTCACGGGTGCGAGAAATACCACAACGGGCTTCGCGCAATGCGCGGGCAGGCGCCGTTCTATATCACGATTCGACTAATTATTATGGTATTAAACTGAGGAAATCTAAATAATCCATCAGATAAAAAAGTGTTTGACACGTATTTTTTTATTTTATTATTAAACCAAAATTGACGAAGATACGACACTTTAAAATTAGCAAAACCTCACAAGTAAGTACTTTTTTTTGCTTCTGACATCACGAGCACCCTCGAAATTATGATGCGTTTTATCTTTCTACTTATGCATCGGTTTATCGGAAGAAAATTAAAATACAAGTCTATTATATTTCAAAACTCTAGCTGAAAGTCAAACTAAGTATGAATTATTCCCGTTGAATCTCAATTTAAGATCCCATTTTTTAGGTTTTCCTGATGAATCACATTTTTAATTCCCGTTGAATCCCATCACGTTAAGACAACATTCAGAAGAAAAGTGTTACCTTGATTTTATAGACTTATTCTCTGTTACTAATTCATGTAAATTGCTTTAAAAAATCTGAATGCGAGAGGGATCTTACGGGAATAGTTTTTGTTTTTGTTTTTTTTTTATGGGATTCAACGGGAATAAATTTGAATTTTTTGTAAGATCCAATGGGAAAAAATATATGGGAAAAATATTCAAGTGGGATCCAACGGGAATAATTCAAATTAAATTGCAATTTATTAATACCATCAAATTTAATCGTTTTTCTACTTACCTATCCTGCTAAAATGACGAAGAATATTATACCGTATAACATTATTTTTCTACCAATTGCGGAGGTTCCATAGAAATGTTGTACTTATCATCTGGCATGCCGGTGTCTTTCAGTGTCGGTCGATGTTCAAAAATAGGGAGAAGACCGATGCAGTCCTTTCTGAGGTGATGGACTGCATAATGTCAAGTTCTAATTTAAGTTTACTTGAAGTTGGAAGTTGGGTGAAAAAGGTAATTGTTCTTTAAAAAGAAAGACATTTTCAATTTGGATGTATTTTTAATGTTTGTCTATGTGTTCGGGTCCTAAACCCAATCCATTTTTGGTTGAGTGAACATTATGATAACATTCTCCGTTGGTATCTTTTTTTTTGAAGATCCTGATGTAGTCTTTCGAAACAGACGACGAAAAACCTCTATAAATGGCAGCAAATAATTACTAAACCACACAAGTTGGATTTAAAGCAATTTCATTTTCCAATTACCTAATATGTATTATTATTCTCTTTTAAGTTAAAAAAGTCATTTATGGTAAAAATTCAGAAGCCCTAAGAAAAATTCTGACTCCCCTTTAGTTGGTAAAGCGTTGATTCTATTTTTTAAATCGTCATATAAAGAACGCTCATACTGTTCATACACTTTAGACATGTGCAATTCGTCATAAAGCTGCTTGACTCGCTTTACATGTTCCGGATCTTTGCTGCCGTAGAATTCTTCGAACACTGAACGTTGCGTGTCGTTACAGCGCTTCAGCGCATTTACGGCTAGCCATGTACATTTTCCTTCTTGAATGTCTGTCCCATCTGTTCCTGTCTCGGTTTTGTCGCCGTAAGCGTCGAGGTAATCATCCTTAAAAAATGCATTATTAGCTTAGTTCATAAGCACATTTCTATCGATAAAATCATTTTTGAAAAAGAAATGAACGAGATCAGATAATTTACACTTTTGTTTTTTTCATCTAAAAAAACACAAAAAAGACGGAAGTCCGTGACTTCAGTTCTTTGGCTTTTTTGCCATTGAATTTCGCTTCAGCTGACAGTGCTCATACCGTCTCTCGTCTTACCTACTTTATCTGCACACTTTTTTCAAGCATTTTCCTTCGAGATTCGAGTAAGTGCATTAAGGTAATATGACGACATAATATCTACTAAACTTAGATCAAAGAAATAGGCAGATAGAACGCTCAGAACAAGCGTGTGTCTCCAGCAAAGTTAATACAAAATCAAATAGAATTACATTCCATAATGTTTTCTTTGTTTTTGAGAACAACTTTTACGATGGTTAAAGACACAAGAGGGCATATTTTGGCAAAAAACAACAACGACGCGCAGCTTGGTACGACACGTAGCTTGGTACTGTCGCGACTTTGTATTCGATTTTGATTTTGTATTAACTTTGGTGGACCCACTCGCGTGTTCTGAGCGCTCTATCTGCCTATTTCTTTGATCTGAGCTACTAACAATCTAACTCTTTAGCAACTCCACGGTTTCAGAATCTTACCCGTATTTGTATAAGTGTCCCAAGTTCCGTAAACAAATAATATATCTCTTTAGTAGCTTTTTCTTGTCCATTCTTAACTAAAATCAGCGATGCCAGTGTAGGTAATATGAGCGCAATGTAGGAGCACTTGTGGATCATAATACTATTGTAACGTTCCAAAGTGAATACGTCGAGATTTTTCTTAAGCTTATTGTTGTAACTTGAGGTTAAATCCAGATGCTGGCCCATTATCGTTTTATATATCATCTACAAAATAAATAAACGTTATTGTTATGATGAAAATCAACGAAAACCTAGTGCTAACAAAAGCTGTTCCTCCGGACAATATTGTCACTGGAGCCGCTAATTTCAAAATGTCATTTTTCAACACGATAATTTCTCCACTAGCGACCCCCCGTCATTGAAACAGATAGGTTAAGGATCTGTACATCAAAGGATTATATATAGCTAAAAAGGCCTTTGTTTTGTTTGGCAGACCTAAACTAACATTTGCGACAACTTGCGAGAATCTTCGCCGACCCAAAGTAAGGTTATTTTTCTCAAAGAAGGTAAGGGTGACCGCTCCAAAACAATTAAGATAGTGCTAAAATGGGGAACATAAAAGCAAACTCAATTTTACTGACCGAAACAATGATATAACGCCAAAGATATTGTGTGAAAGAAGGAACATTTTACAAATAGGTACTGAAAAATATTTAAGCAAAAACCTGCCTCATTTAAATGTTTTATCAAATCGACGTAGAAAGGCGTTTTTAAGAAGTATATTTCCAGTACTTCCATCATGGATTGATGAATAATTGCACAGTCGTTGATCGCGTTTAAACCGATGTTAGGCAGTGTGTGCCAGCACGGCTTGCCACGCCGCATAGTTGCACCATCCATCATGTCATCCATCAATATTGTGTATGTCTGTAACTGTTGAAACATATTCATTAACCTATAAATTTACAGGGCCTAATTTTCCACGGGACAGGTACTCAGCTCTGATAAAAGCCATTTGGAGGTTTACCTATGAACATCAAAAGAAAAAAAATAAAAACAACAAATTATCAAGCATGCTCTCGGTTAAGTGGTTTAGGCGTGAAAAGGTAACACTCTTCAGCATTTTAATTTGCTATAGTTCGGACAATTAAAATTTAGTAAAAAAAAATTAGAACACTTTTTTTACCAATTCTATAACCCAGCCTAGCACGCGAGCCGAATGTTGTTTGTCTCCAGAGTTATGTGTTGGGTCTTCAAACATTCTGTATCCAATGGAAACCATCATTCCTCTCGTTAAATTCCCGCCAAGAATTGTGTAATCCAACAGCTATAACATTAATGTTTAGGTTATTTTATTTAGGACTGATTTTTCAATAGTCAGATAATTCTTATCTGAGAATTAATAAAAAATGTTGGTTTGAGAGCTTATCTATAGAAAATTATGTCAAACCGCTATTTTTGACTATAAAAAAATCAGCCCTTAGGCACAGTAGGGTTGAGACACAAGTACTGTTTTAAACGATACGTATTTCGAACTTCTTGGAAGTATTTTTCGAAATTAAAATTATGCATATCAATATTCTTTCTTACCTGTCTAATCCAGCTTGAAACTTCAGGCACTTGTGATAGTTTAGGACTGGTAACTATGCAATCTATGACTTCAGGCAACACATTTAAAAACGCTTTTCTTTCTTCGTTCATATTAAAACTTGAAACATTGAATGCACATGCACTTATATGCAATTCTCTGAATTGTTTGCATAAAGGGAGCAGGGCACTTCGGCTTTGGCGAAATAACCAGAGCATAATTGTCACACAATAATATTTTAAAGAGGAAATATCTAACAATTTTTTACACTATTACTAGTGCCATAAGATGCTTCTCAAGATAGTAATACTCGTATGAATGTTAAAATCAGTAGTAAAAACTGGGTTGGTAGAAAGTCAAATGCTTGTGATTGTATCCACGAAGCAAATGAAAGATGCAACGTTTTGAACCACTTTATACGCACTATATTTTACTATGATAATATTTTATTTTAATGCTTGTGATTATACACCAAGGTCACCAAAATACAGGCTGTGCCTAGTTTGGGACCCGCTGTTAAACCTGTTTCAAATATTTATACTATAAAATAAATAAATAAAATAATAATAACCACGAAACAAAAGAAAAATGACGTATTTTAAATGTTGGAATAAGTCAGTTTTCATTCGAAACTCAGTTTTTTTACCATAATATTTAGTATTTTTAACTAAAAAAGTTTCGATATTTAACTTCCATCATCAGCTCAGCAACATGAGAGATGCAGAACAACATGATTACCAGGCACAAGTATCTGAATTGAGTTAGAAAGTATACGAAAACACTGTTGAACTTTAGATTCCCCTGATATTCCATTGCCATTATGACTTGGGGTCACATCAGGTGTACAAGCATTCGAATAAAAAATATTTTTGAAAAACATGATGCAATTGGACAAATATAAAATGTAACTGACTCTGTGTCTACCTACGGTGGCCGGCGATCGCCCTGTGATGTCTGTAACCGTGGAGAGGGACCATTGCGACTGGGTCGTGAAGTGGACGCTGTCCTTTCCCTCACACGTCCCTCCTCCTCCTTCGCTAGCAAAGCAGTCGCCTCCTTTTGCAAAGAAGTCGCCTTTGCAAAAGGAGGCGACCGTTTTCCATACGGTCTCGCCACACAGCATGGCCTCGACCAATGCGCCGGGTGCAAGAGGTCGCCGGCGCAGCCGCTTATTGCCTTCGCGAAGACGCGATACTCTGTTCAAGCAGATATTAATTTAATTTTACTGTATAATTGAGGAATATGTAAATATATAAATAGGTACCTATTTCACGTAAGAGGAAGCAATAAGTATAACCATTACGACCATAAACGCATACACACGCATACATTTTTCTCATTAATTCACTATTTTTTTACTTGTTTTTCCCCCCTTATTTGGCAACAATACTTTTAAATAACTAAGAATAGTACACCGTTAAACATTATTTTTCATTCAGTTGAGGACGTTGCCAAAAAGTTTTGTATTTATCATTTGGTGTGCCGGTGTCTTTCAAGATGTACAAAAATAGGGAGAAGTTTGATGCAGTCCTTCCTGAGGTGATGGACTGTTTACTGTCAAGTTCTAAGTTTACTCAATACAATTTGCCTGAAGTTGGAAATTGGGTCAAAAAGGTAAGTTCTTTAAAAAAAGAGCTCCGTCGAGCTACCGTGGTAGGCGCCTAGGCGGTAATCAGCAATTTGAGTAAGGATGTAAGAGCGAACCTAATTAAGTTTTCGGAATTCTAAATAACGATATTTTGAGAAGTGTTATTTTAAACGTTAGGAATAATAATATTTCGGAATTATGAAAATAGGAATAATGATCAATTGGGGTTGGTATATTAGGAATTTTGAACCATTCGCAATTATGAAAATATGTATTTTGAATTCATTGTGAATTTCGGAATAAAGTTTTTCGTACTATCGTAGTCCATTAAGTGTTCTCCACCATTAAGTGTTCGATTCAGATACCTCATCCTTTTTTTAGCTGAGCGAACATAATATTCCCCTTTGGTCTCATGAAAATTTTGTAAAGCCTGATGTCGTCTTTCGGAAACAGGCGACGGAACTCCTCAACAAATGCCAGCACATAATTACTAAAACTTATACTTACATTCTCAAACTGTATAAACTTCAAAGTCTTATCAAAATACCTAATACTACTATAACCTTGAAGATTTGAATTCCAAAGTCAAAATCTTGTATTTTATTTAACAGTTGGTAAACCACACAATTCATGGAGGAAAGCAAGGCAGAGCATTGGCTGTCCCCTTCGCATATCAAACGATGGAAGATCCTAAATACTTTACTGAAGAAAAACTGCACTCAGCTCAATTCTTGGGATGGAGTTTGGAAATGGTAAGTTTCACTCAAATTTGACAAGCCACGTACAGGCTAATAAAAGGGATGATTCCTAAACTGACCCGCAATCATAACCCGGGTGCGGGTTAGGTTGGGAATTTGAAAAAAAAAGAATTATTGTTCCTAACGTAACCCTATTCCTAACTGACCCGAAATCCACCTGACCCGGTTGTGGGTTAGGTTAGGAGCTGGTCGATTAGGTAAGGCTCTTTTTTTTAGGTGCTTACTCAGGCGATAACTCAGGTGAGTTATTTCCGATTTTAAACGTTATCCCAGCGATCATCTACGAACACAGATAATTATAATAACTAAAATAAATATTTCCCAACAGCTGCATGGATTCATAATAACGGTAGACGACATCATAGATGCTTCGACAACTCGTCGCGGCAAACCGTGCTGGCACCTTCTACCAAACGTAGGAACATCTGCGGTCAACGACTGCGTTCTTCTATTCCAGTGTGTTATGGAACTACTTGATATAAAATTCGGGAAGGAACCTTTTTACACCGACTTAGTCAAACTTATCAATGAGGTAAGTGTGCCTGGCTGGGTCTCACATAATTTCGATTCAAACAACAGGGCCTGTAGCCAAACGGCAAGCGACATTCGCTAACTTTCAGCAGTCGCTATTAATACATTTTCAACTTTATACCCCATCGCATTAAGTTGAAAATCTAGTAAAGACTGCTAAGCGATAGCGAACGAAACAAACGAAAACGATCAGTCATCTTTGATAGATTGTCAACTTTATGCAATGGGGTTTATAATTGAAAATTTATTAGTGACTGCTAAACGTTAGCGATTGTCGCTTGCCGTTTGGCTCTGGTGGCCTACTAGGAGTGATTCCACCCAGGGAACGAGATGGCGATAGACGACTTGTATAGCTCCGTCTCTTTCCCACAGCTTACAGACTCACGCTTTGAGACGTCATGGTAGGCTACCAGGTGGCCTAACATGACATCGAAAGAGACACGGCTAACCTCGCCTAGCGCCACCTCGTTCACACACTGGAATGACACCAGGGAGTCTAGTGACAATTTTTTTAGATGTTCTATAATAGTTTAGTTTTATTTTAATTTAGTATTTTTAGATTTATAAAGTTTAATTGATATTATAATAAAAGTCACGCTTTTTATTAAAGTATACTTTTAAATCTCTTTGGAACTCAACTGTTCTTTAGTTTTTGCGACGCTTAAGGCTGAGAGTTGGAAACCAGAAAGAAAAAGTCTTCGTACCTAGGGGTGTGTACCAATACCTACTATGCAAAATGAATTTGTCCCATAATGTTTTTCATTCTTTTCAGTCAATTATGTACACATCAATAGGCCAATACTTGGATCATATATCAGGATATACCAAAGAAAAGAACAACCTCGATGGGTTCACAATGGAACGGTTCGACGCTATCGCCATACAAAAGACCGCCTGGTATTCCTTCAGGCTACCGATGCTTGCAGGACTGCTTTTAGTCAAGAATGGGAAGGAAAAAGACACGACAGAATTATCAAATATCTGTTGGGAGTTTGGTAAAATACTACAGTTTCAGGTAAGCAGTCAGCTACGCTATGTAATCTACTATATAAAAATAAGTCGGCTTTTCCTTCCTGACGCTATAACTTCAGAACGCACGAACCGATTTCCACGGTTTTGCATTCGATGGAAAGGTCTCGGGCTCCGTGAGGTTTATAGCAAGTTAAAATATTTACTGCCCAACGAAGTGGGCACGGGTTAGCTAGTTTACAATAAGATTTTATACTAGCACTTGTCTTGTACCGCGATATCACCCGCGGTTATTTCTTCAATCTTTACCATCCCTTCCTTTCCAATTTTTTTAAGCGTTACTTTTTGAATCATGCACTTGACTATTTTTGAGTTAAAAGCGGACAAAATGTTGGTTTTGAACCAAAATGAATCCGGAAAGATCCACTATAACCTCAAGCCACTTTCAGACAATGACATTATTTGCAAACACTACGTTGCGGTAATTGTTTGATCAATTAGATTCATTGTCCCTCAATGCACGCAGAGGCCTTACCACGAGCTCCTAACGCGATCCACTTTAGGCTGTGGAAAAGAGACAGAGCTATACAAGTCGACTAGCGCCATCTCTTTCCCACAGCCTAAAAACTCACGCTTTAAGAGTTCATAGTAGGCCACCAGTACCCCTAGCACGAATATTTGTAGTTTTCGTGTCGCCACCGTATCGTGCCGTCGATACAATAACGGCATTCAACGAAAGTCGGAAGCACGAAGCACTTTCGAATTCGTACCGAGGGTGCGATACAAAAACGTTGGTGACGTCATACCAACGTAAATAGGGACGGGAAAAATAGAACGAATGATCGTACTCTTGAATGAATGTTTCGTCCAGAAACTGGATTTTTGATAAAAAATAAGTGATTTCTGGGCATTTAAAATTTTAATATTGTTCAATTTACGACGCAATACAAAGGAACTGCAGAAACAGTTGATATTCAGTTATATAAATGGCGTAATAATTAAATTAATTACTAAAACGTTGTGTTTGATTTGACTGCGTTCCTAAACGAAGTCTGTCATGCTGGCACAAATAAAAAGCCATGAAAAAAGTTTATGAAAAAACAAACTTGTGTCATACCTAATGTCTATAATTATTGTCAAATCTTACCGCTGTCCAGAAGCGTCTTTACCTATAGTGCAGGGTGTGCGGTGCACGCGGGCGCCGGGTTTAAGGGGGCGCCGAGTGCCCTCTAATGCGACACCACCAAAGATGCGTCGATGCCGGGCGGCGCTCCCAAAGACCCTGCGCTCGTGTAATGCGCGGAAGCAAAGCATAAAAATCTATTTCCTTAAGTTTCCTTAAACAACTACTTCCCAGAAATTGTTCCTTATTAGCAACAATATAGAATAGCACTCCGTTAGTCGCTCGTTCTACTATTGTAGAACACACATGCATTTCGTCGAATCGAATTGAATGGGGATGGCAACTCAAAGCTAATCGTAGATGGCGCTGCGATAGTTGGTCCCCACGTCAGATTACTGTCTACCTTGTACAAAAAACAAACAAGATTTATTATTATAAAAATTGAGTTTATATACAAAACAAATATGGAAAATTATTCGTCAATGCAAGTGCATATACTAAAAGAAGAAATAAGACGCCGCGGTGTATCTACAAGCTTCTGACTTCCTATTTTGATGAAATATCATAATGTTTTAACCCTTAACCACCTGACGTCGGTCTCAGAGACTCTGGCGATTTTATTTTCAAAATAAATCTGTTGCTATGCGCACGGTGCAACCGTGCATCCCTGTACTTTTTCCCCTTCCCCGGCAGTATACGCCACAAGCTTGGCAGCTCCAGACTTGCGCACAGATTTGAATTATAGGTAATTATATTTTGTGAGCGGTCTGAGTGACCGACGTCAGGTTGTTATGTTATTATTACTACATAGTATTTATTTAATTGTCGGCTCATAATGGCTGAAACAAATATATTATGATGGCTACAGACTCTGAAAATCATCTCAGTATACCAGAACTTCGTTATTGATGGCAACTGTCAGTCAGATTCAGAAGCTAATGGTGACGAGGCTAAATTTTACCGAAAAACAAATCTGACAATCATCAAAAAATTTGAAAAAAGGAAGACATGTTCAACATGCGACCCTAAAAAGAACCGTTATACAGCTTTGTTTCGTATGTAAAATCCAATTTACATTGATTGTTGCCAAAAAAATGTGCCTTGATTGTCACCGCAACATGTAAAACTTTCCACTTTATGATTTTATAATAATTGTGTCTTGATTAAGCCAAAAATAATTTTAAACTCAAGATAATATGTTCGACTAATAGTAAATAGGTATATTACAATATGTAGTGCATAAAATTCCTATTCAGATCTCATATATCCAAAGTTCCTTCTTTTTTCTAAAATTTCACGTGTTTATTTTATGTCTCGATTTAGTATAAGTAAATCAAGACTTTTAATTGCTTAAAAACTTAAAATTTATAAAAAATATAATAAAGATATATATTAGACTTTCATTTAAAAAAATATATAAATAAAAAATAATTAAACAAAGGAAATACGCAAGCGGTCTCTGTGACCGACGTCAGGTGGTAGTGTAACTTAAAATCACGTCAGGTGGCTAAGGGTTAAGTCAATAATTTTACCCCTTTTTTCTATTTAGATTCGAGAAATATCGCAATTAGGACAATGTAATTGCCGCTTAACCTCTTCCTTCCTAAAAAACTTTTTTCTTGCCGACATCATTTAAAATTGCACCATTTGCATCCGAATTAATTTCCGTTTGAAAATATAACGAACGGATATTCTCCTGCTAGACTAGAGGGCGCCGTACTAGTTGCACACGGGCGTCACAAGGGCTAGAGACGCCTCTGCCGCTGTCAAGATGTCTCAAAACAATGTTCAATGATTTGTTTTTTTCTGTTGATTTGTTATTTTTTTGTAAGCTATTCCAGTTGTATTCCAGTAAACTGCGATTACTAAACGGAAGTATTCATAATGCAGTAAATAAGTAATTGACACCCTGATCAAGAAGGTCTGTTAACCGGTTGAACAGAAGGATCCCCCACGATGTTCAATGATGAGACGAGGCTCTCGTTTGGAGATTCGGTGAAGAGCTTGAATTAGAAGACAGTACTTTTCGTTATGGCTTGCATTATGAAGAAATTCCTATCTTGAGGCCCTAACTAGCAATACATTGAACTGTGTTTCATAACAAGATGTGTATTTGTAGTTTTGAATGTAAATGTTTTAAATCCTTATTAATAAATACGAATGTGAGATTGGTTTTCTGCTTATACGTTATACTGCTGGACCGATATTGAATAGCACAGAGTAAGTAGGGCCTGGAGACGATCGTAGGATAAGGAGCATGTTGTTATGACATTTAATGTAAAATGTAATGTAAAAATAAAGAAAAGCTCTATGAATGTTCTGTGTTCGATGATTTTATTTATTAATCATGACAATAATATCAATCAATGAATCAAGCAATGATTAAGGGCCATCATAACACGGTTGCTAAAAGATCTATGTAATCCTCTCATGCTTCCCGCACTCGGTACACTTATTTTTTGTCAATTATGGCAGCATAAATAGAAAGGTAACGTATTGTTATAATAAATATTGGAGCGCACATTCATTTTCAAACAAAATATATCAACACAATCACTTAAATTATAATTTTATCGCTAAAATAAAATCCGACGAATGTTTTCTCACTGTCTTTTTTGAAGTGAATAAATATTCGTAAAACTCGTATGCCAGCCTTCGACAGTTACGAAACTATCCGTCATTTTATATGTTTGTGCTACCGATGTTCATACAAACGGCTCAAATGACGTTTACGTTTTTGTACGAAGACGATACGAAACGTACATGTATTTGTTCGTGCTCCCAAAATTAGTTCAATTTAGGCTCACCAGAGGCGCTGTTCAAGTTCTCATACAAAATGCTTTCGGAGACGATACGAATACTTTGTCGAAAGTGATTCGTGCTAGGGGTACAGATCTTGAATCGTCTAAATGACGCGTTATTCGTGTTCAGTCCAACAACGTTTTGACGGCACGGTTAGCGTATTGGCTGAGCGATTGGACTGCGTGTCGCGGGTTCGATTCCCGCAAAGAACAATTATTTGTACTACAGCTTGTATTAGTTCTGGGTCTGGGTGTTTGTGTATGTGTGTTTATATGTTTGTAAACGCATCCGAAATACAGGAGAAATATTCCAAGTGTAGGGTACCGCTTTAAAATAAAAAGTACGAAGACTTACATCTTACATTGAATGTAACTAACATACTATTTTAACATGCATTTTTTAACAGAACGACTACAAAGACATCTTCTGGGAAGAAGATGCCTCTGGGAAAGCAGGCACTGACATTCAAGAAGGAAAACTGTCCTGGATTGCTGTCGCAGCCCTCGAGCGCTGCAATGAAGCGCAACAAGCCATCTTCAAAGAATACTACGGTAGCAAAGACCCAGAGCATGTGAAGCGAATCAAGCAGCTTTATGATGAATTGCAGATAGAAAAAGTTTATAATAATTTCAGAAATTCTGTTTATGTAAATTTAGAGCGTCGAATACGTGCGCTTCCGAATAAAGGAGAAATAGACTTTTGTTTAGAAGTTATGGAAGCCTGTCGAAGACAAATCTATTAAATTAATCTATCAGAGGACTTACCACGAGCTCTTAACGCGATCCAGTTTAGGCTGTGGAAAAGAGACAGGAGCTTTGCAAATCGACTAGCGCCATCTCTTTCCCACAGCCTAAAGAAAAGACTCACGCTTAGAGTAGGCCACCAGTTTTGGTTGAGGTCTGGTATAATTATGGTACCCTAGTAATTTATAAATTTTCTAATTCACTATTAAATAAGACAGGTGTACTTATTATAAATATTATCGGTACTATCGGGGGTTTATAACAACGCAATAGAAACCAAAAAACAATTAATATGCCGTGTAGGCATACTCAATTAGGGTAGAATGATATTATGTGGAGATTAACTTTAATTTTTTTTATTGCAATAAGTTCATAAATATAACGTATGTCGACTGAAATAACCACATCGAGTTTTTTTTTTCAATGAAAAAGCTGCAAAGAAACTGTAACTTAATTACGCCAATGTAAATAAACAGTTTGTGAAATTGTAGACAGAGATAGATTGTTATAATCTGGAATAACAAGGTTCCATTACCTACCCTGGATTTTTATTCCCTTAGAAAAAAAAATAACTACCGCGCGGGCGAACGAAGACGCTGGCAAAAGTTAGTAAACAATAAACTATTGAGTAAAATAATATTGAAACATTTGGAACGTATATAAGTGAATCCTTTTTTCGATATCAAAATATACGTAGCCCGCTGTTGTTCGAAGACATGGGACATCTACCAACCCGCACTGGGCCCGCGTGGTGGATTATTGCCCACTCCCTCTCACAGAGAGGAGGCCTGTGTCCTTATTTTTTTAATTAAGTAAGTAGGTACCTTCTTATTCCATCTTCAATTCCAATTAGCAAAAGTCCTGATAAAATGGCGAAGCTATTATTCCCTAAGGAAAACATTGTTTTTCAACCAGTTTAAGACATTGCATAGAAGTTCTGTAAGCATTTGATGTACCGGTCTCTTTGAACATGTATAAAAATAGGGAAAAGAGCGATGTAGTCCTTCCTGCACGTGTAGCATGGCGATTCTATCTCTATTCTACCAAGAAAAGACAAAGTTATTTCATCGTTATTTCTACATAAATCGACTGTTTTTTTGCACAAATATGACACCATTCTTACACCATTGAAGAAAAGAACGTTTATATTCCATATTTTTTACATAAACATGCTTAAAACGCTAAAATTATTTCTACGTTCTGTCATTTTGTCTATTCTTGCGTCGACAAAACCCCTTTCTACGGCGCCATGCTACGCCTACTGAGGTAATGGACTGCTTGATGTCAAATTCTAAGTTCACTCAATAAAATTTTCCTGAAGTTGGAAATTGGGTGGAAAAGGTATACCTACTTTATACCTAATCTATGACGGGGCCCCTTTAGAGGGCCAAAACCTGCCGGGGTCGCGGGACATCTCGAATTAACGTGACTCCGGAACGTAAAAGGCTATTGAAGGACACCGCGATATTGTCCCTCCCGGGTGCCCTGGGTGGGACGATTCATTTGATGATTTTACTAGGTACGGTCAGCCAAGAAAGTGGTGTACCAGTTTTGATTTAGTTTCCCGGTCATCGAAAATTACAACAAGGTTCGTTATAAAAAGATATTACTGAAAGAGACAACATTATCATGACGTAAACCTATGTATTTAGTATTCATACGTCATATGTCACATATAAGTACATGACATTTTAACCTTTAGTATAAATGAAAAGGACATTAGTTTCTACAAAGCAATTGAAATGTTTCCAAACAAAAGTAATAAAAACTATTTAAATAGACAACCGAATTCCATTTGAAAAAGAAAACTGACAATTGACATTTTGTCAAATATATGCAAAAAATCGATATATTTTCCGTGTTATTTTTCAATCAACTGCATATAAAATTATCTCAATGCCTGCCAACTTGACCATTGCCGAAAGAGCACAAATAATTGCCCAATTTAATGAGGGAAGCAGTATCAGTGCGATATCCCGGAATTTGAATATATCGAGGCGTTCTGTCCGCTTTTGGATTCGTCGTGAAGGAGAGGAGGGAAGTTTGTTGGATCACAGAAGAAGTGGTCGCCGGCCTGCACTCTCCAATAACGATAGAGAATTCATGAGACGGGAATATGAAATCAATGGTTTTAAGCCCACAAAACATTTTGCGGAGATGTTCGATGTGAGTGCCCAAACAATAAGGAATCATCTACATTACATGGGGTTGCACCACAGGCATTACACCAAGAAAATATATTTGACGGATGCTCACAGACTTGCTCGTCTGAACTTCGCCAGAGAGCACTTAGAGTTTGATTGGTCTAATACAGTGTTTTGTGATGAAAAAACGTTTAAATCCAGTCAGCATGGACGTCTTCACCTTTGGCGATATAATTCAACACGGTATAAAGATGATCATGTAATTCCAAATAGAGAATCAGGTCGAATTTGAAATTTCCGTAAATATTTGGGGCTGGATGAGTGCGGATGGTGTAGGAGAATTGTGTTCTCTACCTCCTCGAGCGACGGCTGTAAATTATATAGACGTGCTTCAGAATGCAATGCTACCGACAGTCCGTAATGTTTACCCGGAGAACGAAGTGCCACAATTTGATTTTGTTCAAGATAATTGTTCAATTCATAATGCGAGGATCGTAAGAGCCTGGTTTCGTTCACACACTGACGTAAGGGTAATTCAGTGGCCCTCAAGATCGCCGGACCTCAACCCGATAGAAAATCTTTGGGGCCTTATGGTCCAACGATGGTCGCATCAAAATGAAAGAACCAAACAAGCTCTTATTAGTCACTGTAATTATATTTGGGAGGAAATGCGGGGAACCGATATTTGCTCACGGCTTGTTGGTTCAATGAGGTCTCGTCTTTTAGAGGTTATAGAGGCCAACGGCGGTTACACCCGTTTCTAATTTTTAAAAATTTTCAATATCTTCTAAATATTACTATATATGCTATGTTTTTGTTTGTTATAAGTATTTTAAAATTGATTGTAGAAATTTAATAAAAGGATAAATCTATTTTTAGCTTGTTTTTTATTGATATTGTAATTACAAGTTTACAGAAATTGTAGGTTTGTGGATTCGCCTTGTGCCTTTACAATTTTATGTAACTTGTTGATTACAATTCTGAATTTGTAGATAAAATTTTGTCATCAAAATCTACAGCCCCCCGCCGTTGATTTTACGACGTCATTGGTTCCATCAAGTTCAAACTAAGAACAGCTGTCACGTTACAAACAGTAATAGTCGTTATCAATAATCAGATAAAGACAGCAATAGAAGTTGTCAGATCGATCTGCAAGCGAAACTAATCTTTATCACCTATGAATCTGCAAGCGATATTCAACCTTAGGGTGGTACACCACTTTCTTGGCAACAATAAAAAAAATATTAAAAAAAATACAGTCGAATTGATAAACTCCTCCTTTTTTTGAAGTCGGTTAAAAACAAAAGCATACATTTAATAAAAAAGAAACTTAAAGGTAATAAAGAGGTTGGTTGCTGGTCGCCAACAGATAGCGTACCTAACTAGGTATGTGTTATCCCCGACAATAGCTACTTACTTCTATAAGCTGATAATTCTATCAAGTCTAGACGTTATGTCGTGATTGAATAACAAATATCGTTACATCCAAACACTCAAACTTTCACATACATTTATCGAAGGATTAGATAGTGTTTTTTTATTTCTGTCTGGATTCGTTTAGCACTTTGCCCGCGACTTCGTCTGCGCGTGTTTCTAATTTCGAACTCAGTGAATTTAATTCCCGCTCACCCTCCTTATAAGAAAATCTAAAAACTCAATACAAACAAACAATCAATCATATTAGACAAACTGATTTTCCGATTTTCACCCCGTTAGGGGTTGATTTATGAAATATAAATAAAAATACGTATCCTTTATTCGATTGAGAGATAATTAATATGTCAAGTTTTGAGTTTATCGAAGCAAGCAATGAAATCCTTCCCTTAAAACTTTTTCATCCCTTTTCACCAATTTAGGGAGTGATTTTCGGAAAACCTAAAAATGGAGGGTAGTTTTAAAAAAAGTAATAATGCCCATCTTTTTAGGGTTCCGTACGCAACAAGGAACCCTTATAGTTTCGCCATGTCCGTCCGTCCGTCTGTCCGCAGTTTAGCTCAGAGACGCACAGTATTAGAGAGCTGTAATTTGGTGTAAATATACGGATTTGTTGTGCCGAAAAAGTGGTAAAATAAAATATCGTAAAATATTTTTTTTTAGGGTACCTCCTGTACTTACACGTAAAGTGAGGATTTTTTTTTTCTCGCATACCCCTTAGTGTGGGGTATCATTAAATAGGCCTTTAAAAAACAATGATAGTTTCCATTAACAGTTTTTTGATAAAAAAATTCGTTTGTGAAATATTAAGCTTTAAAGTGCTAAATTTTGCTCGATTCGAGTGTCCCCCCCCTCTACCAGCTAAACGGTTATGTTTGGGGGTGTGAAAAAATTCACAATAGTAGTATATATAACGAAGTTTAAAAGAAAATTATCATGGCCAAGTAGGCTTTACAACTTTACGAGTAATAGTGGACCAACTTATAAAATGTACTTGGAAAATATGTTTTCTTAAACAAAATGTATCGGAGAACATGCTCTTCAACTGCAAATGTAAATTTGTCAACTTTATTTTTACAGCTTTATTAAGTATGTTTTTACGGTATGTTTTTTGGGGATAGGTAGGTTTTTATCGTCAACTATTTTAACTAACTTCAAAAAAAGGAGGAGGTTTTAAATTCGTCGTAATCTTTTTTCTTATGTATTTTCCCTGATTTCTCAAAGACTCCTGGACCGATTTTGAAAATTCTTCTTTTTAAAATTAAATTCAGCGAATCAGTTTAGTTAGTTCGCATAAGTATTTTGATGGGCAACTACGGAACCCTAAACTGTGCGTGGCCCGACACGCACTTGGCCGGTTTTTTTATTTACTTATACTCATATTCGTACCTAGTTTCAAGTTTATAAACCCAAGAAATAAGATTTTACATACAAAGGTTTTCACCCCTTTTCACCCCCTTAGAGGGAGATTTTCGCAAAATTCTTTCATAATGCTCATCTACATTATAAATTGTAACTACCATCCAAAATTCAGGTTTCTACGTTTAGTGGTTTAATATCCTCCCCTTAAAACTTAAATACCCCTTTTCACCAACTTGGGGGGTGATTTTCGAAAAATCCAAAAAGACGTGTTTCATTAATTCTTATCTAGTATATAAATACTGATTTTCAAATTCATCAGCTCACGCGTTATGATTTTCCCATACAAACTTTAACATCGTCTAGATTACCAATGGAGGGTAGTTTTAAAAAAATAGTGGTGCTAATCTTATTTATTTACTAATGTTCTTATTTGTGGTAAGTTTCAAGTTTATAAACCCAAGGAATAAGATTTTTCATACAAAAGTTTTCACCCCTTTTCACCCCCTTAGAGGAGGATTTTCGCAAAATCCCGTCTTATTGCCAATCTACATGGTAGACTGCAAATGTTGTCCAAAATTCAAGTTTCTGCGTTAAGCGGTGTCGGCTGTAGTCGAGTCAAAAGAAAAACCCCTGTTCTTTTATATATATAGATAGTCGACCTACTTATAAAATGTACTTGGATAACATATTTTCTTAAACAAAATGTATCGGAGATAGATATGAGCGCCGATGGTCAATCAGTCGGCGGCGGCGCGCCGACTTTTTGGAGTCGACGGCGGCGGCGTCGGCGGCGCGGCGTGACCTTTATTTAATTAATTTAAGAGAAGAAATAGAACAATGTTTTACATATAATTAAAGATTAATTATAATTTTGACGAGACAAATTGAATTTGCAAGGTTAACTAAAAAAAGAGAAAACCAAATTAACATTAAAAATTGCTGGTGGCTATGTTTTTACAATAAGCCTTGATGAGTATGCCAGAGGGTCATGGCTGTCCGGATGATTCGGGGATACCGTACGATCGCCAGCGTATCGGCCAATCTCCGGATCTTCCGGATTGCTGCCCTGGGATCTGGAGGCGACTACCTTCCAGCGCGTCTAGAATTGCACGTGGTGGCGGAGCGCCGGGGCGTATCACCGCTGCCTCGAGGAGTCGAGGCGCGGCGGGAAGAGCTCCGGCGCGATCTCAGGGCAGTATAGCCCGGAGATCGCGCCGGATCGGAGGGACGTCCGGGCAAACCGCAATCGTGGCGGTAAGACCCCTCTTGGGGAGTGGCTGGATAGGCGTCACGGCGTCCTGACCTACCGCATAATGCAGGTCCTCACCGGAAACGGAAGTTTCGGGAGGAACCTGTGTCTGATGAGGAAGGTGGAAACGCCTGGGTGTCACCACTGCGAGGATCGCCCGGAGGACACAGTAGAACATACGGTGCAAAACTGCCCCGCTTACGCACAATGGTCCACATGAAGGACAAAGTGCGGAAACCAAAACCCCTAACATAGACTGTCCCGCTTGGGCAGAGCACCGACGTGTCCTCACGGCGGTGATAGGCGGAGACCTCTCGCACCCGGCATTGGTCGCGGCCATGCTACTTTTGCGAGGCAGTCATGCTCGCGAAGGAGGAGGCGGTCCGCGTGAGGGAGAAGACAGCGTCCTCTCCGTCCTAGCTGCAGTGGTGGACGCCCACGGCAAGGGACCAAGACGATCTCCGACCACCGTAGGCGCGGGCATGCGGGCGGCGAGTACAGGGCAACTCGCTGTCCGACCAGGGACCATGCCTGGGTCGTCGGCGCGTTGTGTTCCACGCGCGCCACAAAGAGCGTCAGCATGATGATGGGGCCCCACCTCTAGAGGGCCAAAGCCTGCAGGGACATACAAGTATACGAGTTTGACAGTCCCTCCCACCCTTCCCGGGATGGGAAGACTCATTTGATCCCCCAGATGCAGCTGAATATCAGTATTTTTACCCGACTGCGCCAGGAGGGTTATGTTTTTTACAACTGTGTTTGTTTGCTGATAACTTGGACAACACAGAAATTGTAATGTCAAAGAATATCGTTTTATAAACGTCTACGTCTAGTGGCGCCATTTTGCCAGCATTTATTATCGTGCGTTCGGTTGATCAGCGTGTGTAAAATCAAACCGAACGCACGATTAAACTGAACGCCGGCCGCCCGCTCGGGTTCGGCGCGCTCGAGTTTGGCGCGCTCGGGTTCGGCGCGCCGGCGCCTGTGGACGGTGGCGGCGGCGCGGGGACAATCACGGCGGCGGCGGCGCGCCGGCGCGGCGGATCTATCTAATCGGAGAACATGTTATTCAACTGCAAATGTAAGTTTGTCAACTTTATTTTTACAGCTATAATAGGTATGTTTTTACGCTATGTTTTTTGGGGATAGGTAGGTTTTTATCGTCAACTATTTTTAACTAACTTCAAAAAAAGGAGGACGTTCTAAATTCGTCGTAATCTTTTTTTTTAATGTATTTTCCACGACTTCTCAAAGACTCCTGGACCGATTTTGAAAATTCTTCTTTTTAAAAGAAGTCGGATAATTAAATTCAGCGAATCAGTTTAGTTAGTTCGCATATGTATTTTGATGGGCAATTATTTAAATTATATTATTTAAAAGTACAAGATATGATTTTTATTACCATCATAGTTATTCATTTTCAAAAAATTGTTATGTCCTTTATTAGTTAACATTTTTCCTAATAAATCGTTTCAACTATGTTGTTATTTTCTACTGCAGTATCTTTCCCAACTTTTTACAACTTCTCTAGAGAAGCTTCGCGACCCCCCCTAAAGAGACTTCGCGATCCCCCGGGGGGTCAGGTTACCACAGGTTGAAAAACCCTGCGCTAGGGAATAAAGTTGTAAATGTTTTAGTGACTGCTGAGCGATAACGATTGTCGTCTGCTGTCGTCGTCTGTTTTTCTCAGTACCCTGGAACCAGTGATCTACTTTTCAGTATCGGAAGCTTTACCAACTAAACCACCGCAAATAAAATTGGTATGGAAGATGTTATCTGTTACAACATCTTTTATCGTCATACCCTTTATTATTACCCGACTGCGCGACGCAAAGGAGGGTAATGTGTTTATCAGTCTATGTATGTATGTATGTTTGTTTCTATGTGGAGTTCTAGATACCAAATGCGTAGGCCGATTTTGATAAATTTTACGTCAATCGATTCGTCTTAACCTTGCGAGTGTCACTAAAGACATGACAGTAATCAAAATTCACCACAGCGACAACCAGACGCCATATTGTCAAAATGAAAAAAAAAAATGTCGATGAACCATGCCATGTGGGGTATCGTTGAATAGGTATTTTAAAATCATCTTTAGGTTCCCTTTATCATTTTTCATTTTGAATAATAGTTTAGGATATATAACGATTTAAAGTTGTTTAGAAAAACAATAATTCTCTGAATAGTAACTAAAAAGTATGAAATAAAAAAAAATATTTAACGAAAAACAAAAAACCCGACTGCGTTAAAAAACAACTAAAAAGAAAGAAACAAGCCCAGTAGTTAAAAATTCACTCATTCACACTCACAGTCGGGGCCCATTCAAATTATACCAATCAAATCTTCCCAACGGGCCCCGACTGTGAGTGTGAATGAGTGAATTCTTAACTACTGGGCTTGTTTCTTTTTTTTAGTTTTTTTTTAACGCAGTTGGGTTTTTTGTTTTTCGTTAAATCTTTTTTTTATAATATTTATTTATCAATATACTGTATGCCTTACCATTTCTACACACCATCCTAGAACGCGGGCAGAATGTTGTGTTTCTTCAGAATAGTTCTCGGGTTCTTCAAACATTCTGTATCCGATGGAAACCATTAATCCTCTACCAAATTTTCCTCCAGATAATGTGTATTCTAATAGCTGAAACACAAAAACGTCTCCTCAGAAAAACATTATTCAGATTTTCAATATTGAAGAGTAGCTATATTCATATTTTCAATATTGAAGAGTATATTCAGATTTTCAATATTGAAGAGTATATTCAGATTTTCAATATTGAAGAGATATATTGAGATTTTCAATATTGAAGAGTATATTCAGATTTTCAATATTGATGAGATATATTGAGATTTTCAATATTGAAGAGATATATTGAGATTTTCAATATTGAAGAGTATTTTCAGATTTTCAATATTGGAAAGAATATTACAGAATTGTTTCACAAGGAACAGGCGATATTGTCGTCGGATACGTCCTAGATGGGACTGGCACAGGATCGTGGAACTTAGCACAAGCTAAGAGAAGCTTAAATCCGCAGTGGGTGAAGTTCTTTCAAAATCCGTGGGACTCGGGCAAAGCTTGGTGGTACAGAGCAGAGTAATACGAAATTAGTGCCTCCTGTTAATTCTAAATTAACAAAAGTGAACTTGCCTTTTTAATCCAGCTTCGTAATTCTGGTAATTCTGATAGCTTTGCACCACTCACTGCAGAGTTTATGACTTCAGGCAGGACATCTTGAAACGCTTTCTTTTCCGTGTTCATGTCAAATGTTGGTACACTATATCCACCTGGGGCCTTACGCCAAGCTCTTAACGCGATCCAGTTCATGACCTGAACTGAACTGTTCTTCTAATTCGTACCCTGACAACAGCTTAACGTACAATCTAGTAGGTCATGCCATCTGACAGCGATTGTGCCAAACTGAATCGCATGTTTTGGTTTCATTCACCTGTACTTCTATGTGAGTGCCTTAACTGATTATAAAACAACGTCTTACGACAAAATAAAATTACCTTCATGGACATCGTTAGACTACTAGTAGGTCCAGTCACAAACAAAAATGGCAAAGAATTGTAAGGTTTATTTACTTATTTCATTTTCGCTAAACATAGGACATACTCGTATCATTATTAATCACTTGTCAACTTGCACCAAAAATATTACAGTTTACATTTTTCAACTTGCCATGTTGCTTGTCAAGTTCTTTGCATCCATTCCGTTTAATTTGCTCGAGGATGTTTTATTATGCAATATTTGGCCAAAAATCATCAAGGTTAGTCGTCAAGAAGGCAAGAAAAAAAAAATGACGCTTTTTTTCATTTTTTGACTAGATTCGAGACGACTTTTTTTTTAACAAAGCTTTTCGCTTGTCGTAAAATGACGAAAGTTTTTTTTAGTTTCGTTTCTTTTGAACAAATGAATATGAAGAAACATTACAATGAGTCAGTTTGTCACAGGAGTCAGTTAGAAGTTTTCTTAACATATTTATGACTTGAGAAATATGCTTTGAATTACAAGGGAAGTTTGATGAGTGAAATGACCCCAAACACGATATAGCAGCTGTTAATTTTTGAGAACCTGTTGCACCTGTTTTCACAGATTTATCTCTTTTCAATAAAAATGAAACACGAAAAATTGGGTATAAATCTCAATTTGATAATGATATAAATACCAAGTCAAGTATTTTTTAACACTTCAGATTACTCCGCAAAACAAATGGCGCCGGGTGGGAGCCAGCGGTCTAACAGTTGATAACTTTACTGATTGACAGAAAATAATTATTTGGCGGCATCCCAGTTAGTTTTATTGTCTAGTTCCGGAACTGGGTTTTTTTTCTAAAAAAATCCCAATAGTTTCATAATGGAACTAGACAATGGAAGTACTGGGATACCGCCTTAAATTGGCTGTTATTTAATTCATCATCATCATCAGCCTAAAATGTTCCCACCGGGTGGGACACAGGCTTCCTCTCAGTAAGAGGGAATGGGCCATAATCCACCACGCGGGTCCAGTGCGAGTTGGTAGTTGTCACATACTTATCTTCGAATTTTTGGTTCTAGGACATACCGGTTTCCTCACGAAAACATCGTGACGAAACATGCTTTGAGAGCAGTGGTGATGAAATAAATTACACAAAGTAATGCGCCTGGCTGGGTTTGAACCCACCACCTACAACTCGTAAGTCGGGACCGATACCACTGGGCCACCACTGCTTAACTGCAGCTCACTGCTGTTATTAAATTGACTAAATATAAATCTTGCAAGTTGCAAGACATTTTTTGTCATTCCTATATGAAGCTCAATTATATTATTTTGCTTCGTATATAAATGGTCACAGACATTTGACTAAACAGTTGTTGAAAAAGCACACATAATAGTAAGCTTACGTATAACGTTATTAATTATTGTGTGATAATATATAACATGTAAAATAATTGACAACGTTGCATTTTTCATTTGCTTCGTGGATATAATCACGAGCATATGACTCTACATAAACCTAGTTTTTGCCACTGATTTAAACATTAAAGTTAATATCTTGAGCGCGTGATCACGTTCACGTTAAAAAAGCATCCTAAGGCACATAGTGTAGCTATCACATTATTTATTGCTCTTTATATAAATATTGTGTGATAATGGCTTTTTTACGAGTATTTCACCGAAGCCGAAATGTCCTGCTTCCAATATGCAAACAATTCAGGGAATTGCATTTAAGTGCATGTGCATTCAATGTTCCAAGTTTTAATATGAACGAAGAAAGAAAAGCTTTTTTAAATGTGTTGCCCGAAGTCATAGATTGCATAGTTACCAGTCCTAAGATATCACAAGTGCCTGAAGTTTCAAGCTGGATTAAACAGGTAAGAAGGAGAACTATATCTTTTGTTTTCACTAACATTTTTGTTTTCACTATTACTTGAATGTCATTTTGATTGACATAAAAACTAGGGGTTGAATCTGGACAAAGAAAAGATTACTAATGTACTGAGTTCTACTTTCAACCCTCAGGGGTTGAATGTGGAAACGTTTGGGGGTCGAACGCGGAAGAGGGTAGAAAATCTTAGGGGTTGAACGCGGAATAAACCAATAAATGGTTTATTACAACTCAAACTTATAATACCTAACTTGTAACTGTTTTATCCACCCGGATCGGCATCCCATGTCCGCACCGACTTTCTGCAACGGTATCCTGCTACTTTGCACAACCACCCATTGTCTCTGGGAAGATATATTTTGTCAGGTTGATCGTTATTCGGCCAAGCGATTTTCCAAGCGTCAGAGAAGCACGACACCTAAAAAACCAATCTGTGTGGAAGCCACGATATTCTTGATTGGGGTCGCGAGACTAACGAGTAAACGTGACCCCGGAACGTAAACGGCTGTTGAAGGTTCACCGTGGAATATAGTCAGTACAAGTCTAATAGTCCCTCCCGCCCTGCCCTGGGAGGACTCATTCGATATGTTTACCACGTAAAAAATAAAAGAAAAAGATGTCCTTGATTAATTTCTGTTACAGCTCTCAGATTACACAATTTCTGGCGGAAAGTTACTAAGAGGACTGAAGGTTTCCATTGGATACAGAATGTTTGAAGACCCAACACATTACTCTGAAGACACACAACATTCAGCTCGCGTGCTAGGTTGGACTATGGAATGGGTAATAAATTGACTTTTTAATTTTTATGAAATCCTCATCCGGGACCCCTTTTTTATGCATAACTGTTTCGACATAACAATTTGCCATAATATTCGTACTTTAGGCTAATGTACCTTTATTGTAACTTTAATTCGCATGTTAGTAGACAATTGGGTGTGTCCAGGTGTGTCGAACTGTTATAACCCTTATTACAAGGCAATAGAGCCTAAGTCAGCTTTTACTTGTTTATCATGTATTTTTCCATTTCTTTATTGCTTATGTTGCATTTTTACCCAATGCACATAAATTATATGGTCAATTTAGTCAGTTAGATTCTGAACGCTGCCGCGTAAACTAGTTGCCCAAAAAAAGGGAGCAATTAAGAGGGACATTACCAAATCTGTATGTGTACCTAAGAACTTTGTGCCGTAATTCTGTGTTTGTGGTGAATAAAGTGGTTCCAGTAGAAAAATTGTTTTTTTTTAAAAAGACAAACGGGGTCGGCTTAGTAACAAATTGGTGTCAGAAGTGGGATACCAGAGACGAAATCTTACGACGTTGAGTCAGACAGATACTGGTATCCTGAACCTACAGCCTCCCGTCAATTGGCCGACAGTAAGACTTGTCCCAAGGTCAAGCCTGCGTCACTACTTGGACGACGGTCAGCCTCAGCCCATCGGTTTGAGCCCGCTCCAGCCACATCAGCAATTGGACGACGGTCAGCCTCAGCTCTGCAGCTTGAGCCCGCTCCAGCCACATCGACACCTGGACGACAAATAGCCTCCACTGTACAGTGTGAGCCCGCTCCAGACGGCATCATCATCATCATCACCAGCAGCATCAGGTCTAACTCACCAACCCTCCAGCTCCAAGAAATTCCACAGTCAACCGACCGTGTGAAAGCACCGGTCACTCCGATACGTCACAGCGCAACGTGACTCCGGACTTCGAGTTCCCACCGTCACCCGACTATGCAGGTGTCAAGAATCGTGTTACTGTGAGTGTTTCTTGTGAACAAAATTTTTCTAATTTAAAGTGTCTCCGAATTCGTGTCTCTATTTTCTATATTACGCTGTTTTTCTATTTTCACTGATTTTAATTATTTCGTATATTTCTATTTCATAATATTCTAATACTTACTACTACTTAACTGTGAAACTTAATCTGTCCAACACACCATAATCTTTTATGTCTGTAAAACAAGAGGTAACTAAACCTAAAGAAATGTCCGACAAAATCACTCTGTCTTTTTTGACCAAATTTATTAAGCCTTATAATGGCGACAGGGAAACCCTCCCTGCATTCCTTACTAATTGCGAGAATGCCATGTCCTTGGCTTCTCCAGACCAACAAACTATACTTTGTAAATTTGTAATTTCTCAACTAGAAGGCAAAGCACAGGTGGCTTGCAGCCTTAAGTCATTTTCGTTGTGGTCAGAGCTTAAGACCTTCCTCAAGACTACTTTCGGGGAGAAAAAGCACGCCACACATCTATTGTCAGATTTGCAGCACTGCAAACAATTATCTAATGAAGATGTTAAATCAAATCAAATCAAATCAAATCAAATCGTTTATTTCAACTAGGCCAATTACAGGCACTTATGAATTGTCAAAAGACATAAAATAAAACAAGTATAAAAATAGTTATGGTGCTACGGTCCCAGACACAAGACATAAAAACTGTGAAAGTACCGTAGATGCACGTTCCAAGAAGTAGATCTCTATGGAGAAGAACGTGCAAGAAACTCCATGGACACTCTTTTCAGATCGCCAGAATTATTACAGAACCTTTGTTACATCATTCATTTTGAGGTGGTACACTATGTGAGAACGATGTAGCAAGTTTTTAATTAAAGTGTCCATAGTAACAATTAAACAAAGACAATTCAAAAAACAAAGTGATCAATAATTATTAAAATAAACCGTGGCAGCTAAGAGATGACCAGTCCCAACTGACAGCGCCCGTTCACGAACATGACACATGCATCAGCACCATTCAGCTCAACCATTTTGGAGGGAGCTAAATGATCCGACACACGCGCCACCATCAGCGAGACATTTAAGTGAGCATGACAGACTCTCAGCCGCCAGGGTCATTCAAGTCAACTAGAGACGTAGGTACTCAATGAATGACAGCTCTGAAGTACATAGTACTCACACAATGTCGGCTATGAAACTATATAATACAAAGAAGATTGAATCTATACATTGCAAATACAGTTGTACAGTCTTCAGCAGCTCCAACAATGGTATTAAGACGTATACTTTCACTATCAATTTATTCATACATTCACTGCCTCATGGAGCAGGACCAGCATGGAGCCAAGCATTATCATCAGCGATATAGTCGCTCAGTTTGTAATATGCCTGCTTACACAGTGTGCGTTTAATGCATGTTTTGAATTTAGTTTCATTCAGTTCAAGAACGTTTTGTGGTAGCTTATTATAGCATTTTAAACAGTACCCCATGAAAGAAGAGTCTACTTTGGCGAGTCTGAAGCCCGGCTGAACTAATTGGTTCCTACTTCTAGTATGATAATTATGTCTGTCACCTCTTTTAGAGAAAAGATGCAGATTTTTTCTAACGTACATTATATTTTCATAGATATATTGACAAGGTACCGTCAGGATGTTAATTTCCTTAAACAGTTCTCTTAGAGAATCGCGCCTACGGAGATTATATATGGCTCGAATAGCTCTCTTTTGGAGAATAAAGATAGACTCGATGTCAGCCGCCCGTCCCCACAATAAAATGCCATACGACATTATACTGTGGAAGTAACTGAAATATACAATTCTCGCAGTATCAACGTCTGTGAATTGACGAATCTTCCAAACAGCATATGCTGCTGAACTTAATCGCCCCGCAAGAGTTGTAATATGAGGGCCCCATTGTAGCCTTGAATCAAGTGTTATACCCAAGAAAACCGTTTTATCGACGAATTCTAGTATCTCATCATCCAACACTATGTCATAATTACTATTTTTAACATTTGGTAAGGCAAACCTAATGCATTTAGTCTTGTTTCCATTTAATACTAAATTGTTTGCTGTGAACCAATTATGGATCTGACGCAGGGTATTATTGACGTCGTCTAGATTCTGGGCTCGCCTACTTATTTTAAAAATTAGGGAAGTGTCATCAGCAAATAACACCATCTTGTGTAGTTGATTTTTAAGTAAATAGGGTAGATCGTTAATATATACAAGAAAGAGGAAAGGACCCAATATTGAGCCTTGTGGAACTCCCATTTTAACTCTTAAACCCCGTGAATTTACACCATTTATCTGAACTTGTTGTTGTCTGTCACACAAATAAGATTTTACTAAACTAAGAGCAAGTTTACCTAATCCGTAATGTTCAAGTTTCAAAAGTAATGTGTCGTGATTAACGCAATCAAATGCTTTGGAGAGGTCACAGAATATTCCTATGGCGTCTTGTGCCTCTTCCCATGCAGTAAATATGTGCTTCAATAGGGTGACACCGGCGTCTGTTGTACAACGTCTCTTGGTGAAACCATACTGCTGATCGTGTAAGATTTTATAGGTGTTGAAGTGGTCAAGCATCTGATTTAGCATTACTTTCTCAAATATCTTGCTAAAGACTGGCAACACGGATACTGGTCTATAATTGTTAGTATCTTTGGAGTCCCCAGATTTAAAAAGAGGCACGACTTTACTGAACTTCATCAAATCAGGAAAAACTCCTTGATCCACACACAGATTAAAAATTAATGCCAAATATGGCGCTACAGTTTCCACAATGCCTGTACAAACTTTGATAGACAATCCCCATAAATCTTCGGTCACTTTAATTTTAATTTCCCGGAAAGCTTTAATAACTGTCGTAGGGTTTATATGTTTAAACTTAAAATCAGCCGGGCTGCCAGAAACGTTCGCCTTTAATAAACCTATTGAAATATCAGGTGAGGAATTTAGAGCCTCCGTAGTCCTAACCGGTATATCAGTAAAGAATTTAACAAATTCTTCAGCTACTTCCAGATTTGAGCTTATAGGACCACAAGATGTCTGCAAAGCATAGTTAGTGTTGGGCTTTTTTTGCCTACCAGTCTCGTTATTTATAACTTTCCAAACCGTTTTTATTTTATTTTCTGACGATTTGATCTTGTTGCTAATATGCATGGCTTTAGCAGCTTTGCAAGTATTTTTAAAAATTTTTGAATAGGCACCAACATACTTATTAAAAGTTTCAGAGTTAGTGATTGGCTTAAGGCCATACAGTTCAAATAGTCTTTCCCTACTTTTCCTAATACCCCTAGTCGCCCAGTCACTAAATACAAATTTGGGGTTAATGTTTTTTGTTTTCTTTTCAAAAGTTTTATTGAATTCAGTATGAACTATTGAAAAGAAATTAGCATAAAATTTATTAACATTCTTATCGTCCATACTCATTACACTTAGCCTGTTTTGTAGGCAATTATTAAAGTTATTTAATTTGGCAGCCGTTATTGGTCTAAATTTAATTTCAAGTTGTTGCTTAGTTGTAATACATCTAAAAGTTACCATTTGGCCGCTATGATCAGATGGCAGACAATTAACAATAGCCTTATCCAAATAATCACAATTACAAAAAACATTATCAATACAAGTAGCAGAAGATGGAGTTACTCTTGTTGGTTCTGCAAAATATTAGTCAAATCAAATGATTTAAAAAGATTCAATAACCTACTGCTATTTGAATTTTCTTCTAAAATATTGATATTAAAATCGCCACAAATTATTACAGATTTATTCCTGACTACAAGCTTTGCCAGAACATCTTCCATTATAGATTCAAATAGTGAAAAATTTTGATAGTTCGGGGGTCTGTATACACACACTATTACATGCTTATCTAGCTCAACACAAGACAGTTCGATGCAATGTTCAACCGAGAGACCTACTATGTCATTTCGTTGATGAAATTTTAAAGAATTTTTAACTAATATTAGGGAACCTCCACGCAGCAATTTTTTACGATTAAAACAACTCCCCACAGTTACTGTATATTCTTTAAGGGTGGAGTCAATTCTGACTCGTATACAATCAGATATTCACTACAGTTGTAAAAGTGAAAAAGAACTGCCTGGCAGGATAGCAGCCATGGAGGACCTTGCCCTAAATACCTTTATGTTAGGGTTAACCCCTTCCATATCAACTATTGTCCGTTGTAAAAATCCATCTAGTCTCAATGAAGCTATACAGTATGCTATTGATGAAGAAAAATTATATAACTTATCCAAATCTAATCTTAAATCTAATCCTAAACAGTGTTCTATTTGCAACAAGTCGGGTCATAATTCATCTGAATGTTTTAGGAATAAAAAACAACATAACAAAGATCTTAAAATCTACAAAAATTCACCGTCTTCTGATTCTAATTCTAATCTCGAAAATAATCCTAAAACTTGCAATTATTGTAAAAATGTTGGACACGTGATCAAAGAGTGTCGCAAGCTTCAATACAATATGAAGCAACGGCAAGCTGACACTGCACAACGTGATCGTAACTCGGCACCGAGTAACTCTAATGACGCGTCAATAAAAACGTGTGAAAATACGGCTACAAGTAACGAAAATTTAAACTAAGCAAGATTTTGGTACCGTGTCTGCCAAAATCGAACAAAGCAGTAAATGACACGACCAATACTAATTTTACTAATTTCGCACCTCGTCCAAAGGAGACGAGTTCTTCTAACTTTGCATCTCATCCAAAGAAGATGAGTTCTTCTAATTTCGCATCTCATCCAAAGAAGATGAGTTCTTCTAATTTCGCATCTCGTCCAAAAGTGACGAGTTCTTCTAATTTCGCATCTCATCCAAAGAAGATGAGTTCTTCTAATTTCGCATCTCGCCCAAATGTGACGAGTTCTTCTAATTTCGCATCTCGTCCAAAAGTGACGAGTTCTTCTAATTTCGCACCTCATCCAAAAGAGATGAGTCCCAATTATTCACCTCAGTCAAATAAACTGAGTTCTGCTAATGATAAAACAAATTGTCAATTATATACCGAAAATGTACAACCATCTTATACTAATTCTACTAAACCTATATACGAAATTAATGACTACTCTAAAAAGGTAGCTTTACCTCATATTTATCTACATACTAATCACGCTTGCAACAAGTTATGTTTCCTTATAGATACAGGATCAACCATCAGTATAGTTAAAGAGTCATGTTTACAAAAACTTCCAAATTTATCTTCCGAAACTGTCAAATTAAAAGGCATTAACAGTTCAGAAACTCCGGTTGAAACTCTAGGCACCTTCCAAATGGAGTTCAACTTATCGGATAATACACATAAGTACAAATTCCATGTCACTAAAGATGACATCAATCTTGTTAATTATGATGGAATAATCGGTAGCGATTTTTGCAGTTATTTTAAAACAAATATCGATTACTCTTCAAAATCAATTTCTATATTAAATCACTCTATTCCTATTATTTATACTCAACCTTCATACAATATTCCGGCTCGATCAGAAGCGGTTATAGAGTGCACTGTATCAAATTACTCTCCTAATCTTTATCATAACAATGAAGCTCTTATACTAGATCACATCTTAAGTGAAGGCGTTTATGTCGCTAATTGCATTGTTTCAATTAAACCGAATGGAAAAACAAACGTGACTATTTTAAACACTACAGAGTGTGACATTGAAATACAAGATTATTATGTAACGGCGACGCCCCTTGAACCTGATTGTTCAATTGCTAATTCTTATAATATTAATACTGCTTCCTGTTCTAAAAATGATCGCGTAAATAAAGTACTAAATCTTATCCGTTGCTCTCATCTAAATGATGAAGAGAAAAAGGCTCTCTTAGAATGTTGTTCCTGCTATACAGATATTTTTCATATCGAAGGTGAACCTTTAACCTTCACGAATGCTATTGAGCATACTATTAACACAGGTGATGCCCCACCTATTAATGTGAAATCATATCGCTTCCCTGAATGTCACAAGGAGGAAGTCGATTCTCAAATTCGTAAAATGCTAGACCAAAATATTATTCGCCCTTCAACTTCACCTTGGAGCGCCCCAGTTTGGGTAGTCCCGAAAAAAATGGACGCTTCCGGTAAACAAAAGTGGAGGATAGTCATCGATTATCGCCGTCTTAATGATGTCACTGTTTCCGAATCTTATCCATTACCTCTTATCACTGATATTTTAGATCAATTAGGTCACTCTAAATATTTCAGCACGCTGGACCTCACAAGTGGTTTCCATCAACTGAAAACTAGTCCTAAGGACGCGCCTAAAACAGGTTTTACAGTTAGCACAAATTCAGATATGTCAGGTCACTACGAATTTACTCGAATGCCTTTCGGGCTGAAAAATGCCCCTGCCACGTTTCAGCGTCTTATGAACACCGTATTATCAGGCTTACAAGGACTTCACTGCTATGTCTATCTTGACGATTGTATAGTTTATAGTCAAAATCTACAAGATCATATGCAAAAATTAAAACTAGTATTCGACAAATTTCGTGAATACAATTTAAAGCTTCAACCGGACAAGTGTGAGTTCCTAAGGCATGAAGTAACTTACCTTGGCCATATTATCACCGATAAAGGTGTATCTCCGAATCCTGGGTCAGCGCTGTATCTCAATTTCCAGTTCCGAAAAATCCTAAAAATATTAAGTCCTTTCTAGGCCTAATAGGCTATTATCGCCGATTCATTGAAAACTTTTCTAAGTTAACTAAACCACTTACGTCTCTATTAAAGAAAGATGTTGTGTTCCACTGGGACACGGAACAACAACACGCATTCGATATCCTGAAAGAAAAATTAATTACTGCTCCTCTTCTACAGTACCCTGACTTCTCACAACCTTTTAATGTTACCACTGATGCAAGTAACTATGCCGTTGGCGCAATACTGTCTCAGGGTCCCGTCGGCAAAGATAAGCCGATCGCTTACGCATCGCGAACTTTAAATAAACCTGAAGGTAATTACTCAACTACGGAGAAAGAGCTATTAGCTATTATATTCGCCGTAAAAACTTTCCGACCATATTTATATGGTAATAAATTTAAAATAATAACGGATCATAGGCCTCTCGTATGGCTATTTAATGTAAAGGATCCGGGAAGCAGACTCATTCGCTGGCGTCTCAAACTTGAGGAATACGATTACGAAATCGTGTATAAACAAGGTCGTCTCAATTCTAACGCCGATGCGCTATCCCGTTGCCCTATCAATGCTATTGACGTGAATAATTTAAATAATCTCTCTTATGAACAATATTTCAAGGCTCAATTTACAAACCAATTACCAGTCCCAAATACCATCATCGAAGAGTGCAGTCAAGGACTACACTTATCTAAGTTAAATATAATCGATATTTTTTGTGTTTTTTTACAGCTTTTTAGTGTGTGTTTATACATTTATAGTTGGTAAGTAGAATAATTTTATGTTCAGCGCCGCCGCCGGATGTAGCGTTGCCGGTTCGAGTGGTGCCAGTCAACCTGCCACGTCACTAGATGTGCAACTCGTGAGATGTCCCCATTGCTCCCAGGCTCGTTATTTTAAAGGCGAAAGGGGTCTAAGGATACACTATGGTAAGGTTCATAAACCACATAGTGTACCTTTGGACCCCCCAGCATCAATCCCGACGACATTACCACTTTTTGACCAACCGTTGTGGAAAACATTATCGAAATTCAAAAATTCCACTCCTATATTAAAGAGAGTTCCTCGGGGTGCGAGACGGTCTGTTGCGCTGAGTCTGGCGCAATGTGTCCGTGTCGCTACCCAGGAGAACTCGGAGCGTGCCTGGGAGCAGCTACTCACCTTCCCTTACAGGATTCTGCATGTCCAGAAAAATTTGGCTTCTATGAAAAAATCCCTGACCAACCAAATTAAGGAAAACTGCAACATTTTGGCACCTATTTTAGATTCAAAATTACCTACTTTCAATAGTTTTTCACAGAAAGGCATTTGTGCTCATGTGGAATCCAAACTAAGTGAGGGTGATATTAGGGGGGCGGCCAGACTGCTATTCAGCAGTGATGTGGTGGCGCCTTGCTCTCCGGAGACTTTTTCAGCCCTGGAGAGTAAACATCCAGCGCCTGCGGATGGCCTCACCTTTCCTGACCCGCCCGTTAACCCAACTATTCAGGATTCCCAAATCAAAATTACAGCCCCACAATTGATCGCAGCCGTGAGCTCTTTCCGAAGCGGTTCTGCCGGTGGCCTCGACGGCCTGACTCCACAACATTTGAAAGATTTGTTGAGTTCAGGCGCCGGGGATGCTGGTGAGTCGCTTCTGAGAGAGCTTGCGGCTCTGGTCAACCTAATGCTCTCCGGCGGCGTGAACGATGCCGTCGTCGATGTTTTGTACGGGGCCAATTTGTGTGCCCTGCGCAAGAAGGACGGCGGTATTCGTCCCATTGCCGTCGGTTGCACCTACAGGCGTATGGCAGCCAAAATATGCTGCAAGCTATACAGCGATTCGCTTGCGAAGAAGTTCCAGCCCCTACAACTTGGATTTGGATCCAAAGGGGGCTGTGAGGCTGCCGTACATGCCCTGTCCTCTTTTTTAAGTTCAGGATATGGTGATGTCATCCTCAAGGTTGACATTAAGAATGCTTTTAATTCTGTGAACAGGGACACTTTGTTGGCTGAGGCAAAAAAGGAATTACCTGAAATTTTCGGTTTTTTGTGGCAATGCTACCGGCACCCTTCTAAATTATTATACAAAAATAACGTTTTGGAGTCAGCAGTTGGATGCCAACAAGGTGACCCTCTCGGGCCTGTCATTTTCAGCCTAGCCATACATCCCATCATCCAAAAGCTAAATTCTAAATTTAATGTTTGGTATTTAGATGATGGAACTCTAGGAGGTGATGTAGACACCGTTTTCAATGATTTCACTCTTCTCAAACAAGAATTTAAATCCATCGGTCTAGACCTTAACCCATCCAAATGTGAAATTTTTCTTTCTGACACGACTGACAGACAATCTACCCTTGACAAATTTCACACAATAGCTCCCCAGATCAAAATTTTAGACAAAAGTTCTCTGCACCTCCTAGGTTCCCCTATTTTCGAAGATAGTTTTTCATCATTCATCGACGAAAAAGTTAATCATTTCAATGACATTTCAGATCGACTTTCCCAAATTAATCTACATTCGGCTTTCACCATTATTAGGTATTGTTGTTTTGGTCCAAATTTTATGTACTTTCTTCGGTGTTCTCCTCTGTGGAAGCACACACATATTTTGGACAAAATTGACCAAATTGTTCGTGAAACTTTAACATCCATCCTTAATGTGGCACTGGACGACCGAGCGTGGCTGCAAGCCACCCTCCCTATCCGATTTGGTGGACTCGGCGTCCGCAAAATTTCTAGTGTGAGTTTACCGGCGTTCCTGTCCTCTGTCCACAGCACTGAAACCTTAACCAGGAAGATTTTAAATCTATCCCTGGTTGACTCTGAAGTGCCGTGCTTGACCGATGCGGAGAACGCCTGGAAAATGACTTGCCCGGATTCAGATCGACCCGTGAACCCATCTTCCCAGAGGCAGTGGGATGAGCCGCTCTGCAGGTTGGTACGGTATAATCTTATTAATACGTCAACCAATTCTGTGGAGCGTGCCCGCCTGCTGGCTGTGGGCGAATGGGAGTCGGGTCTATGGCTTCAGGCACTACCGTCACCCAACATAGGCACTATGCTGGGTGACGAAACCTTCCGGATCGCTACATGCCTGCGTCTTGGCGCTCCTTGTGGGGCTCCACATCGTTGTCAGTGTGGCGAGGGCGTCGGCTACCTCGGGCACCATGGCCTTTCCTGCAGCAAGAGTGCGGGTCGGCTAGCACGGCACGCAAGTTTAAATGACATTATCCGTCGTGCTCTTGTCACCGCCGGTGTGCCAGCCGTTTTAGAACCCAGTGGCTTGGCACGCGACGATGGGAAGAGACCAGATGGGATGACTATAATGCCATGGAAGTTGGGTAGACCTTTGGTGTGGGATGCAACCTGTGTCGACACCCTTGCGCCATCCCATCTTCCTGGTACTGCATGCTGTGCTGGTGCGGCTGCTGCAAGTGCCGAAAACCTCAAACGGCGCAAATACAATGGCTTGACTACTAGCTATGTATTTGAGCCGTTTGGGGTTGAAACACTAGGGCCATGGGGTCCGAGTGCTCATCGACTTTTCAAAGACATCGCCAAGCGTATAGTCGACGCCTCGCGTGACCAGAGGGCTGGCATATTTCTTGGGCAAAGGATCAGCATTGCCATCCAACGTGGCAATGCTGCCAGCGTTCTGGGCACTTTCCCCATTGACAGCGATGTGGATGAATTTTTTGACGCCCTTTAAATTTTAGTTTTTGTTTAGTTATTTTTGTAAATATTTTACTCTTAATTTAAGTTTTTATATATAGTATGTATATATAGGTATTTTTTATATAATAATTTTGTTATAGTTGTATATGTGTAATTAATGTATGTAAATAAATATCTCATCGCTTGTCCAGTCTCTTTAGACTTTGATTACTCTATGCCACATTGCGAAGAAATATTATCGCAGCTCGATAATTCTGCTGATTTACTAAATTCCGAACGCGAGTCACTTACAATACAAAGCGTTAAGGACAACAATAAAACTTACTATTTTCTATTTACAAAAGTACATCACTATGAAGAAACTAACTATAGAGATGTTTATAACTTACTAATTAAACTTCGAAATTTACTAATTGATTGCCAAAATGTTACCAACCTTGCATTACCAGATTTTACAGACCCGTTTTCTAAACTTAAATATTCTAAAATCTATAATATGATTTCCTATATTTTTCACGATACTAATATAAAAGTTCACATATATAAAAATCAATTAATCTATCCTACTCCTGTAGAAGTCCCTAAAATATTAAAAGAAAACCATGACTCTGTTATAGCTGGTCACCCAGGGACACAACGAATGTACTCCCGTATTAAAGCTGCCTATTATTGGAAAGGCATGCGGTCTGACATTGAACAATACGTAAAGAAATGCAAACTTTGCCAAATTAATAAACCTTTAAGGAAATCAAATAAAGCTCCGATGGAGATAACTTCCACATCTACCAGGCCGTTTGAAAGATTGGCCCTTGACGTCGTAGGTCCTTTACCCGATGCAGGTTTCCAAAAATTTAGATTCATCTTAACTTTACAAGATGACCTAACTAAATTTACTAGCGCTTACCCAATGGTTACGGCTACTAGTGAAGAAATAGCCAGAAACCTTGTTCATTTTATGTCTCTTTTCGGTTTTCCCAAAACCATCCTCACAGATTTAGGTACATGTTTTACATCTGAATTATTTAAACAATTGACCGAAATATTAAAGGTTAAGGCCCTTTTTACTACTCCGTATCACCCGCAAACCAATGGAGCTCTGGAACGCTCACATGCTACTTTAAAAGAATACCTAAAATCTTTTGTCAATGAAAACCAGAACGACTGGCATTGTTATTTATTTACCGCGATTCTAGCTTATAATACTACACCTCATAGTACTACTAACTTCACTCCTCACGAGTTATTATATGGTTATAAACCATCCATTCCAAATTCGTTATATGAAAGCTCTGGTAATACATACAACGAATATATTCGAGCTTTACAATATAGAATGCGCTTTAGTCGCGAGAAAGCCATTCAAAACATTTTAAATAGTAAAGAAAGGTCAAAGCAGTATTATGACGCAAACTCTCGTGACGTTACTTACAAAGTAGGAGATATGGTTTATCTCAAACAACATCATAGGCTGCGTAAAGCCTTATCGCCTATATGGAAAGGCCCTTATAAAATTATCAAAGTTCATAACAAACATAACGTAACCCTACAAGTAGGTCGCAAGGCTATTAAATACCATACTAATGAAATTAAGCCTTCTACTTCTTAACCTAAGTACTATATTTCTTTTCAGAATAATGTGTTGCTCTGGCACTTCATGCCTCGGCCGAACCGAATCAAGCATCATCCCAATCTACCATAGCCCCGGGATTCATTTTGAACCTATTACTAATATTAATTTTTATACCGATCATTGGAAAGTGATTACCCACGTAGATTTAGTTTCTTTAGAACCGTATATTAATAAAATTGAATCATTGTTACATGATACTCTAAACTTATGCAACAAAATCCAACCGCAAGAGTTAAGTACATGCAAAGACATGTCTAGCCCTATCGAAGTTTTAATACAATCTAGTTCTATCAAATTGCAATCATTATCGCACATCATCTCCAACCAATTGACAAATAAAGTCAAACGATCTTTAGAATTCGGAGGTGAAATCTTAAAATTCTTTTTCGGCACATTAGACGCAGATGATGCCCGAAAATATGATGCTGCAATTGAATCATGCAAAAAGAGTGAAACAGAAATATTTCATTTAATGAGAGATAACATTCACATTGTCAAGTCTACTATAAATAATTTTAATACTACTATTTACAAACTTAATCAAAATGAAATGAAATTAAACGCCCAAATTAATCAGATGAATGAAATACTTTCCCAAATTACAAAGACCGATAACATATTACTGTACACTTCAAAATTAAATAACCTTCTTAACATTATCGAAGGCTCTTTACTTGCTATAACTAATTTACTAGATACTACACTTAATTCTATTTTATTTTCTAAGGTTAATGTACTACATCCTAGTGTTATAAGTCCCTTAAATCTCTATTTAGAATTAACTAAGCATAGTAGTCAAGTAAGCAAAAGGTTAGATTTTCCAGTTCCTTTAACTATTCAAAATATTCATTCAATTATCGACGTTTCCGAATTTAGTTCTTATTATTATAACAATAAGGTCATTTTTATATTACAGATCCCTTTGATCACTCCTGATAAGTTCATGACCTATAAAAACATACCGTTACCTACACCTCATGATGACTCACATAATACATTTGCTTTAATTCAACCTTCTAATTCCTATATTGCATTAAGTGATGACAGAATGCATTATGCTATGTTGGACACTCTTGATAAATGTAAAATAATAAATAATAACTATTCTATATGTGAATTAAATACTATATACTCATGTATAAGTAATCCTAATTGTGAATCTAAAATCTTAACTGAGATAACATTGTCATTACCTACAGAATGCAATGCTAAAATATTATATGGTCAGATTGATATTTGGCAAAAATTAAGAAATAACAAATGGATCTATGTCCAATCTAAAATAAATAAATTGACTATTAAATGTGATGAAAACATTAATGACCATTCAATTACAGGTACAGGAATTGTGAAACTAGCACCTAATTGTATTGGGTATTCTAAAACGGTTCAGTTGATACCGACAAGTTCTTATACTATAGTTACTAAGTCTCCTTTAGATATAAGCTTTGATATAACAGCTGATGACTGCTGTAAAAAGGACATATTTAATAAGAGTTTACCACATTTGTCGCCAATCTCCTTGAGTAAAATTAACTTAGATTCTCTTAAATATGCAACTCATCAAATGGATAGTTTAGAGCAAGAGTTGAATAATCTGGAAAAAGAATCTCATTTTATTAAATATGGCCCTTACTATTCTACTTTTACTTATATTCTAATTGTGTGTTTAGTTTTATATTTAGCTTATAAATTATATCGATACTTTAAGAATAAAAATGATTCTAATGCTGGATGCTGCGTGCAAATATTCAATCAATGTTACAATCGGAATACTAAACGCAAGTCCAAAGTTTCTAATAGTATCGAGATGACTGAAGTATCTTCAAACTCTGAAGAAGACAATAAGTCAGTTCAATCTTTGCCTATTCATTACCCAAATTATAATTCTACTAGCAAGATTAATAAAGTGAAATTTATGTCAAATAGAAATCTAAACTTTTAAATGTAACTATTAATTACTATTTTGTCAATTTTGTTTCAATATTATGTAACCATTATATTCAATGTAAAGTGCCTCTCTTAATAGCTACATCTTTAATCTCACTTCGCTTCATCTTTATAAGATAAAGCTTCGTTTAAAAGGGGGAGCTGTTATAACCCTTATTACAAGGCAATAGAGCCTAAGTCAGCTTTTACTTGTTTATCATGTATTTTTCCATTTCTTTATTGCTTATGTTGCATTTTTACCCAATGCACATAAATTATATGGTCAATTTAGTCAGTTAGATTCTGAACGCTGCCGCGTAAACTAGTTGCCCAAAAAAAGGGAGCAATTAAGAGGGACATTACCAAATCTGTATGTGTACCTAAGAACTTTGTGCCGTAATTCTGTGTTTGTGGTGAATAAAGTGGTTCCAGTAGAAAAATTGTTTTTTTTAAAAAAGACAAACGGGGTCGGCTTAGTAACAGAACGAAGACGGTCGACGACAAGGGTGGAACCGTCCACTTTTCCAATTTTTTTTTTTGTCCGAATCTGTTTGAACAAAAACTTTCGACCGTACTCGGATGTACTACGTCCAATGTTCTATGTCTATAGTATTTGACTTAGATCTTCTAAATATCATGGTTGTGTAATAGGATTAAAGCCTGAAGAGCAAATGAAATGGTATGGAGGACTTGACTGATCCTAACCTTACACACATATAAAAGGGTCCGTCTCCATTATGCTTTAATTAGTTTTAAAATGACCCCGCGAATTGATGAAATAGGGTTATTAAGTTTATGGGAATATTAGGTATTTTTATAAATAATATGCCTTTTACATTGTTGTTTCTATTTTATTCTTACTTATGATGTTTACAGGCAAGGCATCCCCCCAAGGGCTTTTAGCGGAGCAGAGTACCCAGTGGAAAATATAGCACCGGAAACTGATTGGCTAATAAATATATGTTTCAACAGTTACAGACATACTTGGTATTATTGGATGACATGATGGATGGTGCAACTATGCGGCGTGGCAAGCCGTGCTGGCACACACTGCCTAACATAGGTTTAAACGCGATCAACGACTGTATCCTTATTTATCAATCCATGATGGAAGTACTGGAAATATACTTCGGGAAAACGCCCTTCTACGCGGATTTGATAAAACTTTTAAATGAGGCAGGTTTATTACTAAGATAATTTTGTATTTGTACCAACACGTTCACTGTAGGTTAAAAAATGATGTTTTATTTACAGGGGTTATTTAAAACGGCAATGGGCCAGCATCTGGATTTAACCTCATGTTACAACAATAAGCTTAAGAAAAATCTTGAAGCATTCACCTCGGAACGCTACAATACTATTGTAATTCACAAGGCAGCCTACTATTCGATCAGATTACCTGTACAAGTAGGTCTTCTTTTGGTTAAGAATGGAAAAGGAAAAGCTACTAAAGAGGTAGAATGTATCTGTATGGAACTAGGGAAACTTGTACAATTAAAGGTAAGATCTGATTTCGGTTGCAAGAGGACGTGGTCACTATGGCTCACACATGCTCACACATCCTGCATGAGACGAACAACTACTTACTAATTTTCATTTGACCAGTCCCATATTCTGTGATCTTATTTTATTCATTAATTTCTGGACGGTGTTACACTGTCATACTCGTATTACTATAGAAGTGCAAATTAAAAAGGTGAATATTTATGACACGCTAAGGCGCATCTTTCCACCATTGAAAGTGGCAGGGCTACGAGTATTACTAATCAATGATAAATAAAAAAAAAAGATATCTCAAGTTACTTGACAATCATTAAAGTATCTTCTTACTTTAACTTTAAGAACTGAACTAAATAATAAAAGAACTGCTTTATGAACTATACCTACGTAGTAATGTAATATTTTATTTTTAAGGACGATTACTTCGACGCATATGGCGATATAATCACGACGGGAAAGGATGGGACAGATATTCAAGAAGGAAAATGTACATGGTTAGCTGTAAATGCGCTGAAGCGCTGTAACGACACCCAACGTTCAGTGTTTGAAGAATTCTACGGAAGCAAAGATCCAGAACATGTAAAGCGAATCAAGCAGCTTTATGATGAATTGAACATGTCTGAAGTGTATCAACACTATGAGCGTTCTCTTTATGACAATTTAATAAATAGAATCAACGCTTTACCAACTAAAGGGGAGTCAGAGTTTTTCTTAGGGCTTCTGAATTTGTACTATAAACGACTTTTTTAAATTGTTCACAAAATTAACAGGCCTGGTTATTAAGTAGAGTTAAGCGGTGTGGATAGGAGACTTTGAGAACATTTTTTGTCATATTTTACGAATAAATGTCAAGTTTTACGAATTTTTTAAATTACTGTGATTTTGTGTATCCTATGCATACACAGCGTAAATTTTTCAACTATAGTTGGTGCCAGTTAAGATGGCAATAGCGGTCATTGACCTTTACCTAATAAATCCTCGTATGATGACATAGGATCAGAATTAGCATTTTTCTGTGATATGATAGTGTTTACTTGAGAGTTTTAAATATAAAAATAATATAAAATCTTAGGTATAGGTGAAATATTTTTACCATTTTGATATTTTATGAATACTTAGATACTTCTATCCTTACAACATTTATTCGGTATTTCATAAAAATGCTAAATCTGAGCTTATGTCATTATACGAGGACTTATTAGGTAGGGGTCAATGTCCGCTATTGCCATCTTAACTGGCACCAACTATAGGCTTTAATGGCTATACTGCATCCGAAACTATGAGGAATATCAAAAAACGTTGAAAGGAGTCTCGAGGCCGATTTTATAAAACTAAATCCTGGCCAGGAATTGGACCCTGATTTTGGAAAAAATCATACCCGCGCGAGAACAAAAGTTCAAACGTACCAGTGCGACACCACGGAACAGAGCGGTTCAGCCACTCTCCACCTTGATGAAGCAGTCCCCATCGCATATAATTATCCTTCGGTTTTTTCCTAACTTAACACTTGGAAAAGTAAGTAGGCACTTGGTCACAAAAGCATTAATATTATTTGACTGGAATTTGACTGACTCAATAAATTGTGTTTTAAAATATACGTTTTTTATGCAATAATTTTGACAGTCCAATAAACTATACCCAAGCCTAACCAAGATGCTGTATATTAATACAGCATCTGGGTTTATTTTCTTCGTGGATATAGTCAAAAGCGTTCGTCTCAATTATTTATGGATACCACTGATAAAACCAGTGGAAAAGTTAATATCGCATAAAAAATCGAATTTTAAGGTTTCGATAGTACCTAGTAGATAATATAGGTAGCTTCTGCTATAGTTAAATTTTGAAATCAGAGGGACGGATCTTGCACATCAAAACTTTTCTTCTTTATTAGGTACTAAGTATTTGTAAGGCAATGCTATTGTTATTTCGCCGAAGCCGAAGTGTCCTGCTTCCATCATGCAAACAATTCAGAGAATTGCATATAAGTGCATGTACATTCAATGTTCCAAGTTTTAATATGAACGAAGAAAGAAAAGCGTTTTTAAATGTGTTGCCTGAAATCATAGATTGCATAGTCACCAGTCCTAAGCTATCACAAGTGCCTGAAGTTTCAAGCTGGGTTAAACAGGTAAGATATTAAGGATTTGAAAGTTTGTATGAAATGCCGTGCCGGTTACACTCTCAAAAAGTGACGACGTAAAATATGCTTAACAAAATAATAACGTACGTTTATCTTACTGTAAAAGCTCGAACTACGGTAAATGTTAAGATTTTCCAGTAAAACCTAAGATTTACCGACATGAGTTGGTAAATGTAAGTATTATATACCAACAATAGTATACCAACAATTACCAGTCCACATTGGTAAAACCTAGCATGTATGAATTGGTATGCATGAAATGGTAAAAGTCCGAAAAAGTCATCCTTTTATAATAAATACTTACATTTACCAACTCATGTCGGTAAATGTTAGGTTTTACTGGAAAATCTTAAAATTTACTGTAACACAAATACAATAATGTTACAGATTCTGGATTATACAGTTTGTGGAGGAAAGTTACTAAGAGGATTGAAAGTTTCCATTGGATACAGAATGTTTGAAGACCCAACACATTACTCTGAAGACACACAACATTCAGCTCGCGTGCTAGGCTGGTCCATAGAATTGGTAAATCAACCAACACTAATTTTATATTTATTAATTCTATCCAGTCGTAAGTAATTCAAACTAATATTTTTATGAATGTTTCAACAGTTACAGACATACTTATTATTGATGGATGACATGATGGATGGTGCAACTATGCGGCGTGGCAAGCCGTGTTGGCACACACTGCCTAACATCGGTTTAAACGCGATCAACGACTGTATCCTTATTTATCAATCCATGATGGAAGTACTGGAAATATACTTCGGGAAAACGCCCTTCTACGCCGATTTAATGAAACGCTTCAATGAGGTAGTTTTATACTTATTTTGTCTTACTGATATTTCCTTTATTCAATATTTGTGATGTTTCATCTAAATTGTCATTGGAACGCAAATTATTCTTACAACGAGCGTCTTTGAGTTACTAAAATACCTTACTTTGAGTCTGTGAATTCTAGTAAATCCTGCGGATAGCGAACATGAGCCACAGGTTGACATTTCTGAAGTCACTAAAGACATTCAAAAATTCTTAATTTATTTGATATTCATCAACCAAGTGAATTATTCCTGTTGGATCCCACTTTAGGATCCCATTTTTTAGGTAGACCCGATGAATCCCATTTTTAATTCCCGTTGAATCCTTACTATTCAGCATAAAAATGACGCATGTTTTTCTTTTTTGTAGGCAATGTGCAAAACGACGATGGGTCAGCACCTCGACGTTACGTCAGGTTACAACAATAAGCTTAAGAAAAATCTTGAGTTCTTTACCTTGGAGCGTTACAATACTATTGCAATCCACAAGGTATCCTACGGTTCGTTCAGATTACCCATACTGGTGACTCTGTTTTTAGTTAAGAATGGAAAAGAAAAAACTACTAAAGAGATTGAAAATATCTGTCTCGAACTTGGGAAACTACTTCAAATACAGGTAAGATCCTGAAACCACCGTGGAGTTGTCAAAGAATTAGATTGTTAGATATACCCTAGCTACTTAATAAAGGTACATTTCGATCGCGAGACTGTGTCTATGTACCTACCTACACTGCGAATGAACTCACACTATACCACATGAGACGAAAAATAGCGAGGCAAAATTTTACAAATCTCAAAAAAACCAAATCGCAATACAAACCTATAGATGATCGTACACAATTGGATACGAAAGTCGTAAGATATTGGAGACTTGACGTCGTGTTCCACGCGCGCCTCAAAGAGCGTCTGCAAAATGACGGGGTACCCCTTTAGAGTGTCAAAGCCTGGAGGGGTCGCAGGGCTTATTTCCTTACAGTGACCCCGAAACATAAAGGGCTATTGAAGGACACCGTGGATTTTAATCACTACAAGTCTGACAGTATGGGTGGGAGGACTCATGTGATGATTTTACCACGATTAAAAAGGGTCTTCTGATGCGCTAGGGCGTATGTTTCCACCATATTCAGTAGCACAATTATTTAATAAATTTGAATTCACGAAACCAGTAACTTAAATAATTATTTTACTAGGACGATTACCTCGATGCTTACGGCAACCAAAGCACGACAGGAAAGGATGGGACAGACATTCAAGAAGGAAAATGTACATGGCTAGCTGTAAATGCACTGAAGCGCTTTAACGACACCCAACGTTCAGTGTTCGAAGAATTCTACGGCAGCAAAGATCCGGAACATGTAAAGCGAATCAAGCAGCTTTATGACGAATTGAACATGCCTAAAGTGTATGAACAGTTTGAGCGTTCTTTTTATGACGATTTAAAAAATAGAATCAACGCTTTACCAACTAAAGGGGATTCAGAGTTTTTCTTAGGGCTTCTGAATTTGTACTATAAACGACTTTTTTAAATAGATCAGAAATTTTACAGGCCGGTTGCCTGTGAAGAGCGGAGGTGAGCGGTTTGGATAGTAGAGTTAAGGACTTGGGCAAAACTTACTTGTAGTGTAGGGGTATTTAACTTTGTTGGCATAAGAATAGCCTTTAAAAGAACTGGTATTACAACGTCTTAAAACCAGGCTTGTTCCAGTGAGTGAACGAGATGGCGCTAGACGACTTGTATAGCTCTGTCACTTTCACTCGCCGGAATAAGCCTGGTTTTAATACCCCCCAGCACGCGTAGCATGGCGATTCTATCTCTATTCTACCAAGAAAAGACAAAGTTATTTCATCGTTATTTCTACACAAATCGATTGTTGTTTTTGCACAAGTATGACACCATTCGTACACTATTGAAGAAAAGAACGTTTATTTTCCATATTTTTTACATTACCATGCTTTAAACGCTAAAAATATTTCTACGTTCTGTTATTTTGTGTATTCTTGCGTCGACAAAACCCCTTTCTATGGCGCCATGCTACACCTGCTGGTCATCTTACAGTGGACATAGATACAGGTTTTATTATCATGTCTAAAATTGTGCCACTGTTCACCCTTGGTGCCTTCTAAGCAGTTTCGTCGATGAAAATGAGTTAATAAATTATCCCCTTTAAGTATCGGTAATCAGAAACCAAACACACTGAATATGACACATACCACATCAATATCTGATAAATAAAGATAAATAATACAAAAGTCTTTTATTATAGAAAAATTAAAATCGGAATGAACTTCGAATGCTGGCTTCTCACGGGTGAGTGAAATACCGCATGAGGGGCAGGGCAGGTGCCGTTCTACAACACGATTCGACTAATGATTATGGTATTTAATTTATCTGAAGAAATCCAAATAAACCGTCAGTTAGCTATTCAGAAAATATTTGACATGTATTTTTTATTTTATTATTAAACCAAAATTGACGAAGACTGAAGACACTACACTTTCAAATCACAAGCAAGTACAATTTTTGCTTCTGACGTCACGAGCCGTCTCGAAATTACGTTTTATCTTTTCAAATATGTATTGGTTTATAGAAAGAAAAAATACGTGTCTATTATTTTTCAAACCTTTAGCTGAAAGTCAAACTATGAATTATTCCCGTTGAATCCCATTTTTAAGGTTTTCCTGATGAATCACATTTTTACCCGACTGCGCCAGGAGGGTGATGTTTTTAATTCCCGTTGAATCCCACGTTATGACAACATGTGTACATTCAGAAGAAAAGTGTTACCTTGATTTTATAGACTTATTCTCTGTTACTAATTCATGTAAATTGTACTCGCATTCAGATTTTTAAAGCATGTGGGATCTTACGGGAATAGTTTTTGGGATTCAACGGGAATAAAACGTTATTTTTTTGTTATGGGATTCAACGGGATTACGTTTTAATTTTTTGTGGGATCCAATGGGAAAAATATTCAAGTGGGAATAATTCAAATTTAATTTCAATTTATTGATACCATCAAATTTATTTGTTTCTATCCTGCTTAAATGACGATGAATATTATACCGTATAACATTATTTTTCTAAAAGTTGCGGAGGTTTCATAGAAGTGTTGTTCTTATCATCTGGTGTGCCGGTGTCTTTCAACATGTTCGAAAATATGGAGAAGATCGATGCAGTCCTTCCTGACGTGATGGACTGCATAATGTCAAGTTCTAAGTTTACTTAATACAATTTGCTTGAAGTTGGAAGTTGGGTGAAAAAGGTATAGTTCTCTAAAAAGAAAGACATTTTCAATTTGGATGTATTTTTAATGTTTGTCTATGTGTTCGAGTCAGATACCCAATCCATTTTTGGTTGAGTGGACTTAATATTCCCCTTTGGTATCATGATTATTAAAATTTTTGAAGATCTCATGTCGTCTTTCGAAGACAGACGACTGAACTCCTCAATAAATGCCAGCAAATAATTACTTAACCACACAAGCTGGGTTTAAAGCAATTTGATTTTCCAATTCCCTAATATGTATTATTATTCTCCTTTAAGTTAAAAAAGTCATTTATGGTAAAAATTCAGGACCCCTAAGAAAAATTCTGAGTCCCCTTTGGTTGGTAAAGCGTTGATTCTATTTTTTAAATCGTCATATAAAGAACGCTCATACTGTTCATACACTTTAGACATATGCAATTCGTCATAAAGCTGCTTGATTCGCTTTACATGTTCCGGATCTTTGCTGCCGTAGAATTCTTCGAACACTGAACGTTGGGTGTCGTTACAGCGCTTCAGCGCATTTACAGCTAGCCATGTACATTTTCCTTCTTGAATGTCTGTCCCATCTGTTCCTGTCATGGTTTTGTCGCCGTAAGCGTCGAGGTAATCGTCCTTAAAAAATGCATTATTTTATTAGCTTAATTCATAAGCAGTTCAGTTAAGTTTTTACATTTATCTGTTGATAAAATCATTTTTGAAAAAGAAATGAACGAGAACAGTTATTTTGCACTTTTTTGAGCCCTAAAAAACACAAATAAAGACGGAAGTCCGTGACTTCATTTCTTTGACTTTTTTGCCATTGACTTCCATTTCAGCTCACTGACAGTGCTCACACCGTGTCTCGTCTTACCTACTTCATCTGCACACTTTTTTCAACAATTGGTAATATGACGACATAATATCTACTAACCGCAGATCAAAGAAATAGGCAGATAGAACGCTCAGAACACGCGAGTGTCTCCAGCAAAGTTAATACAAAATGAAATAGAATTACATTCCATAATGTTTTCTTTGTTTTTGAGAACAACTTTTATGATGGTTAAAGATACAAGAGGGCATATTTTGGCAAAAAACAACAACGACGCGCAGCTTGGTACGACGCGTAGCTTGGTACTGTCGCGACTTTGTATTCGATTTTGATTTTGTATTAACTTTGGTGGACCCACTCGCGTGTTCTGAGCGCTCTATCTGCCTATTTCTTTGATCTGAGCTACTAACAATCTAACTCTTTAGCAACTCCAACGGTTTCAGAATCTTACCCGTATTTGTATAAGTGTCCCAAGTTCCGTAAACATATAATATATCTCTTTAGTAGCTTTTTCTTTTCCATTCTTAACTAAAATCAAAGATGCCAGTGTAGGTAATATGACCGCAATGTAGGAGCACTTGTGGATCATAATACTATTGTAACGTTCCAAAGTGAATACATCGAGATTCTTCTTAAGCTTATTGTTGTAACTTGAGGTTAAATCCAGATGCTGGCCCATTATCGTTTTAAATATCATCTACAAAATAAATAAACGTAATTGTTATGATGCAAAACAACTTATACCTAGTGCTAACAAAAGCTGTTCCTCCGGGATATTGTAACTGGAGCCGCTATTTTTAAAATGCCATTTTTCAACACTACATTCATACACTTATTTCTCCACTAGCGACGCCGTCATTGAAACAGATAAGTTGAGGATCTGTACAACAAAGGATTATATCGCTAAAAACGCCTTTGTTTTGTTTGGCAGACCTAAACTAACATTTGTGATAAGTTGCAAGAATCTTAGTATTCTTAAGATTCGCCGACTCAAAGTTAGGTTATTTTTCTCAAAGTACCTAGGTAAGGGTGGCCGCTCCAAAACAATTAAGATACATAATGCTAAAATGGGGAACACAAAAGCAAACTCAATTTTTCTGACCGAAACAAAGATATAACGCCAAAGATATTGTGTGTAAGAAGGAACATTTTTACAAATACTGAAAAATATTTAAGCAAAAACCTGCCTCATTCAAATGTTTTATCAAATCGACATAGAAGGGCGTTTTCCCGAAGTATATTTCCAGTACTTCGAATGAGGATTGATAAAGAAGTGCACAGTCGTTGATCGCGTTTAAACCGATGTTAGGTTTTGTGTGCCAGCACGACTTGCCACGCCGCATAGTTGCACCATCCATCATGTCATCCATCAATACTATGTATGTCTGTAACTGTTGAAACATATTCATTATAAATGTACAGGGCCAAATTTTCCACGGGGCAGGTACTCAGCTCCGCTAAAAGCCTTTTGGGGGTTTACCTGTGAACATCAAAATAAAAAAATAAAAACAACAAATTACCTATGGAGCATTCTCTCGGTTAAGTGGTTTAGGCGTGAAAAGGTAACAAACACACTTTAGCATTTTAATTTGTTATAGTTCGGACAGGACAGAGTTACAATTAAAAAAAATTTAGAATATTTTTTTTACCAATTCTATGGACCAGCCTAGCACGCGAGCTGAATGTTGTATGTCTTCAGAGTAATGAGTTGGGTCTTCAAACATTCTGTATCCAATGGAAACCATCATTCCTCTCGTTAAATTCCCGCCAAGAATTGTGTAATCCAACAGCTATAACATTAATGTTTAGGTTATTTTATTTAGGGCTGATTTTTCAATAGTTAGATAATTCTTATCTGAGGAATAAAAATGGTGGTTTGAGAGCTTATCTATAAAAAATTATGTAAAACCGCTATTTTTGACTATTAAAAAATCAGCCCTTAGGGTTGAGTCACTAGTTCTGTTTTAAACGATAAGTATTTCGAACTTCTTGGAAGTATTTTTCGAAATTGCAAGTTATTACAGAACATTCTCGAAGTGAATTTTTCGAGTCGGTGGGCCGTCATAATCTAAAAGTACGTAATCAAATTATAAGTATGCACTTTACTTGGGCACACGTTAGTGAAAAAAATCACAGCATATTTTTATTTATAAGTATGGTAGGTTGGTTACCACATAAGGCATACCACAGTCAGTGATGAAACATTTTAAAATGGGAAACAAGAATAAAATTATGCTTTTCTTTCTTACCTGTTTAATCCAGCTTGAAACTTCAGGCGCTTGTGATAGTTTAGGACTGGTAACTATGCAATCTATGACTTCAGGCAACACATTTAAAAACGCTTTTCTTTCTTCGTTCATATTAAAACTTGGAACATTGAATGCACATGCACTTATATGCAATTCTCTGAATTGTTTGCATAAAGGGAGCAGGGCACTTCCACTTCGGCGAAATAACGAAAGCATTGTCACAAAATAATATTAAAAAGAGGAAATACCTAACAATTTTTTACACTATTACTAGTGCCTTAGGAAGCTTCTTTTAACGTAAAAAATGACGCGCGCTCAAGATAGTAATATGAATGTTAAAATCAGTGGTAAAAACTGGGTTGGTAGAAAGTCAAATGCTTGTGATTGTATAACCACGAAACAAATGAAAGATGCAACGTTGTGAACCACTTTATACGCGCTGTAGCTGATTACAAGATATTACTATGATATATTTTATTTTAATGCTTGTGAATAAAAACCAAGGTCACCACAATACAGGCTGTGCCTCGTATGGGACCCGCTGTTTCAAATACTTGTAATATAATGATAAGTTCTGACTTATAAAATAACTCATTTGATGTATTATGTATGTATAGGAGTTTAACTTTTGTTTTACATACACTTCTGGACACATCTATTGGCCCACCTTAGAGTTTAGGTTTCGATGGCCCCTACTGAAAAATGATTGCTAGATTGAACAAAAACTGTTGATGCAGTTTTAAACCTGATACATTTTACCATCTTTTTCGATCGTATTGTTTTAAATTTGAATTCAGAATACCACACGGAGAGAATATTCTAGTTTAGGTAACCAGAATAAAGTTAAAATGACTAGATTGTCTTGTAATATATACGACAGCTATCTTTTTTGTAGAGTTTACTAGAAAAATCTGGTAATAGTTTACAATAACATCTAGTAAAATTAAATATAATGTTTAATTTTTTTTTATTCATATTGTTCAATAGGGGATTGGGTCTTTAAAAGAAATATATGTTAGGTGATAGTTACAGTGTTGCTAGGACAAAGTTAAAATCTGTCATTTTTTCACCAAATTAACATGTAAACTGAGAGATTTCAACTTTTTCCTAACATGGTAACATGACGTAAGTACATATATTTCTTATAAAGGCCTAATCGCCTACTTAACAATATGAAGCAAAAAATAAAACATTGGTGAAATCACTAAACAATAGAGTAAACTGAACAACATTAAATTCTCACTAAAGTAAACCCAATCATTTGATGTCATAATTGCATCTTCTATTAATACTTGACAAGCTATAGTAAAAATAAAATACCTTCTGCGCCAAGCTTTCTTATTACCATTTATAGAAAAAATGCTCATTACTCACTTTTTTTTTAAATCAGAAACCGTAAACAAAAATATAGCACGACATAGTAGGTACTTTACTCTTCGAGTACCTACCCTAAGCCTGCCACCTTCTGAAATCATGAACGAACACGAAGGGATTGTGTTGTCAACAACCGATTTAAATGAAACAAAACATAAAACATTTGTAGGTTTTTATTTGTATTATCAAAATCACAACAATTAAAATTTCATAGGATGGGTTTGACGCAGAATGTGCATTTCGCAAAATGTGCGCTTGACTCGAGGCCTAGGTACTTTATCACTTACCTCTAGCGAGTTAGTCAACTCATTCCATTGGTTTAGGTTTTTTTTGTAATCGTACCTACGCGGTCCCCTGCATGTCCAATAAGCTCTTTGATCACGTCCGAATCCAGGAGACCAGGTGTGTGCCAACAGTTATTTTGTTTTCTGAAAATAAAATATTTCAATTAAGCACGCATAACTATAATTCACTGGAACCGATAGTTTCAATAAAGTGCATTCAGGTGCATTACCGCATTTGAAGACCATGCAGACCAGAATTAGAAGTGAGGTACCAGTATGTACCTACCTAACCTAAAGATTTCTTTCAACTCATCCTCATACCTAGTCATATACTCATATCATAAACTCATATAACTCAACACTTTTCTTCCAGGAATATAGGTACTAAGCCAAATAAATTGTATAAAACTTACTTACCACAAAAACGGGTATGTACTCCTCCAATCGCCAGGATTTTAATAGTACTGTTACATTTGTGTCCATTATTTTAAAAATTCTATAGAACAACCTCACGTAAATAATATTTACCAATATTTACTGAACACTTGAACAGCACACGCGCACGCAAGGTGAAACAAAATGGCGTCGTCCTCCTTGCAAACCTAAGTTCAAGCAAACCTTACAATATAATATTTGGTAATCATAAAAAACGTTTTGTTTGTAATACGATACTCATGTTACACAAAAAACGATATATGATAACGATAAAAAACATTTTATTATGCATAACAATAATCTGGTTAACATTACTATATTAATCTAGCTTATTTAAACAAACAAATAAGTTTTTGTTACTTGCATTCTTTTAGATATAACATAAATATTGTACTGTTGACTTGACAGCTAGTAACAACCAACAAATTGTGAAGGTAAACAATAAAGTTATGGAAATGTTGTATTTACAACAATAAAATGTACTTGTAAATAGCTTTGAGTATTCTTTACTATAATGTGTTTACTAGAATATTCTGGTATTTATTAAAATACGTTTATTTTTTGTTAAAAGTCAATCATCGAAACGTGGTACTTTACTATGGACCTCATTAGTAAGCTCAGTATAGTCCAACTAGCTATGGAGAGGGCTATGCTCGGAGTCTCTCTGCGCGATCGACTCAGAAATGAGGAGATTCGTAGACGAACCAAAGTAACCGACATAGCCCAACGAATTAGCAAGTTGAAATGGCAGTGGGCAGGCCATATAGCTCGCAGAACTGATAGCCGATGGGGCCGTAAGGTTCTCGAATGGAGACCACGCACCGGCAAGCGCAGCGTAGGACGTCCACCCACTAGGTGAGCAGACGATCTTATGAAGGCCACAGGATCACGCTGGATGCAGGCCGCTTAAACCGGTCCTACTGGAAGTCCAAAGGGGAGGCCTATGTTCAGCAGGACGTCTTACGGCTGATATGATGATGATGATGTTGATGATGAAAAGTCAATCTAGTAAACTTAACACAATTCTGGTTTTATAAACTATAGAATAATATTTACCATACGTTCCGGTAATATTGTTATAATAATTTCTCTCCGTGCATACGACATGGAGCTACGCCTAACAAGTCGGATATGCGCCTTGTTAAAGGCAATTGATTTTTGAATAAAAAACATGTTTTATCAAATAAAGGTTTAATTTAATAACCCGTGTTGCGTCCATGGGCATCTACCACAGCTCTCATACGATTAGGCATAGAGTTTATCAACCGCTCTATGAAATTTTGAGGGATCATCTCCCATTCCTCTTCTATGGCAGTTTTCAACTCCTGCATCGTCTGGGCAACTGGCTGACGAGCCCTAATACGTCTTTTTCGCTCGTCCCACATGTGCTCAATGGGGTTCATGTCTGGGCTTCTGGCTGGCCAGCCCATAACTGTGATGTTCACATCCCGAAGATATTCCCTGACGATGCCGGCCGCATGGGCTCTTGAATTATCATGCATAAAAAGGAAATTTGGGCCCACATAGTCCGCGTATGGTATCACGTGAGGTTCTAAGCACTCACGAATGTACCTTTCAGCATTTAATGTTGGCAGCCGTGGTCCCATAACAACCTCAAGTTGAGTTTTGCCGCTCGCGGATATACCGCCCCAGACAGTCCTTGAGCCACCGCCATAAGCAACCCTCTCTTCAAAGCAGCATTGTGCGAAAGGCTCTCCCTTACGTCGGTAGACTTTCTTCCTTCCATCATTACCATGTAACACAATTTTAGACTCATCAGAAAAGAGTACACGGCTCCAATCTTGCTGTGTCCAATTTAAATGACTGCGTGCGAAATGAAGGCGCGCTGTTCGGTGGGTTCGCGTTAGTTTGGGCCCATTAGCTGGCTTGTGTGGTACCATATCGCGTTCTTTTAACCTTCTCCGAACAGTTCGAGCGCTCACAGATACTCCGTGGAAGTCGCGAAGTTGGTTTTGTATCTCAATGGAGGTAAGGTGACGATTTCTCAAGCTGGTCGTCACGATGAATCGATCCTGCCTTTCAGTTGTGACCCGAGATCGTGGCCTTCCTTGGCGACGAACAAAGCCGTCAGTCTCTAGGTACCTCCGATAAACTTTTCGGACCGCAGATCGACTTAAATTAAGTTGAGCACTCACGTTTCTTTGGCTGTGTCCGGCCTGAATAAGTGCCACAGCTTGGGCGGCGACTTCAGGTGAAGTATCCATAGATTATTGATAGAACCTCACCTTAATGTTAAGAATAAGTAATGTTTGTTGCAAAACCAAAGATATCAATCACTTTTTCAAGAATTAAATCCAAGTAAACCAATAAAACCAAGTTTTCTTAGTATTCGATTGTTTGATATCAACAAACAGGCTCCAAATTGTCTTCTGTTTCTTTAAATTCTGTGTTCGAAATTTAAAAAAAGACTATTGAATGAAATTGTGAATGTGCTGGGTTCAAAACTGCATAAAAACTTTTTGCTCGACCTAATATAAAATTTTTGCTGGGACCAAACGAAACTGAAAATACAAGGTGGGCCAATAGATATGTCCAGAAGTGTATTTACAATTTATTTAATAAGTATATAATGCAATCCATCAAATGACCTGACAACATAATAACTATTCAAGTTTATATTTATCGTCTGTAGAAATGCTGCCTGTGAACAGTGAAGTGTTCTTAAAAAAAAAAAAAAACAAAGGAAGGTTGTCATTGATTTTTGGTAGGAAAAAGAATTTTGGTGGGTGGCATTTTTTCCAATGATATTATAAGTAAAAAAGGTGTAGATACGTCATACGCGCTTAATAACGTATGCACTCAAATGAGGCTGATTCACACATCTTGATCTCAGTGCGACGTTGCCAGCTGGCACTTCACGTACCACAGACTGAATCAAAAGTAAAAGTGACTCAAAACTACCGAAAATGCCGTCGTGTGTGATGAGATATTGTACAAATTAAACATGCAAGACTTCTAAAAGTCAAGGAATCACATAACATTCGTAAATTTACTATTTATCTTTAATATTTTCACAAATAAAACATTACGTGTCTATAAATATGGCGTCGTAAAAGAAAGAGTGCGAGCACGGGTGCGAATGAGAGGAGACGCTGACGTGCGGGAGGATTGATGACGCGTGGCGCTGTTTGTCTAACTAGCTGTCACTTTTTTTCTTATTGCGTTGTATTAACCTATTCTTTTTACTTGTAGTGAAATGTAATGTGTGAATAAAAAAGTGTGTATCTGTGCTGCCGCTCGGCGCGCACCAGTTTTTTCCGTTCTTTTGTACGTGTATAACATATCTATGACTTTATAATATCATTGATTTTTTCCATGAATAACGAATTTTAGAATAATAATTGTGCCTCTGTAAAAGCGTAAAATAAGTGAGATATATTATAGTAGTAATATCTTCCGTTGTGTTTTGAGACTACTTATTGGAACGTTATAAAAATTAAACACTGTTACTGGAGAGAAGTTGTTTTATTACATTTCAGAAGTGGTACGTACACGCCGCCTTTATTAATATTACAAATGCCTTTTTTGTTACCGATTCCTACGTGTTTTTAACTCATACTTATTTATTTCTATTTATGGACTTTAGAAAATGTCACGAGATCGAGCGACTACCTCGCGCCCCGAGGGGGCCAAGAAGGGGTCCAGCGCGCCGTGCAACTGAAGCCGGAGCTAGAGAGGGCAGCGGCGGCAGCGCGAGGCGTTCCCGAAGTCGGAGTCGCCATACAGCTGAAGCCGGAGCCGGAGCCGGCAGCGGCGGCAGCGCGCGGCGTCCCCGAAGTCGAAGTCGCCGTGCAGCTGAAGCCGGAGCCAGAGCGGGTAGCGACGGTAGCGCGAGGCGTCCCCGAAGTCAAAGTCGCCGTGTAGCTGCAGCCGGATCCAGAGAAAGTAGCGGCGGCAGCGCGTGGCGTCTCCGCAGTCGAAGTCGCCGCGCAGCCGAGGCCAGATCCAGAGCGAGTAGCGGCGGCAGCGCGAGGCGTCTTCGAAGCCGGAGTCACGGTCGCAGTCGTCGCCGCCGGAGTCCTGTTTCGCCGAGTCAGCGTGTGAAGACGTTTGAACGAGAGTGGCAGCGCCTCAGCGCTTTGGAAAACGAGGTGAGCAGGGCACGTAATCGGTTATTATCAGAGCGCCAGTATAGTCAATGTTCGCGTGAATCTCCCATACATCGTGTTTGCTACACTCAGTCAACTCGTCATCGTACTAATATTCATAGTGACCATGATGCTAGTCGTAATAAAGCGGAACAACCGATGAGATCAGGTAGCGTCTCTTTTAGTGTGAAAGATATTGCTCAATTGCTAAGTTCTATGAAACAACTCGCGTCTCAACCGTCAACAAGTTCACCGATATACCGTAGCAGTGATTCTAAGAATATTTTAGCAGAGTTTAATCCTTCATTGAAAAACCAACGCATTGACGTATGGCTTAACAAAGTTAACGAGTGTGCATCTGTGTATGGATGGGATGAGAGAACAACTATTCAGCACGCAATGCAAAAACTTCAAGGGATGGCTAAAACCTGGTACGAAAGTTTAAATTCTATTATGTTTACATGGCATGAGTGGCAGCAAAAATTACTTAGTGCATTCCCGTTCGAACAAAACTATGGCCAAGCCCTGGAAGAGATGCTGAAACGCATAAGTAAATTCAATGAACCTATTGAAAACTATTTTTATGATAAACTAGCTCTTTTAAATCAGTGTGATTAGATTAGATATATGATAAACGATGATATAGATTTTTGATAAACGTGCGGTTGACTGTATTATTATTTATGGTATTAGTGATAGGTCATTAAAATCTGCAGCTTTGGCGCTGAGGTGTAATCATCCTGATCAATTACTGCAATATCTGATGAGTAGCAAGGATAATAATGTAGGCGAACGTGTATCTAATTCTCGGTTCAGATCTGGGAACGATTCACACTTAGCAAACCTTAGAGCAACCACCAAAGCGAATAATTCTGGAACTCTACATTGTTACAATTGCAAAGAGAAAGGGCATATTTTCTCTAGATGTCCAAAGCCTCTCATAACGTGTACCAAGTGTAGCAGAGTTGGTCATAATGCTGAGAAATAGTATAGCCGCGCACTATATGTATAGTAGAGCCGCGTTGCGAAGGGTATGTTTTGTTAGATGGCAACTTGTTAGGCAAGCCACATAAACAGTGTGTAATTACAGGTGGATTTCACTTAGTAAAGAATGGTGTAACGTTTGTCGACTTAATACCTCTAAGTTCAGAGTGCACGTTACCTGTAGGATTAATTATAGGCCGAGCAGTTATCGTTAAAGTTGTCAATCGAGTTCTTGAATCAGAAGCTTCAGTCTCTTCAAAACTCTCTAATAGTCTTGACGTTACCCAAATTCGAGTAGCAGAATCCGTGACTGATTCTGACAAATTAAAGTTATTTGAGCTATTGCAAAAATACAAACATTGTTTTGCTTCTTCACTCGAAGAACTAGGCTGCACTAATGTAGTGGAAATGAGTATTGAGTTACAATACAACGGTTGTTTACCGTCCATACCGTTTGGCTCACAGTGAGCGCCAAAAAGTTCGTAAAATGGTAGACGAAATGCTCGGTGCGGGTATCATCAGCGAGTCGATTTCAGAGTATGCAAGTCCTATTGTGTTGGTTCGCAAAAAAGATGGTGAGCTTCGGTTATGCGTTGATTATAGAATGCTCAACGCTATAACAGTAAAAGAACGTTACCCCATGCCAATAATAGACGATGAAATTGCTAGGCTGAGTGGGCAAGCTTGTTTTATTTCTTTGGATTTAGCATCCGGTTATTATCAAGTGCCCATTGCTGAAAATTCAAAACCACTGACTTCTTTCGTGACGCCAGACGGTCAGTACGAATTCAATCGTATGCCATTCGGCTTAGCAAATGCACCAGCAGTATTCCAGCGCATGATGAATAAGGTTTTAGGTTCCGCACGTTTTAAAGAAGCTACAGCATATTTGGACGATCTTCTTATTTATGGAACAAGTGTAGATAATTGTTTAGGTAAGTTAGAGCATATTATATTAGAGTTACTCGAAAAAGCCAATTAAACTCTTAACTTAACCAATTGTGAATTTCTGAAAGATAAGTTAGATTATCTAGGTTACGAAATTAGTTCCGCGGGCGTTAGACCTGGTATGAAAAAGATACAGTCGGTAGCAGATTTTCCACGTCCCTTGAACCAGCTTACCAGCATGGGGTGCGCCAGTTTTTAGGATTAGCGAGCTACTTTCGTAAATTTATTCAGGATTTTGCTCAGATCGCGCACCATCTCAGTAAACTGCTAAAGAAAGACGTTTTTTGGTTGTGGTCTTGTGAGCAAGAGCAGGCATTCAATACCCTCAAAGAAAAACTCATCTCAAGACCTGTGCTGGCAATCTATGATCCCTCAGCCGAAACTGAATTGCATACCGATGCTAGTCGAGTTGGAATCGGTGGAATCCTTCTGCAGCGTCCGATTGGCTCGAAATATTTCAATCCCGCAGCTTTTTATAGCCGCCAAACTTCGCCGGAAGAGAAAAACTTTCATTCTTATGAGCTAGAGACATTAGCAGTCATCTGCTCACTGAAAAAATTTAGGATATATCTGCTAGGGCAGAAATTTAAAATAGTTTCAGACTGCGGAGCATTACGCACAACTTTCATTAAACGTGACTTAATTCCCCGAATCGCGCGATGGTGGCTTATGATGCAGGAATTCGAATGCGTGGTTGAGTACCGTCCTGGTGTCAAGATGTCGCATGTTGACGCTTTGTCTAGGAATCCTATAACTGTGAATGAGTTCAGTGAAGTCGATACATATCCCATGATAATGATGTTAAACAGTGATGATTGGTTACTCACCCTCCAGTTGGGTGATTCCGAGTTAAATAGCATACGCGACATTTTGAACACAAAATTGGATCCAGAAGGTCTAAAATACATTAATAGTACATTATGGTACAAGTGTGTAATGTTGGTGATTACCGCTGAGGCGCTATTGAGACCCGAGCCGTTAGGTGAGGGTCTTAAGAGAACCGAGGACGGTAATCATCAATACACACGTGTATCATTCGACGTTATTCAACACACTTGTGAAGAAAATAATACTAAAAAGCCATTTTATTTAGTGAGTCAATGAGGCAAAAAAAACCTATAACTCACTTGTGAATAATATGAAAGCAAAAGTCACAGTTTGATTACAGGTGTCATTATCTGCCTAATTGCGGTGAAATTAGAGCCATTTTATGAGCAAGTGTGTTGAAAAGATAATTACATTGTCAAGGATAATGGACTTTACAAGTGCGTTGACGGTGATCCTAACAAGCTACGTTGGGTAGTTCCAAAGGGAGCTAGGTGGCAGTTGTGTCGTCTTAATCACGATGATATTGGACATCTGGGCATTGAAAAGACTCTAGATCGCATTAGAGGGACTTATTAGTTTCCTCGTATGGCAAAATTCGTAAAAAAATACGTTAATGCGTGCCTTGAGTGGACTTATTCCAAGTCAAAGTCAAACAGCTCCGAGGGTTTATTACATCCTATAACCAAGATAGAAACCCCTTTTCACACGCTCCACATCGACCACCTAGGTCCCTTTGTGAAATCAAAAAAAAGGTAATTCTTACTTGTTAGTAGTGGTCGACGCTTTTACTAAATTTGTCTTCATAAAACCGGTAAGAAATACAAAAACTTTAACCGCTATAAATGTGCTTTTAGATATCTTTGACGTTTTTAGACCTCCTGACCGCATAATTAGTGATCGCGGTACATGTTTCACCTCTCATGCTTTCAAAAGATTCTGTACTGAAAAGGGTATCAAGCACATATTGAATGCCGTTGCTAGTCCACAATCGAGCGGACAAGTAGAAAGGTACAACCGAACTATTCTGAATTCATTGACAGCGCAAAATCTTGAGGACGACGAAAGGTCTTGGGATACTAAGATTGGCAAAATACAATGGGGTTTAAATAACACCGTACAGAAGACAACAGGCAGAACCCCAGCGAAGGTGATGTTCGGTACTCACATAAGCAGTGAAATAGATCCACGTCTAAATGAAATACGCCAAACTACTAGAGAATCAACTAATCTTGCCACTATTCGCGAGCAGGTAAAAGATAAGATAGATGAGGAGCAAAGTAAACAAAAATATCATTATGATAAGAATAGACGTCCAGCTCGTACTTACGCGATAGGAGAATTAGTAAAAATTACCAAAACTTCATTTAATAATGACGGCAAAAGTAAAAAACTCAGTCCTGCTTACGTAGGTCCATACCGCGTAGTTGCGTCCCTCGGCAATGATCGGTATGAGTTAGCTGCAATTTCCGGATTAAGTACAACGAAAAATAAACGTAAAACGGTTGTAGCCGCTAAAAGAATGTTACCATGGGTTCACATAGCTGCTTTAGAGCTTCACGAAAGTAGTACCGATGACGATGAAATTGATAACAGTTGCGATGAAAATGTAAGCGATTAAAGATGAAAGAAATGGACGTAAATTCAGAAAACGAGAAAGCGAACTATTTGTTGATGACGATCCTTGAAAATTGCAGACGTAATGGGGAATTCCAAAAGTTGGAAAAGCTTAGGCACCTCCAAAAGTTGGAGAACTCCAAAAGTTGGAGACGCAACGGGGAAATTCCAAAAGTTGGAAACGTTGGACCTCCAAAAGTTGGAGAACTCCAAAAGTTGGAGACGTAACGGGGAAATTCCAAAAGTTGGAAACGTTGGACCTCCAAAAGTTGGAGACGTAACGGGGAAATTCCAAAAGTTGGAAACGTTGGACCTCCAAAAGTTGGAGACGAAACGGGAATTTCCAAAAGTTGGAAACGCTTAGGGACCTCCAAAAGTTGGAGAACTCCAAAAGTTGGAGACGTAACGGGAAAATTTCAAAAGTTGGAAATACTTAGGGACCTCCAAAAGTTGGAGATGTGTAAAGCAACTTTGAACTTTTAAAATGTAACCGTAATTGTTTTGTTTAATGTTCTTTACTCATTTGCTTAAAAAGTTTTGTATGTTATGTATTGAATCCCTAGTCTATACTAGTTCTGGACTGTAGCTATATTGTATAATGTAGTTGGAGAAGCTTAGAGAACTTCAAAAGTTGGAGACGTGAGAGGGAAAAGTAAGACTTTAAAACTGTAACAGTTATTGTTATGCTTCACTTTCTTTGCATAAGTTCTGTATGTCATAAGTAATTGTAGCCAAATTATATTTTTATAATGTACTAAACCGAGTGTTAGGTTCTGGTCTTGCCTGAGAGCGTGTATGAGGACATACACGTTGTCAGGATGGACGAGTGTTAGGTTCTGACTTATAAAATAACTCATTTGATGTAAGTATTACGTATAGGAGTTTAACTTTTGTTTTACCTACATATTTACAATTTATTTAATGTATATAATGCAATCCATCAAATGACCTGACAACATAATAACTATTCAAGTTTATATTTATCGTCTGTAGAAATGCTGGCTGTGAACAGTGAAGTGTTCTTAAAAAAAAAAATAAACAAAGGAAGGTTGTCGTTGATTTTTGGTGGGAAAAAGAATGTTGGTTGATGGCATTTTTTCATGACTAACGAATTTTAGAATAATAATTGTGCCTCTGTAAAAGCGTAAAATAAGTGAGATACGAGTATATTATAGTAGTAATATCTTCCGTTGTGTTTTGAGACTACTTATTGGAACGTTATAAAAATTAAACACTGTTACTGGAGAGAAGTTGTTATAATACAATAAAATAAATAAATAAAATACCGGTAATAATATCCACGAAACAAAAGAAAAATGATGTATTTTTAAATGTCGGAATAAGTCAGTTTTCATTCGGAAGTCAGTTTTTTTTTACCATTTTGAGTGTGTTGTAGATGATTATGTAGTTATGTATGTATTAATATACGACAGCAACAGTTTCCGTAGAGGATCCTCGATTTTTAACTTCCATCATCAGCTCAGCAACATGAGAGATGCAGAACAACATGATTACCAGGCACAAGTATCTGAATCGAGTTAGAAAGTAGGTATTTGAAAACACTGTAGAACTTTAGGATTCTTCTGATATTCCATTGCCATTATGACTTGGGGCCACATCAGGTGTAAAAGCATTCGAATAAAAAATATTGTCGAAAAACATGATGCAATTGGACAAAATAAAATGTAACTGACTCTTTAGCAAAGCAAAGCAGTCGCCTCCTTTTGCAAAGAAGTCACCTTTGCAAAAGGAGGCGACCGCTTTCCATACAGTCTCCCCACACTATGGCCTCGACCAATGCTGGGTACAAGAGGTCGCCGCGTCCGCCTATTGACTTCGTGAAAACACGGCGGTACTCTGCTCAAGCAGTTATAAATTTAATTTTACTGTATAATTGAGGAATATGTAAATATATAAATAGGTACCTATTTCACATAAGAGGAAGCAATAAGTATAACCATTACGACCATAAACGCATACACACGCATACATTTTTCTCATTAATACACTATTTTTTACTTGTTTTTCCCCCCTTATTTGACAACAATACTGTTAAAATAACTAAGAATATTACACCGTTAAACATTATTTTTTAATCAGTTGAGGACGTCGTGAAGAAGTTTTGTATTATTTACCATTTGGTGTGCCGGTGTCTTTCAAGATGTACAAAAATAGGGAGAAGTTTGATGCAGTCCTTCCTGAGGTGATGGACTGCTTACTGTCAAGTTCTAAGTTTACTCAATACAATTTGCCTGAAGTTGGAAATTGGGTGAAAAAGGTAAGTTCTCTAAAAAAGAGCTCCGTCGAGCTACCGTGGTAGGCGGTAATCAGCAATTTGACTAAGGATGTAAGAGCGAACCTAATTAAGTTTTCGGTATTTTGAGAAGTGTTATTTTAATTTTAACCGTTAGGAATATTGATATTTCGGAATTATGAAAATAGGAATAATGATCAATTGGGGTTGGTATATTAGGAATTTTGAACCATTCAGAATTATGAAAATCGGTATTTTGAAATTCGTATTTGTGAATTTCGGAATAAAGTTTTTCGTATTATCGGTACCCATCTCCGCCATGATGTGTTCGATTCAGATACCTTATCCTTTTTTTAGTTGAGAGAACATAATATTGTAAAGGTCTGATGTCGTCTTTCGAACAGACGGAACTCCTCAACAAATGCCAGCAGCACTTAATTACTAAAACTTATACTTACATTCTCAAACTGTATAAAATTAAAAAAGTCTTATCAAAATACATACTACTACAAATTCCAAAAAAAAAAAAAAAAATTCCAAAGTCAAAATCTTGGATTTTATTTAACAGTTGGTGAACCACACAATTCATGGAGGAAAGCAAGGCAGAGCATTGGCTGTCCCCTTCGCATATCAAACGATGGAAGATCCTAAATACTTTACTGAAGAAAAACTGCACTCAGCTCAATTCTTGGGATGGAGTTTGGAAATGGTAAGTTTCACTCAAATTTGACAAGCCACGTACAGGCTAATAAAAGGGATGATTCCTAAACTGACCCGCAATCATAACCCGGGTGCGGGTTAGGTTAGGAATTTGAAAAAAAAAAGAATTATTGTTCCTAACGTAACCCTATTCCTAACCTGACCCGAAATCCACCTGACCCGGTTGTGGGTTAGGTTAGGAGCTGGTCGATTAGGTAAGGCTCTTTTTTTTGGTGCTTACTCAGGCGATAACTCAGGTGAGTTATCGCCGATTTTAAACGTTATCCCAGCGATCATCTACGAACACAGATAATTATAATAACTAAAATAAATATTTCCCAACAGCTGCATGGATTCATAATAACGGTAGACGACATCATAGATGCTTCGACAACTCGTCGCGGCAAACCGTGCTGGCACCTTCTACCAAACGTAGGAACATCTGCGGTCAACGACTGCGTTCTTCTATTCCACTGTGTTATGGAACTACTTGATATAAAATTCGGGAAGGAACCTTTTTACACCGACTTAGTTAAACTTATCAATGAGGTAAGTGTGCCTGGGTCTCACATAATTTCGATTCAAACAGCAGGGCCTGTAGCCAAACGGCAAGCGACATTCGCTAACTTTCAGCAGTCGCTATTAATACATTTTCAACTTTATACCCCATCGCATTAAGTTGAAAATCTAGTATAAGACTGCTAAGCGATAGCGAACGAAACAAACGAAAACGATCTGTCATCTTTGATAGATTGTCAACTTTATGCAATGGGGTTTATAGTTGAAAATGTATTAGTGACTGCTAAACGTTAGCGATTGTCGCTTGCCGTTACAGGCTACAGGCTCTGGTGGCCTACTAGGAGTGATTCCACCCAGGGAACGAGATGGCGCTAGACGACTTGTATAACTCTGTCTCTTTCCCACAGCTTAAAGACTCACGCTTTGACGTCATAGTAGGCTACCAGCAGGGCTAGCATGCGCAATTCGACAAAATTTTGTCGACACATTATCTCGTGCTGAGACGACTTATGTCTGTTTGTCGATGGGAGGGGCTAACATGCGCAACATTATCTCGTCCTGAGACGACATAATGTCTGTTTGTCGATGGGAGCTAACATGGTGACACTTATATGTCGTGTCGTTCTGACATAGAGCTCATGTCGTTCTGTCAAACCTGTTTTTGTCGTCATGCGCGCTATATTTAGTCGAATTTTGACATTTTCCTATGACAAGTTTCTCGTCGATGGTTTTTGAAGACGAGAAATCGCGACAACAGTGACTAAAAACAGTGTTCTGTGAACTTTTAAGTATAATGGCGGCGCCGTACTACAATTATGATTTAGCTGTGTATGAGGAGAGGGAAGCAAGAAAAATACAGAGGAAGGTGATTCGCGACGTCTGCAACCCATTTGACCTAAGGGATAACGAGTTCCAGTCCCTTTGGCGAATTACAAAGCCTATGGCTATTTATGTTATAGATAAGCTCCAAGGCATTTACAGTTATTTACAGTTCAATTTGTGACTATCAATCTATCTCTTTCAATTGATAAGGGCACTATTATTGTACAGTGCACACACGACAAGTAAACTTTCGTTCGTATTACGAATAATGTTTCGCAGCAATTTCAGAACTTTGTACTTACTGAATAGTCAACATTCAATTTTGATTTATAGTTGGCATAGTGTTTATTTTGTACATTACATTTAGGACATTTCGTCGAGATAATTAATGTTACATAGTATTATGATTACATAACATAGAACTTTTTTTTTTTTAGCGTGGTAAAATCATCAAATGAGTCCTCCAACCCCGGGCAGGGCGGGAGGGACTGTCAGACTTCTACTGACTAAAATCCACGGTGTCCTTCATAGCCTGTTATGTTCCGGGGTTACGGTAAGGGAATAATCCCGCGACCCCGGCAGGCTTCGGCCCTCTGAGAGGGGGGCCCCGTCATTAACATAACTTAGAACTTTGAAAAATCCATTATTTACACGGATTGTTTTGTAAATCAATTACAACATTCATCATCATCATCATTATCATCAGCCTATATTGTTCCCACTGCTGGGACACGAGCCTTCACTCTGTGAGAGGGAGTGGGCCATAGATATATTATAGAAGGAGATATGGCGTGGAGTTCAAAATGTATAGAAAACCGGTGAAGCCACAACTGCCCCACCATAAAGATAATATTACGCATGTAGTAGGTATATCAAACAAAACAATACTACGAACAAGTGCACACACGCGCCGTCGAAAACTCTGTCATTTAAATATAAACCTTATTCTTTAAACCACAGCGTACTTTTTCCGTGTAATTTACTCATACTAAAACAATTATCATTGTGTGTCGTCGGGACACGGGGGCGGACTCGACAGTGTTTGACTAAATCGAAGAGTTCACGATAAATATATCGATAAATTATAAAGGTTTGGAAATAAAAAAAAATAAAAAAACGATATGAAACCGTTTTATTATCTTTATTGTATAGATTACTATTAATTTAGTCCATAGATTACTAAACTAAACATTAATTAATTTACTTGACCATCTTCGGTTTCGCATTTATATAATACTCTGTAAAATAATAAAAAATTGTAAAAATCCATGAACCACATCGGCCTTCCAGCCTTATTACAAGATAAAACATTTAAAAAAAAAAACTGAAATATTAAAATAGCAATTAGCAGTCGATTTTCTTATTGATAGACTTTGTCGGATTTCCAAGAGCACGTCACTAGCCAGCGGCCGTACCATGCGACATTACGGCTGATTGAGGTATCGTTATCAGCGTTGCCAGTGTGATTTCCCAAAAATGTACGGTTGGCTTTCTGAAAAGGTACGGTTTTTAACTTCAAGGTACGGTTGGGTGAGGATATGTACCTACTTCTGCAAGAAGTCTACTTTTGAAAAATGCTATAGTCTACTCATATTCTACAGAAAAAAAAAGGTGTTTGTCAAAAAAAAAAATGAAATATAATGTTATAGGAACTAAGAAAATTCCATTTATGTAATTTGTGTCCATATTTTAGTATCAAATGTGTCAGAAAGTTGCAAAAAGTAGTAGTTTTAGTTATATTAGTTGTTTTTTACCTTTATAGTGAAAAATAAATCACAAGTATAGAAAAGGTACGAAAAAGGTACGGTCTAGCCAAGGTACGGTTGTGGTACGATTGTATGACGAATAGTACGGAAAACCGTACTTTTTGGAACGTCTGGCAACGCTGATTTGTTATGACAGTTTTACATTGCTTGTTCAGTCACTCTGTGATGCAATGATGTGGTTGTAAAAGAGCAATGTATTTATTGCAAAAATAATACCGTCGGAGTAATGTAGGAAAACAAAAGTACAGTAGTACAAGTCAGATATATTTTACTGTTTGTTGTTTTTCGTGATTTTTAAGACAAATATTGTAAAATACTTGTAATTACATGTGAAACCCGATGCCATGACTTCTAAAATATTTGTTTTGGTTTCTATTTTTGCACAAAAGCACCGAACAAGACGGCATAATCGTTTTTTTCACGAATGCGGTTGACAACAGACTAACTCGCGGTGACGGCCATTTTTTCACTTTCTGAGCGTAGCGCTCAGAACCACATGGTAGCGGACACATCACCTTGCCACTTCTCCTGTTTTTAATATTTCTGTGGAGTGGGCCATAATCCACCATGCGGGCCCAGTGCGGATTGGTGGATCTCACATGTCTTCGAATTTTTGGTTCTAGGACATGCCGGTTTCCTCACGATGTTTTCCTTCACCGTTTTGAGAGCAGTGGTGATGAAATAAATTACACAAAGTAATGCGCCTGGCGGGGTTCGAACCCACGACCTACAACTCGTAAGTCGGGACCGATACCACTGGGCCACCACTGCTCTGGGCCATCATTCAATAGGTGATCATAAACTAAATTATGCATTTCCGCCATCTGTAACGGGATTTTGATCTATTACTTACAATTTCTTTGATGCCAAAGCCATCTAACAATTATTTCAAATTCAAAAATATTTAGCACGAGCGAACCACAGGGGGTGCGTTTAAATCTTCCGTCGATGTTTCGCCGGAAAAAAAATAAACTAGCGAGGATTCGCTGAACGGAGTCATAAGTTTATGTCAATGTTAGTTGTGAAATTCAATTGACAGCTCAGTTTACTGAACAAATAATCATTTTGCCGGTTTAATATAAATCCATAATCCACAAATAATATTCACTCTCTAAAATAAAAATAATATTCTTTTTTACGGCGCCAATCGAGCAAAACAACAAAACTTAATGTCAATCTGACAGCAGGATAAAATTTTGCGAGGTAACTTAACTAAAAAGGTTTGTTTTCATGAAATGGTAACATCGGTTATCTCGCGTCGTGAAGGCGAAGTCACGACGAGATATCTTCTCGAGCGTGGCGTGGTGCGCATGTTATGAAAAGTGACAAACGAATCGAGAACGACAAAATAAGAGATAATGTCGCCTTGCGCATGCTAGCCCTGCAGGTGGCCTAACATGACATCGAAAGAGACACGGCTATACAAGTGGCCTAAGCGCCACCTCGTTCTCACACTGGGAATGACTCTAGCTTCAACAGGGGGCGGAGACCTCTCGCGCCCGGCATTGGTTGCGGTCATACTGCGGGGCGAGACGGAGTGGGAAGCGGTCTCCTCCTTCTGCGAAGCAGTAATCCTCGTGAAGGAGGAGGCGGGCCGCTTGAGAGAGAGGACAGCGTCCTCCCTCCGCCCCAACCGCAGTGGTAGGCGCCCGCGGTGTCGGACGCCAGCAGATGATCTCCGGCCACCGTAGGCGCGGGCATGTGGGCAGCGAGTAAAGGGCAACTCGCTGCCCGACATTGGACCATGCCCGGGTCGACGGCGCGTTGTGTCCCACGCGCGCCTCAAAGAGCGTCAGCATACTGACGGGGCCCCCCTCTCAGAGGGCCAAAGCATCCGGGGTCGCGGGATTATTTCCTTACCCCGGAACATAAAGGGCTATTGAAGGACACCGTGGATTTTAGTCAGTAGAAGTCTGACAGTCCCTCCCGCCCTGCCCGGGGTGGGAGGACTCATTTGATGATTTTACCACGTTAAAAAAATAAAAAAGCTTCAGCAGGGAGTCTGGTTAGTGACATTTTTTTTCATGTAAGTTATACGAGGAGGCTAAGTTACACCACTCCACGGTTAGAGAGAGAGTACGAATGTCAAAGGCATGCTAACGTCTCAGAAATCTTGTAATAAGGCCTCAGGTTGCCACTCCGACACACATTTATTTATGACATTTTGCCTTTAATTATGATCATGAGAACTCAAAGCGGTATTATAGCAATGCTCTAATAAGAATTATAATTACGCTTAGAGTTCTCTAAAAAAAAATTTCATTTTTTCTTTGAGATTCAAAATCACTTTACATTTCAACTTATAATAAGTAATGGTTTTAAAGTCTTGAGACTTCAGTAGGTAAATGTCCATGTGACATTGTTTCTTTTAAATCTCTTTGAAACTCAACTGTCCTTTAGTTTTTGCAACGCTAAAGGCAAAAAAGAAAGAAAAAGGCTTCGTACCTAGGGGTGTGTACCAATACCTACTCATCATCATCATCAGCTTATTAATGTTCCCACTGTTGGGATACAAGCCTCCTCTCTGTGAGAGAGAGTGGGCTATAATCCACCACGCGGGCCCAGTGCGGATTGGTGGATGTCACCTGCCTTCGAATTTTTAGTTCTAGGACATGCCGGTTTCCTCACGATGTTTACCTTCACCGTTTTGAGAGCAGTGGTGATGAAATAAATTACACAAAGTAATGCGCCTGGCTGGATTCGAACCCACGACCTACAACTTGTAAGTCGGGGCCGATACCACTGGGCCACCACTGCTCTACCACCTACCTACCTAATATCTACTATGCAAAATGAATTTGTTCCATAATGTTTTCCATTCTTTTCAGTCAATTATGTACACATCAATAGGCCAATACTTGGATCATACTTCAGGATATACCAAAGAAAAGAACAACCTAGATGGGTTCACAATGGAACGGTTCGACGCTATCGCCATACAAAAGACCGCCTGGTATTCCTTCAGGCTACCGATGCTTGCAGGACTGCTTTTAGTAAAGAATGGGAAGGAAAAAGACACTACAGAATTATCAAATATCTGTTGGGAGTTTGGTAAAATACTACAGTTTCAGGTAAGCAGTCACCACTCAGCTACGCTATGTAATTTATAATAAGATTTTCTACTAGCACTTGTCTTGTACCGCGATATCACCCGCGGTTATTTCTTTCTTCAATCATCTCTTCCTTTACAATTTTTTTTAAGCGTTAGTTTTTGAATTAATGCACTTGGCTATTTTTGAATTAAAAGTGGACAAAATGTTGGTTTTGAACCAAAATTAATTCGAAAAGATCCACTTTTACCTCAAGCCACTTTCAGACAGTGACATTATTTGCAAACCCTACGTTGCGGTAATTATTTGTTCCATTGGATTCATTGTCCCTCAATGCATGGCCTTACCACGAGCTCGTAAGGGTGCTCCTACATCTACCAACGCGGAATCGGCTTTTTCCGTCGCCCTTTCTCTTTCTGTCTCTTAGAACTGTCATTTGCTAGACCGAGACAGAAAGCATAATGCGATAGCACGCGGCGGAATCCTCGAGGCGGCCGCGTGCTATCGCATTGTCTCGGTCTAGCAAATGGCAGTTCTAAGCGACAGAAAGAGAAAGGGCGACGGAAAAAAAAGAAAGAAAATCAAGCAGCTTTATGATGAATTGCAGATAGAAAAAGTTTATAATAATTTCAGAAATTCTGTTTATGTAAATTTAGAGCGTCGAATACGTGCGCTTCCGAATAAAGGAGAAATAGACTTTTGTTTAGAAGTTATGGAAGCCCTTCAAAGGCAAATCTATTAAATAAATCTATCAGAGGCCTTACCACGAGCTCTTAACGCGATCCAGTTTAGGCTGTGGGAAAGAGACAGGAGCTTTGCAAATCGACTAGCGCCATCTCTTTCCCACAGCCTAAAGAAAAGACTCACGCTTAGAGTTCATGGTAGGCCACCAGTTTTGGTTGAGGTCTGGTATAATTATGGTACCCTAGTAATTTATAAATTTTCTAATTCACTATTAAATAAGACAGGTGTATTATAAATATTATCGGTACTATCGGGGGTTTATAACAACGCAATAGAAACCAAAAAACAATGAATATTACACGGCACACTCAATTAGGGTAGTGTGATATTATGTGGAGATTAACTTTAATTTTTTTTATTGCAATAAGTTCATAAATATAACGTATGTCAAATGTTGTTGTATTGTATGTTTAAATAACCACATAGAGTTTTTTCAATAAAAATGCTTCAAAGAAACTTAATTACGTCAATGTGACTGAATAGATCTGTGTGAAATTGTAGACAGAGATAGATTGTTATAATCTGGAATAACAAGGCTCCATTACACACCTACCCTGGATTTTTATTCCCTTAGAAAAAAAAATAACTACCGCGCGGGCGAACGAAGACGCTGGCAAAAGTTAGTAAACAATAAACTATTGAGTAAAATAATATTGAAACATTTGGAACGTATATAAGTAAATCCTTTTGTCGATATCAAAATAATGTGTGTACGTAGCCCGCTGTTATTCGAAGACATGTGACATCTACCAACCCGCACTGGGCCCGCGTGGTGGATTATGGCCCACTCCCTCTCACAGAGAGGAGGCCTGTGTCCTTATTTTTTTAATTGAGTAAGTAGGTACCTTCTTATTCCATCTTCAATTCCAATTAGCAAAAGTCCTGATAAAATGGCGAAGCTATTATTCCGTAAGTAAAACATTGTTTTTCAACCAGTTGACATTGCATAGAAGTTCTGTAGCATTTGATGTACCGGTCTCTTTGAACATGTATAAAAATAGGGAAAAGAGCGATGCAGTCCTTCCTGCACGTGTAGCATGGCGATTCTATCTCTATTCTACCAAGAAAAGACAAAGTTATTTCATCGTTATTTCTACATAAATCGACTGTTTTTTTGCACAAACATGACACCATTCTTACACCATTGAAGAAAAGAACGTTTATATTCCATATTTTTTACATAAACATGCTTAAAACGCTAAAATTATTTCTACGTTCTGTCATTTTGTCTATTCTTGCGTCGACAAAACCCCTTTCTACGGCGCCATGCTACGCCTACTGAGGTAATGGACTGCTTGATGTCAAATTCTAAGTTCACTCAATAAAATTTTCCTGAAGTTGGAAATTGGGTGGAAAAGGTATACTTTATACCTAATCTATGACGGGGCCCCTTTAGAGGGCCAAAACCTGCCGGGGTCGCGGGACATCTCGAATTAACGTGACCCCGGAACGTAAAACGCTATTGAAGGACACTGTGAATTTTAGTCAGTACAATTCTGACTGTCCCTCCCGGGTGCCCTGGGTGGGACGATTCATTTGATGATTTTACTAGGTACCTACACTAAAAATAAACGAATCCAGACAGAAATAAAAAAACACTATCTAATCCTTCGATAAATGTATGTGAAAGTTTGAGTGTTTGGATGTAACGATATTTGTTATTCAATCACGACATAACGTCTAGACTTGATAGAATTATCAGCTTATAGAAGTAAGTAGCTATTGTCGGGGATAACACATACCTAGTTAGGTACGCTATCTGTTGGCGACCAGCAACCAACCTCTTTATTACCTTTAAGTTTCTTTTTTATTAAATGTATGCTTTTGTTTTTAACCGACTTCAAAAAAAGGAGGAGTTTATCAATTCGACTGTATTTTTTTTTATTTTTTTTTTATTGTTTTTATGTTTGTTACCTCATAACTTGCGACTGGGTGAACCGATTTTCATGATTCTTTTTTTATTCGAAAGCTGATGCTTCCCGTGTGGTCCCATTGTCACCATTTCAGGATCTGATGATTGGAACTTGGAGAAATCGAGGGCAACCCTCAAATTTTATTGACTGACACATAGTTTTTCGCAAATCTTATGAAGTAATTCAAGTACTTGCGTATGGAAATCATCATCTCATGTAGCTGAGCTGATGATGGAAGGTACAACTCCTCAAGTAAGAAAATTATGTTTGTGTTCGCATATCTCCGGAACTACAAGTCCGATTTAAGTAATTCTTTTTTTGTTGTACTAGGTATCGTTCAACTTAGGGAATACTGCAAATTTCATCAAAATCGGTTCAGTCGTTTTTGAGATAGGGAATGAATGAAAGAGATTTTAACGATGTTATTACCGGTGTTACGGATTATAAAATTCTAGTGCACATGTAAGAAAATGATGTATTTGACAAGAATTTTGGTTGAATATTTAAAATAAAAAGAGTAAAATAAAAACTTTTTCAAAAAAAAATGTGACCGCCTTCTAAAACAACCACAAAAAAGGATAAAATAACCTACAAAACTTTTCTTTTGGAAGTCGGTGGCAAAAGAGACAATGAAATTAATAAAAAAAGTCACCGACTTCCGAAAGAAAAGTTTTGTAAGTAGGTTATTTTACCCTTTTTTGTGGTTGTTTTTGAAGGCGGTCACATTTTTTTTGAAAAAGTTTTTATTTGCTTTGTATCATGCTAAAAAAGTTCTCGAAAAAATGTGTTAGCTAGAAGAAGCTCGACTAATAAACCTGATAAAAGTGTGTGTCGTGTGTTTTCTTACTATCAAGCCATCCTCATCTCCAACACTATCGTCGGATAATTTTCGACACACGCATAATTTAATTAAAAGATCATAATTATCGAGATAGGCAATGAAATAATCGAGTGTCTTGGAAGTTCAAATTCAAGGTTCAAATTCACGTGCAAAGAAGCCTACCATACCCTGACCTACTAATAAAAAAATAAACTCATCGATCCATCGGATCTGATGGTTTGCCAAAGAGCAAACGGAGATCATACAAAAGGTTCGACCGGCTCCGCAACGCCACACAATACGCTCTCAAACTCTCCGAATAGTTGGATGTAGACGAAAACTGGTAAATTGATGATCCAACTTATCAGTTTTCGTCTAGATCCAACTATCCGGAGCTAGAAACAGTCTTTGCAGGTAGTTTAGGTTTTGTTCGTACTTATGGTATGGTTGACGATATATTTTTCGCCGGCAGACGACCGCGTTTTTTGATGAGTGAGTAAATTCGACTGTTTGCCGTTGATGGTGAAGGAATAATTTGAATTCAAAAGGAAGTGAATGAGCGGGAATGGGATCATGGATTGGAATGATGAAGTGTTTGAGTGTGCATTAGTAAATTGAATAATATATTAATTTGCCGTTTTCATACTTTAATAGAGAGATAACATTAAAGTATGGTACTGCCTACTATGGTAATGATATTCGCCTGCAACTTCTCTCACTGAAACGTGCTTTCTCATGAAGTAAAATCCCCTCCTTTACCACTTTTTTAAGGGCTACTTTTTGCAAATATAATCATCGCTGTGATCTTTCGCTTCAAGAACACTAATTATGGTCACTTTTGAACTAGGTACCACAATCCTTTCTAAAAGCTTGTTCTTGCTAAGCTCCCTTTTCATACAATTAGGGATAGATAAGTTATATTATACCGCATATATTTTCCATTTCATCTTACGTCTAACTTCAAATCCACGTTTAATTCATTGCTCTGAAACAAAGGACTAAGGGTGCCTTTCCACCAATGTGCTATGTAGCTGTGCTGCAAGGATGTAAAAGCTGAGCTACGAAACTGTGTAATCGTTTCCACTGATGCTACGCTATGTAGCTGTGCGAGTAAGATGTGCTATGTCGATGCGAAGCTGCGCTACGAAGTTGCGTAGCTGCGCTACGAAGATGTGCAACTCGAGGTATACGAGTATGGATAGTAGGGAAGATGACCTATAGCACGCATCCATAGCACGCTGCAATATCACGCAATAACACGCATACTTCCAAATAAAAAACACATTTTAGTTGAATCCGTTTCCACCAGCGCTGTGCTATGTAAACTAATGAATATGATTGGTGAATATCAAACGCATCCACGTAGCATAGCGCATCTCTGGTGGAAAAGCAGTCTTAGCCTTATACCAATTGCATATTTAACACTTTCACTGTCCGCGCAGCAAACACAATAGATAAACAATGGTCGTGAGTCACATGTGATTCATCGGACAGGGAAGTGGTTAATAGAACGACTACAAAGTTTTATTGGGCAGAAAATGCCTCTGGGAAAGCAGACACAGATATTCAAGAAGGAAAACTATCCTGGATTTCTGTGACAGCGCTTCAGCGTTGCAATGGAGCCTAACAAGCGATCTTCAAAGAATACTACGGTAGCAATGACCCAGAGCATGTGAAGCTAGTCCAGCAGCAACGCCAAATACGTGCGCTGCCGAATAAAGGGGAAATGGATTTTTTTTAGAAGTTATGGAAGCCTGTCAAAGGCAAAATTAAATAAATCCATAGCATACAATTTATGTTTAAAATGTTAAAAAAGAACGTGTGTTTACGAAGTAGGTACTATATCTAACTGCCAAAAATGAGTTTCTTGTTTCATTTCTCATCGGAACGATATCGACGCAGTTTTATTTTATTTTTTTACTTTTGTTTAATAAATAACAAACTATTTTTTTTATTTCTTTCTTGAACCTGACTCTGATGTGCCTATAGTAATTAAGTACCTACCACCAAAAGAAAGCTAGACGGAGCCCTGCTTCGCGGGCTTTTATTTCTGCCTAAAAGGTTTAAAGTAATCTGATGCCACCCGCTTCGAACCTAACCAATCCGTGTATTTTTTTTTTTTGGGACAATCCCACCACATTATTCCCAAACCACTGCAACTCCTGGAAGCCAGAATCAACAGTGGCAACCACCAGAAAAGCGCCGAGACAATGAAGCTTGACGAACCAGTCCGTGTCAGGGTGCCCCAAGTCTCGTGCTCGCTTCGCTCGCTCTTGCATCCTATTTCAAATAACTGATTACTACATACCAAGATGAGCACCCCACCCACGCATAGCATCATCTTTAGATAAAAGCCTATTGTATGAGTTTTCTCAAGAAATCGACGAAAAGCAAAAATTTATTCAGTCTGATCGGAATTTACAAAGATAAGCTGGTCCAAATAAACAAACACTTAGGTATCGCTTTACAATATGTGCTAAGTACCCCTATCTATTAATCACGACTATGTAAATGTATATAAAAACCGTCGATGACGCACAACTTTTTTTCTTCCTTTCATTAACTCACATAAAATGATCGGTACCCATTACATTTTTTATTTATTTTTCCTTCTTCAATTCTACATAACAACTGTTAAAATGTCGAAGCTATTACTCCGTAAAACATTATTTTTGAACCAGTTGAGAACGTTGCATAGAAGTTCAGTTGCATTTGGTGTGCCGGTGGCTTTCAACATGTACAAAAATAGGGAGAAATTTGATGCAGTCCTTCCTGAGGTGATGGACTGCATAATGTCAAGTTCTAAGTTCACTCAATACAATTTGCCTGAAGTTGGAAGTTGGGTGAAAAAGGTGAGTTAATGTTTGACTATTCTTACCTACCTTCTTAGCTCAGCTTACTAATAATTTTCAAACGGAGTAAATGTAAAGGGACTTGTCGTAAAAATAATCTTTAAACTTGGAAGTGCAAACAGTAGGGTCCTTTTTTTATAAGCACAACAAAACGTTGCTCAACATCCACAATAGGAGTTTTTCCTGTATAGTCGGCGTCGCGTCCGTCGGTGCGTTTACAAACATTAATACAAATAAATACACAAATAATAAACTCAAACGGGTATCAACGATGACGACTTTAATTGGATCTAGGTATACGGATTACATTTATTGGTTGGGTCAAGACTGAACCAACTTCTTAAAGATTTCCTTTAATTTCTAAAACCAAAATCAACATTGGCGATATTGGCGATCACCACGAAACTTCCGAGCGTTTAGGTATATGAATTTAAGCGTCTTCTTGGATCCCGCGACAAAATGAATGAGAAAAGAAAGAATAGTGAAGAAGTAGGTAGCAAGTAGAGTTGTATAGATACTCGTACGCCTGAAGAACGGTGACCGAGACATGCCAACGAACTGTTTTAGTGTACCGCTTTAGGTTCGTTCTTGACCGATTTGCTGCTGACGACAAAACAGAAAAATTATTGGAAAAGTTTAAGAACACCTATTTAGTCAAAATTATGTCAATGAATAAAAAGAAAAAAACATCCAAACACTGTTTATTTTATAGTTATTAACCACCACAATGGATGGAGGGAAAAAGGGCAGAGGATTGGCTGTCCCCTTTGCCTACCAAAAGATGGAAGACCCTCAATACTTTACAGAAGAAAAACTACACGCAGCTCGATTCTTAGGATGGGGTTTGGAAATGGTAAGTAATCTTTACCTATCAACATTTCAAAAACCATGCACAGCCTAAATCCTTACCGGATTCTTGTGAACATTTATCCCATAAAAGGTTATGCTTAGAAGTTCGTAATTTTTGTAGATGGATGGTAGATCGGAGCTCATTTGAACACACAATACGACACAATTAACTGTTAAGGCCGATCACCAGTGCTTACGGTCGATATTAAGCGATATCCCAGATCAGCCAGCATATAGGATTACAAAATATAATAGGTATAATAATTAAAATAAGTATATCTCAACAGATGCAGGCATACATACTAACAGTAGATGATATCATGGATGCTTCAACAACTCGTCGCGGCAAAACATGTTGGTACCTCCAACCAAATGTAGGAATATCTGCGATAAACGACTGCATACTCATATACCAAAGTTTTATGGAACTACTTGATATAAGATTCGGGAAGGAACCTTTTTACACTGACTTAATCAAACTTATTAATGAAGTAAGTAAATCTTTTGTTATTTGTTTAGCTAAATAATATTTTCAAAACATTTGCTAAATTGTGCGTGACAAGAACTCTAAAATAACAAGGGAGAAAAGGGCACATATTTCAAACATTGAATACTAATTCTTAATTTCTTTACAGTCAATTATGTACACATCAATAGGCCAATACTTGGATCATATATCAGGATATACCAAAGAAAAGAACAACCTCGATGGGTTCACAATGGAACGGTTCGACGCTATCGCCATACAAAAGACCGGCTGGTATTCCTTCAGGCTACCGATGCTTGCAGGACTGCTTTTAACAAAGAATGGGAAAGAAAAAGACACTACAGAATTAACAAGTATCTGTTGGGAGTTTGGTAAAATACTACAGTTTCAGGTAAGCAGCTTTACATGTTTTTTTTTTTTAAATATCAAAAATGTTCGTTAACAGAAGGAGGTTATGCATTTGAGCTGTTTTTTTTTTAAATCATACATTTTTTTCTTTTCCAAAAGCATTCCGCTATGTTTCTACTACCTACTAAAGTCATAGAGGGACGACGATCCGACGACCACAATATGATTTATTCTTCAATAGCCAACATAACAGTTTTGGCTACATACTGTTCGGAATTTATGCTTTATCGACAGAGATACAAAGAACAATACGACAATGAATTTAGGTAATCTACTAACATTTAACTCGTGTTTAAACAGAATGATTACAAAGACATCTACTGGTCAGAAGACGCATCAGGTAAAGCAGGCACGGATATTCAAGAAGGGAAACTATCCTGGATTTCTGTGGCAGCATTGGAGCGCTGCAACGAAACGCAAAGAGAAGTCTTCAAAGAAAACTACGGCAGCAAAGAGCCAGAGCATGTGGAGCGAATCAAACAGCTTTATGATGAGTTACAAATAGAAGAAGTTTATAAAAAGTATTCAAATTCTGTGTATGAAAATTTAGAACGTCGAATACGTGCGCTGCCGAATAAAGGAGAAACAGAGTTTTGCTTAGAAGTCATGGAAGCCTGCCGAAGGCAAATCTATTAAATTTTACGAGTATTGATTGTGGGAAGCAAATCCTGTTACTGGTCACGCCATTTTAATTAATGTTAAATTATTTAAAAAAACCGGCCAAGTGCGTGTCGGGCCACGCACAGTGTAGGGTTCCGTAGTTGCCCATCAAAATACTTATGCGAACTAACTGAACTGATTCGCTGAATTAAATTAAAAAAAAAAGAATTTTCAAAATCGGTCCAGGAGTCTTTGAGAAATCAGGGAAAATACATAAGAAAAAAGATTACGACGAATTTAGAACCTCCTCCTTTTTTTGAAGTTAGTTAAATAGTTGACGATAAAAACCTACCTATCCCCAAAAAAACATACCTAAAAAAGCTGTAAAAATAAAGTTGACAAACTTACATTTGCAGTTGATTTATTATTTCTCCGATACTATTTGTTTAAGAAAACATATGACCCAAGTACATTTTATAAGTTGGTCGACTATTACTCGTAAAGTTGTAAAGCCTACTTAGTCATGATAATTTTCTTTAAAACTTCGTTATATATACTACTATTGTGAATTTTTTCACACCCCCAAACATAACCGTTTAGCTGGTAGAGGGGGGGGGGACACTCGAATCGAGCAAAATTTAGCACTTTAAAGCTTAATATTTCACAAACGAATTTTTTTATCAAAAAACTGTTAATGGAAACTCACATTATTTTTTAAAGACCTATTTAATGATACCCCACACTAAGGGGTACGCGAGAAAAAAAAAATCCTCACTTTACGTGTAAGTACAGGAGGTACCCTAAAAAAAAATATTTTAAGAGATTTCATTTTACCACTTTTTCGGCACAACAAATCCGTATATTCACACCAAATTACAGCTCTCTAGTACTGTGCGTCTCTGAGCTAAACTGCGGATAGACGGACGGACGGACGGACATGGCGAAACTATAAGGGTTCCTTGTTGACTACGGAACCCTAAAAATATGATACCTCAATGAACATTATCAGATGAATTAAATGAGTTCTATTTTAAGTTTATTTACTTTGCTTTAAGACACGTCAGATTTACACGTTATAATATTGTTTTTGACTCAGCATTAAATAATTGATATATTATGTAGATACGATAAATGAAATGAGTAGTAAGAATAAGTACCTATGTGTAGGAGTTGGTAATAATTAAAATATTTAAAAAAAAGTTCGTACCCACTTGTTCTACTAAACATTTCAACAGTTGAACTAGGTAATGGATTTTTTTTGTGATTAAAACTAAAATAGTTTAAGAAAACGTACGAGTATTACTAACACCATAAATGAGCTGACAATAAAATATTTTTATTTTTTTTATTATTTATTATGTTGCCTTGAACTTAGCGTTGACAGTCAAAGCCATATTTTGTATTTAAATCTAATATCGTGATTTTTCATTTAGTTTTTTTTTACCTTGAATTTATTGACTGTCGCGTTTTTTTCATCAATTACTTACCTATCTATCATTACTATTATTGACCTAGACACATAAAGATGCAAACACAAAAACCTATCTCAATCTGACAATTTTTCCCAATCGAACATGAGCCTTCTGTAGTTGTGATAAAGTTGAAAACCTTTTAAAGTTTGGAAGATTACCTGAGATCATGGCTATTAGATAGAAGATTAGTTTGTGGATGTATGACCATATTTTATCATAAGCGAGTTTCGTCCGTGTCTCGGAAAACACGAAAAAATTAGTTACTCCCGGCAATCAGCCTTACCACTATGATATAAAAGACATAAAACACGTTGCTATCTATGGGTAGATGAAAAACAAAACCCGATGGCCTTAGATTAAAAAATGTCCAGATGGATAGTACGCCACTGAGAATTGAAGCCAAAAACACGGGGGAAAAATTTCCCGCGTCGTGCGATCCATACGTCAGTCGCCTAGTAACGCTCCCCGCGTAAACTACGTCACGAGTCCGTGTTTTAATATTTTAAAATAAAAGTTTTTGCTGTGAAATGGTTTATAATAACATTCCAAAAAAAGGAATATGCCATAATATATCATTTCATTATGTTAGCATTCAATTTCAGTATGCATTTTTTTATTTCCGCATTTTAAATACGTAAACAAAGAAGTGAACAATTTGACACTGTGACGGACGCCACAACTGTTGAGGGTTGCCATGGGCATAAAGTTTTTTACCGATTATTTGTAACTTTAAAGACTTGAAAAAAAAGAAACGAGTTATGAAAAAAAGAGTTTTTTTCGAAAGATATTTTTTTATGAGTGTAACCGCGTTAGCTAAATTACTGAATTCAGAACGCTCTGTCCATTGTCTCAAAGTCTAATAAGTTAGACTCAAATAAGAACTCAGATTCAGATTAACACGTTGACGGACAGTACTTCCTGTAGGCGTCAAGCCAGTCAGAAGTAATACGACAGTACGTCCTTCGACGTCGATCTTTTGACTAGTTTAAACACAGTACGCCATAAGACGTAAAATTTTACAGGCATTCATAAGGAAGGGCATGTTGTACTGTCACCGAAGATATATTTTAGACTTTGTACTGTCACCACACAATGTTTAAAAATCTGTTCAAAGAAAGTACCTGCACACACACATCCACATTTTTTTGGCACCGCCCTCACACACACTACGCCCATAGCCGTCGTGTTTTCATACATTTTGTTTAGTACTGCGCCACGGCGGTGCGCCGACAGGTCGTTACGTGATTTCGCGCGCAATTATTTTTTCGAACGTAAGTATTGTTTGTTTTCAACGTAATTTTATTGTTTTATGAATACAAAATACTAAAACTAGTATATTTGTATATGCAAATAACTTATTTATGTTGCTAATGTATGTTTTCAATACCATTTAGTTGTAATACATTGTAAACTAATATTTTTGCAGATGGCTTCCCGCGATTCATATGAAAAAGAACAAAAGCGGATTCAGGAACTATTTGACGCTGCTTTGTCTTCTGAATCGAGTCATGACCCCTTTGAAGATGATGGAGAATTCGGATCCGATGCCGATTTTCAACCATCTGGTGAAGAATCTTCGAGTTCCGAGGGACGTCTATATCCGTTCTGTCATATCATGTGTTATTATAAGTTGCGCTGTGACGCTACGCCTATGGGCAATGTATGAAAAATAGTACTGTCTCAGCAACCATAACATGTGAGAGAGTACTGTCCGTCAACGTGTTAAGAGTCGAATTAAAAGTCATACTCGGGGTCAAATACAGAGTCAGACTCGGTAAGACTCAGTCAGACTCTTTCAGATTCGGTCAAAATCGGTCAGAATCTGTCAGACTTGGTCAAATTCGGTCAGATTCAGTCAGACTCGGTCGGACTCTGTCAGACTCGGTCAGACACTGTCAGACTCGGTCAGTCTCGGTTAGTCTCTGTCAGACTCGGTCAGACTTTGTTAAATACTGTCAGACTCGGTCAGACACTGTCAGACTCGGTCAGATTCTGCCAGACTCGGTCACTCTCGGTTAGTCTCTGTCAGACTCGGTCAGACTTTGTTAAATACTGTCAGACTCGGTCAGACACTGTCAGACTCGGTCAGTCTCGGTTAGTGCCTGTCAGACTCGGTCAGACTGTCAGACTCGGTCAGACTGTCAGACTCGGTCAGACTGTCAGACTCGGTCAGACACTGTCAGACTCGGTCAGATTCTGTCAGACTCGGTCAGTCTCGGTTAGTCTCTGTCAGACACGGTCAGACTGTCAGACTCAGTCAGACTCTGCCAGACTATAATGTAGTAGGTACTTACATTATAATATGAAATGAATCGCTAAATGTGTTGCGGTGTTCCTAAGCGGTAAAGTTGCTCATGACAAATTACACAAAATAAAGAAATAATGTTAAAACTCATCAACCGTAATGATAAAAATCATGTCATTACTGTACGTAAAATACTAAAAATCTCCCACATTTTAAGGGTAATCTCCGCCACTGGTATTACATGTACATTGCACACAAACGCAAATCCGATACGTAATACACTCCGGGGCGGGGCGCTCACTCACACATATTTAAAAAAGTCACTTCACCTATAGCGTTTCGTTTTGTTTCGAACACGGAATCTGGACATTCTTTAATCTAAGCCGATGGCCATGACAACGTCAAAAGTCAATCGAATTGCATCTTTATTTCTTAGCGGCAAGGCTGATTATCACTTGTAGTTGGTATTCGTTCGAATCGCGTCGCATTACGTCGCATCGCGCCATGTAGTCAGAAGCTCGGTCCGACAACCGTATCATATTGCCCAATTATCATGCCGGATCCACACACTTGCCGTGTTTGCTAAGCAGAAGGAGACGGCGCTATACCAGAAAGCAAGACGCAAATAATTCTATCTCGTTTCATAGTATAGCGACGTCTCCTTCTGTTTGGCAAACAAGGCAAGCGTGTGGATCCGGCATTAGGTTGTGGAGATCAGATAGGCTATCGCTCCATGTAAAATACTGATATTCAGCAACATTCGGTTCGACTGGAAGCCAAATCTGTTAGATATTTGAGAAAAGGCTAGGCAGATGATGATGACAGATTGGGGAGTTTGATTTGCTGGAGTCTACATGCATTTGGATTTGAAACTACGTGGTTTTATGGAAAAACGACCAGCTTACATCGCGAGCATCCGTAGCGAGAAGTCGGGCCTTCGTGATAATACTTTTTTTGGTACTAGTAAGTCATCAAATGAGTCCTCCCACCCAGGGAAGGGCAAGAGGGACTGTCAAACTTGTATTGACTAAAATCCACGGTGTCCTTGAATAGCCCTTTACGTTCCAGGGTCACGGTTACCTAATGAGACAGTCCCGCTACACCGGCAGGCTTTGGCCCTCCAAGGAGTCCTGTTTTATGAATTCATATTATCTGATAAATGGTATGTTATGATCTAGTGGTAAATCAAATTCAAAAACAAATATGGGTTCTATCATAGTATATTCCAAAAATATAATGTTATACATGACATTGCTTTATATAATCGAGTATATAAGGGGTAGTGTTACTCACCCATCATAAACACCAGTACTTAAAGTAAAATGCAAAATTTTAACTTAACCACTTTTGCAAAATATAATACAAATATTCAGTTGCTTACGAGATGGTACTAAGATGTTTTTGAATAATACAAGTATGTTCAACACAAACGAGACTAAGCAGCTATACTATTCTCCATAAGTTTCAACGACAGGGCAGTCCTGAAGTTACGATTTGCCTCCAATAGATATTCAACTCTATCTTTTATAATATAAAGTTGAAAATCGAATAAAAACAAACCTTAACTTCAGCGCTACCGCGGCGCTAAGTGGAGACCAGGGACCGAAACCGGTATGATCAATACGGGTATTTTTTTGGTAACAACCTTTTTTTCTTTTACAGGTAACTTTAAAGATTACCTTTATTATTAAAAGTGAATACATAACCAGTATTAATACCGGTTACCGAAATAAAAATTACCCCTATCTTGCACACTTCACACGTGCCGTCGGCAATAGTCACAGGGCGCGCATCGCATGTGTGTGTGACAAAGAGTCGTTATCTTTAGTTAACCGGTATTAAAACGGTAACCTGAATAGAGGTAACATTTTTCTGCGGTCTGGTTACCCAGATAGCGGTTAACTAAATCTGAAAAATAACCAAAATTCTTCAATACCGGTACCGTAATTTATAAAGGTTTTCGGTCCCTGGTGGAGACTGTAAACCCTGCTACCTCCCCCACTAAAGTATAGTTAAAACAGATGAAGGGAAAGCGGGATTGTCAGGAGTGGAAAGAATAATAAACAAGTTATTTGCCATTAAAAAATGTTTAACTGGATTAAGGAGAAGGAAAACAAAGTCATAACAACATTCACATTTTGCTTTTCGAGTAAGCTCAAACCTCGTAAAAAATAGAAAGAAAACTTAGGCCATTAATATATTATTATTATTACATTTAATACTATAGGATTATAAATAACAAAAAAAAAACAAGTTATTGAATGAATTAAAAACTAAACAATCAAAAGAAGAAAGTATTCGGAAACACGCGGGAAATATTCGGAATTATGCAGATAAGAAAAATATTCGGAATGCTCTAAATATTCGGAATTAATAAGGACTGATTGGGAATTCTTGAGGAAATCTTAGGAATAATTTGCGAAAACGTTCAGAAACATTTTAGCATCACCTCGTAAAAGCCTTCTTAACATATTATTAACAGTAAAAATACCGAATATGAAGTACAGAGTAAAGCGTTAGCATCAAGTGCGATAACGTTCACAAAAGTAGGTATATTTGTTGTGTTGAAATGACTACAATACGCCTGCTATACAAATATGAAACACAAAACTTATTCTCTCTATCATCTACTATTATTTAAAGATAATTATTTCAAATTCCATAGACAATTAATAGTTTTTTTTTTATTACACATTCATTATAAATGAGGAATGCTTTCAAGAACTTAAAAATGAGAGCGAAAGCTTTAAAGTGTCATAATCGCAATTATAATCTTACGATTATTTTTAGATTAACGTTAATATAAACCAATTGATGCATTCTTTATTGAGACACAAAGATATAAGTAAGGTGATCGCACACTTAAGCCTGGAGCAATCACGTTTTGTGGTGCGAGTAGATGGACAGTGTCAATTCAATCAATAAATTCTTCATTTAATTCGCCTGTCCTGTGTAAATAATCTCGCCAGCCTGTAACGCAATCGCAAGCTCCACTTAGGTTACGCACCACAAGCTGGCACCTTTAATCTGCTGTGACGGCTAAGCGATTGCAGTGACAGTGGTATGCCTGTAGCCATGAAACAAACGATAAACGCAAACCCTGAGTAGGTTTTAATAGATGTTCAACTTTATGTGCTTTGGTATAACGTTGAAGATCTAGTGAAGATTGCATATCGTTTTCGTTCTTTTCAGTCGCTAACGCTTCGAAATCTTTAATAGTTTTTCAACTTTAGACTCTGGGGTATAGAGCTGAAAATCTATTGGGAAGTACGGAGCGTTTACGATTATAGTTAGCGACTTGGCTTGCAGCTGTATTCCGTCGGTAAACAGGAGTTCCAATGCCTTTTAGGTGATCTCGCTCTATCTTAGGCTCTCATTTTTGCTTCTACACTAGATTACGAACCTACCCTCGCGAATGAGTGTAGAATCAATTCCATCCCAACCATTTCATTTTATTTTAAAAATCGTCGTTCAAAAGTGCCTCTTTGATGGCCTAGTTGAAATAAATTTTTGACTTTGATTGAAGCAAACACCATAGCAATTAAAAAACCCATGTATGTATGCGTGTGTAAGTATGCGTTCACCTTTAGATCCTTTCAATGGAGGAGGCAATTTTTTACCCACGGAAACGATATTCGCGATTGGGGCGCGAGGTTGTCTGTACAAACCAATGTTGACATTTATTTTATGTCCAAAGTTCGTACATAAAACATTCCAAATAACGTAAACCAAATCAAATTTTGTGTTTCCCACTCAAATAGCAAACTATAGTACGTGCTAATATAATTTTGACTAGTAAGCACCAATTGACTAACAATATTTTTAATCCCTTACAAAATCTATGTACAATCTTATTTGGCTAATAAAATTTAGCCAATCACACAGCTTTATACGAAAAGGTTGGGTTACTAAATAGATAACTATTAATATTATACATTGAAAATTATCAAATTAAAGTTTGAGCGACTTTCGCAGTGTTGCCCTATAAACGTAAATCAGCTTTAACATAAAGAATATAAAATACGTTACTTTTTGTGCATATTCGTAACTACGGTATGGTTATAATAATATATTAGTTACTTTGTACGGTTTTGCAAATATATGTTCTTTTTTTAGTTGCTGGGCAGTGAAAAGTTGTAAATATAATAAAATCAGGTTTCTAACGGAAAGAGACAGGACAAAATTTGTCATCCTTCACTTTTAAATTTAATAACATTGAAATAAGGTTTAAATTCAATCAAGCATTAAATGAAGATATTTTTCCATAACCTACATTATTAATTACAAATCATACGAGCTTTTTCCAATAACATAACTTGCCTTACAGCAACTTTTAAAAACATGCAAAATATCTATAATCATTTTAAATGAAAATAATACAATCATATAATTAAAGTATTTACAAAAAATACAAAGCTTGTGAGTCAAGTTAAAAAGCTTGAGTAAGCTCTTACAGTAGCAATCCCATTGACATTTATATAATGTGTCCGGTTTCGGTCCATACAAAGTTAAAGTGGAGGTAGCTTGTTCAATTCTGTCACTAAAATTGTACCACATGTGAGGTCGGAAACCAGCCCCCATTGAAACATTTCAGTATTTTGATAGAATTGGCTTTTTAGTCCCAACTGGGGTAATTAATAAACTTTTACCGTCTTACCACAAAAAAAAAAAAATTTCTTTCTTCTTTGGCAACGAGTTGCTTAAACACCCGTCTAAAAAAAAAACACTTGTCTAAAATATTGACAACGTCAAAATGACATTTATCCTTGATATAAGGGTCGTTTTGCAGTTATATACACATTTTTTTAACAAGGGTTCAACGGGTGTTTAACTTTTCGTGGTAAGCGTTTTAGCAGTTGAATATAATAAAGGAAAGCTTAAATAACTCAAAGTTTATCAATACATGCTTCATCATTTTGAAATAAAGGGCAAAACATCAAATTTTCGATAAAATTACATTGTTTTTTCAATAAACCACGACTTTTACAAAATTCGTCCCTGAGGGCTTCCTTTTTTCATTTACTCGTCTAAGGGTGCTCCCACATCTAACGACGCGGATTCGGATTTTTCCGTCGCCCTTTCTCTTTCTGTCGCTTAGAAATGCCATTTGCTAGAGCGAGACAATGCGATAGCATGCGGCCGCCTTGAAGATTCCGTCGCATGCGATCGCATTATGATTTCTGTCTCGGTCTAGCAAATGGCAGTTCTAAGCGGCAGAAAGAGAAAGGGCGAGGGAAAAATCCGAATCCGCGTCGTTAGATGTGGGAGCACCCTAATAGATGTTGAGTTTACCTAAATAATCATACCAAAAACTCGTTTCTATGACACTTGGTTTAGGAGATATCATTGTTGGAACATAGGCTTGCACAATTAATCCTGGGGTTGACCAGCAAAATGTTTATTTTGAGCCAGCCTGCACCAGGAAAGAGCTGCTGAAGTGTATTTTCTGCGATCGTTGTTATTTAAATCCAAAAGTTGCAGTCATTTTAGTTTGCGCGTTTCATTAGAAGGAATCAAAAATGACTACCATTCAGTGGGGGTTGGGTTCCGACCCCACATTTTGTCCTCAAATTTTAGCAATTTTAATGAGGGAATTGAGTAAGCTACCTTCCCTCTTAAGTTTGTACAGACCGACACCGGACACATTTTATACATATTGCCCAAATGTTGCGTTACTTAGCTGATACAACACTTTATTTTTAATGCATTAAAGTTCAATTTTGTATAAACACACTAACGCAAATATTTGTGCAAATATGCCAATAGGTTTTGCCAATAAACATGCGTTATCCATTATCTTACTCTGACATCAATATTGTGTTCATATCGAGTTATTTCTAATAAATTGTTTAATTCGGTGGTCCTCATTTACTTACTGTGTTCCGATATACGCAAAGACCTGTTACTGCATTTTGAACCTTACGACAATACTACAATTTCTCTTCCCCAGAACAATTAAAAATATTATTATTTATAATTCGACATAATTATTGAAACATTATATTTTATAAATATTATCCTCATGCGATTATGCATTGTACACGAATACAGAGTAAAATAAACAAATATAATGAAGGTAGATTCTTTTAGCCGTGGCAACTTTACTAAATTGAAAATGTACTACAAACAAATCCTTTTTTCATAATGCAGCAGAAACTTATGAATACCCAACTTAATAAACGTAAAATAACTATTTACGAATAGTACAGGTACTGGCAATAAATGTTTCACATTGGCCTTCCGAAAGATATAATCGTGTAGTTTCGCTTTCGTAGAGCTTTATCTCTGTCGCACGTAGGTAACCAACAGAATCGAACGATTCACGGTAGTGTGTGACAGAGATAGCATTCTAAGAAGTCAAATTTTCTACTTATCTGTTTCCAAAAAGTACGGTACCTGTAAGCAACTCCATAGCGCTATCTCACTTCTTCATACTATTTACGCCTGTGTTGCCATTGCTAAATAACATACCTATACAATACTATTTACTACATCCATATTAAAATATCTACGTCTATTTGGCGTGCACAAATTGGCATTTTTAATACCAAACAGAGACATATCAGTCACTAGCGGAATATAATTTTCTAACGTCATAACCATGATATGGTCAGAGAGAAAATACAACGTCTTTTTAAGGTACTTTTACCAATTCAGTCAATTAAATCATACATTATATACTTTTTTGCCGATTTATGAAGTGAAACTTAGAAGTTTTAGCTGAATAAATCGTCGCGCGAAGTGAAAGCCACTTTGACCTTACCTATCACCAATTTTTAGACACACCAAAATCACCCTTTATTACCAGTTAAAGATGAAACATTCCGTAAGAATAAACAATCTTTTCACTTACTTTTCTTTCCGTTACATCACATAATCCGACAAAACGGATGAACAACCCTTTTCCTTAAGTGAACACTTAAAATGCGCGCCAAAATACTCAGCCGCTTACCTGTCAACCGATCGACAATTTTAAAATTCGAACTCGGCACATATTTTTTTAGCCAGCACGAATTTGTGCATTCGGCCAATGTTGAGTGAATCCTTTTTAGTGTTGTATAGAGTTCAAAAGTGATATTAGAGTGTACATACAAACATCGAATCTTCATGCAGGGTCCGTCTGCGTGAGTATTGGGAGCTGTGGAGCCAGCATCAGTCGCCGATGAGCCTCGGAGCCGGTGAGGGCCGCCACGGTGATCCCTGCTTGGTAGGAAGCCGGGATACGGATGTGACGGGTCCGTGTGTCGCCCCAGCCCATAGCTCGGCATTCGCGGATTATGTTTATCACTTGACCTAGAACAATTTGGGAAAGAAGTCATAAGAAGAAATTTTATATTTTTTCCACGTGAATGTTATATTTCGCTCGGCAAACATAACATTAAAACTGAGCCTTATTTATTTTGTAATCATAAAGGTGCACTTACACTCATCAGTCACCGTCACGTCTGTTGCAATATTTCTACACTCCTTTATGATATTTGTTCCCACACGTCAGTCACCGGCCAGCCACCAGCAAGTGATCAATCAGTCACGGCACCGGTCAGGCATATTTCCATACAAGTTTCATTCGGTAACGTGACGTGACTGATGTGTGTGAATGCACCTCTAAGCATCCCGTTGCGCTTCTGCGTTGCACGTACGTTCATCAAATGCCTACACCAGACAACGCTCGTGTTAAGTCTTAGTCTTTTTTTTTTTTTTAGCGTGGTAAAGTCATCAAATGAGTCCTCCCACCCCGGGCAGGGCGGAAGGGACTGTCAGACTTCTACTGACTAAAATCCACGGTGTCCTTCAATAGCCTGTTATGTTCCGGGGTCACGGTAAGGGAATAATCCCGCGACCCCGGGTTAAGTCTTAGTCTAGCAGATTTAATAATTAAATACACCAACTCACCAAGAACATTGAAGGTATGGAAGCGTCGATCAGGCACAAACATCAGCGGCGTCAGATCAGTATCCATATCGAACCTCGCGAGGACATCCCTGGACTTAACGAGCAGTACCGAGGGAGACGTGAGGTGGTGCCACAGCGTCGCTTCCCGGATACACTCCACGGGGTTACAGAGGTACACTCCTCGAGGGGACACGCCGAAGACCATCTGATGGTGCCATGCGTCTGGGATGTCGTGCTCGTAGCCTGCCTGCAGGTTCAGAGTCAGGATGGGTACTGCACCTGTGAATTTTTCGGGTGGGGTGTTTAAAAGTTTTTTATAAGTGGGGATTTAAAAACGCCACTTTTGAACAGTTTTTCAATGGGCTTCCCCATTGATTATGAAAAACTGTTCAAAAGTCGGGCCGGTCAAACCTATTTGTAGATGGCGCGACGATAGTGAAGTCCTAATCCGAACAATGAGGAAGTACTATTTTGAAGTACCTATAAGATTTGAACCAATAACGACGCTTGGGAACAAACATACTAGCGCCATTCGTTTCCCAGTTGCCATTTCCATTATAATTATGTACTTTATTGCTTGAACAATAGAATATAATATTTTGTATCGAATTTTATCACAATATTTATTATTATTTATTTTATTTTATTTTTTTAATTGGGACAAACCCACCACACTATTCCCAACCACTGCAACTCCTGAAAGCCAGAATCAACAGTGGCAACCACCAGAAAAGCGCCGAGACAATTAAGCTCGACGTGTCCCGGAGAATGAATTTACCTGTCTTGGATCCTGCAACGAAATTAATCAGAAAAGAATAGTGGAGGAGTAGGAAAAAATATATGTTCCCACTTCCCTCCATGCAAGCAGGAGACAGAACCAAACAAGGCCAATAGGCACAAAGGGACATTACAACTGGGAGAAGCCCAGTTGCTTAGCACCACGGGTAAAATGACTAATATTAATGGGTCCTAAATTGTGAACTGTTATATTTGATTCCAATAATAGGTATGGCAAAAACGCTTGAACGCACGGAAGTTTGTTCGAGTTTCCACAAGGTCCGTATAGTAAACGACTCCAGATGTAGCCTGTACAGTATCCAACATAATATTGCGTTCGTTCTGCCAAAGAATACAGTCCCATAGAATATGATGTGCTGATTGTTCATATTCACAATCTGGTGTTGAACATTGACAAAAAGGCGAGGGAACAAGCTTGAAGAAAAACAATTTACTTTTAAAGTTACCATGTCCCGTGAGAAATTGGGCAACACAGTGATCCACCTCCAGCCACGTCCTAGCCAACCGCTCGCGAACGGATGGAAAGAATAATTGGTGGAGGTACCGCCCCTTGATGGAATTATCCCACCTACATTGCCATTCGGATAAAAGTTCCTCCCAAACGTCACTTTGTGGTTTGAATAACCTAGATATTTTAGCACGAATATTTATTATGTTGCTAAAGGGGGCCTTTCTAGGCCCACTGTTGATTTAAACACACAAGACTCCCATTGTATGTTATCCATCAGCCTTTAATGTTCCCACTGCTGGGACACAGGCCTCCTGTCTGTGAGAGAGAGTGGGCCATAATCCACCACGCAGGCCCATTGGTGGATGCCACATGTCTTCAAATTTTTGGTTCTAGGACATGCCGGTTTCCTCACGATGTTTTCCTTCACCGTTTTGAGAGCAGTGGTGATGAAATAAATTACACAAAGTAATGCGCCTGGTGGGGTTCGAACCCACGACCTACAACTAGTAAGTCGGGGCCGAAACCATTGGGTCACCACTGCTCCCGTCCTACTCCAATTGTATGTAATCTATTCTAATATCTATTAATCTATACTAATTATAAATCTAAAGAGTATGTTTTATTTAACATGCTAATCTCAGGAAGTACTGGTATGAATATGAATTGAACGGTGTTTTCAGATAGTCCGTTTATCGAGGAAGGTTACAGGTATAACATCACGCAATGAACAATAGCAGGCCTGGCGGACTCCGCGGTGTAGCCACGTCAACGGGGCCCCCGCGTGTGCTTGTATTATGAAAATGCATAACACGCGGGCGCACCGTGGACGGGTTTCATAGTCGGTTGCCGCCCACCCCCCGTTTCTCACGCTTTCCGTACATATTTTAACTTTATTCTCACGAGCAAAGATTTTACATTTGCTTGTTTTTAGGAAGTGACACTTCTGTACATAGTACTTTTAAGTATTCTGTGCCAATAGGATCTGAGCAGTGGATTAACCACGAGGAACAGCTATTTATTCAACCAACTCCATTCGTTATTTATTTGCACACGGTCGTACAACCTCAATAACTTGACACATGACTCGAAACTCGAACCCCCTCCCACTACCCCGAAATGTCTGTAGTGGGAGGGAGATCGAGTTTCGAGTCAATGTCAAGATATTACGACCAGGTTGTATGTACATAAGTTACACAATGACCGTCAAACTACGATATATGCATATTTGCATAATGTATGTAAATGTATGGAACATTACTTTGCTGTCCGATGTCAATGAAATTGCTTACATTATTTACATTAAGTGACATGCACTTTTTGCTATTGGCGACCTTGCTCAAACACTTTTAGTGTTCATTCACACTACACCAAACAATAACGAAACCACATCAAGGGGGGTATTACGTCTTAAAATGAGGCTTGTTCCAATGAGTGAACGAGATGGCGCTAGACGACTTGTATAGCTCTGTCGCTTTCACTCGCCGGAACAAGCGTGTGTAGGGGGTTTAAGGACTCATAGGCTACACTTTCTTACCAACAGTAATCCAGTCAGCGAGCCAGTGTGACAGTGACACAGCTCGTTCAGGGTAGGTAGGGAAGAATCTGGCGGTGACCAGTCCATCTGAAGCACGGTGTATGCCTGTCACTAATTCTGCAGCCGTGCACCCAGCTACGGCGCGAGAAAGTAAATATCTGAAAAAGGAATGCTAGAATTACTATCAATTTTCTACCATTGCTTATCTCCTGGTAATTGAGGAAAAGAGATTGGGACCACCAAAGATAACCTCTCACTGTCCTCTCTATTTTTGTCAGACAAAAAAGAAAATCTAAACCGTGAGAAGTAAGATTCATTTATGTGTGTAAAAAACTTGTAGTCTGTGGTCTAGAGTAACTATGTCTATGCTTCAAGCTGAACGACGATTAGATTAAAAATTCACTAACATATCTATAAACCACAATATGAGAAAATCTAACAATCTGATAAAAATAATATGACCCATATTTTTGAGTAAGTCAAAATTATACGACCCTTTCAAAAATGACATTTCACTTCTTGGTACATTTTTGACATAGTTCTGACGTCACGAACGAATTTTGACGCGTCTAAAACGGAAATTTACTGATTTATAAAGAAACGCATCCATTTTTTTTTCATTATCCTTACAAGCGTTCTACAAATATTTGCAATTTATCGATTCTAACATCATGCCTATCTTTTAATCATAGTTACCTTGGTAATTGAGCTTTATTAGCTCTCTGTCGAGTACCAATAGCTGAGCTTATCTTCTCCAAATTCACAGGCACACCCAACGCATTCTGAAAACAAAATTATAGGAAGTATTGTTATTTGTGACCCTGTACCCTGTATTGTTACTTGAGTTAAAACCAGACTTGTTCCGGCGAGTGAAAGTGACAGAGCTATACAAGTCGTCTAGCGCCATCTCGTTCACTCACTGGAACAAGCATGATTTAAAGATATTGTAATACGACCCCTGCATTGTTACTTATGTAAAACGTTGTAGGTAATCAATGTAACAAAGTACTAGTATTTTTTTATTTTCTACTGTGTGAATTCTTAGAACTTGTCAGTACAACGTTATGTAGATTTATGAGTCATTTTGTTGCTTTGTCTTGCTTGAATTAAACAAATGGGGTGACAGAAAACTTTTTTTCACTAATGTATTTTTCATGAACACATATTGAGTAACAGTTACAGTTTATCTTTGATGTTAAATTAAAAGTTAAAAAGGTTCACCAATTAAAAAATGCAACCAAATATGCCTGTTTTTTTCTAAGCTAGTTTAGTTACCAACAAAAACAAACAAAAAAATTGGGCATTTTTTCTATTTATAAATTTTAAATTAATCAAGAAATGATGGCTCCCACACATAGTGGAGCAAAGGTTATATAGTATAGAATAACACATAAAGGCGCTCCCTCACCGCGAGCATTCACCTTTAATGTAACGTAAACGTTACAGATTCGAACATTTAATTAGTGAATGAAGACAATCGAGCAACATAATGCGCACCTTGTATCAAATCGCCCTTGTACCTATCATGTACGCGAATGCTCGTCAGTCAGGGTGGTAGTATTGTAATGTAATGTTCAAAGTCGAATCTATAACGTTACATTACACGCGAATGCTCCCGGTGAGGGAGCGCCTTAATTCTATTGGGCGAAGTCGCTGGCAACAGCTACTTAGAGCAAAATTTAAAAATTACTTACAAAAACATTGACAACAGCCGTCACCCCGCAGGCAGAGCTGCTTATCTGCGTGACCTGTCGCTCACAAGCCTCGCACTCCGACCAGATCATGCACCGAGGAGGTTCCACACATGCTGCAGAGCTTGAACTGGTGCTTGCGGCCGCTTCACTTGCCTAGGAATACAATTACATGATAATAGACCATAATCTTAATATTTTTTTTCTGAGAATATTTACCTATTCAAGGTAGTGAAGAAAAGTAAAAAATAGCATTATGTGTAGTAAGCATTTTATAATTGCTCTGCTAGACAGAGAACTATTAATCTACAACTTCAGCTGAACTGAATAAAATGTGGGTAAAGATACATTTTATGTGATGTGACAGTATTCTAAGTGTGAGTACCCCTATTGGGCGTTTATATGGCACATTCGAAAAAGAATGGGAATGAGTGCCAGAGACAATAAGCCCTCTGCCTCGAATCTTGCGGGCAGCGGGGCGGCGATGCAAGAACTCGAACGCGAGTTGCGTTACATTGCAGAATTTATAGGAAGAACAAATCCAGTTAATGAAACAAATGCCGCAATGTGGTGAAACTCGCATACGAGTTCTTGCTCCGTCTAAATGGCTCGGGCGGTCATCGCTTTAGTCAAGCGATGACCGCCCGAGTTTTCTTTTGCCCACAATAAATCTAGCGTTAGGAATAAATTTGAATCAAAAAGATGTCGCGGCTACTGTTCAGACATTTCATTCGCGAATAAAATCAATATTTGTGACTGTGTGGTGTGCTCGAGATATTTAATATCTCGATGACACAACCACGAATACAACACTACGCGGCTACAGTGACGCGCGATCCGCCCGCTAGTTTCGTGAATGGGTCTGCGAAGCCCGCCCCGTTCCCGCGCCGCCACCGCTACCGCCCCGCTGCCCGCAAGAATCGAGGCAGAGGCCTTATATTCTTGTCTCTGTCACTTATACCTGTATGAAGTAAGTACCTCAGAGTTTGTCTTAGAAGAGCGCCCTCTACGAAGTATTTTTAAAATTTTATGTGCCATATTAACGGCCCCATGCTGAAAATAATTATTTCAGAATGAATATTCTTTTCAAGCTTACAATATGTAAATTTAAAACTGCTGCTGAGTCATAGCTGATCTACCTTGTCTGAGAGTCATTGGGCATATCCATAGTAAAATGTCTCAAACATTTATTCATCTAATTTATACTGATTTTAACCTTCTACTAGCTGTCTGTTGTGTCTATGACAGATTTGTTAGTTAACCACTAATGCAATCTCGATGCATGTTTGTTCAAAAATCTTAATGAAGATGTATCCTTAAAATTCAACTGGACATTATGACAAGTTTTTATTGTTATACAAATACAATATTCAAAGCCCTACCTTAGCCGTAGCCTGGTTCTCAGCATCAAATTTAGCCTTCTCGGCAATTAACTTCTTAGCCATTGTGACATGAAACAACGCTGATGATAGAGTAGCCGTATCTGTTGTGGGTTGATTGATCTGATGAGCAAATGCTTCTATGTGTTCATCATCATCTGCAAATAAACGATAAATGGAAAAACATGTAGCTACGTCATAATTATTATTTTAAGACATGCACTCTACTCATGTTTGCAAAAATAAATTTTATCTTTTAGGACATTAAATTGTAACAAACTATTAATTTAATTAATTATAAGATTGAGGGGATGGAAGACATATTGTAAGACTATACTCTGTTTATTTTAAATCTCAAAAATAAATGAAAACTTACAACTCAATATCTCAGTCTTTGACACCAAATCTCCACTAGAAAAATGGAGACTGCTAGAATTTATGATGGGTCCATGTGACATTGTCCTCCTCACAACTAGCTGCTCTCCTCTTGAGTTCACATGGGTGATGTATGGACCATAGCTGAAGTTCTGGTCCACATAGGTGTGGGCACTACTGCCTGCACTGGTGCCCTCCCCAGCATCCCCTTGACTTGTAGGGATCCCTCGGCTTGTTGATGGCACACTGTATGAGTACAAGTCGGGATCTCCATGTGCTCCAGACCCAGAAGCTGTTGGCACAACAGGTACACTCACAGGCACATATCTAGCAGGAGGAGGAACATATTCAGGGGTTGTTCCTCTCACCAAAACAGGCTCAACCTCCTCGGGCATAATATTTACAGCTTCCAAATCAGCATCAGGTGATGATTCATCACCAGTATCAACTTCACATGATGGTCCCGGATCAAAGTCCATTTCCAAGAAGTCCATGTCTGGACTAGATGCCCTAGAAGCTTGCTCTCTGCCTGCAGCTCCAGCTTGCTGAGGTCCCACATAGTTAGGCATAGGGAGATGTTTGTCGAGAGGTAAACCCATATCAAGGCTAAAGAAAGAGCTTGGCAAGTCAGCCAAATGTTCTCCACCCCTGTATGTGTAAATACACCCATCTTCTGACCCTAAAGAATAGTCATCATTGCCAGTATCACTAGAACTGTCATCTTCTAGGTTAGCCCTGTTTAGTTTCAGACTTGAGGGCCTCTTCCTATTCTCCCTGAAGGAACTTGTCTCCGGGTTCTCACTAGCCCTGCTAGTGCCACTTGTTGAGGGAAGGCTGCTGTTCCCTGCCTTGTCCTGACACACTTTGTGCCTCTGACATGTCTGCTTGTCGTGATTAGACTCTGTACCATTGTCATACACTATCGGGGGAGCCCTGCTGCTGCCCGCAACCGCAAGATCCACCTGTTCAGCATTCAAATTGGTCACTTTGTTGTTACTCTTTTGAGATTGGGCAGAATTGTTTAGGTTTTTATTAGTTTCAGGATTGTTTTCACTACACCGACTGGTTTGGGAAGCTGTTTCATTGCTAGGTAGTGAATTCATGTGAAACGCCCGAGGTCCATTCAAGGGAACAAAGCTCGAGCTTGGATTCGAGGTCGATGTAAATAGATTTTCTGCGTTATCTCTTTGCCCTGATTGATTGAGAGTGTTCTTGAAGTTCCTATTTTTTTCACCCTCGCCATCGAGTTTTACAGAATTCCTCATAGACGAAGAATCTTTGGAAGAATCCATGATTACAAATACATCGTAGAAGTCGGCATTGTTCACTTATTTTTTTAAGGTTACCAAACGGCTTGTTGATTCGAATTTAGGCGACAGAGAAGGCACTAAACTAAAGTTTATTCGCAATGTGAACATATAATAAAAGGAAACGATAAAACACTGTATTTTTAAGGCGTAATCTGTAAAAGGAAATAAATAACAAACCAATTCGCAATAATCAGATCAAAATCCTAATTTGACATTTGACACAATTGACAGTTGATTCAACAACAATCGAGAAGTTTTTCAAGTGTTCCAATATTTTTTTAAATAGTAACACTTGAACACAGACATAAAATGTTCATTTTCACTTGAACTTGACTGGCTAGTACGCTAAAACACGACTTTTATCATTGCTTATGGATTTAAAGCTACAAATACACGGTGTCATTCATTTAATTTTCGTCAGCTCACAATCACAATTTAATTCTAAAAAGTAAGCAATAAATAAAATACAATTATATTGAATGATGCTGAAGCTGCAAGAGTGAGTGAAATCTAATAAAGTAAACAAGTTAACTGAATTTTAAAATCGTGCGTGTAATTTTATTGTGTGACAGATAAATAGCTTTTGTATGTAACAACCTTTACAAATAGGTTTGTCAAATTTTCTTTCATACATTTCACAATGACAAATTGATTCAACCAGCTGTGAGTTTTCTAAAAACTGCGTCTTATTTGTTACATTATAAAATCCTCCCTAAAACCTTTGTTTACCATCGTTGTCGATTGTAATTTCCAATAGTTACAAATAACTACAGAGAAGATGGCATACGCCTACTTGTTCAAATACATCATCATCGGCGACACAGGTATTGATTTTATTTCCTGATATTTTATTTAGACTATTCTGTTACTGTGCAGTGTAATCATACTGGTTTTGTGTATTAAATGTTGAAATTCAACTTGCACTTATTCATCCGTGATAGTTCGATCGATATCTCATTGTTGTGAAGAGTAATATTTTGTGGTAATCTATTTTTCCGCCTACGCCGTCTTGTAACTACGTCAAGTTAGGACTCTAATGCGCATATCATTAGAAATCGTGCAGTTCATGCACTGCAAATAAATAAGTAAATATGGATCAATACAGTGATACCAACATGTGTTTGTATGTATGTCTATTGTTTTGAGGCTATTTCAAGGACTCTCTTTGTTTGTTTGTGGTATAGATTTCATATAAAAAAAACTGGTTCATTATTGTAATTAAATCTCTTCAAAAATGTTCTTATTAAGTGTTAAATACTCATCATATTATTACAATGTAGAAAATTCTTGTCTGAATATAGACTGATTAATGTTAGTGATAAGGGTTCAAAGCTCCTATTGGTCTTATTAATGATTTGTTTGTGTAGACATCACCTGTTTTCCTTTGTTTCAATTTATTTATGAACCAATATTGTGACATTGTAATAAATATCTACTTTATTTTCAACAGACCTTGTTATTGCGATCACAGTAACTTGATATTTAGCTACAACTTAATAAAAGAAACTAACATAAAACAAATGATGTAAAAAAATCATGATTTGTTGTAAAATGAACCTCACAAATGAGGTTTTTTATGAAACATTTCTGGTTTATGGTCCCAGTTCTAGATATTTATGGTTTGGTATTCATTCACAGGTGTAGGCAAGTCTTGCTTACTGCTCCAGTTCACCGACAAAAGGTTCCAGCCTGTTCATGATCTCACAATTGGAGTAGAGTTTGGTGCTCGCATGATCACCATTGACGGCAAGCAGATCAAACTCCAGATATGGGATACCGCTGGACAAGAAGCATTCAGGTAAGAATCTTATTGGACTGTTTGTTTTCGCAATAAGTCTATTGACTATGGGCTAATTTGTTGCCAGATTGATCTATGGTCTATGAGTCTAGTCCTTTACTGGGAAATGTTCAGTTAAGAATCTTATTCAACAGTTTTTTCATTATGCAGTCAATCATTTGATAAATTGGACAGATGTATTGACAAATAGTGTCATGCACAGTAAGTTTCCCATTGAGATTTAAGGTTGAAGATATTACAACTATTGAACAGAAGAAACACCTATTGAGTTAAGAATGTACTGACCTAAAGGCCACTTAGCAGAATCGTAATATTAATTATTACGATAAAATTATTCTTAATCTATTATCTACTCCATAGCTTAAGTAAATAGCATATTCTACTGATTTCAAATTATCAAATATACCTGAAACAGCTGATCCTCTCATGATAGGATATGACTATGTAGCGTTTATCATAATACCATTCAAAACTGATTATTTGAATTGCATTCAATAATATTATTTATCAACATTTCACCATTATGGCCTGAATATGTTTATAATTAAGCAGTCGAACGTGAATGTTATGTTTTAATTTTGTCAACCATGATAATAATGTTATAAGTTAACAAGATTATATATTAGCATCATAATTTCACCAACTAGACTTGTTTGGGTTCACAGTATAAAGGCATTAACATTTTAGTAGGAACTACTATACAGGGTGTCTCCTAGAAGTATAGATCAAATAGAATAGTAGGTAAAAAAGAGGTGTAAAGGTCATTTCCAAACTTTTTAACACTGAGTTTTATGGTTCAAAAGTCACCATTCTTTTTTAAAAAAGTCAAAAGAACTGGCAGGGCTAGCAATGTAACTTTTTATTTCCACCAAGACACTATGAAAGTGTGGACCTTTTCTATTGTAATACTTAATTATGCAGTTGGAAAACATGTTCAATAATAATAAATAAATAAAAAGTAGGTACTTAATTATTTTTACCAGACCACTTTAGCTATTGCTTTAGCTATTCTTTAAATAACTTTACAACAACACATATTGTTTTATGGAGGATCAAGTTCAAATGACTAAAACAGTTCCATTATTACATAAGCTTTATATGATGACTCAGCTGAGGCAAGGTACAGTTCTGATAGCAAATGAATCAGTCAACTAGTCAGCCACAGATACATACAATCACAAGCTTCACTTCATTGAACAATCAAAACAAAAAACAGGAATAACTTAACTCCAATCTATTGTACTGCTAACCTAGATTTTATGCTAGTCAATTTCAGTGTTTGTAATCGAGAATGTTATAAATTTAATTATAACGAATTTTGTGCTTAACTGAGCATAAAATAAAGTGTTTTGACTTTTTAATGTCTAGATTGGAAATCTGATAAGAATCTGCCTTGATCTAACTAAAAGACAGTACAAGTAGTAAGGTTCTTAAATGTAGACCACACACTGGTAAGAATAGCGTAGGACATCCACCAACAAGATGGTCAGACAAACTGTTGAAGAGTAGAAGATCATACGGTCGCGCTGGATGCAAGCTGCTTACAATCGGTTCTATTGGAAATCTGTAGGGGATATAGGCTTATATTATTTTAGCTTTGGACATTAAACACCTGATGATAATGACAGGATTACATTTATTTAAATCAAGAAATTACATAGTCATAGTACAATACGCGCATGCGACGTCTAAAAACGAAACCCGAAAAAAAAAACTAAAAATCGGCGCATTTCATCCATATTTTTGTATAAGAACTGGCTAAAAATTGATCTGGAAATAAATTTTTCCTGTTTTACAGAAAATACTTTTAATTGTTTACACAACTGGTAAGCCAATGCAATGCCAACTAGTCATTAATCCACTTAGTTTTAATTTGAACTGGTCCACAATCTAACAGTCGAAACACATATCAGTTTTATCAGCCACTAACTTACTGTTCGAACATTTTTACAGTTTCTGCTGACCTTGATTTTAAATTATGTATTCGTATACAAGTGAGTGTATTTTACAGTTCGTAAACAACTATAGTGATTGAATTTCCTGGTTTGTCGTGTTCAATTTCAATAATGCTTATATGAAAAAGAAAAATCACTAAAAATTAACAAACAAAATTAGCGTATGAAGATGACTCTTAAGATCAATGATATTTTTTTACTTATAATATCATTGCTTAGGACGAGTAAAAGAGAAGTATGGAAAATGAAAATTAGCTTACTTCAATAGATTCAGATAGGTAAAAGGGTAAGAACGAAGATGAATGAATTAGCGCCTTTTCATCAATTTTGTGTTGATACAGGTGATGAAGAATGAATACTTTTATACCCCTACTCACTACACTACTGCTTCCCAATTTAATTCGGACTAAGCTGTCCGCCGCGGTTTCACCTACTGCTCGGTCTTATTGTTCGTAGTGTAATTTTATATCTTAGCTAAGAAGCCTTCCTCAAGAAATGGACTATACAACACAAAGACCAAATTTCTATTTGGACCAGTAGCTCCCGAGATTACCGTGTTCATCCATACAAACTAACTCATGTAAATAAGTATAGATTCACGAAGGACGTTCGGAAACTTTAACTCCTCCTTTTTTGAAGTCGGTTAAATAGATTCGGGGAATGATAAAACGTTCTCACCTTCTGTAACTCATCGTCCAAGAACCGCCAGGCATAATGCAAAAAAATCCTTCTTCTTTCAGATCAATCACGCGATCATACTACAGGGGCGCGGCGGGCGCACTGCTAGTGTACGACATTACTCGACGAGACACATTCAACCACCTCACCACTTGGCTTGAAGATGCGCGTCAGCACTCGAACTCCAACATGGTCATCATGTTGATTGGTAACAAGAGGTAGGTCATATAATTATTTTCCAGAACTTTTGGGCGCCCATACACTAACTGCTTGAAGCAGTTACACACACCATGTGAGCGGTGACTTAGCTTGGGGCGACGAATAATAAAATCAATGTGTCGAAATGTTTGAAAAACCCCAGGAGCCGTCGCCAGTGGCAAATTCGTATGATGACAGTTAATTAATATCAAATTCATGCCCCTCCGCTCACCGCTTAGATCAAAGTCATAAACGGGTTGTTCGTATCGACTGGTCAAGTGGTGTATGTTTGGCGATTGCTTGACCGCAACAACCAACAGAAACTGCTCAAGCTGTCGATACTGAAAAGTGTCGCGCGACACTTCATTGTCAGTTAGTGAATACCAAACTGTAGTTAAAGTTAAAGTATACCTAAGTAAGGAATAGCATTGCTGATTCGTGATATAATTTAAAATTCCTATTTATTGAGGATGTACAGATTCATTTGATTGATTTCGTTATTATAGCACTGTTCTCAACTGACCGTAAAAAACATAAAAGTATAATATTGAAATCATCCGGAAATCTTAATTTAGGTACCTACACAAAAGACTGTCCATGTGAACAAAGTGCATTGTGTTCTTATTCCCGTTATCTTTTGTGACTAAGCTGATGTATTCGTAAAACATTAGTTAGACCACCGTTATTTGAACGGATACACTTTTCCCAACGGAAAACGATGTGCATCTGGACTGAGAGCCCGTTTTTTTTTTATTGTTGAATCAACTTGAAACTTACAGGCTTTTTAGCCTCAAAAATAGTAATCATTCACTTTCACTGATGTCTATAATTCAAAGCTGTTATAAGCAAATATCTATGGCCCTCAGTTCAGACGCTCGCAAAAACGGCTTAACATAAATCTCAGAAAGTACTACCTCTGTGATAATAATTTTGATTTTATAATTTTACTAAAGAATTTCTTAAAGATTTTAAGAAATTTTCAAATTCCTAGAATATAGCATTACTGATTTATAGCAGTTTTACTTAGGGCTCTCAGTCCAGACGTTTATGAACTGAGAGCCCCACTGAAACATAGCTTTAAATGAAGAAATTCATACATTTGCTTCTTTAACCATAAAGTTAAACACCCCAATGAATTTCTTAAAAAGAAATAACGACATAGGAAGTAACTGTTGAAAGGTAAATTACAATTGAATTTTCGGTTAACGTCTGAACTGAGAGCCCTTATATTTTCGGTTTTATCGGCTATTTGCGGGCTCTGAGTTTGAAATAAATTAGCCGAAAAGTTTTAAGAAATTTTTAAGTAAAACTTAGCATACGGCTTTTTTTTCTAAATGCTATACTTGCCGAGAAAAACCATTTTTTAGTTTTTCATGGGAACAAGTTTTGTAGGGTAACCATGGTTTAAAAATCTCAAAAGTCGGTTTCAGACTTGTACTGACAAAAATCCACGGTGTCCTTCAATAGCCCTTTACGTTCCGGGTCTACGGTTACCTGATAAGACAGACCCGCGACTCCGGCAGGCTTTATTATTATTAATTATTATTTCGGACCGGAGTAATATATGTACTTAAAGCTAAAGGGCGCGCTCATTAAACTATCGGAAACTGTGTGTGAATTAATATGAACAATTCAAACTTTCTCCAATTCTTGAACTCATAAAAGCCTAAGTGATAAACTAAACTGCCGTAAGCCCTGTGTAATATTATAATTTCAAAATTCCAGTGACTTGGAATCCCGACGTGAAGTAAAGAAAGAGGAGGGCGAAGCCTTCGCCCGTGAACACGGTCTGGTCTTCATGGAGACGTCAGCCAAGACTGCAGCCAACGTTGAGGAAGCTTTCATAAACACTGCCAAAGAGATCTATGAGAAAATACAAGAAGGAGTATTCGATATCAACAACGAGGTGAGTCGCGCGCCCTTATCTATTAATCGATAGTCATTGACGATAATTTGACGTTGAATACTTGAATTACGAGTGTGTACTCAGGTCGGCTGTTTTTTTTTATCTATTAACAGATTTGTTGGAACTTCTGGAAATACTTACGTTGTGATACAAATCGGAATAGGTATTGTTTATTTTAATGGCATGTTTTGATATAAAAGGCCGTTTCCACCACACACCTCTTTGGAATAAAGGTTTTATTTTATAACATCGTTAAGTCTCAGTAACATAAAAAAAAAACAATTGACAGAAGTTGTAATGCTCTATGCATTTACATACGGGCCTAATTTTCTACTCGACGCAGTTTGCAAATATGTTAAGAGTGTATCATGCGTTTGCTCGGCGATACTAGCGCCACCATCACATTTTTACCAATTTCTCTTAGTTTAAAACTAATTTGTAAAATGTAGCAACGACAATGTGTAGTACATGTAGCAAAATATTTAATGTATATATTTCATTATGTTTTATTTAAGTAGTTCCGGTACAATCATTAAAACCGTTTTTGGTGGCCGTTTTTGGCGGTTTTAATGATTGTACCGGAACTACTTAAATAAAACAATGAAATATATACATTAAATATTTTGCTACATGTACTACACATTGTCGTTGCTACATTTTGCAAATTAGTTTTAAACTAAGAGAAATTGGTAAAAATGTGATGGTGGCGCTAGTATCACCGAGCAAACGCACGATACTCTCTTAAATGGAATACATAAAATTTAAATGGAATATTTTGATGGAATAAGTACTTAAGGGGGATGCTCCAACCAGCCCGCGAAATTCAAATTTTTTTACGTTTTTTGCAATTTGCAGGCCAGTGACATGTTGTAACTTTATAAATATTTGTGTTGCGCAAATAACAAGTATAATTTTAAATATAAAAAATATCAAAAAAACTCGCTCCATCAGCTCTCACATAGAAAAGGTGCATCATGTTAAAATCTCCGAAATCTAACTACGATGCACCTTTTCTATGTGAGAGCTGATGGAGCGAATTTTTTGACAATTTTTATATTTAAAATTATACTTGTTATTTGCGCAACACAAATATTTATAAAGTTACAACATGTCACTGGCCTGCAAATTGCAAAAAACGTAAAAAAATTTGAATTTCGCGGGCTACATCGAAGCAATCACCTTAAATGGAAATAATCCTAAAATCAAATACCATAACCACATTTGTGCGAACTCAAATAGCAAATGAACTTTCTAAATTCGTTTCGTTTTTGACTGGCCTGTTGGTCTAGTGGTTAGTGACCCTGACTGCTAAGCTGGAGGTCGTGGGTTCGATTCCCACCCAGGACAAATGTTTGTGTGATGAGCATGATCATTTGTTCTGTGTCTGGGTGTAATTTATCTATAATATGTATGTATTTAGAAATATATCAGTATGTTTATCAGTTGTCTAGTACCCATAACACAAGCTCTGCTTAGCTTGGGACTAGATGGCGTTGTGTGATAGTTGTGGAATATTATTATTATTATTTCTTTTAGTGTTAGTCAGAATCAGACAATAAAATTATGTTAATTTCTTATCATTTAACATGGCGAGTTAATTTCTTTTTATGTATCATAGTTTTTTTTTGTAAGTCCGTATTAAGATTTAATTAACTTTTTTAAAGGCGAACGGCATCAAGATCGGACCCCAGCACTCGACGGCGGGAGGTGCGAGCGGCGCGGGGGGCGCGGGCGCGGGCGGCGCCGCGGGCGGAGGCTGTTGTTAGGTACTGCACTGCACACACTGAGGAGGGGTCGCTGCCTTTTAGATCGGGCTGAAGAGGTAACACTACGAATCTTACTACTTTTATAAATGTGTAAGGTGTGAGAATAGTTGTTTGTTACTCGTTCACACAATAACTACTGAATGGATTTGGATGAGATTTTAAACTGATACACAGATAATTTATTAATAACATGATCATAACCCGAGAGTGCCTTTTAGAGAAAGAACCACACAGATTTCAATTGTTCTAGTAATTTTACTCAGACTGTAAGGAGTTAAACGATTTGATGAAACTTTATAGTTTGATAAACTAGAGGTTGCTGTTGCTCCAATTACTTAAGGCGCATAGTACCCTCAATGACCTTGAACATCCAGGCGGAGCTAAACGCACACTTTCATATCTGCACCGCACATAATAATATGTCCCGAGTGTACCGCGATACCTCAAAATGATATCATAGACTATGCAGCGAGGCAGAAACAGCTGCAAAAACCCGCCTTCGCCCGGTTTTTATATGTGGAAATCTCAATTTTCAACATATTCTTTGTAAAATACTGACTGATTTACATGAGCGTTACTCACTTTGTAGTAAATTTTAACACCGATTGATACATTCAAAAATATTTTAAATGAACGAAGCCGTTTAGAAGGAGTGAGCATTTATTTGAACAAAATAGCGTGTTGTTAAATATTTTTTTACAGTTCAACTATTTGTCATAAGAAAATAAAATTTACTCACATTGTTGTACATGAATATACATTCAACATATTTTTTTTTCAATCTTTACACCCAGCCGTTAATCAGGAGTATGCTTTAGAATGTAACGTTTTTACGGCTTAAAAGGCGCGAAGGCCCTTAAATATGGACCTCGTTGTATTGTAAAAACACTCTATTAAGGAAAACTAATAAACTTTTTGTGTTCTTTCAGGAGGAGGTGCAGCTGTGTGCAACGAACATTGGTACGAAACTTATTGCATGCCGGATTCATAGAATTATTTTATGTATGCTACAGAATAGCTTGCGTCTGACTCACCTTATAATATAATACGCCGCTAAGGCACTATACTTAGTAGAAATATTCAATTACCGTACCGTAAAATAATGCCATTGTTAGACAATATCAGATCCTTGATGTAAATGAACGACAATGCAGACAGATCAAATTCTAGCTTTCAATTCATTCCTCATTCCATTTTGCGATATCTGTTAGGTACCCTAGACTTGTGGCAATTAAAATCTAATCTCATAAATAAATAGGCATCTATAATACAGTAAACATAAGTTTTATTCGAGCGAGTACAGTACAGATGGCGGATAATGGTTATGCTGAATGGACCAGATGTGAGAAATTAATTAGTCGTATGTTATACATAATAATTAAATAGATCCTTCATGTCATACAATTAATTAAGCTTCTATATAATTTTTGTGTGTATGTAACTCTGTGTATATTTTATTTGCAAAAAGTTTCACAAATATCTCTTTATCTGGCATTTATTTAAGATCGTGTTATATATCTTCATTGTCATGGTCGTTGTGTTGACAGAATGTGGTATTTAGATGAGGCAACTATGTATAATGCTGCCTCTTCTATACAATCACCTACATTGGCACTCTTTCAAAGGATTTTATAGGATTGGACGAGTACCCAGAGTGCTACTCAATAGATGAAATTCTGCATCAATATAGGAAATTGTCTGGGGAGAGTGAAAATCACGTCTCATCTTCACTTAGATGTGACTGAATGTTCGTCAAAGTATGCGTCGAAACATTTACTTGTATTATATTATGTATTTTGTAGTAGCCTAAGCTACAATGTCTAACAGGTACATACATTATAAATCTAGGTTTACATAATATATTGGAATATTAGTGAAATGGATAAATATTATTTATATCAACATTTTAATTTGTGAAGATTCATCTGTACAAATTGGAAAAATGTAATCCTGTCAAAGTGAATCGAGGTGTACACTGTACACATTGTATAGTTTTAAATTCATCTAATTGTGATTGATTTCTCGTACCTTCTATACCTTGCATCGAAGAATGGAGACCAATTCGTCAGCTGTTTAGATCAAAATACCAAGTATGCTTTTAGGTGGTGGCCTAGTATAAATAGTTATGCACAAGATACCAATATTGGAATGGTTATGAAGTATTGAAATTGTAATTCTTAAAAAAGGACTGCTTGCAAGGTACTGAAAGACATGATTACAAAATAGGTTATTTTTAAGTTTAGCACATTGTAATGATATAATATTTTGTAAGGTTACAATATGCAGACACATTTGTAAGGTGTAATTCATGAGAGTAAATGTTGAAAAAGAATATCATAGTTTTTTATTTAATATCTTGTGACCATACTACTTCCTGAATCAACCTAAAATCTGTTGGAGATTTGCTTTTTTTTTAATCCAGCTATGTTTCAAGATGAAAAGAAAGTACACCATAAGGCTGCGGGTCCACTGAGGCGGAGCCGAGCAGAGAAGTTACGAACTGACCATTCACATGGATATGGATTTCAAGCCATGTGATTGGTCAATTCATCTCCGATCTGCTCCGCTCCGCCTCAGTGGAACCGCAGTCTTAAATTGGGGTAAAAGTACAGGTTTTTTTTATTTTAAAAAAACGTCGTCATTTTTTTCAAACAAATAGGTATTAATACTTTTTATTGACACTTAAAACTACTGTCTAAGAAAGCGCATGTAATGTGCTAATTTGAAAAATATACTAACACTAGGTAAAACTTTTTATTAATTTTGATCACCATATTTCGTAGCACGATTATTACAGTGATAAGTAGTAATCATGCCAGTTCAAAAACTTTTAAAGAATATACCTATTCAAGGCAACAATAATTATTAAAGCTAAATTACTGTAGTTAGCCTAAAAATCGGCCAGAATTCCCCAGAGTATCATTCGAATCTCGATCAGAATAAATGTTATTATGGTTTATTTCATTAAGCACTGTAAACACACAATTGACAGTTTCTGGAGTCTTCATTTTCACCACACCACTGCTCTTTACCTCTGCCCTGGGCAGTGTAACTTCACTCAAATTCAACACAGTAATATCTAACAATATCATGTGAAATATCTGATTCTGTAGCATTTGATATGCTAATTTCACCATTTGAACCATATCTGATTTCTCTGTTTCGATTTCATCTTTGATCCTGAAATAGAAATAAAGACAATTTTAGTACTAGCAGTTAAAATACGTTTAATTTGCATCTTCAGGTCTCTAGGAAACCATACCAACAAACACTACATATTTCAATTTTAACCCTTAATTACTCGCGTGGGGTATATCTAACCCCACGGCGTATTTGAAGCGTCTTATCTCCGCCATTTTTAATGCTACCTCCGTGCCGTTCTTAGTAGCTGCCTAAATACCTTCCTCCGCCAAGAATAAGTCACGAGCGCCGCTCCATGTCGTGTGGTTGTGTCAGGAGATCGCGTCTGGGGTATATATTGCCCCACGCGAGTATTCGTGCAACTTTTTTTGGACGAGTGAGTATTTGTATTTTTATTTTTCAATGTGTAGTACATATACTAAATGGTTCGTTTTTTTTACTTATCTTTGTTTTCTGTTTTGTTCTAGGTTAGAACGCCTAAAATGACAAGTAAGCGACTTTCTGACTACCAGATTGTTGAGCGTATATTGGAATACAACGAAGAAAGCATCATAGATAGTCCCGATGAAGATGAGGTAGACGAGGACGTGATTCAGAGTGAACACAACTCAGAATCTCAAGAAAGTTGATAAAAAAATAAGATTTATGTATGCCGAATGCCACCAGCAAGTTTGTCACGACCATTCCACTATGATATAAGATAAATGTATTGATTAAAAGAGTTCCTAAATTTAATGTTTCATCTTTAAAACTTTATTACAACGTTGATAAAAGATAGTATTATAATTTAGAACAATGTTGTCTTTTTCTAATTTTTATAATAAAAATAAAAGTATGTCATTAAAAATATGTTTTATACAATAAAACATATTTTTAATGACATACTTTTATTTTTATTAATTTTGATCACCATATTTCGTAGCACGATTATTACAGTGATAAGTAGTAATCATGCCAGTTCAAAAACTTTTAAAGAATATACCTATTCAAGGCAACAATAATTATTAAAGCTAAATTACTGTAGTTAGCCTAAAAATCGGCCAGAATTCCCCAGAGTATCATTCGAATCTCGATCAGAATAAATGTTATTATGGTTTATTTCATTAAGCACTGTAAACACACAATTGACAGTTTCTGGAGTCTTCATTTTCACCACACCACTGCTCTTTACCTCTGCCCTGGGCAGTGTAACTTCACTCAAATTCAACACAGTAATATCTAACAATATCATGTGAAATATCTGATTCTGTAGCATTTGATATGCTAATTTCACCATTTGAACCATATCTGATTTCTCTGTTTCGATTTCATCTTTGATCCTGAAATAGAAATAAAGACAATTTTAGTACTAGCAGTTAAAATACGTTTAATTTGCATCTTCAGGTCTCTAGGAAACCATACCAACAAACACTACATATTTCAATTTTAACCCTTAATTACTCGCGTGGGGTATATCTAACCCCACGGCGTATTTGAAGCGTCTTATCTCCGCCATTTTTAATGCTACCTCCGTGCCGTTCTTAGTAGCTGCCTAAATACCTTCCTCCGCCAAGAATAAGTCACGAGCGCCGCTCCATGTCGTGTGGTTGTGTCAGGAGATCGCGTCTGGGGTATATATTGCCCCACGCGAGTATTCGTGCAACTTTTTTTGGACGAGTGAGTATTTGTATTTTTATTTTTCAATGTGTAGTACATATACTAAATGGTTCGTTTTTTTTACTTATCTTTGTTTTCTGTTTTGTTCTAGGTTAGAACGCCTAAAATGACAAGTAAGCGACTTTCTGACTACCAGATTGTTGAGCGTATATTGGAATACAACGAAGAAAGCATCATAGATAGTCCCGATGAAGATGAGGTAGACGAGGACGTGATTCAGAGTGAACACAACTCAGAATCTCAAGAAAGTTGATAAAAAAATAAGATTTATGTATGCCGAATGCCACCAGCAAGTTTGTCACGACCATTCCACTATGATATAAGATAAATGTATTGATTAAAAGAGTTCCTAAATTTAATGTTTCATCTTTAAAACTTTATTACAACGTTGATAAAAGATAGTATTATAATTTAGAACAATGTTGTCTTTTTCTAATTTTTATAATAAAAATAAAAGTATGTCATTAAAAATATGTTTTATTGTACCTTTAAAATTGGGGTTAAATATACCCCACGCGAGCGTAAGTGTAACTATATGGACGCGAGTAATTAAGGGTTAAAATAGTACTAATCTTATAAATGCAAGTGTATAAAAAAAACGAACACTAGGAAATACTAGGAATGGGGAAGGCCAGTCAAAGCTAATTGTAGATGGCGCGACCATAGCTAGGTCCTAATCCGACCAATGAGGTAGTACTATTTTGAAGTACCTATAAGATTTGAATCAATGACGATGCTTGGAACAAGCTATAATAGCGCCATTCGTTTCCTACTTGCCATCCTCATTTCTCCAGTGTCTAGAGTGTTTACAAATATTGAAACTCACACACCCAGACCCGGAACAGTTACTTGTAGGTCATAGTCATACAAATATGTTTTCTGTGCGGGAATCGAACCCACGACACGCTGCGCAGGAGACCAATGGCTCAGCCACTGCGCTAACCGGGCCGTAGTGTGTATGTATGGTCCGCTTTAATGTTTATACGGCTGAACCGATTTTGGTACAGAGGCAGATGGAACTCTAGAGAAGGATACCCTCCCCCCCTCTAAGGGGGGAGGGTATCCGCGGACTACAGCTAGTGTAGAATAAAAAGAATTGGAGGTTCATAACTGCAATTCTGGGGACCTCACGAAAATGTTATGTGCATGGGGCCTTAGAAGGTCCACATGACCACATGCATGCATGGCCATGCTGAAAATTAATCAAGGGCCTCTTTCCCAGAATATTATATAAGCGAAAAATATTCGTAAAATTATCATAAACTCAATAGGTATTCATAGTAGGTATTAACTTAGTCTGTCTGCCACCAATTTATGAATTTTTTAGCAATACATAATTATATTTCTGATAAAGGGTTTATTCTACTGACAAATACCCATCAGTGGGTATTTTTGTTCAGAAACTAATTTATTGGAGATTTTTGGAAAAATAAGTAACACCCCCACTGGCAACATTTTTCAGTGAGAATTTCTGAAATCCCCTGCTCTATATTTAATTTATGCTTTTCAGGTAACACATACCCATTCCATATTATCTGTATGTCTCCAACTTCAAATGATAATTTTAACTTTTCTTTGAGGTCAACTTTTCTGTAGATAAGTGTAAAAGGATCCGTGTGGCGAGAAGAATCACTATCTACAAAGTTGAAACCAAAGTAGAATAATTGTTGCTGGAAAAGAAAGGAAATAACAATATTAAAATAAATAAAAATGTCTATGGTTAAGGGCTATTTCAGTTTGGAAATGGTCTTATTCCAATAAAGGGTGAGTAAGTGATCATTTATCTTATTTTCTGGTTCCAGTTCATATGCCAGTTCCTTTATACTTTTCTATTATGACACAATATCAAGTGAGATTTGATATTTATATTGTTAATCACTAAGCTGCAAGTGGGCTGCTACTAAAGATCTAAGCGTTTCCAAGATTTTAAAGCCAGTAGATATTAAATATACATTTGGATAATATGTCCAACAAAGATTAATCAAATACAAAGAATAGAATGATTCCGGAACCGGGGCTGGAGTCTTCTCACACGACCTTAACATAAATATATCCAGCCCGCTGGGAATGTACAACACCGTCTACCAGGCGGAATGCATGGGCATTATACAAGCAGCATATGCGATAGAGGCCAGAAGAGTTACGGATGCCCATATACGTATACTCTCTGATAGTGCCTCAGTCCTTCAATCGTTGGAGAAACAATATACCACTTCAAGCTTAACACTAGAATGTCACAATGCACTAGAACGTCTAACGGTATCTAAACGCAACAAAGTGACACTACAATGGATTAAAGGACATAGCGGATCATTGGGCAACGACGCGGCTGATGAACTAGCTAGGAGAGCATCCAGCGCATCAGTTTGCGGACCTGAACCCATTATACCCATCCCCTTCAACCAGATACGTAGATGGCTGCAGGAGCGCACCCTCACACAAGCAGAGAGATGGTGGACCTCGACACCAGGCTGCAGGCAATCCAAGGAAGCCCTGCCATCCCTAGATGGCAGGCTAACCAGACGCCTTTTACGCCTGGACAGGACCGGCATGCGCCTGCTGACAGGGACCATAACGGGACATTGCTCCCTAAACAAACACTTCCACACAATAGGCATAACGGACAGCCCCCTGTGCAGGGCATGCATGGAGACTGAGGAAACCGTCGCGCATGTGCTCTTCGAGTGCACAGGCGTCACACAGATCAGGACAGAAACCCTCGGGACACCCAGGACTTACACAGATGTTCTCCACAGACCAAAGAACCTAATCAACTTCTGGAGGGAGGTGGGCTGGTTGGAATAAGCCACCAAAGGCCACTATGGCTCACGCACAATGGTCCACATGAAGGACTAAGTGCGGAAACCAAAACCCCTAGAACATAGAATACAAATATGATATATTGTTGACAAAATAAATGTTATCATTACCTGTGTAAAACTAAACGGTATTATCTGACAGTCAAATATAGTCCGTAAAGTTGTCTTGACAGGGGTGCCTATCTTTTGTTCACCTCGTTCGAGCATGTATGGCAGATGAGTGGCTTTGTCTAATGAGATACTGATGCCCCAAGACAGGAGAATGGCTGTGTATGACACCTTACTTGTACTATTCTTCTCATGACTTGAAGATAATACAGTTATCTGAAATGTTGAAATTTTAATTAGTTGTACACTAGCTGTTGTCAGAGGCTACATGAAAACTTAAATCAAGATAAAAACTATACCGGGTGTTAATCCAAGCTATAAATTATCTGTGTACTAAACATCCAAATCCATTCAGTTGTTTTAGTGTGAAAGAGTTAAGATACTCCTTCTGAATGTGGGAGTGCGCTTTAACTTACCAAGCAGGCCCGCACAATGGTATGTATGCATCACATTATTTGAATTTTTGGTTCTAGGATTTGCTACAATATTGTTTTGAGCAGTGGTGAGATAACGGTGGCAATGACAATATTATATTGTATTAAAAAACTTGGGTGTGGACTTATTCAGAATTAACTAACACAATATAAAATAAATTGTAATAGAGGCATCAGAGGATAAAATCTAAAACCCAGTAGATAACTTGATGTTAAGAATGAGCAGTGGGCTAGCTTAGTAAATCATCCATCTAAAGAATCACCCTGTCACCCTGTTTATAAATACTTCAAAGTGTTTTGTAGGAAGTAACTTATAAAAGGCTACTTACAAACAAGGCACTTGCATCATCTTCACAATACTTTAAGTTAGCTCGTTCTTCGATCTGTACAACATATTTTATTGACGAATTAGCTGCTACTTCACTCACAAGAGCTTGCCGAATTTTAGACGCATACTGCTTGAGTTTCACTGTGTCATATTGTAAATTGTACAACGGAGATACTTTACTCAGCCGCCACGTCCCTTCATTGTAAATTGCTGCGAAGTAAACATTTTTAATTAGAGAAACTCGTATGTTTTGTAAACATTTTGATCAAAAACAACAAATTGCTCTTACCCGATAATGGGTCTCCTGTGTTTACAGTTCTGTTTATCGAATTATTTTCCTGTTGCCAGGCACGTCCAGGCCGATATAAAGACATATTATTTATCTTACACAGTCACTATTCTTATTTCTACTTATTTCAATCAAACATTGGCTATTTTATTTTTGTATTTTTTGGATTTTTCAACAACGCAACCGACGGTTGCATTTGAAGTTTTGTGTTTTTTTTTTAATCTTTTTGGCATGCATCGAGGCCTTTGAACCCCTTCTACACGGTAAGACCCCACCGCCTGACAGAGGTGATCTTGGTCCGGTGGGAATGAAAATCGACCGTGTAGACGTTGGTCGTGCGACCAAATGTGGGCGGAGTCAATCGAACCTTGGTCGGGAGCGCACCCGTCCCGACAGGCTGCGTCCGTGGTTGGACCCGACCGTCAGCTGACAGCGTTCCATACGGTTGGGTACTGTTGACCTGTGCTGTTGACGCGATCAAGGTCACCTCTGTCAGCGGTCGGGTATGATCGTGGAAAAACCGTCCTTGGCAACTCTAGGCTGCGTTTAAATCCTTTATCCAGTTTAAATTTATACTGACTAAATGTCAAACACCCCGTTTAAGTACACCGCGAGGTGAAAAATGATACCAATTAAAATTTAATCTGCCCCGTTTACGGTCGTCCGCTGGTCTATGTTTTTACTAAATGGAATAAATTTTTGCGACCTTTTTACCACGCAAAATTTTATCCTGCTGTCAGATTGACATTAAGTTTTGTTGTTTTGCTCGATTCTTGCCGTAAAAACGAATATTATTTTTATTTTAGAGAGTGAATATTATTTTTGGATTATGGATTTATAATAAACCGGCAAATTGATTATTTGTTCAATAAACTGAGCTGTCAATTGAATTTGACAACTAACATTGACAGAAACTTATGACTCCGTTCAGCGAACCCTCGCTAGTTTAATTTTTTTCCGGCGAAATACCGCCGAAGGATTTAAACGCACCCCTGCTGTTGGGGATCCATTTTTTTTGCAATTCTTCTGGCATGGCTTCAGGGCTTTTAAGGCAAAGAGTTAAAAATAAAATGTCAGACTGACAGACTATCGCATCGCCAAGCTTGTTGTAGCCCAAGAGCTGGCTGGCGTTTTATGGTCGATATTTTAGATACACGTTGAAAACTCGTAAGGTGCTCGTAAGTACTTAAGGGCCAATTACACTATACGATTCATCGTGCCCGTCGTCGTAATGAATAGTGTAATCGGCCCATAAGTCAATAATGTTTGACGTTTCCCTTTGCTGCTTGTCAGAAATCGGTACGTCAGTTTGCTGTCAAACAGATGTCAATGACGTGCTGAACTCTCGAGTGGCGAGTCCAAATAAAACTTGTTTTCGTTTGTTGTTCACTGAACTTGTTTCAAGTATTTCTTATTCTGCATAATAGTCTTAGAAATTTATTTACGTCACCGTTACATCGCAGTTTGTGATTGAAGGTATGTAATCCGTGTTATATTACAACAACAACCCGAGCAAAAGATCAATATTATCAAACTTTATCTTGTAAGTAGAACGCATAAACTTGTTTATCGAAAGCGAATGTTAAGTTGGACTTTGAGACTGATAATTACGCCGGTTAACAATTCGTTGGTTGGTTTTTGTCTCATTTGAATTCCGTTTGTCGTGAAGGATGGATCAGCTTCGCTTTGACGGACGTGTGGCGGTAGTGACGGGCGCCGGTGGTGGTCTTGGCAAAGCCTACGCCCTGCTGTTGGGCTCAAGAGGCGCTAAAGTTGTGGTAAACGACCTCGGAGGTGCTCGCGATGGCGTTGGAAAATCAAACTTCGCTGACGCTGTCGTCAAAGAAATCAAGGACAAAGGTGCGTAAAATTGCAGAATCATATTCATATAATTATAATTTGAACTCTGCTTATAAGTGTTTAAATCAGATATTACATTGTATAACACAATGTAGTATTTACATTTTTTTTAAAACTTAGTTTCTTTGTTGTTGTTTCTTATGACTTTGATCTTTGGATACTATTTATTTGGGACTTTGACCCAAGTACTTTATTGAAAAAAGAACTGGGTGTTGCAGCATAATTTTTAATTGATGTTAGGAAATTATACTCATAGTAATAAAAGGACAACACAATGTGTGTGAATGAAATAATAATTATACCATTGTTATGTTTTGCTGTAAGATAAATTATAACTGAAATGATAAGCAATTTATTTGCAGTCCGTCTCCCAAATTACACTTTGCTAGACAAAACAAAACATCTTTCTGATTTTATTTATTTATGTTCAGCACAGCAGCATTTATATTATTTGCAGAAATATATTTTCACAGGTAATGTTTATTTAAAATGTCTATTGCAGAAGAGATATAAAATTTGTTAGTTATTAATATCAAGGTGAATTTAAGCATTGAAACTTAATGCAAAGTAGAAAATGTTCATACCAGAGCTGGGCCTGCAAAGTGGACCATGCTTCAAGGGGATCTTTAAAAAATATCTGATTCTACATTTAATATGAAATTAAGTTCCAATGCTAGGAAACTTTTGGATAACTGTCTGTTCACAGTCATTTTCATTCATTTTGTAGATAGACTTTTTTCGTGGATTATGATATAAAAACGAGCCTCACAAAATTAATTTGTCTCTACTGTGATATTATTATTCCTCGCTTTGCCATCGCTACTTGACGGTAAAATATGGAAGCCAAAAGTCATGCATTTGCATCAAATTTTCATTTCAATTATAATTTATGCCAATGTGGTAAATGATAGAAACATGATGTTTGAAATTTCGATTGTAACATAAAAAAACAAAGGTCACAGTAAGAAAACATTGACAGAAAAATAAGCCTTATGAATCAAAGGAGTATTATTTTGTTCTTAAGGATCATTTTCCCTCATTCCTTTTTCTCAGTTGTATCTACATATTTTACTTTCGTCGTCATTGACCTTTCGAATTTAATTAACCCTTCAAGTAGAAATAACCTGTTTTACATACTTATGTAATTATTATGCTAATTTCTTTTTTATCACAGGTGGTATCGCGGTAGCTGATTACAACAATGTCGTCGAAGGGGAGAAGATTATTAAAACCGCCTTAGATAACTTTGGCAGGATTGATATTCTTATCAACAATGCTGGCATTCTTCGTGATAAGAGCTTCACTAAAATGTCCGACCAGGTAAATGATTATGTTGTCTGTAGATTACTTGCTGTTAAAAGAACCCACAGGCCCTGCAGTCTTGACAAATATAGCGACAAAATCGCTTGTTAAGTCTAATCAATGTCAAATTTCTTTAATAGATTTTCAGCCTTATGCTTTCGAAATAAAGTTGAAAGTCTATTAAGGGGGATGCTCCAACCAGCCCGCGAAATTCAATTTTTTTTACGTTTTTTGCAATTTGCAGGCCAGTGACATGTTGTAGCTTTATAAATATATGAGTTGCGGTAATAACACGTATAATTTAAAATATAAAAATTATCAAAAAACTCGCTCCATCAGCTCTCACACAGAAAAGGTGCATCATGTTAAAATCTCTGAAACCTAACTACGATGCACCTTTTCTATGTGAGAGCTGATGGAGCGAGTTTTTTGATAAAAAATGAATTTCGCGGGCTACATCGAAGCAATCACCTTAAAGTAATTTTGTTAATGATACGACTTAGCGACCGATTTTTGTCGCTGTCGAGACTGCAGGGGTAGAATGCTGACAGCTTGAATGGGGTGGATTTTCAGTCAGTATGTAGCAGGACTTAGCTGATGACTTTACCAATCAAAAAAGGAGCTACATTGTATATTTTTTCAAATGCTTTTTAAATAACACCCTACTTTTTAAATCACAAGACATGTGTACAAAGTAGAGCTCTGCTTAACCCTATGAGTGTAAGGAGTGTTATTTGATGATTTTACCACCAAAAGCAAGGTTTTTTAACTTCATTGTTTGTCAATAGCTTATTATTATTAAAGAAAGAAAGAAAAAACATTTATTTGGCGCAAAAACGACCACGACACACACAATAAAAAAAAAAAAAAATAACACGATAAAAAAGCAGAAAAAAATAATAACTTATATCTAAAACTTATATTACAAAACTTACTTTAACTTACTTATAATAAAACTTATGATATTACTGCACACCATGGTCTTGATTCCCAGATTGGGGAAGTGTTCTGGAGTTTTATCCTCAGAAATTTTTAATTAGCGGATTAGAATCGGGATTTGTGCCCAAATTAAGCAATAGGTTCACTCCTTATAACATGGGACTTACGCAAAGTGATATAGCTGTACCATAGATGCATAAACACGATATAAAAAAAGTTTTCTATCACTTTGAAAAAATCGAAATCCTTAAAATATTTACATTATGTTATGATTTCTTCTTCTTTTTAGATTCTTTATTTAAAAATATAGATTTAAGGCGACTTTCACCAAAAGTTAAACATGTTTAAAATTTTATTTAATGTCAAAATTCTCTTCAATTTTGTGCTTAAATAAAATTTTAAACATGTTTAACTTTTGGTGAAAGTCGCCCTTAGAATACAAAACAATAAAACAGTTCAAAAGGTTTTCGATAAAAAAAGCAGCCTATGCTAGTGACCACAAAAAACGTTTTTTTAAGTGTAAGTATACCCCCGTCATATCCTTTGAAGAAATACAATTGTGATGTTTATTGTGTTATGAAGTTATGATATAGATGTTTTATAAACAACAGCTGCAATAACAAAACTTGTGTAGAGTAAAAGATTAGAGTATGATAAAACATAACAAACAATACTTACTTCATTATCCAGTACTATTATTCTACTGTCTATTATTATACTATCTTATTGACATTTGACCTTTTTGTGTCTATTCAACCACTGCTGTCATGAAATACTAGCTCATGCACTCGGCGTTACCCGCGTAAAGTTCAGTTTTATTCTGTTACTAGCTGTGCCCGCGACTTCACTCGCGTGGATGTCGGAACTCAACAATGTTTTTTTTTTATATATCTTACATTGATTATCTTCCCAGAATTTGATCCTTGTTAGCAACACTATCAAATGGTGTAATAATACAGAGTGTGATGTTTTTTCCGAAATTTTCGATTCCTGGCCAGGATTATCGATTTTTCGAATATCTAATGATGCAGTTTTAGTTTTCGTCAAAATCAGCCTCGAGACTCCTTTCAATGTTTTTTGATATTCCTCATAGTTTCGGATTTTTCATTCACACCCATGAAAAATTCACCCTGTATAAAAAGTAAAATTTCCTCTAAATACGTGCAGTAGGTTTTGTTTGAAAGAATGACAAACATCCATCCGTTTACAAACTTTCGAATTTATAATAGCAGTAAAATAAAAAATAACGGCAATGATTCAATGAACTATAGTAGAGATTATTTCGGCATAATGATGTTTACCAGTAATAATGTACACACACGCACAATGCGTTGAACAAAGGGTTTATCGGCAAACTTCTACTATTATTCAGGGCTTTGCTTTTAATTCATTATTGTCCCTTTGCCACCATAATGTAATAAAATACCGACCGAATTGAAAAACTCCCCTTTTTTAAGTCCGTTAAAAAGAAGATGCCACAACATAGAATTTTGAAATTGCATGACAATATTTCTGATGTTGTATCCATGCATTTGCTAAATAAATATTAAATAATATAACAGTAGTCTTAACATAACATTATAGGCCATAACAGTGCAATGGCTAATCTCTGATGAGGCAGCGGTGAACATATTTTTTGGTGTGTAAAAGACACCAAATGACTTCTCTCGCCCTTAGTGGAGTGGAAGAGACTGCCAGACTACCCTGTTTCTTCACACACTCTTGGCGTTCCAGGGTGACGGGGCCCTTGAAACAGTCTCGCTATCCAAGCAGGCATTTGGTCATATCAGTTTTCCAACAGTGCCATAGCAGAGGCACCCATAGAACGTGACGCTCCGTCGACTGGAACCTGATCTTTGGTCGAACGGCTACCTAGGGAGAGGTGTACCTAACAGTACCAGCTGCACAGTCCCGTAGATAGCATTTTATGCGCCCAGTTCAAGCTTTTTTAACTGCACCCTGATTTGGCCAATTAGGATAAAGGTCTTTTTTTTTTAGCGTGGTAAAATCATCTAATGAGTCCTCCCACCCCGGGCAGGGAGGGAGGGACTATCAGACTTGTACTGACTAAAATCCACGGTGTTCTTCAATAGCCCTTTATGTTCCGATGTCACCCTTGGGGGAGTTGCCCTTTACTCGCTGTCCGCATGCCCGCGCCTACGGTGGCCGGAAATCGACTGCCGACGTCCGATGCCGCGGGCGTCTAACACTGCGGTTGGGGCGGAGGGAGGACGCTGTCCTCTTCCTCTCGCGGCCCGCCTCCTCCTTCTCGAGCATTACTGCTTCGCAGAAGGAGGCGACCGCTTCCCACTCCATCTCGCCCCGCAGCATGGCCGCAACCAATGCTGGGCGCGAGAGTTGGGGATATAGGTCTGGCCATTTCTGCGACCCTCCGGGGTCTACGCCGTAGCTAGTCACCGTTGGCACACCCTTAATATATAAGTTATGTTTGGGTTAAATGTAAAGAAAGCAACTTATCTGTCTATGAGGAACAAGACCAGTCTCCATGGCTGATATTTATTTTTAGATGGTAATATGTTCATTTTATTTTCGTTCAGGATTGGGATCTTATTCACTTGGTACATCTGAAAGGTGCTTTCAAAACCACTCACGCCGCATGGGAGACTTTCAGAAAGCAGAAGTATGGCCGCGTCATCATGACATCAAGTAACGCCGGTATTTTCGGTAACTTCGGACAAGCTAACTACAGGTCAGTGTAAAACAAAGAAATAAAACATTTACTTCCATACATATTCCATTTTAATGTTGAAAAGAAAGCTATCAGAGGGCTCAGTCAAATCTTTAATCGATTTTAAACTTTATTCTTTAGAGCAAACAGATGAAAATCTATTATAGATTTGATTTCACTTGTCTAAGGGAGAGCTTGAGAAGGAAAAGGATTCACAATTTTTTTATGTTAATAGTTTAAGGCGGCGCTTCTCGCGAGCCCGAACTCACTGACAGGCATGGTCAAAAACCATGATAATTATATCAACTGAAATCGAGCCATATTGTTCATGTGTCCGCGAGTGTCGTCTCCCCGTGGAGAAAACAGGGGAAAACATTATTCAGTGAGATGCACGATTATTCAAAGTAAAAGGCGCGCGTAAAAAAATACGAAGCGACCTTTGGAAGAAGAGGTTTTATGAAAAAACCACTGCATCAATGAATTTAAAATAAAACTTATGGAATTCTTCGATAAATGTGCTGTGTCGGTACGGACTTTGTTTTGGAAATTTGATGCTTCTTTAATTTCTAATTTACGCTCAAAGTTGTGTTAAAATTAGCAATAAAAACGAATCTTTGGAAGCTCGTTACTTTTTAATGGCTTGTTATTTCAGACAAAACGATACCATGTTTAACTTTGGATGTACCTTGTCAAATAGTGGAGTAAAATCTCAACGAAGTTTTTATGGAAAAAATGTTGACTTGTTTCACCTTAAGAAACGGCAGACAAAAAACGGCAAATTGCATTAATTGAAAAAATATGAAGAACGTAAAGCGTGATTAATAATGATGTTTATATTTATTTCGAAATAGTAGGAACTGCTAAAAGACTATCAAGCTGTGAGAAAAAAATAACTCTTCTATTTTTTCCTCTAGCGCTGCCAAGATGGGTCTGGTCGGTTTGACCAACACCCTGGCCATTGAAGGCTCGAAGTATAACATTAAGGTCAACACAATAGTGCCCACGGCTGCGTCCCGTCTGACGGAGGACATCCTCCCCCCAGAAATGTTTGAAGCCATGAAGCCTGAACTTATTGCACCTGTTGTTGTGAGTATAACCTTTAGGAAGAAAAAGTACAGGTATCGGCAAAAAATCAAAACTTATTTCAATTAGGCCCGTTTAAGACACTTTTCAATTGTCGAAGACAAAAAAAAATACATTTACAAAGTTATGGTGCTATGGTCCCAGTTACAAGACATTAAAACTATGGAATTATGTACCATAGATAGATGCAGAAGAAATATTGCACATCGCCATTTAGAAAGAGATATTCGGCTAGTTTCGGTTTCTTACTGAGTTATCTCAATCGTAGATAGTGTGAGACACCTTTTGTTAGTGAAAGAATCTCTCACCGAACGCGTTTAAACGGTTTCTTTACTTAAAATTTGGGATATGATAGTTTTAAACATTCAGTAGTACAATACAGTTTGTATTAAGTACTAAAAAACTCACTGTTTTGGTAATGATGAAGGAAATAATGCATAAGGAATCAAAGCTTAAGGAATTGAAGGAGAAGCTTTTGCCCAGCAGAGGGACAGTACAAGCAAAAGAAAAAAAAAGGTTTACACATCTCAAGAGTATTTGTGTCCCACTCTTTCCCACGGCGAAGATGCCTGCATCCTTGCCTCATCTTCAGGGCATATAATACGTCTAGTTTGGCTTCGATTCTCAAGTTTATAGTATTATAAACATTTTTTCTTGGCAGGCATACATGGTTCACGAGTCGTTCCCCGACACTGGAGCGGTCATTGACTCCACACTCGGATATGCGACCAAGATGCACTACGTCAGAGCTCCTGGCGCTATTCTCAAGTAAGTATTCTTTCATACTCAAATACTCAAGGCCACATTTCTCAGCAAAAGAGAGGGACGTACTGCCTGCGTCTGTGTTCCCAATCGCATACAACTGGGATGTCTTAAAAATAAGGGAGCTAACGATAATTATGACGCCATACGTGCGATTTGCAATTTCTACTTACTAAAAATCGTGCTTTCAACTACTCTAATAAATGCAATTCGATTAACTTGAAATCGTCGTGGCGAGCGTGTTTTGTTTTTCATCTACCCGTAAACCACCCCACGTTTTATGTCATATGTCGTAGTGGTAAAGATGATTTTTACTTGTAGTTGGATTTGGTCGAATTGTTTCGCATCGCATCATGGGGATGCTCCCTTAGAGTGAACATTCTTCTTCTGGGCTGCGTTTAAATCCTTTATCCAGTTTAAATTTATACTGACTAAATATCAAACACCCCGTTCAAGCACACCGAGAGGTGAAAAATGAAGCTAACTAAAATTTAATCTGCCCCGTTTACGGTCGTCCGCTGGTATAAGTTTTTACTAAATGGAATAAATATTTGCGACCTTTTTACCACGCAAAATTTTATCCTGCTGTCAGATTGACATTAAGTTTTGTTGTTTTGCTCGATTCGCGCCGTAAAAACGAATATTATTTTTATTTTATAGAGTAAATATTATTTGTGGATTATGGATTTATATTAAAACCGGCAAATTGATTATTTGTTCAATAAACTGAGCTGTCAATTGAATTTGACAACTGACATTGACAGATATGACTCCGTTCAGCGAAACCTCGCTAGTTTAATTTTTTTCCGGCGAAATACCGCCGAAGGATTTAAACGCACCCCTGGGTAAGCTCACTCCATCGCGCATAGTAGGCTTTGTCTCTCTCACCTCTATTATAGACAAAGAGCAAAGGCATATTTAAAAAAAAAAACGTAAAAAGAGGTATTTCTAATAAAGAGGTATTTGTCACACTGTTTTTATTTTATTTAACGAAAATGCAGCATCGGGGGTGCGTTTAAATCTTCCGGCCATATTTCGCCGGAAGGTAATATAAAATATAAATCCATAATCCACTAATAATATTTACTCTCTATAATAAAAATAATATTCGTTTTTACGGCGCGAATCGAGCAAAACAACAAAACTTAATGTCAGTCTGACAGCAGGATAAAATTTTGCGAGGTAAAAAGGTCGCAAAAATTTATTCCATTTAGTAAAAACTTATACCAGCGGATGACCGTAAACGGGGCAGATTAAATTTTAGTTAGCTTCATTTTTAACCGACTTCAAAAAAAGGAGGAGGTTATTCACCTCGCGGTGTACTTAAACGGGGTGTTTGGCTATTTTAGTCAGTATAAATTTAAACTGGATAAAGGATTTAAACGCAGCCCTGGTGTGTCACTTTTGCGCTTTTACATATTGTAAAGATATCATTAAACTTTATAATGCCTGAATTAAATTAGATATACGACAACAATGATAAGCAATAGGTGGTCTCATTACCATTATTATAAATTAACCAGGTACTATCGCATTCTGTGTTGTCATTTTTGTCAAATAAAACTTGAATTCATAATTATAATCTATCGATTACTTTACGAATCCACCCCCTCCCCCCCAAATGAGGCGTGTCCCTGTGATTGGCAAATGGCAGGATGAAAAATCTAATGAGACTGTGAATTCGATAATCAAAAATGTATTTTTACCCGTATTTTTTAACGTAATTCGAAATTGACGAGGTGACAATTTTGTAATTCTAACCAACTCCTTGCTGCTTAAATATAGTTTTCCATGTTTCTGTCTCCACGAGTGGGAACTCCCGAGTTTTGATGCTTTATATATTGGAGCAGTGGTATCGGCCTCGACTTACGAGTTGTAGGTCGTGAGTTCGAATCTAGGCAGGCGCATTACTTTGTGTAATTTATTTCATCACCACTGCTCTCAAAACGGTGAAGGAAAACATCGCGAGGAAACCGGCGTGTCCTAGAAACAAAAATTCGAAGACATGTGACAGTGACATCCACCAATCCGCACTGGGCCCGCGTGGTGGATAATGGCCCACTCTCTCTCACAGAGAGGAGGCCTGTGTCTCAGCAGCATTAATAGGCTGATGATGATATCTTTGTTAAAAGTCATTGTTAAGAAAAAAAAAAACAGCTGCTCTACACACGTGACACGTGGGTCGCGTTGATCTACTATAGTAAATTGTCATTTAATAAGTTGGTTCCGTGGACTACCTGGAACGCGTCCAGGGACCACCAGTTGCCCATGGAACACCGGTCATCATCATCATTTCAGCCTATTGCAGTCCACTGCTGGACATAGGCCTCACCCAGGGAGCGCCACAGCGCACGATCTCCAGCTTTTTTCATCCAGCCACTGCCCGACACCTTCTTCAGGCCATCGGTCCATCTTGCCGGGGGGCGTCCCACCCTACGCTTACCTACACGCGGTCTCCATTCGAGAACCTTCCTACTCCACTTATCGTCGGTTCTGCGGCAGACATGACCAGCCCATTGCCACTTCAGCTTGCTACAGATTTGGACAATATCTGTAACTTTGGTCTTATGCCGTAAGACTTTATACACAAGAACCGGTTAACAACCTCTATTCTATAATTCTAAACCTTTTGTCAATAGGAAGAAGCCCTCAGATCCCGTGACCATCGAATCCGTGAGGGAGTTCTGGCCTCAAGCCACGAACATGAATGGTGCCATCCATCTGGATAAGATGGCTGAGGTTACAGTGGACCTAGTTGAAAAGATACAGGTAAACCTCACTTTTTAACTAAGTCTTCTTATCTTTGATGTGTAGCGTCTCTTCAATCCATTCTGTGGGAGTCATCTTGTGAAATGTAATGGAACTGTGTCAACGCGAATGGATCAGTTCCCTTAGCACGAATTTTCACTCTTTTACTTTACAGCGTCTTTCCAGTATTTACAGCGTTTATGTATGAAAAAATGGAACAGCGCCTCTGGTGTGCGAAGACAGAATAAATTTTTTCCTTAAAAATTTACAATTTGAAATTGTCAAAGTTCCAGTTTACTTTACGTCTCAAATACTGAAAATTCGTGCTAAGAGTACAGGTTCGGTATAGGAGTGCATGCTTTGGTAAAGTGAGATGGATCGGTGTGCAAGCGCTTAAGTAATGCCTATCTCTGGATAGTTCATCTAATTATTTTTTTAAACCTTTCCCCGCACTGAGTATTTCTCCGGTATCGCGTTAAAAACTGTCTGGACAGATTCTGACAGCTTGTGACAGCCATCGTCAACCACCAATAGGGAACAATATATTAAAAAACAACACTGCAGCAATAGCTAGAAATAATTGCCGCAATCATCATCGTTTATACGAATTTCTTATGGTATTTGCTGGTTGCTTAAATAGTCAATTGTCTGATCAGCGCTTTAAATAACGTAACTTTTTTTTAAAACATACTCATGTATTTCCTTAAAATAAACGGCATGACAGCGGTACGGTAGTCGTAAATATAAACTACCGTGTCGTGCGTTCGATTTCTGCATGGAACAAATATTTGCATGTTCTACAAGTAGTTATTCCGGATCTGGTTGTTTGTTTGTTAAAATGTTTGTAAACGCGAGTGCGTTTACAAACATTTAAAAAAAAACGTTACCCCACACTAGGAATTTACCCTGTATATGTGAGTACATATACAGGGTAAATTCCTAGTGTGGGGTAACGTTTTTTAAAAAGTAGATATTGCAGAATTTAAAACTAAACGATTTTATAAATACTCTGTAAGCACTACTTGAAGTTCGACTTATTGATTAGCTACAGTTATCAATTGTTTTTTGCAAGATATTATTACATAAACTATCCCCACACATAAAGATAAAAATATCAGTAGGTGGTATTCATTTTTATCATTTTATATCTTTATAACAATTTTATCTAAAACACATCATATTATGATATTTGTGATATCTTTAGTACATTGTTATCTTAAAAAGATAGGTAATGTCTTCTTCAAGCTTGTTTTTTCTTTTCTAGACAATAATAATAACATCATGCAACTATCACACAACGCCATCTAGTCCCAAACTAAGCAGAGCTTGTGTTATGGGTACTAGACAACTGATAAACATAAAAACATACTTATATATTTCTAAATACATACATATTATAGATAAATTACACCCAGATACAGAACAAATGATCGTGCTCATCACACCAACATTTGTCCTGGGTGGGAATCGAACCCACAACCTCCGGCGTAGCAGTCAGGGTCACTTACCACTAGACCAACAGGCATATCTGTATTGTTCAAATAATGTTAGAATTTCGGCATAATGTTCCTAGTGATTTGAAATTCTAATCAGTAGGTGTGTAAAATGGCTATTAATAAATCATTGTCTATTGATTAATTACACCTTAAAACTACAATCATTCTTCATTATAAGGTACTTAGTAATTTTATTATGAGTTGACTAACTATGTGTATAACCTATTGGTATTTTGTAAGCATATTTTACTTGCTTGAAGAAAGTTTTTCATGCGCCAATATCTAACTGATTAAATTCAAGCATTCATTGCAATACAAACATATAAAACACAAAAAAGAACAATCTTGACTCTTTAAATAATTCGCGTGTTTGTAACCATATCACTATCTGTGTTACTCAATATTGGACTTTAGAGATAATACTAATGAGATCGGCTTTTTTGTACCTAATATAAATGATAGAAGATTTAAAATTAAAATGCAAAGGTTATATAAGGAGTGCTGTTGGAATTGTGGTATTATTCTCAGTGCCTAAAGTAGAAATTCAAAATCTCGTATGACATTTCAAATCTCCGATCGATATTTTAGAGCATATCAGTAGAATGAAATAGTACGATTATGCTAATTAGTCTTCGTGTGTGTTTGTTGTAGGACTTTGAGGAGCGCAGCAAATTGGATGATGGCCGCGAATCATACTGGTCTAGTTACAAATACGACTCTAAGGATCTCATGCTGTATGCTCTCGGCAGTAAGTACATTATTACCTAAAACCTACCTAGTGAAACTAAAAAAACGCGACACTTGATTCATTTGAAAACCTATGTGTTCCCAGAAGTTTCTGGAAGTAATTCTAATCTTCATTAAAATTCTATGCTATTTTCTTTAAATACAGAGATAATAATAGGACTACAGTAGTCTAACGTAAATCCTAATTATCTGGTTTTTTAATCGCTTATTTTTCTCTTTGAATGTCTGATAATCCACAAAACAAAGACTCCGGAAACTTGAGGTTGCCGGACCGTTTGTGAAGGTAGCAGTGCAACAGACCTTGAAACGCAAATGATATCTGAAGGAATACCGTAGATTTTAGTCAGTACGAGTCTGACCATCCCTTCCCTGATGATTTTATTACACAAAAGAGCTCCAGAAACTTTAACAAAGTATTTCTTCCGCAGTCGGAGCGTCTGTACAGAATGAATCAGACCTCAAGTTCTTGTATGAAAGTCACGAAGGCTTCGCAGCTCTGCCCACATACTTCATTCTGCCCGGTATGGCTCTCGAGTCTCCCCTTGTGGCAAACTCCATGCCGCCCGGAAAACACGCCGACTTCACCAATGTAAGTGCATATTAGGTATAAGTTCTGATGCTTTTGAGTGAAGAAAATAAGTTTAAATTTTGGTAAAGTGTTACAAAATATTCTGAAAGGTTATTATCGAGGCGAGTCCTAAAGCTTGTGTGCTATCCACCCATTTCAAGTTTTGGATGGGACCGGGACCAGTTGAAAGAAATGTAAAGACGCACTAAAGTAGATTTTCCAAACAGCGATGTGATGTCCACTACTGCACGCGTAGCATGGCGATTCTATCTCTATTCTACACAAATCGACTGTCTTTTTGCACAAATATGACACTATTCTTACACTATTGAAGAAAAGAACGTTTATTTTCCATATTTTTTACATGAACATTCTTAAAACGCTAAAATTATTTCTACGTTCTTTCATTTAGTCTATTCTTGCGTCGACAAAACCCCTTTCTACGGCGCCATGCTACGCCTGCTGAACATAGGCCTCCTCAATAGATTTCAAATAGGACCAGTTGAAAGCGCCAAAGCTGTGATTTTCAAGTTTTAACCAATACCGTTGCTTGGATCTAGCTATGCTAGCATTATTCACTGTTGCTGTCTCACTCTGGACCAAAAGAAACTCATATTAAATCATAAAATAAATGTTTTGTATAGATTCTTCATGGAGAGCAGTTCATAGAGTTCGTGGGTGACTTCCCTGGCACTGAGGGTGACTTCAAGATTCGCAGCTACGTCGTCGACTTACTGGACAAGGGATCCAGCGCTGTCTCTATTGTCAACAGTGAGTACAATAATATTTATGATAAGTATAATATATATTTATGTACTTGTATCACGAATGAATTCATTGAAAAATAAGTAAAATCGAAACTAATAACAGCTTAGGCTAGGCTGCTATCGTGACCCCGGAACGTAAAGGGCTATTAAAGGACACCGTGGATTTTAGTCAGTACATGTCTGACAGTCCATCAGGGAACCCAGGGCAGGGCAGGAGGGACAGTCAGACTGGGAGCAGACATTTGATGATTTTACCACGCTATAAAAAATAAAAGAACCGTATCTACCGCACCCTTATCTTTGTTATCACCAATAGCGTAAACTTTTATTTTGTAGATATATTTCTCGTGTTACAAATGTACTTGTCATCTTATCATTATGTAACTAACCAGTGATAATAAATTATAAAATATTATACCTGATAAGTTATAAGTACGATCCGATTAGATTTTTGCTATCATGGATTTGTTTATAAGCTCATAATAAGCGGTTATTTACCATTTATTTGGTTAAGTTGAAAAATATTATTACCTATTGTATCCCTACATTGGGAACCTCTTATGTATAGACGGCCAGACCCAGAACAAGTAATTGTAGGAATAGAACTCGCAACACGCAGCACTGCAGTCCATCACTTGGCTAATTCATCAGACGCAACTGTGTGTGTGAAAAATTAATCACAACTGTAGAATAATGTGGATAATTTATTTTGTAAAATGTTAATACAGAGATGCCCATACTTTTTGCTGTGAAGATCGACTTGAGAAAAAGTTTAGGATTTAAGATCGACAGCTTTATTTTTATGTTATTTTAGTTACACAGTTTCTGCAGTTTTTTAGCAGTTTTACATGGTTTCTAAATCTTGTAAAGTTTACACACATTTGAAGATCGGAATGCTCAGTAGGTAATTTATAAATTTTCGAAAATGAAGTCTTGTAGGTACTAACTTGCTTAACCTCTAAAATCGACCGTGTAATCTCTCACGATCGACCGGTCGATCGCGATTGACCGTTTGGGCACTACTGTGTTAATATAATCCGATTTAGAAAGTGCCATCATCATGTTAGGCTCTATCAATGGCACTCTCAAAGCTGTCTGACTTTTACTGACAAAAACGAAAGTTGAAAACTAGGTACACAACGTAAGCTATGTATGCTATATTCTAACCCCCTTATTAATAAACGTGGAATAAAGTTACAACCAGAATAATCCTCGGATTAACCATAATTTTTTAAGGATTAACCTTGGCGTAACTTTAGTCCACGTTTATTAATAAGGGGGTTAGAGTCTACGACGAGCTCTACCACTAGATTGATTTTCAAATGCATCATCTATGTTTATAGTTGTAAAGCTGAAAATCAATGAAAGAGAAATTGATGGAGACTGAAACAGACAAAATAGTCTCTCCCAGCATCTATTTGCAATGTTATGATCAAAATTGAATCTTATATTATTACAATACAAACGAAAACATAATCGAGACACGCGATGTACCCGCTCACTCACTCACTCTCTTTCTCATCTTTTAAAATCATAACTCTTCATCTCTTATTCCCCAGGCGAGATCTACCAGAACAAGCAGCTGATCGCTCGCACACAGCAGCATATCTTCGTGCTGGGCCAGGGAGGGTTCAATGGTCCCCGGAACAGTAAGCTGGCAGTGGACGTACAGCCAGCACCCAAAAGGGCCCCTGATGCAGTTATTGAGCAGCGCACGGCTGAAGACCAGGCGGCTCTTTACAGGTTACAACTTACTTATTATATCAGCCTTTTTTTTTTACGTGGTAAAATCATCAAATGAGTCCTCCAACCCCGGGCAGGGCGGGAGGGACTGTCAGACTTGTACTGACTAAAATCCACGGTGTCCTTCGGTAGCCCTTTGTGTGCCGGGGTCGCGGTATACGTATGTCCCGCAACCCTATTATATCAGCCTTAGGGACTTTACTCATTGCGCGATGCGATATCGAATTGCATCGATTGACGATATTGGTCAGATATCGCACAAGCGTCCGGCCGAAGAAAATGTATGGACAATAGTGTTTGCTAATGGAGTCGCACCTATTGACGATATCGCTCACAGATTTGCTCGATATCGAATTGCATGTACAGACGCCAGCAGGTCAATCTACCCGAATCTGTCAGATTTTACAAAAAAAAAACATTGACCTTCTACTTATCGCAGTAAGGTTAAAATTCTATTAAAGAAATCTGACAGATTGTGGTAGCTTGATGTGCTGGCGTCTGTACGTCCTAATGACAATGCATATGATTCTGTGTTCCCACAAACTATCCAGGCGTTTGCGCACAATTTTTTCGTTTTTGCTTGAGTGAGTTCACCAGGGCAAACATTGATGCCTACACTGGCACCGGTGGAATCGCATCTTGTGAATTTAAATATGCATATCAATGCTGCCAACATTCTAGGCACTTTCTATACCCATGACTCGATTCGACTGATTCCAACTACAAATTAAAATCATCCTTACCACTACGACATTATGACACAAAACGTGCGGTTGTCTACGGGTCAATGAAAAACAAAACACATTCGCCACGACGACGTCAAGACAATCGAATTGCATCTTTATAATTAAATTAATTAGTAGCAAGGACTCATTTTCATTTTTAGTTAGGTATTAGAAATTGCAAATCGCTGAGATCACGTCATGGGTCTTGCTCCCGGGAACTATTCCCCTTTTTATTTTTTACTTGTACATATTTTATTCTAGATTTAAAATTATGTAGGTATATGGGATGTGTTAATCTGCAGCTGACGCAAAAATCTGTAAATAGAACTCTAATGTTTGACAGGTTATCTGGTGACATGAACCCGCTGCACATCGACCCTAACGTAGCGACCGCCAGTGGACACCAGAAGCCGATCCTCCATGGAATGGCGACTCTTGGATTTTCTGCCAGACATGTACTGGCCAAGTAAGTACATTCAAGTTCTTACTGTAGTGTGCATTTATAGTTAAGTCTTTTTCTTTTCCTTGGAAATGGTATCGTGAATGCGATCTACAATTAGTTTTTCCTTTTGATATTTGTAACGAGTCGGACGCAAACCCGCGATACCAAGCACAACAGAGCTCACTCTACTACTCAGCCGCTGCGCCAACAGTGCCAAAAAACTGCTATTGGACTTTTAAACCTTCAATCAAGTAAGAATCCCGCTAGTTGAGGGCGCATCACCCAGTTAAAAAAATATGACTTATGCTCAAAGAAATTTGCACCCTCCCCCCTAAAAAAATACATTGGTAACTGTTAATAAAACGAGACGAATATAAAGGTCAAAAAATATACATGTCGAATTGAGAACCTCCTTTTTTTTCGCCGGTTAAAAAGCCACTCTAAAAGAGCACCGACAATAAGTAAAATTATTAAAAATATGAAGAATATAGCCGTGATGAGATGAAAGAGTGTCCATAGAGTTTCTTGCCCATTCATCTTCATAGATATCTACTTCTTAGAATGGGCATCTACAGTACTTTCACAGTTATTATTTCTTGTGATTGGGACTGTAGTACCGTAATTTTGTAGAGTTGAATTACTTTTTTGTTTTTGACTATTCAAGGGTGCCTGTAACTGACCCACTTAAAATAAATGCTTTAATTTGGATAGCACGTAATATGTTTGAAGTGTAGTTGACAATTATGGCACATTCTCCCAATCAATCAATCAATTTGGTATTCTAGCAATACTTAAATAAAACTCTTATTCATACAGGTACGGAGGCAACGAGCCCAACAACTTCAAGGCCCTGAAGGCTCGTTTCGTGAAGCCGGTGCAGCCTGGCAACACCCTCGTCACTGAAATGTGGCTCGAAGGCAAGCGCGTGCACTTCCAGACTAAAGTTAAAGAGTCTGGCAACATTGTTATCGCTGGTACGTATTATTTTAATTTGTTCACTAAGAAAGAAAGAAAATTGTGTTATTGGCATTTAAACTAAAAACTAACCAAAGTTATAAAAAGAGTCATCATCATCATTCATCATCAGCCTATAATGTTCCCACTGCTGGGACACAGACCTCCTCTCTGAGAGAGGGAGTGGGCCATAATCCACCATGCTAGGACCAGTACGGGTTGGCAGATGTCACATGACTGCCATAGGATATGAGCAGGACAGTCATACAATAATCTCATAAGCAACCGCTGAATGCAAATGGCAAATTGTCGTTCCGGCGGCGTGGCGGTCTAAGGGGAAGACCTTTGTTCAGCAGTAGACGTCTTCTGGTTGATGATGATGACAAATAACTGACCGGGACAGAGGGTGCCCTTTTTGGAGGAGACCCACGGACAACTCTTGACATCGCGATAGTCGATAGCATATTTATATTGTAGTTGTTCTTGTCACTCTTCATTTGTGTCATCATAAATTTTTCCTGCCTAATATACTCGTACTTTAGTTCGTCAAACCATGTTTTCTGCATGCATTTTGTTCCAATATAACAAAACTTCCATGTTTCTAGGTGCCTACGTTGATCTAAAGAACGTAGTCGCCGGCCAAGTTGGCTCAAGCTCTGCTGCACCCGCGGCCGCGCCATCTGGTGGCTCATTCAAGAGTGACGCACTCTTCGCCAAGATTAAAGAGGAAGTGGGCAAGAACAAGGACTTGGCTAAGAGCATTGGTGGAGTGTTCCAGTATAATATTTCTGAGAATGGAAAGACTGCTAAATCTTGGAGTGAGTATATGAGTTTTATAATGATTCCTCTTCTTCTAGAACTTCTAATTGTTTTTCCTATATTTTGACATATTTTTAACTATTCAAAATAAAAATAGAATCTTCTCGAAGTGATAAACATAATGTTCTTTTCTTTTACTTTTTTTAACTTGTTATTTATATTTTTCTACAGCTTTGGACCTCAAGACTCCCGAAGTATATGAAGGCACACCCAAGAGTGGAAAGGCTGATACAACCCTGACGGTCTCTGATGATGACATGGTAGCAATCGCAGCTGGCTCCCTCAGCCCACAGGTTGCTTACATGAAGGGAAAACTAAAGATCGCTGGCAACATTATGCTGGCCCAGAAACTTGGCCCACTGCTCAAGTCCCCCGCCAAGATTTAAATTAGATAAATTATGTATACATTGGTCATGGAAATGGATATTAATAATTTAAATTATTTACAATTGAATGCTAATATATTACCAGCATTAGATGCCAAGTATTATAAGCAATAATCATTCAATAATGAAATGTTATTTTTTACTACTTCCAAAGGCTTTCTGTAATTCAAGCCAGAAATTGCATTTATGTTGTAAGTGAGTTGTATAATACTATTGTTATCGATGATCTGTGATATGATGAAGACCGAATAATTCCATTGGAGGGCAATTTCTGGCTCGTCCGATTTGTTGTCACAATCTAAGTGAATGTATGTTATTTTATATGGTGAAGGAATTATACACCACTTTTATAAAAACATTGTTTTACTTAGAGCATTTTTTATATATTTTAACTAAAGCTCTATTATATACCCCACCAAAGTTATTTGTATATTGATATGACTAATTAAACAGTTGGTATTAATTTTCCTTCTAAAAATAAGTCTGCATCTTTTACTTCAGCCTCCCAAGCGATTTTCATGTGAGGTTCTGCTGTTAAATCAATGAATTTACTTGCTTGTACTTCAGGAAGGCCTTTTGTCCTTATCGCAGTACCAATTATGCAGCAATATGTACCTGTACAATAATACTAAGTTGGTAGGATTTTTTTCTTACAAAGCGGTAACAGCAACAGCAAAGGATAATAATAAAATCTTACATAGCATTAAGTAGCATTTAAATCAATAAGCTTAGATAAGTAATCACTGATTACATTCTTTTAGAGTATTCAGTTTAGAATGTATGTAACCAGGCAATAAATAATAAAATACTAGAAATTTTATGAAACCAGCGATTTTTCACAAGGTTAGGTTTAAAAAGAGTCTCGAAGTTGTTATCCCTATCGCGGTTACTTTCTGTTTTTGAAGCTGTCTGGTCTTCAATGCCCCGTTTCGCATCCACTGACCGGCAGAAAGCAAGTTATAACATAAGCAGGTTTAATAATAATGAAAGCAGAAAGCTGTGCAAACCAAGCTATAGCAGCCATGAGCCATGACTTCAAAGATAATAGGTATGAAAAGACACGTACCTTTTCGTAATGAAGTTTTATCAATGATACCGTGTGCGGACTCGCATTTAGTTATCTTTGCTTTACTTGTTGAGTCTGAAATGATCAATATATCTGCGCCAACAGTTTGCTCGATCGTTCCCTGTAACCAAACGTCCAACGGAGCCGTCTTGTTGGCTAGATCTTTTATTAAATATTTTCGCGGGTTTAAAGCCATTTTATTTAGGCCCTGAAAAACTGAAAATGAAACTTCGCAACTTTTCAACAATGTTGTTGTTTTGTTTTGACGTAATATTGACATTTGACAGTGACTGTCAGTGACAAAGGAGATGTGTGTTTTTATAAATGTGTTTGGCGTGGCTACGAGGCCTTTATACCAAGGAGAGGTTAAAATATTTTTTTAATACAGTTGCTCAAAAAGTGGCGTATTGCAGGGACGTAAAGCGTGCGGGATGTGGGCTCTTTGCAATGACAGCCTTTCCGCACTTGTAATGAAATATACTATTTCAACACACTTGCTCATAAAATGGCTCTAATTTCACCTCAATGGGGATGCCCATTAGAGCCATTCAAAGCTAATCGTAGATGGCACTGCGATAGTTGGTCCCTACGTCAGATTACGTCAACCTTGTACAAAAAACAAACAAGATTTACCTAATGTATAAATTGAGTATAAATACAAAACAAATACGGAAAATTGTTCGTCAATGCAAGTGCATATCTTGTATATTTAAGTACATGTAATCAGGATCTCGGAAACAAAAATCATTTATTTAAATTATCTAAAAATGTTGGTACTTAAATTTAATTAAGAATGTAAGCCAAATTAAAAAAAAATATTTTGATACAGTTAAAAACCATAATTGCACTTAGATAATTTAAATAAATGATTTTTGTTTTGAAAATCAAAATTTTATTCCTAAGTCCCAGGTGCGACATTTTGCGAAAGAGACATTCTGCGAAAGAGACATTCTGCGAAAGAGACATTTTACGAAAGAGACATTCTGCGAAAGAGACGTTTTACGACCAGGTGGCATTTTGCGAAAGAGACGTTTTGCGCCTAAGCCCCACTGGCATCTACAACAGGAAAAAATGTGATTTAATAATAGAGTTGATTTTACCGTATTAAATCCACGATTACTTGTAGGCACATAATGACACCTGTAATCAAACTGAGTTTTTCGCTATTATTATTCACAAGTACTTCACAAGTGAGTTATAGGTTTTTTTTTTTAAATAGGTTGAGTTTCTTTGTTTTAAAAAAGTTTGGAAACAAAAAAGATCGTGTTCAATATTACAAATAAATTAATGTAGGTACCTACCTATTGCTTGCTAGTTTCATGCAACTTCGTATTTAAATAGATAAATTATACAACTTTGACCAAGTATAACTTTTGTTTTTTTCTGTGATGAAGAAAACTTTGACTTTACCTACCCATTTTGTACACGGTACAACGCTTTCCGAGAAAAGCCAAAAAAAAGAAACCTCATTCTTTTAGTCTATGGCCGTCAGATGCGCGCGCAGAAAACCAGAAAACTGATTAATTTTTCCCGCCATTGCGAAAACTCACTAAATAAAATGGCTTTTTTTAGTATTATTTTCTTCACAAGTGTGTTGAAAAACGTCGTATGATACACGTGTGTATTGACGATTACCGTCCTCGGCTCTCTCAAGACCCTCACCAGCACCTGACGGCTCGGGCACGCTCGGGTCTCAATGGCGCCTCAGCGGTAATCACCAACATTACACACTTGTACCAGAATGTACTATACTCATAATTTAAGTCATGTTCCGATTATAATGTCAATTTGTTGGCGCAGTGAGCGAGCGATGGGACTACTTCGTCGCGTGCAGTGGGTTCGGTTCCCGCAAGGAGCAAATATTCGTAAGTATGTTCTACAAATTCTATAATCATTTGTTTCGGGGCATTATCATAAACGGCTTTTGTAGATATTTATTTCTACGTTTCGGGGTCAGACTCAGTGTTACAGTTGGGTATTCCTTATTTATATAAGTTTTTAATATTCAACAATTTTATTAATTTCAAAGATTTGGCACTTGGCGCCATATTGACTTTTCTTCTGTTTAAAATCCATGACGTAGCTGTTGGTGGATCGGACCTAAATGTATTTTAGAAGGAACCAATTTTATTGTCATTTTTACTAGGTACTTTTATTTGAAGTAAATTAACCGTATAGTTCGGTAGCGCCCCCGAAAGGGGCGCGACAAGTAAACCTACGCTGGCTCAATAGTGGGTCCAAAAGGGGCAGACGTTGTAGTCATACGACATCCTCATTATAAATTAAAAAAATATAATATTCTCTGCGTAAAATCCTATGAGTGCGCATTAATTAAGAATGTTAAATAAAAATCTGATTTATTCACGAAATTATAACTTCTACATTTAGCGCCTATTTTCATAATTTACCGTAACAAAATCCAAAAGCGTAAATACGATCTTCGCCATTTTGATGGCAGTGCTGGGTGGGGCTAAAAATCATAAAAAACGTGGTTTTCGGACATCCCACGGATCATTATAGGAGGAATGAATAACTCGTCATTTAGTATTGTAACGAATTCACACATATTTCAACATAAATTAGCAGTGGTAATGAAAAATTTGATATCTGAACTCGAACTTTCGCGCCACTTTTGTTTGTTTACATTTTTATTTTGCACTTGGATCACACACGCGAGCTTTAACTCCATAATAATAAAGATAAATATCATGCCAAATATTATAAATAACGTAAAAAAGACCAGATCTTGGCGTAATTCTCTAATACAGGGCCAATAACACGTATTTTTCATTACCACTACTCAATTTGTATTCGTAATCGACAACCATGTTATTTTTTTTAATCGTAATGATGTGTGAAAGCGAGTATTCTAATCGATTCCATAATTGATTTTTTTGTCAACTCGAGTGAAAAAAATAAGGAAATTAGGAAATCGATTAATAAAAATTAAAATAAATTTGTTTTATGCTTAGAATACAATTATTATCTATTATATTATAGTTTAAAGCTTTTATAATAATATTACGTACATTGTCATTCCCAAAAAACAATAATAGACAAAGGAACAATGTCAGATAATAAATGTTTGAATGCGCGGCAATTATTTAATTCAAAAATTTTGAATTAGGAATGCACTCGCTGTGGTACTCGATAATCAAAATTATGTAATAACTTTTAATTTATTAGCTAATTTTTACTGTACATTTTATTTTGTACAATCATATTATAATTTTTAATGTTGAATGAATATAGAATGCCTTGGATTTTGATAGGCTTACTATAAATGAATTTGTTTCCTACCAAATAAAAGTTTTTTTTTTATCGTGGTAAAATCATCAAATGAGTCCTTCCACCCCGGGCAGGGCGGGAGGGACTGTCAGACTTGTACTGACTAAAATCCACGGTGTCCTTCATAGCCCTTTATGTTCCGGGATCATGAAATAACGCCCGCGACCCCGGTAGGCTTTGGCTCTCTAAGTTCTCATTATGCTGACGCTCTTTGAGGCGCACGTGGAACACGACGCGCTGTCGACTCGGGCATGGTCCATGGTCGGACAGCGAGTTGCCCTTTACTCGCTGTCCGCATGCCCGTGGTGCCTACGGTGGCCGGAGATCGTCTGCCGACTTCCGACGCTGCGGGCGCCTACCACTATGGTTGGGGCGGAGGGAGGACGCTGTCCTCTCCCTCTCGCGGCTCCAAACAAAAGATAGCCAAATTAATTATTTTATTGTACAAATTTGTTTCGTGACATTGGTTTGGTCATGTAAGTATTACACGTCAGAAATCGAGCTTTTGAAATAAAAAAAGAAAATGCTAGGTATTATATTTTTTTACACTATTCGATGTCGCTGAGGATCAAATTCGGTGAAGTAATGATAACTTGGTAAAATATGAACTAATATACAAACAATAATTTAGTCATTGTACAGCAGAATAAAATCAAAATTCGCGCAAACTCACTTAAAGTTCGAATTTCAAAAAAATCGTTAATGTATTTACACCACGAAGTGATAATAAAAATTTGAAATAAGAACACTATGTTGTGAACATGTAGCGAAACATTATTTAATGGAAAAAAATCCTTATACCTCAAGTTTGTCGCATGTTTCTACTTCACAGAATATTGATAGTTTGATTGCTGATAAAAATTTAATTTTTATGATGTTATTTAATTTTTATCAAATCGGCCTCGAGACTTCCTTAAGGATTTTTCGCTATTCCTCATAGTTTAAAATTTAGCCAAACACGCCCTGTTGGAAATTCTAATTGTTTGTTACTGCAAGGAATCATTTAGAAGTACATACTCCCATCTCTCAGCATTAGATCTGAACCCGGTGTTTGTCTTTTCACGTTTTTTAGATCCGTTTTAAAAAGATAAATTGAAATTAATTAACGAAAACACAAAATGGGTATAAGTAAAACCATATGATTGAATTTAAGTTTAGAAGACACATAGGTATGTTTAGCCTCCAATGAAACACCGATAAATAAATTATTGCGTAAACGAAATAATACTTGAAAATTTGAAATATTATAAAATGATTCAGATTTAGTTTCATAGACTTATTGCATGGACTGAGCTTTCTATAGTCAAAAAGCAGATAAATCAGTCCATGCTCTATGTCTTGTTTTACTTTTTTTTCGTGTTCGATTATGTTGCGATTATCGATTAGGCTGAATGAAGGTTTTTAATCGTTTTGTGAATATTGGGTTTACGGTCAGCACTTAAAAGAGTCATGTTGCAACATAGTTTTTGCAAATTTTTATCCAGACTTTGATCGTTATTATTTATGAAATTATGTATGAACACTGGCAAATCTAGTAATGTATATAGTAAGTTATTTTATTTATTTCACTGTTTAACCATTATTATCATGTGATACGCTTCTTTATGTACATATTTTTCAGCACATCTAAATTACCTAGTTTTTGAAACGATGTAGCATTTTGTATGTTACACACATTTTACAACAGAATGAGGCAGTTTTATTGACCTCAACATGTTCTTAGAGATATTTGTTCACAAACTTATCGCATGAAATAGCTGTAGTAACATATTTTTGATCAAAAATTGGATGCTGAAAGTTGACAAAAAATATTGTGTAATACAGTGTAATAGCTCAAATTTCGAATCACCCGGTCGACTCAGCTGATGTGTCATGTGTCAAAATATTGTCGTGCAGAGTGGTTAAAAAAAAACAACAGAATTATTTTAAATATTGCCATCGGGAATCGTCTTTATTAAATACTAGCTGACCCGTACCCACTTCGCTGGGCGGTATAATATGCATGATATCTTTATAATTTACTAGCACTTTGCCCGCGACTTCGTCTGCGCTTATTTCTAATTTCGAACTCAGTGAATTTAATTTCCGCTCACCCTCCTTATAAGAAAATCTAAAAACTCAATACAAACAAACAATCAATCGCAGAAGACAAACTGATTTTTCGATTTACACCCCGTTAGGGGTTGATTTAAGAAATGTAAATAAAAATACGCATCCTTTATTCGATTGAGAGATAATTTATGCCCAGTTTAGAATTTATCGAAGCAAGCAGTAAATTCAACCCTTTTCAAAATTTAGGGGGTGATTTTCGAAAAACCCAAATATGGAGGGTAGTTTTGAAAAAAGAATAGTGTCCATCTTTTTTATTTACTTATACTCACATTCGTACCAAGTTTCAAGTTTATAAACCCAAAGAATAAGATTTTGCATACAAAGGTTTTCACCCCTTTTCACCCCCTTAGAGGTAGATTTTCGCAAAATCCTTTCTTAATGCTTATTTACATTATAAGCTGCAACTATCATCCATAATTCAGGTTTCTACGTTTAGTGGTTTAATATCCCCCCTTAAAACTTGAATACCCCTTTTCACCAACTTGGGGGGTGAATTTCGAAAAATCCAAAAACACGTGTTTGATTAATTCCTATCTAGTATATAAATACTGATTTTCAAATTCATCAGCTCACGCGTTATGATTATTCCATACAAACTTTAACAACCCCTAGATTACCAATGCAGGGTAGTTTTAAAAAAATAATGGTGCTAATCTTATTTACTTACTTGTGTTCTTATTCGTGGTAAGTTTCAAGTTTATAAACCCAAGGAATAAGATTTTTCATACAAACGTTTTCACCCCTTTTCACCCCCTTAGAGGAGGATTTTCGCAAAATCCCGTCTTATTGCCAATCTACATGGTAGACTGCAAATCCTGTCCAAAATTCAAGTTTCTGCGTTAAGCGGTTTCGGCTGTAGTCGTGTCAAAAGAAAAACCCCTGTTCTTTTATATACAATATAGATATAGATAACCTATAGCACTCACGAATAATGTAGCTTTCGACCAGTGAAACAATTTTCAAAATTGAATCATTACTTCCGGAGATTACCCCCTACATACAAACTTACAAACAAATTTTACCTCTTAATAATATTAGTATAGATTGATTTAATTTAGGTTTCAAAATAACTAAAAAGTGTACGATATCACCAAAACTCACAACACGAAATTTGAAGTGTTGATGCTGTATCATGAGGTGACTGGACTGCAGGTGTCGAGATATAGATACCTACCTACTTATAAGACTTTCCAATATTAATGACTTTTCAAATCAAAAACCAAAGTGCTGCACTTCAACAAAAATCATAATTACTTTAATGACTCACTAAAAGCACTACAGAAGAAATTTCCAACGCAGATTACCACCACAATTATTTCATCCGTATCAACACGTAATCAGTTGTTTATAAAGCGACGCTGCAAGCATGAAATCACTCCGATACTCGAAGCCGGCCCATAACAACTCAATCAACGCAATTTTAAAATAAACTTTTTTTATCCCATACAAACACTGGCCGCCTTGAACAAAAAATATTCCCCGGCGAAGGTCTTAATAATGACTTTCTCGAGAACTTGTTACATACGGAAGTGGATAGTAGGCGTAAGTACTGGTTTGTAAAAGCACGCGATTCTCGACCGTATTTGTTAAAAATAAGAGATATTTATCAGGGATTAACATCTATACCTACTAAGTAAGACATCAACCTGTATAAGATACATTTCGTTGTATTTAAATGTTCATGCCAATGAAAATTTTTAATTGGCACAAAATTTTATGTTAGGTACAAACTTTAGCTACGGTATCATTAGGAAATATTACATTACTGAAGCTTCAAATTTTTGTCAACGAATAATACAAGAAAATTCTATAATCATTCATCTTAATCCTCAAGTTCGGACAGAGTCGAAGACAGTTCATTCGGACTTGTCCGGTCGGTGCCGCTGCCCGGTAGAATAATAAAATAAAATAAAAATGCAACAAGTCTATTTCGTTCAGAGAGCGTTTATTCCGAAGGGACATAAGGGGTGGGAGTGGGGTCGGGAAGGGAAGAAGATATGAAGCTGTCATCTGGCGGTGTGGCGGGGCTCTCGACTCCAAACACAACTCAATCGGAGGCGCGCGCGCGGCCCGTACGAACGTACGCACGTACCCAGCTTTGCGTCCAATATAAACAAAACGCAAACAAATACAACACAAGTTATCGTACAAACGAAAACTGAAAATCGGAGTTCGTAAATAAAACTTTACGTGGAAATTCAAGAATACAGTGATGGTTTCATGTGACGTTGTTTAACAGTGATATTTTTGTGGGAGATCGTAAAAGTTTAACAAAAACAGGAGTTCTAAACTTTCCAATGAACACGAGCCATGTGACTACGGCGAGAGCGGCGAAGCAAGATTTGTACGTGCATTTATCTTATTTTAACTTTATTGTAACGTTTCTAATAATAGTTTGGTCGAAGGAATTCTGCCTGTTTACTTATTAGTTAGTTAAGAGTAAGACCTTGTTGATGCACTGGTTCCAACACTTAGCAAAATATTGTTTTTAACTTTAAGTAGCTAATGTATTATCCAGAATATATCGTACACACAAATGGTGATAATACCTTGAACTATGTAAGGTTCCTAAAAATAACAGGAGCCTTGGACGAAAATCAGCAAATTGATGAACATTATGAAGCCGATGAAAAAGTAGAGCAGATAAAGTACAAACATCTAACAACATCCAATTATTAACAATTGTAAATTTGACTCAAGAACGTAGCAATAGTAAACTTGTACATCACGATATGAATGAAGTCATTACATATATTGTAGAACAACTATCTGTCATGAATTGATTATTTACCGTAAGATTTAAGGTCACGCATGTCATGATTTATACAATGAATGCGGTACGTAGCACCAATAACAGGGATCGCAACTTAATTCATCGCATAGTAAGACACATTAGCATATTCGTGATATCGCATAGAAATAACTCAATTGATCGATTAAGTACTGGAAGCAAAACAGGGGGCCGATTCTACTAATTTGCAAAATTACCTATCCTATCGCTATTACGCAACGGTACCATTCCTATCGCCAAACAATGGTAACCTAAAATGTTATTCTGCTATTTGTTACGTTAGACCGGGAACGTAATCGATGCGTAATCGTAGCGGGAATTTACGACTGTGCTAGGAACGTTGTCCTGTGTTACCAGCAAGACGAATAGTATATTTTAATGATACCACAGTATAAAATTTGAATGCTACTAAATAGAAACAGGTGCTACTTTTGTGTTTTTAAATATAATAAATGATTCAAATGTTATGACAAAACATTTTACTGATACAATGATGGAAAATATCGATGGTTAAATAATAAATTCTTTGGAGAACGTTCCATTTTAATTCTCTTGCAAGCCGAAAATGTGAAACGAAACGTCTTGGTAATGTCAAATGTGATCCAAATATAAACAAACAGCGTAAAGCAAAAACTTTTTTAGCAAGTTCATCAAAATGACTGATTTACTGTGAGTATTTGTTTCATTTTATACTATTACATAATTATTTATAAAGTCTAAAATGGCACCATGCCCCGATATTTTTTATATCATAGGAAATGTTGTGCGATAAGTCCTGAAAATTAACACTTTTACGACCCACTTGAGGGTTACGGTCACACGACCCCAAGTCTGTGCACGACCCAAATCACACTTGATTTGACTTAGAATATAAAAAAATAATAATTTTATGTGACAACTTGCAGATTGGTGCTTTCTAATTTCTGGCAAATCTAATGGAAGGGCGGAAGACAACTTCATTTCGACAACTTGAACTTCTGCTTCTTTAAAAATCTTGCTGTGGGGCAAATGTCTAAAGAAGGATGAGCCACCTCAGCACTCATGAACAGTGTGCTGAAATTTTAAATGCTGAAGGTGTTACAAGGACACCTAAAGATTGGTCCAACTAAGGTATGTTTTCAAGTAAATATTATAAAATGTAATCATTAGCTATAAAAAGTAAGTTGACATGAAAAAAATATTAAAATATTTAACAAAAATTTATATCTCTTTTTAGTTTTGGAATGACTACAACTGTCGAGTGCATGCTAAGGTCACTGATACCAATAGAGGTTTCAGCGCTACAGGGGTGGAACCTAGTAAGGAACCAGTTTTAGCTCCTCTAGAGGAAAGTGTGGCTGCTGGCTGCTCTTTTAGGATGAGATGTTGTCCAACTTACTGAAGTCCGTCAAGATTCAGAGATTTAGGTAAATTGATGTGCTGGTGTCTCTACTTATTGACCACGTTTATTATTATTATTATGAGCCTACGTTGTCCCACTGCAGGGCAAAGGCCTCCCTTTCCTCTGTCCATCTCTCGCGATTTAATGCGAGTGTAGGCCAATATTGACCATAAACTTCCTTTAATTTTTAATTAATTATTTATAAATTGTTTCAGAGATCTTATCCCCAGATGTCAGCAGTAGGACGGTAACACTGGAGACACCAGCAGAATTTTATCCATCCCGAGTTTTATCCGAGTCTGGTTGTTTACAAGTTTCTATGGTTGTAAACGCACTCACGACAGTGGAGAAATTCATAGTGTAGGGGAACCTGAGGCAGCGACAAAAAAAAAAACAATAATAATGTAATTGCAGTGTGCAGTGGTTTAATTTTTATTGCCAGTTTTGTGAATGATGTACTTATTTAAAGTAGTCAAGTTCTATTAGTGTATTTAGACATAAAAGAAGACATGTAAGACAATTTTTTGATTTAATCGTTTAAAGAAATAAAGATTATAAAAAAAAATATTATTTTAATGAAAATATTGTTCGCAGAGTTATTTTTAACAAAAGGATACCTATTTTTTTCTGTTATGTTTAGTGATTTAGTTTATTGTTTAAAGTGTATTTCTTTGTTTTGTTAATATTTAGATTTAATTAAGTATACTGTAGTATAGTAGTGTAATATTTTTAAGATTATTAGTTTTATTTTATTATATTAATAACCAAGCTCAACAATATTGTTTAATTAAAACCCTTCCTTTCTTTTTCTTAAATAACTCTATATTACTTAAGTATATAAATCCTCCAACATGACAAAACTAAAAAAACAATAATTTGTGAGATATACAATGTACAGGCTTTTTCACTTTACCCTTCCACAATCCCCCAATCTACCCGCAGTGGTGGACGCCCACGGCGACAGACGTCGCAAGACGATCTCCGGCCACAGTAGGCGCGGGCATGCGGGCGGCGAGTAAAGGGCAACTCACTGTCCGACCATGAACCATGCCCGGGTCGACGGCGGGTTGTGTTCCACGCGTCAGCATGATGACGGGGCCCCCTCTAGAGGGCCAAAACCTACCGGAGTCGCGGGACTTATCTCATTACCGTGACCCCGGAACATAAAGGGCTATTGAAGGACACCGTGGATTTTAGTCTATACAAGTCTGACAGTCCCTTCCGCCCTGCCCGGGGTGGAAGGACTCATTCGATGATTTACCACGTAAAAAAATCCCCAATCTAACTTTTTCGTAACGATTATAAACCTTCAACTTGTGACAAAATTGAAAATCTGTAAAAAAATATTATTATTCCGGTATCTACAACGAAATCTATGTAGAACATCATTATCATTAGGTAAAAAATGAAAAAAGTTCTAGATCGGTCCTGCAAAAGTTTCAATCTACCAACTTATTATCAACCGCTAATTTGGACAGATGAACCGTCCTACTTCAGTTCCAGTGCGATCGTAACAAGTGTCAAAATATTAGTGGAATACGAGAACATGCCACGCTTGCCTTCGACTGTGCTACGACTGTGCTAGCAGAATACGATCTAGCAGTTCTCTCGATCGATCGTTGCGTTCGACTGAACTGTAACTTATTTAGGGTCGTTATGCATTAGTAGAATGAGAAAACGTCAAAAAGTCGCAGTTCAGCCGCGGTTACGCTGCGATTGTGACAGAAATGAGTTAGTAGAATCGGCCCCCTGTATTGTCCTCGCCTTTCCCGTGTCCTTAGTTGTAGCGGACGTGTACTGAACTAATGAGATGGCCTATTAACTGCTTGACGTAAATATATCACTTGAGAAATAGCTTGACGACATTTGATGCGGATTTTGAGTGGACATTCATGATCGAACTTGGCATGAATGAAAATGAAGTCGCTCAAGTCTCTGTAGAATTTTCGCACGGCTAAAATTGTTGCAATTCTAAAATAAAATATTCTGGACTGTTCATCTCGTACTTCATCTGTTTTTAAATGTGTTTTTGATTCCGCTATGTGAATAATAATGTGGCATAAAAAATCAGAAACCAGAATAAAATTCTCACATTCAGATTCCACAAACGGCTGGCTTATTTTAAATTCTGTATAAAAATGTTGTGTTTTGAATATTCAGAGCACATAATGCAGCAGACATCTTTAGAAGACTGAAATTTATTACTTCTGAGATTACAAGAATGGTCCGAGGGTGTCGGACAGTCGTCGATGTATGAATTAGTCATTACATGACAATTTTCTAATCTAGACGGACGCACGTTCCGCACATAAAGCTGTATTCAGCGCCTCGATTGATTTATTGCCGTACGCTGTCCATAGTAATGTTTATCCTCCCTTCTTACCTGTAAGGTAGTCCCCGTCAAGGACAAAATAATAAACAACAAACACAATAATGATTGCAAGTCAAATAATTTCAGATAACGTTTTACTGCAGACATTTCCAAACTTTACAAATTTGACGGGAGCTTCAAATTATTAAGTTTTAGAAATTGAAGTTTAGTTTTTTGCCTTTTTCATGATTCATTCTACAATACTTACTATACTTCTCTTCAAGTTTTAACTGCCCAATGCTAAGCGTTGGTAAAATCTCTTTTGGCTCTTTCAAATCACTTTTGGCGGTGTTGTTCCAACTTTTCCGGTTCCTTTAATAACAACGACACCAACATCTTCTCTTGCCATACACATAACATACACTAAGCTTATTCAATTCGCATACTCTTGAACAGTTGTAAAACAGTGTGCAATTAGACGGTAATTAGCCTTAGAAGTCTTCAAAGAGTCGCCAAGTGGTAGTTAAAACTTCAAAAAGGCACAATTTGTAACGCATCACGACTGTGCATCTTTAGACCCACTTTAAAATATACAATACAGAAATGTCAGAGGAAACTGACGACATTTTAAAAAGGTATTTTATTTAACGACCGAAACGTCTCGCGAGTTTCGCAGAACGAGTGGCGAGCGGAAAATTATGATAATTTCGTTTTTGGTATCCGACTACAGACGAACGATGTGGCAAATGTCTGAATAACTTGAAATAGATAATGCTGTATATTAATATCGTTAGCGGTTTATACAGGTTCTGCATGATATTTATGATGAAATCATGATTTAAATCAAGTGAACAGCAGAGTCCTTTCGCATATCTGATCTACAACTGGAAAGCAATTGAAGCTAACTCGGTTAACTTCAGAGTCCACATAATTATGGAGATGACTTTGAATAATAACTGTGCAACGGTACCTAATCATTTCAAAGTCATCCCCATTTCCTTATGATGATATTTCGCTTCCTAACTAGATATACAGTTTAAATTGTTAAGTCTTTTTAGGTGTCTCTGTGTATATGCTTTCATTTACATTGTTTGCTAACATGTTTAATGATGCTGTTGTGTATTCAGGCCATGTCAAGTGGTAAGCTTAGTTCTCTGCCCAATAAATATTTTTTTGTAATAACGACCTCGACTCTTGCAATATATATTCGAAATATTTCCAGAGCCGGAAAATTTGATATTGATATTTGACTTAGATCTTACAAAAGTTTGTATTGTGCGGCTGAGTTTACAAACTAAATAAATGAATAGGGAATTGTCCAGCTTTGAGAATGATTTCTTCTGAATGTTTATTTTCTTTTCACGAAGCGAGAAATTGGATAGCTTCAGCAGCATCAGTTGTCTCTAATCTATGTTTACCTTCGTAATTAACAGTGGATGACTAGGCTTCAGGAATATCAAGTTACCGACGTATGTTATCTGGGATTGCTAGCACACAATACCTTTCTTCTCTTCATAGTTATGTTTGTTTATACTTTAATACGATTTGATAGTGACATGATATGACACGAGGCAACTCTTATAATGCACGTGATTGTATGGAAGTTGTATTTACGTTTGTTTTTATAAGGATTTCTATATGGAGACGCATTCATGTCTAAAGGAAGTGAACAACTGTTTTCTCAGTATTTTAAGCTCTTCGTCATTTTTGGTAGCGATGATGCATACGAATTCAAACACAAAGTTAATTTTAAACTTTAATTATGTTTAATGTAAACTTAATAAGTTTTTTTTATTGACGCCTTTGTTCTTAATATTAAATTGTTTAAGATTGAAAGGACTAACAAAACATTTACGAGGTGTCTCGTTGCGAAACGGTAACACGTTTGAACGGTTACGACCGTTTTATCGGCTTCGTTACCAAAACCGATCGCGTTATATTCAAACCTTGTTTTCCTTTTGGTCACGCGTGCGAATGATCTCCACTCCATACTTGAATTAGAACTGCCATATTCCTTTCGATGTTTGGAAACAAAAAATGTTGACGGCGCATTTACTATTCTGACCCCTGCAGCTGCAAGCCACATGTCTTAATTTGTCTCCCAAACCGACCTTTTTAATGATTTATGAGCAGCATGGTGTGTCCTTACATCTGAACCCACGAATTTGTAGAATCCGGAGAAGAGTCGGAATCGACATCTGTCTTCAAGAGACAACGTAGTCGCCAGTCAATCCATTTTTCAAAACCGTCAAGATCACAAGATGATCCGTAGATAACTGCAGTCCGTCGTCTTTCTCTCGCAAGATTTATTGGGACATCGTAATCCTTTCTTTATTACTTTCGGGTACTTAGTTTGAAAGTAAGGGAACAATAAAATATACATCTCTTCTTTAAATCCGAAATAGTAGCTAATGTGTTCTATTTGAACGCACAACTAGACAATTATAATAAAGTGTTAAGAGTTGCTACCTGCGGCCCTTTTGACTTGCTTTTTTTCCTTGCTACTGTTCATTTTTTTGAGTTTTATTTCTACCCTGTCCCGTGGAAGAGATCAAGCGATGTTACCTGCGTGAAATAAGAATTAAGATGTTCTTTTTATTGTTAAAGGTTATGCAAGTTTTAGTAAGATGTTGGTTTAGATTTTTTGCCAAGATTGTGTGTTGCTTCCAAATGTCGTGTCTCGTTTTTGTCGTTTTTGAGAATCTTTTGTTGGTGTTCCTGTTACAATGTTGCAGTGAACATGTGTATTGATACCGATATGTTTTTCGTTGGACCGCTCTGCAAAAACAAGGTGTTGAGCCGGACGTCCTTTGGATTGGAGTCAATCAGTTTGCTTCCGTTCGTGTAACAACAAACAATAATAATGTCTTTGAACTGGTTTGGTGTTGAGTATTTTTCTTATTATAGTGAATCTATCAGTATTGAAAACTTCGTCCCATCTTAGTAATTTTACTTATTTTCATGACATGTACTGAAATCTTTTTAGGGGTCCAAAAATAAACCCTAAAATACGGAAAATCTTATCCTCATCATACCTTTCTTCAAAATATTTGATAATTTTTGATTGAAAATGCCATGATTTTACTACTTATTACTACAAACAACAGAGCAAAACTAATAAGTAAAGGTAGTCTGGCCTTTATTATCAACAAACACACATCAAGTGTCAAAGTGTACTCAATTTGTCACATGATATCCTCTTATTGCAAATTGCGTTCATTAATAGCTAACTGCCGCATTCACTTGGCTGGTAATCTTATGGTTCAATGCATTTACTCTTCAAATCCAATACTGCATTAGCTTTTGCATCTGAGTCATCAACCTCTCGAAGTTATAAGAGCTGAATCCTGCGAATATTTTCATACGCAGCTTAGGATTACGCCTCGTTGAGAGCTCCATTGATTTGTATGATTTATTGTTCTGGTAACACGAGATTTGTGTGAAACCAAACATCTTTAGTGTTGCCCGCATCATCTACCACTTGTTCTGTACTTGGGTAGGCTAAAATGAGAGTGGTAGATGGGTTCACAAGAGTCTTGTTTTCATTATTTTGAATTTAGTTTGGGCTACAGAAAAGTTATCAGTTGAAAAGATTGTAATTGTAATGTTTAAAGTTCTTTCATCATTGTTTTTGTTAATTATATCCATAATAAATATTTTAAACATCATAATTAATCTATGTGCGACAAATAGTAGGGTATAAAGTGCTATTAATATGTTACGGCAATTATATTGTCTTAACTACACGTACGTGTATATTAAACTACTTTATATTCATTGAACTACATTAATTATTTATTAGTTTATTAACCAAATTCTCGTCTTACCTACCTCCTTCAATATTTTTGCAAAACGTAACATAATAATTTCTGCTTTACCAGATGAAAGATCATAGACATGCTACTCAACCATCAAAGTACATTTAACATTTTTGTAAAACCGGAGACACAGTGGTGTGCCTTGTGGGACTCCAAAAAAAGCATAATACAATACCTGCTATTCGTCCTACAAACGAAGCAGTAAGGAAGACTTTGCATCGTACACGTACAGGTCTCTTTATCAGTGGTGCAGTGAACATTATCTGTTCTGTCTGTACTTGCATGCGTTGCGTTCTTGCATTTGACGACTGTAATAGGTGTTCTGTTACTTGTTGTCATGGCGTTCCCTGGAACAAGGCTAGTGGTGTACATCGAGGGGATTCTCTTCGCTATTACTAAGAATTGAAACTCTTTGAATCTTGTTGTTTTGTAAAGTTACGAACACAACGTTAAATATCGACAAAAAGAGGTTTTATTTTTGGTTGCCTATGGCAACTGGTACTAATGTATCATCGGTAAGATAGACATCGTTGTTATAAACGCTTATTCGTCTTAGCCACCTGCACAGCTCTGTTGTATGCTCGTTCAAATCCTGGAAGGTGCAGGTGGTTGCGCAGGGTTGGCAGGAAAGGAGCAGGGCAGGGCATATCCTTTAGAAAGACTCCACATTGGCATTGTGTTTATGATAGGTCTAGTATGCCTCATTTGGCCAGATTATTTACACATCGGCCAATCTGGTGGACGCTTGCCAAGGCTTATTCAATCTCGACTTATATGAACCAAAGTTTTTTTTTTATTTGTTGTTTTCACTTCAATCTACGCACAGTTATAGTCAGCTACGATATCATGATCTAATTGTAAAGCATGACCTTATTCTATCCATTATTTCAATTAAACATTACTGTCGGTATCTTCAGAACGTTTATCTCCCAAGGGCCAACAAAAGCGTTAATCGGGTGACAAACAATTAGCGATAACCTCATTAAAGTGTTGCTAAAGAGTTTACAAAACTATGACATTGAGCGAACACGTTTTTCTGATAACACGAAATACTTTTGAATTGAATTTTACACTGGCTGATAAATGCAACAGACGAATATACAAGAGCAACTATTTGAAGAAAATTTCGGACCTGATTAATTAGACCTAAGACTTAAGACCTATTCTTAAAATCTTTCAAAGGTTTTAAGAATAGGTCTGACACTATCTTAAGTCTGAAAATTTAAAGACTCAGTTATACATTAAGACACTTCTTCATATTATTTTCGTCTGTGGAAGGAAAGGATCTAAATAGGAACATAATATCCTTGTTTGAATGTAGGCCACTATATTCTGTTCTAAGAAATACAATAATGTATTTACACTAACAGCTCAGGCCGTAGATTTACTAAATCAAAATATTGCTTGGAAGCAGTTACATAGCGGTGCAGAAATGTTAATGGTAATAATGATTTAAATTGAATTTAGAAATTGCACTATGACGTGAAAGTTTGTCTATCCCAAAATTTTGAAAGACCCGATTTACAAGTTCGCTTAGGTGCTCAGAAATCTTTTGGTAACTCGTTTCAAGTCAATCTGGAGCTGTATTTGCCTCCAAGATCCAATAATTCTTGACTGTTTTTCTGATTTCTATATCATTATGATGCAAGACGACTTGATTTTACCTACAATCAATGTCGAATTACTGTCAGCATAAAGAAATCCGTTGAGTCCACAAAACATCATTGCAACAACTCCAATCTCTCCAGACAATCCCAATGTTAATTGACACTTCAAATGCCCTATTATTCATCGTAAGATAATTTCGCGAGGGTCAATTAAGAGGTCTAACAATATTGGTCGTTCAGATAACGCAATGCAGACATTCGGAAACACAAGATAACATTATCTAAATCACTTGTTTTCTTGTAATTACTTCATTTTATGTTGCGTAAGTTGTGTTTAGTTTGATTTGGCATTAATGGCACATTTAAATGATACGAGAAGTGTTGAATTAATGTTGTTTACGCTAATAAATTAATTGTTTAGGACTTTGCACTGAATTGAATTAATGTTGATGAATTCAAGAATTAAATAGTCGTAAATTACATACTTGTCTTCAGGATTTATAACTTGCTTAAGAAGGTCAATAAAGATATCTTCTTACTTAATGGTCTATAAATACATATAATTGTCCTTAGATATTCCCAATTAGGTACCTACATGTAATAAGGTGTGCTCCTTTAATCGCTTCGGGAACTGAGACAGATGAATCGGTATATTATTCGGTAAATTTTGATTCAAGAGTGGTATTATAACCTTGGGACATTTTTGAGGTAAATGTCAGTTAGGCCACTGCCTTCTGTCCGTACTGCTTACCTAGCAGTTCTTCTAGTCATGAGAGATGGAATGTGATGCTTTTCTCATCCAAATGTAACCATTGAATCCACCATGTTTATTTTAAATGGAAATTGTACCATTGTTGGAATAAGATGGCGCGTCGGTTGATAACATTATATGTATTCAGTATTACGTTTCTTTATCTTTGGTTTATGTTACTTTACAACGAGAAGATGCCTACTTTGTAAAAACACGGTCGGTATTTTCTGCATAATACCTTTCAATGGTAGATAATATTGTATCAACATACTGTATTCAGAAAATATTCTTATTTTTTGCGAAAAGTGCTACTCTATTAGTTTGTTTATTGACATGAAATTCTGTGAAAATTATGTACTTACCTCACCAATAATCGCAAAATGATAATTTCCCGCGAATAAATTTGTATGTCTATTGATAGACGCATATTCTGCTAAATTATGATCACTGTTCCCCAGTAGTCCTTATTTATGTATAATCATCGTAATTTCTTTCTAGTTAATTATATCCTTTATTTCATTCTTCTTCCAAACATTCTCATCTCTCAATTACTCTATTAATCGTCATTCCAGGTATTCACCTCCGATTGCATCCATCGCTTTTTTGGTCCATGTTGCATCTGCAACTATAACAGCTAAGAATCCACGAGTATATGTAGACAGAACATAAACTGAAATAATATAATTTACAGTTCAAGCTTCTTCTGTTTGCATAACATTTCCATTTCTATATCCAGTATTTGTTTAATAATACCGTGTATCATTCACTATGCAAGCAGGTGTACAAGTTTTAGAAAGTGGCTTTAATGCGATCATTTATATTCGGACATTAGTGTCGTGAGACTATTTTACTCTTACGAGTATATCCAACTCCATAAAAACGAACATCGTAAATCAGCACTGTAGACATTGGTTTAGAGGAGTATACACAGCATCATTAGTTTGTATGTAGTGGTGATAAATCAAAATGTACTTACCGTCTACTTTTAAATCTGATGTCGGTTGAACTTGGAGTAGAATCATGGAAGCTGGTCATTATTGCCTTACTTAGGGAGCTGTTTCTTCTGTGCTAAGGGTCTGAAAATAATTGCTATAAAAATTCTATTATGGTCAATTCTATACCATTATTGCTTACAAAATAAGTCATCTTTAATTCCTCTGATCATTTATAGAACTAAATCGTTTTAATAACACGCTCAAGGACGTCAGCTGAGCCAATAATACGAGTATTATACGCAAGGTTTTTTGCGGTTTTTGTAAGTTTGAAATCTAAGTAGTCTTTATTTTCCAACATGTCAGGACTAAGGGCGCTAGAAGAGTTGTTTTCAAGGACCTAAAAAGGCTTTTGAGAGGCCATAAAATAGAGTAAACCGAACACGTTTAGGCCTAAGTTATAGCCCAGGATAAAGTAATACCGTTTATAGAACATAACTATAGCTAAATCTCCCAGAAAAACAATTTATTGCCTGTGTAAAGGATTTAGACCAAGCAAAAAACTTACAAAATTAGCTCTTTACGGAATTCCTCGAAAACTGGTATTCGAAAAGCATGCAAGTATGGTCTGTGAGCTTGTTCGGTAGCTATTTGCCCTCGTAGTTGGCGCCTAACGACATGCAATAATGAGCTGCGCGGGAACACGACTTGTTTGTGTTTCTGGTTAGAGCGGCGCGCGCGCAGAGTCGCAAGAGCACTACATCATAATGCAGTCATGCTACGTTTGTGCTTAAATGTAGCAGTGCATTCTTTTCAGTAATTTATGTTTATTTTAGGATTTTTTTATGGACGGAAATTGGTCTCGCATTTTTTTATGTGGAATGAATGTTTATAATTATGATAAAAAGCAGAGTCTTAAAACACTCTAATACTAATGTTCCGTTAATTGTAAGAATTGTTATTATTTCAGAAATTGTCTATCACACCATGCCAACCCACATAATTATGCCATGTTGGAGTACATTTTCACTTGTGTTGCCAGCCCAACTAAGTTTGTTGACTGTGTGCGAGCAATTACTAGGCGCTTTTCACACCTGCACGCTAACCGCGCGCGTTTGGATTACGACTCTAGAAATGTCGCAGCAATGCCTTTCTCGGATTTCGATTTAGATAATGTTTACCACGTCGGACAGAGTTTGGTGCCAAAGATATTGTGTTAGTCGTCACGACCACGGGTTTCACGACTCAGTTTGTGTAATATTGACGTTTGATTTTATCTCTGCGTGGCCGGTCCATTAGTTCTTGTCATCTCACGTACACAATCTCCTACCTAGAATTGTCCTGAGTTTCGGAATGTGCTTCACAATATACACTGCACGAATTATGTGCTCGAATGAAAGATACTGTAAAGGCAACGACTCTTTTATTCTGGTCTGGACGATCGAGTATAAGGCGTTGCATAAATATTGACTGTCACAAAGTGTTACTTTAAATTTAAAATTATAAGAGCTGCAAGTATGTATCTGGTGATCTGTTCTTCAATATTCGATTCACAGAATCATAGCTAAGTAGTCAAAGTATTTTTTCTTCAAATGCAGTCTTAGAAAAGCCATGTTCCTCAACTCTCTAAAAAATACAAGATAAGTACTCCTCAAATATTGAACTTGATTGTAATTCTATTATCTAATTGAATTACTAAAGCAAACAGTTCACGTAGGGCACGCCGTTTATCTGTGGCTACTGCATAGTCTTTATTTGTATGTAAATAAGGGTGATGTTTTAATGCAGGTAACAATTGTTATTGTAATGCTACACTCGCTGCGCCGGAGTGGTGGACATCTTAAGTTGTCAGTTTGTTTTCTTTTTGCACCGGGGACTCTTCGGCGGACGACGACCTTACCTTATACTCTTGTGATCTTGTCTCTGAATTTAAGGGGTGTCGAAGAATTTTTTATTTCAGGTTACACTTTTTTTTCAACTCTCTGGTTTTCTGTAAATTCAATGTGACGAAGAACATCAAGTCTTGCTAAGAAATCTAAAAAACAAGAAAAATAAATCGAGAATTTTGGTTGATTGTTTACTTGACTTCTAATCTTTGATGGATATAAAGTACTTATAAGTTGGATCTAATAAAAAATGTACCCATTTGCAGATTTTTATTAACTCTAGTGTAGCGTACCCAACGTTTTCGTCTCGATTCATCAGAAACGTAATGCAAATGCAGAAATATTTTTCTTTTCTCTAATGTCAATACTCAATACTAGACCATCTTCGCCAACCCTATCTCAATGTTACGGTAAACGTGTAAGTTAGTAGCGAGTGACGAGTGGACGTGACGCGATTCTGTTTGTTTACGAAGCGGCTCGGCTCTTCCGAGAACATGCCCGAGTAAGCGCAAGATTAACCGAGAGATCCCGAGAGACCCCGAGAGTTACCGAGAGAACCCGAGAGATTGCGAGAGAACGTTCTGAAACGGCTTCATTATCGATACATTGTAGGCAAAGACTGCTACTTAATTTGTAAGTTTCGTGTTGTTTTGTAGTTAAGAATAAAGTAACTTGACTAGAGGCTTGCATTTGCGCAATTAACTTGCTAACAATAGCAACTACTACGAGATTTAAAAGAAAGTGCTAATTTTACTTTTGGTAAACTAATTTTACTTTTGATAAACTTTTTTAAACTTCTAGAAATTGTCTAAATTACCTGTGATCTAGTCATCTCGTCTCGTAACTTGAACCAAAAATTGATCAATTGAATAAATTGGCCCGCATCTGGAAGTTCACATAGAAAATAATTACACGCTTTGACACGATGACACTTTTCTAATGCCTTAATACCAGTACAGGACAACACCTTAAAATCCAAGAACACCTTCATCCCCCAAAGCATAGTGTTTGTCGTTTTGTTTCTTTGTGGTGAACGTTGTTCGTAACGTTGCTTGTCCAGATGTAAAACTCCTTTACAATCTATTTAGAGTTCGCGCCACAACTCGTGACCTTTTGACGCAGTGCTAGTGTTCATTTCTTTACATCAAATTGTATTTTAAAATGTGGTACAACATTCGAATTTTTCGTTTAGGTTCAAAATGTCCAATTCTTTCGAATGTGTAGGTATAAGTCGTGGCGCGGACTCTATGTGCAAAATCAAATAACCCAATAAACGAAATCTAACCTAACCTTCTCTCTTTTCTTTCAAGGTGATGTGGCCGGTGTTGGCGTTGCTGGCCGCGTGCGCAGCGGTCGGCGGCGCGATGTCGTGCAACGAGGCGCGGACGCGCTGCGCATACCGCACCGGTTGCGGCGCTGCACTCGGCAACTACATGATGATGTGTGAGGCGGTTCTGACAGAGCCTACGGAGACCAGCGTGTGTCCTAGGGAGTGCGGCAATGCGCTGATTGCTCTGACTTCGACTGAGGAAGGAAAGGAGCTTATGAACGTAAGTTGAAGTCTAAAGGAGATACTTTGAGTAATCTCATACAGAGTTATTTAGTAAATAAGTGACTTCGATAGCAGAATCGAAGTCTGAGTAAGTAAGTGAGTGAAGTAAGAGCTGGAGAGCTCAGAATAGCTTCTTTGATAGGAAGATTCAAGTCAGTTTTTTGGGGGTTTCGCGAAGCATCTCCGCTGTACGGGAATCAAATGGTTTTGGATGATGCAGTAAGATTCTGAAACAAAGCAACATCATTTACCTAAGAATTTAGAATTCATGTTGTGAAATTCCTCATAAAATTCATTAATTTTCATTCAACATAAGCACTGCAACAAACCGTCATTGGATTTATATTCCAGATTTTAAGATAGCTGGAATGTGATAGTTAGATATATCATCACAATTAAGTAGACACATTCGCAAAAATCATCATGCTACTGGACATAATTATTTTGACACCTCATTACTTTTATGTGCAACATAAATCTGGTTTTATTTTATGTAAAGTAGAAAGTAAATTAAACCGAGATTGCCCGAGATACTTTGGCGGATGTCCAACAATAGCGCTGGACTAACGATCTTGTATGTAGTGACATGATAGTCGTCTGACGAACGGATGTAAACACACATTATTATAAGCTTCAACGTAAAGAGGATGAAGTTATGAGACTTAGATCTTTTTGGATGGATCATCAACTGACAGAGATAGTGCTGTTGTTTTTCAGGGTTTTGAAATTGGATCTTAATCCGTTTATAATCTCTGCTTTCGCTTTTACCGTTCTTTCATTTAGAATTTTTCATTTGGTCGTTTATTGCATTTCTTGTCCCTATATCATACGCTAGATTCGTACCAATCTCCAGATAAGAATCAAAATAATTATCGATGCACATTTTTTCGGAAAGTTCTGCACTTCGAGCCGCGAATTAATATCAATGTTGCCTTTGATAGAGTTTTTGAATGTAACCAATTCCATAAACTTAGGTAGACTAGAAACAAAACTATAATCTCACAGTTAATCGGAGTATGTTCAGCCAAAGGCAAATTGTTCTATAATATTCTAGAATCTGATACTATCGCTTCATTCATTAAGTCTACTAATGGAGCATTGTTTCGAGTACCTTCATTGATGCGTAGATTCCATAGTACCCTGAAATTGTATTAGAAAGTCAATAGTTCTCATAATAGGATTCTATGACACACAAGTGCAAAGTGAATGAACTTTTCTCGTATTTATCGGTAGTCTATTAATAGGGTGACTATCCTATGTGTTAATCCAGGATACACTTTTCTGTAGAAACAATTTTCTTTCATATCTATTCCGTAGTATTTGTGGGAAAGAGTAAGAAACTACCTAATTTTTCCATCCTCACAAACTTTCGCATTTCATAGGATTTTTCGTAAATAATGTACACGCCATTGTAACATTCAACAAAAATATTTGATGGTTTTGAATATAACTGTGAGTACTAACTTTTAAGTTCTAACGTAGTTTTGTATAAGCAAGAAAGAGCCATATAATATGGCTTGTATATCTAGCTACCATATCAATTCATCGTACAAGTTCAATTGGTACATTCCCCGGGTTATAAGTGAACTCGCTACCTAATAAATCTATCATCATAACAGCCACTTGTGAACTGTAAAATCATCATCTATTTATAAACTGCAGCGTGAATCTATTCAGATTGATTATTCAGAGTTCTGACTTGTCACAATTACTTCTCATAACAGCTGTTTACAGCTTACGCCTCACTCAATTGGGGATGCGACCAGTAACTTATGAGCTGTGGTTCGTTAAGTAAGATGGGAAGAAAGGGGTCTTGCTTACTTGGTTTTAAGGTGTATGTAGCAGACGCCCAGCAATAAAATCTAATTTAGACGTTGTGGGCAGATTTGTCCGACACGAAGAAACGTCGAGGGTCGCGGTTGACGACCTCTCGTTTGTGAACTAACTTTGTACCTAGCACGTCTCCCGCTGAACCACTGCGCTTGCGACTATACTGTCAAACATGATTGTGTTCGCATATATAGGTACCTACATTGAAATTTTATGCTTTTGGACACGAAAGGAAAAAGATGAAGCGAAGTATTTGGAATCTATTATTATTCAAGTAATGGAAACAATCATTTCGGATATGCACAAATTACGAGTATTGTTAGGTTACGAGTACCTACTTGAAGAAGCCCAAAAATAGGTTCAAGAGTTGAAGACCCGTATGTTGTGGAAAGTCACCATTTTTATAGGTTTTAGTAAAATAAGAGTTTTTCTGGGAGTAGATTGTAGTATGAAGTTGTTTGTTGAAATAATGATCGGCACTTGCCTGCATGTGTGTCATCATTTTATAAACATTAAAAGCCATTTTAGCAAGAGAAGCTGAAACTACAGCTGGGAGTCGTCCCAAATTAAATTTCCAAAATTTTAACCGCAATTCCCGTACTCCATTTTGGATAATAAATTTCCATTTTGAGTACCTATAACGCCACCTTAGCATTCAGCATACATTCCATTTTCATGGGATAAAACATAAATATAAACTGGAGAGAAATGTGTATAGAATGCTGATCAGAATGAATCAGTTCACGTGTTAGAAGCACGTGATAAACAGAGCGGGTGTACTTTTGGCTTTATTATTGTTTCCACAAACTTTATTGAGTGTTTGTGTACTGAACTTGTGAAACGTTTCGTGGCCGCAGATGGCAGAAAATTACGGTGGAATTTCATTTAGATACAGTCGTAACGGTCTTGGTTGTATTTTGAAGGTTTTGTGCACCACACTTTTTGTACCTAGATCAAAAGTATAACACTAAAAAAATTAAATTAAAAATTAAAAAAACCCCCGACACAAAAACCAAGATCCCTTTAAAAAGTACTAAATAATAAAAAAAAACTCAATCTTAAAGTACCTAACTATGTATTAATAATTATTAAAAAAAATACGTCACGTTGGGGGACCGGTCCAAATTATTTATTATCTAGGTTTTTTTTCGGTCCCCCAACGTGACGTATTTTTTTTAATAATTATTAATACATAGTTAGGTACTTAAAGATTGAGTTTTTTTATTATTTAGTACTTTTTAAAGGGAACTTGGTTTTTGTGTTGGGGGTTTTTTAAATTTTAAATTTAATTTTTATTTGAAACTTTTTATAGGTACACACTTAATTAAGTGATCAATATTCCCTTTCAGTTTGCTTTGATTTAAGACCCCACTCGAGTATATTTGCAAACCCTCGGCTACCCTTTCTCACTTTTACCCCCACAACTTTTAAACGGCTCAACCGATTTTCATCAAACATGTCTAAGAACACTCGCACGTAAATCACCTTTAATACAAAAAAAACTTAATTGAAATCGCTTCATCCGTTCGGGCTCTACGGTGCCACAGACAGACAGACAGACAGACACGTCAAACTTATAACACCCCTCTTTTTCCGTCGGGGGTTAAAAACCGAGTAGAATCACTAAGTGGAAACCCAGATAACCAGACGATGCCACACTGGGAATTCCTTCTGTATCGTGGGTACGTTTACAAACATTTACCAGCCATACATATTTTGCCATGCGGTTATCCAACCCGCAAAACTGCGTCAGCCGTGTTCCAGAATCCAAAACTTTCGTTACGGCTCTACGACCAGCAGAAAAATAGGATCATTCTCACTAGTTCCACCATTAATTAGTTCCATGGAACTAGTGAGATTTTTTTTTCTCAGTAGTTCCATGGACTTTGATATTGGAACAAATGACATAAAACTTAATCGAACTCGTCTCACTAGTTCCACCGTAGTTGTTCCATGGAACTAGTGAGATTGTTTTTTTCCCAGTAGTTCCATGGAACTAGTTGATGGTGGAACTAGTGAGAATGATCCGTAAAATATAGCAGGAGTAGAAATTCTGTTTCAAACTCAGAATGAAAATAAAACTGATAAATAAAAACCAAAAACTAAGGGAAACTCTTCTGCTCCAAATGAAGAATCCAACCAAATCTAAAATTAATTAACGAGAGTACTTTCGCCCAAATCAAACAGAATCTCAATAACTGCGTGGGCGCAGCAACCTGGTACTGTTTATGCACAATTTAGTTGTTTCAATTAACACGTCATTGCTACATTTAGTCTCAAGTGGAGCCAATGCACTCTCATCACTTGGACGGAGAGCAGACACAGTTCCTGCTAGGAGAGAGTGTATCATCACATAATCGTCTCTGGATTATGTAGTCTAAATATACTTGGAATTTTACAGCTAATATTGGCGGTGGGCGAGCTAAAGAGCTCGCGCTAATTTTGGAGTTAAATATTTCATAATTATATTCAATTACTAACAGTAACAAGTGTATAGTATTCTGCAGGTAAATGTGTGCGATTGAGAATAAACATGACCAGTTAAAAATCTTATTGCTATTATTTAAAACGTAACGTTAACTACTCAACGAATTCTTATTCAAATACGACGTTCTCGTGGAATAATTACAAAACTTCTGCTTCAGCTTCAAAAAGTATATTAGGTTCGTAATCATCAACTATCTTCCCTTGAACTACATCAGCATCAAGTTTCTTCACAAAACGTCTAATATATGGTACTATCCTTGATTGATTAATAGAATAGATACTCGAAACTTTTTGTTTGGACAAGTTCTTTAGTCCTCAAACCCATGCATAATCAGCCTACAAGGAAAGGCTCTGCGAGAAGGAGTGGGGTTGTATAGTATATCTACCACGCAGGCCCAGCAAGTGGTGGTTACAAACCCATGCATTGTAATTAACTAAGTACAGAAGAAATGACACAACAAAATAAACTTTCATAGACAATTGCACTGTAACATCCTACACCCAATTAAATAATTTTATTGCAACCGCCTGCATCCCATAATTTAACGGGTGTAAAACAATTTTCAGGTAATCAAGAGACTGCCAGCATTTACGAAGAAACAAACATTTTATTACAAGCACAATACTTTGTGTACCTGTCTTTGTTACTTCTACAAGGTGTTTGATACAAACCTAGACTTTTTTCTTTATTTTTACTTTATCAATTTGAAAAGAATAATATAAGTATTGTGAATTGGGTGAGGATGATATGACCGAAAAATTAGTAAATAAAAGAGAATGGATGAAGAAAATGTGTTGTGTCGACCGCAAGTAGAAAATAGAAGGCAAGACTATGATTATAAGTCAATAATAAGTAATAACGTATCCGGTTAAGCCTGTCTGAAAGTTTTCATTAATAAAAAAGCTTCCCATCTTATTCTCCCGTGTCATCTCCAAATGTGCACTCATAAAACCTCAAAGCATTAACCTCTAGGGCTTAATTGTCACTGATATTATTGGGTGCGGTACAAGAGCCGATACAAAATCTGGCTCTATAACCAAATGACAAGCGACATTCGCTAACGTTCAGCATTCGCTAATACATTTTCAACTTTATACCCCATTTCATAGAGTTGAAAATCTATCAAAGATTACAGATCGTTTTCGTTTGTTTTGTTCGCTATCGCTCAGCAGTCTTTACTAGATTTTCCACTTTATGCGATGGGGTATAAAGTTGAAAATGTATTAGCGACTCCTGAACGTTAACGATTGTCGCTTGCCATTTGGCTACAGGCTCTGGACAGAAAATGCTGAACAGTCAGCTATCTCTCTCTGTCGCTCTCCTCTGAACTCATCAGCCTATGCTACTCAGCATTCGCCATTTTTCTTTTAGTGCTTCTCAGATATATATCGGCTAACCGACCGCACCCATTATCAGTGATTTTTTCTTTAATCTGCGAACCTCCTGCGAACATAGGGAACACTCTGTAAACTCATTTTATTTATGACAACATAGTACTCATCTTAAGAAAACATTGTATTGGCTTATTAGCGGTAACTGCCGCAAGATTGTGCAAAAGAGCTAATCAGCTTGCATCTGGAGGCTTTAATGAACTAGTTCCTAGTTTTCTTATAAATATTTCTAACTTTGTTGCACAAGTTTGTTAAAGTACTTTTACTATCTGACTGTTCTATATTAAATCTGAAACTAGTCTAGAAATCTATAACAGATTTGAAACGATGGTTATGGTGGAATACCGTATTTTATTTTCAAGCCATATTTCGAGTTCTTAGTCCAAAATTATTTCCACGGAAAGGGCCAATCTTCTTTACTCATTCTGTGGTGACATTTGACAAATACAGTAATTTTAAAATATCGCCTGAAGATAATGTAGTAATGAAATTGTATCACCATCGGTCGCAATTGTATCAGCAAAAAGCCTTCACTATCCGCCATCGTGGACCCCCCAGACGCGCAGGTGCTTCCTCGCACTAAATTACACAAAATATTACACCATACATGAACTTATTTACATCTTGCATACGAATTTTAAGGACTACTTTCGTCCTATCGAATTAAATATCCATTAACTTCTGATGTTACACTTTTACTTGAAGTAGGTGCGTTGTTTTTGTTGTAAGTGTTATCATTTACAAAATACATGTTATCTAGTTGCCCAGTATTCATAGATAAAGTTGCATTTGAATTGAAACCGGTCGAACCTTTATATCGTAGTAGCGAGTGTGATTACGAGTACTACGTTGGGCAATGTGTATCGAAAGGCAGAGCAAAGGAGCGGCCGCGCGCAGCCTTGAGATTTGACGTCTTGATCGGGACCTACCGCAGCGCCGACTCTTGCGCAGGTGTTGCTGTGTTCTCATAAAAAACTAAGCGTAAGACGGGCTGCCGTGTCTTCATTAATCCGAGCTAGATATCCGGTAAATTGACCTTTTTGAGAGCGTAACCTATTGATGCATCTTTACGAAGCAACTGCCAATTTCCGAGGTCGTTTCTCTTCGTTCCGAGCGAGACTGCCATTTTATACGGTATTAGCTATTCATGAGTGCATTCTTATGTGTTCTGTAATCCTTCGTTTGTTCTCGTAAATTGTAGTGTTAATACATGCCATTTAAATGCTCAGTCATTTGTTTTAAAAGCCTTGGAATAATCTGTATAGGTAATTTCAGTAAGCTGAACGAATGTGCCATCTTTATAAGCTGAGTAAATGTTTAAGTAATCCGTTTCGTGTTATAAATTTTACAAATCACACTATGTTTTGATAGTGGATGGATTCCGGAATGTTTAGTGTCGTAAAATGTATTTTACGTTCTACAACGTTATTATTATGCTCCATGGACCGCGAGGATTTACGAGTTTCCCTAAAACTTTATTACACTGAATTATTAATAGAGTTTCTTTTACATAACGTGTTTCTTTTACATCTTGGATGCAGTTTGTGAATGGAGAGCGTTGGGTGTTGTTCGTAGGTGGAAATATTTGATAAGAAACTCGATACTAGGTGTGATTCCTTTCTTTCTTTTAGAAGTTTCATACCTTCCATGACTTTTTCTTTGTAAATGCTGCTTAGGTTTCTACATACGTAGATAATTTAAAAAATATAATAAATTTGGACCACCATTCATACTACGTTCAACTCTTTAAACATACAAAATGTAAAGAAGTTTTTCAATAACAAATTTATTTTCTTTTGTTACAGTGTGAATGTGAAGACGAGTATTGCTTAGAGGCAAAACAACGCATCGACATCTGTCGACCTCAGGTCATGAAGGGGGCAGCCAACGCCACCTCGTCCTGTAGCCTGTCCCAGCTCATCTGTCTTGCCGACGCACAGTGTGCCACTGCCCTCCAGTACTACCTTAGACTCTGCCGGTCTATGTTCCGAGGCAGAAAATGCTCCAACAAGTGCCTCAACTCCATAGAAATCCTAAGAAAGCAGGAAAAAGCGGCAGCCTTAACAGCGTGCCAATGTGACGGCAATGATTACGATTGTCCAAGAATGCAAAATAATCTAGCGAGGCTATGCTACCATAAGATGAAGAATCATACGAAGAACCATGATAGACATGGGGAGAGACAAAAGAAACCCCCCATAGAAGAAGTGCCACCAACGCCGGTCAGTGCTGCGAACTCAGTCCGAATGTCAGGACTCATCGCGTTGATATGTGTTTCCAGTTACAGCTTCATAACGTGATAGAAGCTGGTTACGTTGACTTCTAATAGTTAAAGTGTACATTCAAAAACTATATCATACGGATACTGCCATAGAAGAGACTATTCAAGTGAAGAATACTGTAGTGTTTCTAGATGATTTCGGCTAAGTAGAAGTTAAATTGAAGTACAATACAATCTAGTGTAAATAATGTAAAAACAGTATTAGTTAACTTAAGGCTATCGTGAGGGAATCAAGGGTAATTATGTAGATAGTTGTTTATATTTTAACTATTGTCTTTAATACGTGTGGTGGATGTGTCGCCGCCCACGGGTTGCGCAGGCGTCGCTATAAATACTGCGGCGCCGGTGGTCCGGTGACAAATGCTGGTCTGTTCCCCATGGAGCGCCACGCCGATTGATCTAACGACTGTTCCGGTAACGCCATCATCCTCACATATATACGTCAAAGAGAAAGTCTTACATCTCTTCCTTTTCTACCAGGCTTGAAAAGGATAGAATATAAGTTGAGCTGTGTATGAGATGTTGTATGGATTAGGGAAGTGGCTGATCTAATGACACAGTCGTAGCTAAATCCGGTAGACGGCACTAATCGTTCTGAGTGATGTAGGGCGTTGGTTAACGTTTTACAAATATGCGGTTCGGGATGCCAGATTTTTTCAGAACGTCTTTCTTTTTTGATTCTTTTCTTTGACATCCGTTTGTAAAACTGTTTAATTTTTTAGTTGATTTGTTGCTTTTGAGAGATGAATGTGTGTCCTTCTTTATGTTTAGTTTCGGCAGCAATTAGTGGTGTACTGTCAGTAATGATCGAGTATGTTGTTGACCTGCTGAGCTAGGAGGACAGATCAAGTGATTTATTTGCCGTTGAAACAAATTGTCTGGCGTTTTTAATACTTCACGTAATTTTTCGAAATTGAACAACATTCCAGCTAATTTGTCCTCATCCAGTTTCCCACATTGTGTGTGCGGGATTAAGATATCTGTCTTACCACGAAACAATTGTTTTTTTTTTTTCGAAGTATCTTATTTAAAATGTTAAGAGCGTACCTCGTAAAGTGTGTGCGTAATGTGCGTATTGTTGGTTCGTCGGGTACGTCCGTTTCTCGGTACCGTGTGTCAGTAATGAAGAGGGGAACCGGTCTCAGGCCCCAGAGAACTGGCAACATGAGATCAAATCAGAGCAACGTGAATGAAATAGTTTTGTTACGGTTTGAGAGGAAAATTTGTGGAATAATGGGTGTTTCTATCGAGAGTTTTAAAGTCGCCTAGAGTATAACTTCAGTGAGGAGTATTTACTTGTTGTATTTTGCTTTATTGGGCCCAGTTATTTTCGACATCTTTTCAAATGTACAATTTGAGACTTGTTGTATTTTGCTTTATTGGGCCCAGTTATTTTCGACATCTTTTGCAATTTCAAATGTACAATTTGAGTTTCGCGCAGAATTCTAAACTCTTTTCCCAATCTATTCCTTTTTTCATCTTGTAAGTCTTTAAAAACTCTAGGTTTTAGTAGAAATTGGTCCCTCATCTAATCAAAACCAAGTCATTCAATTGGTACAGCGAACAATATCCTCTTCAAAGTCACACAAATCTACATAAGCAGATGAAGTCACACGGTCTTTCTAAGCCGATAAGTATTAAAATCTTATGCGCATGCACAACATTTTCCCATACAACTCATACACAACAAGATACAAACCTTAAGGTCAAACAAGTCAACATTTTTTCCATAGAAACTTCGTTGGGGTTTTACTCCACTATTTGACAAAGTACATCCAAAATTAAACATGGTATCGTTTTGTCTCATTATTAATTTTGTCTGTACGGAAGCAGAATTGTAAAATATGAAGCTATTAAAAAGTTCCGAGCTTCTAAAGATTCGTTTTTTTGCTAATTTTAACACAACTTTAGGTGTAAATTAGAAGCTAAAGAAGCATCAAATTTCCAAAACGAAGTCCGTACCGACACAGCAAATTTATCGAAGAATTTAATAAATTTTATTTGAAATTAATTGGTGCAGTGGTTTTTTCATAAAACCCCAACAGCCAAAGGCTTTTTCGTATTTTCTTACGCGCGCCTTTTACTCTGAATGATCGTGCATCTCACTGAATAAGTTTTCCCCTGTTTTCTCCACGGGGGGATGATGCTCGCGCACACATGAACAATATGGCTCGATTTTCGGTGAAATATCATGGTTTTTGACCATGCCTGCCAGTGAGTTTGAGCTCGCGACTAGCGCCGCCTTAATAAGATGCGTCAACGACAGCTGTGTATGAAACATCAAACGCGCAGTTTGCATAGGAGATACATTCAAGGTAGTTTTGCGCGGGTAGACCAAAGTTTGTGACGTCAAAGCCATACATCTTTTCATACAAGTGTCATGGACGAATTTGTATGCATCTCGTAGTCGTCGGCGAACTAATGTCTCGTCGCCCGAATCATGTCCTTATGTATAATGCAACAGTGATGTGGAGAATACCAAGTGGCGTTGATTTCGACTTTGTACTGGCTTAGGGTGCTCCCACATCTATCGACGCGGAATCGGCTTTTTCCGTCGCCCTTTCTCTTTCTTTAGCTTAGAACTGCCATTTGCTAGACCGAGACAATGCGATAGCACGCGGCCGGCTCGAGAATTCCGCCGCGTGCGATCGCATTATGCTTTCTGTCTCGGTCTAGCAAATGGCAGTTCTAAGCGACAGAAAGAGAAAGGGCGACGGAAAAAGCCGATTCCGCGTCGATAGATGTGGGAGCACCCTTACCTGTGCCAATATACACTAGCTTTGTTTGTAAAATTGTTCGTGTAAACGTTTACACGTCTCATTAAATGGAGTTGTAGAGTTGTTTCAAGTAATTTGTGTAACATGTTATTGTGAATTCGCGAGGTATGACTTGCCAATTTAATTTTCTTTGCGTTTGTAGTTTGAGCGTATGTTACCGTGCAGTCATTTACTTTATTGTATACTCTAGTTTCAGTCATTGATTTAAAATCAGCACCTTCCTCATTTACTTTTTTGCTGGATTCTCTAGTTTCAGGCGTTGATAAGTTTGTCATAATCTATTGAAAAAAAAAATGAAGAATTTAACTCAAATCAAAGAAGTATGTTGCCGATTTGCACGAACTTTCATCTTCATGTAAATATCGTATGCTTCGTGTATGAGTAATGTTTCAACTTTCGTAATATATTGTAGTATATTTCAATCATTGCAGTATAGATTTATACCTCAATAAAAAAACATGTTTTTGTTTGTGTTCATTAGTTTTTTATTGATATAATATTATTAAGAGTTTGTATATTTGTATGTGTGTGTGTGTGTTATGTAGCGAGTGCAAAGTTCAAGAACTTCATATTTAAAACGGCTTTTTTTTGCTTGAATTTAAATATTAAATCGATTATGTATTCGAATACTGTCTGCGAATACCATTCTCTGATCTATCTATATGCAATTTTTTATCCGGAGTTTATTGTACAAAGTTAGAATTTCCAGTTTTTTTTTAGATTAAGTAGATAAATAATAATTTAGGTGTTACTGTAAGTGAAGAAACTCATTAACCACAGTTTACCAAAGTGAGATTATTAGACTAGTACAAGAATTGTAAATAGCTTTAGTTTATAAGTCTAGAGTTACGCCATCGCATTGTTTTTTAGCTATTAAAATTCGTACAAAGTATTTTAGAATAAAACGAATAATTTATTGAATTAATTAGAAGCTTAGTTTATAAGAATTGTTGTATTTTGTTTCGTTTTGTACAATTATTTTAAGGATTTTAATTGTATTTATTTTACAAAATTGCAATAAATTTTCTGTTTTCTAAACTTTCTTTTACTTCTCCCGAGTGTTGATAAGAAAAAATATCTCAATGAATAGCTAATTCAGCAACTATTGATTAAGAGCAAAACTAATTAACTTATAAGAATTTTACTACTAATGTTCAAAATCTTTACTACTTGGTTATCTCCTCCGATAAGATAAACAAAGACAGTGAACAATATAAATCACAAATAAATTACACCAACGGTTCATATTTAAAAAATATGCCTTTTTGGGAACAAAACATAAATATCGATGATATTTTCGTTATTGTGAAGAGACATTCGATGAACTTTATCTATCTAATACCAAAAAGTAATAAATGTAATAATCAACGTAAAATCATCACTTAAGTAATCCTTGAATTTAGGTAGAGGTGTACTAAAACTACTGAAAAGTATATCTACATTTCGTCAGTCACATCAAAATCCCATCTATCTAGGGTTGCCATCTCTAAAATTTGGAAACCAGGACAAGAAGCCTGAAAACCCCGGATATTAGAGTCCAGTGGACATGAGTTGAACTATGTACGTACCGTATGCGGGCGGTCCAAGACTTTAAATTTTTAAACCCGGACTACAAATGAAGCACCCCCGGATGCCCTCTACACTAGGACAAATTCGGGGAAACCCGGACGGATGGCATCCCTACATCTATCGACCCTATTGCCATCAATAGGGCACAAATCCAGCCATCTGGCTCCTATTGGAGAATTCCTGATGGAAAATCTCTTAATTAAACTTTAACCAACCTAAAAATTGAAACAACGAGACAGTGAAGTACATAATTAATAAGTAAATAATGTGGCATGACTAAATCATACTACATAGTTCTGGGAAAACCACAAGTACTACGTAATTACTTATTGGCGCTTCTGTGATAAAAATATTTATCTAAGAGGTTGTGGTTAAGAAAATAATGATGAAACATCTTCTGATACTTGAAGTAGAACACTACTTTAATGTTAGCTTGCTTCATCCCGCTTCTGGGCAAAATATGATAGTACCTACGGTTGGCGCATTGGCTGTACAACTGCTGCGTAGCGTGGGTTCGATACCCGCACGGAACCACGCGTGGACCACTGCTGGTTAGTTTTGTTTAGCACGTCCATGAGGTCTTCTGGTTGTGTCAGGGCTCCACATTATGGTTATTGACTTTTATAAAATAGTACCTACTTTAAAATATATATCTAGGCAAAGAGTTGTCCTAAAAATATTTTCTTCTGATAAATGTCGAATTACAAAACTGAAAAAGTAAAGAAGCACAGTGAAGTGAAGTAATGTTGTAGAGAAACCTAATTGCTAATTTCATTACAAGTGCTTGAAGCTAGATATAACAGTAATTATCTTTGCTACTTTGCATCTATAAGCAGACACTTTATGTCCAAACCATTTAAAACTACCATTTTTTTCCAAAATCCCTAAAAAGTACCGGAAACATTTTTTGCAACATAGCCCCCCGCAGTGTTACGCAACTCGGCATATCCGTTCCCAGGGCTCGCGAATCTGCTCTCGCCAAAAGATCACGTACAGGCACTTGGATAAAAGAGCCAGGGAACTATGGAGCCATGAGCCACTTGGCCACGGAGCCACTTAACTCAGGCACCGTCGAGAGGCGCTTGAGGATTAGCACTCAACAGTAGAGCGTATATCCTGAGAGCTGAGAGCTACGTCCGCTGTTTTGAGAAGCGTGTGAAAATTTTGCGAATTTTGTTGAACGTAACATCAAAACTGTTTCCTGAAAAGAGGAGCACCTACAGGCGTTTTCAGACTTTTTAGAGTGTAAAGAGAGGTAGAGGTGTTTTTAGAATTTTTAGAGTGTAAAGATATTGTTGTGAAAAAAACAATTCACTTACGAAAGAAAATTTTCTTTCCTCAATTTATTTGCGACACGTGATGCAAGCGTAACTGAGTATAGATAATTAAAACTGTACAAGGTGTCTCCATCGGCCATAAAATATTTTGAATTTTGACAATCACAATTTGCGAGTTATGAATTTTTTTTTATTACATTTTACTACTGTATAGGTGCAATTCCACTTTTGTCATTGTCTCTCTATTGCGCAAGATGTTTTTATTTGAACTTTAAAAATAATGAGTACAGAGATAGATGGGACCCTAGGTATGACTGTTAGGTTATTGCCTGAATATAAAACCCCTTAAAACCGTCTAAGAGCCTAAACCATCTTTAATACTATTTGATATTTAATAATAGCCATACATGGGCAATAGCTATTTTATATTTATTTATCCCTATGCAAATTAAGTAGGTAATAATAACGTGTTAAGAAACGTTATTTTATTCGGAGCTTTTCTTTTAGAACACCTACGTTACAGTTTGGGTGGTCGACTCCTACGCAGCATTCTGTTGTCATCATCATTGTGGTAACGTAATTAAAAACTCATTGTAGGTACACGTAAGTTAGTCAACCGCCTACGAAGTTATGACGAGAAAAATCCTACAGCTTTAACCAAATTACGGCTCAACCCAGCGAACTTCATTGGAGTTTTAAAAGGCTGTTATGGAGCTACAAAAGTTTGGCTGGTTATTGGTGATACATAATCAAAAAGCTTCGTTTCCTAAAACTACTGTGTATGAATATTTTGAGTGCTAATGTTACCAACTTTAGAGTTGCTTGGCTTTATGGCTTACAATCGGCTCGCGGCATCTGCCGTTGTTGTTGAATCGCATAATTATGGATTAGGCCGAGACTCCACCAAAGCTGTGCGAGTCGAGACGTGTTTTGAACAACCAATAGAATTGCGTTGCGGAATGGAGCTGTGTCAATAATGCAATTCTATTGGTTGTTCAAAACACGTCTCGCTCGAGACAGCTTTGGTGGAGTCTCGGCCTAAGCTTTGCATAATTAAACAACCGACATTTTCTCGAATCTATCAAAACAAACTCGAGTTTGGATCGCGGCTCTGTCGGTCTATCGAAGACCTGGGTTAGTGTAAACACACTAACGATTTTTTCAGCCATCAGCAGCAGAGATGGATGATGTGAAGAAATAAGCAGTTGAATGTTGAAATGATGAGCGTCCTCACTACGTACGTGAAGGTGGTATTGATGATGAAAGGTCAGATACTCCATGCTTAAACTATATACAACGTGTAACACCGAATGCGCAAAACCTCTCGTAGGGTAACTCAGCCCATTACTGAACAATTTTTGTTCTAAGACATTTGGAAATTCGCAAAAAAAAGATTTTCAATACAGATGGGCCCGATGAATTTCTTATGTTCAGTGACGTGGGCTGAGTTACCCCACGAGAAGTTTTGAGCATTTGGTGTTACACGATGTATAATCTAGAAAACAAAATAAACGGCCCATTGATGAAGAAAACTCGATTGCTATAACGTGTTCTTCCTGCCACAAGTTTTTTCTACTTGCGTTTACTCAATAAGGGTGCTCCCACATCTAACGACGCGGATTGGGATTTTTCCGTCGCCCTTTCTCTTTCTGTCGCTTAGAAATGCCATATGCTAGAGCGAGACAATGCGATAGCATGCGGCCGCCTTGAAGATTCCGTCGCATGCGATCGCATTATGCTTTCTGTCTCGGTCTAGCAAATGGCAGTTCTAAGCGACAGAAAGAGAAAGGGCGAGGGAAAAAACCGAATCCGCGTCGTTAGATGTGGGAGCACCCTAAAACGTAATCCCGATAGTAATCGAAGTCAAACTTAAAATCGATTTTAATGGCTTGTGGTTTCGTCGATTCGAGTCGATTATCTTGACAAAGTGAAGCGCTGCACATTGTTGGATAGCCGGACACTCTGTGGTTTTGTGGTCACTGTGCTTTTTAATACAGTCCGCGTAACGTGGGGAATGTGGTTAAAAATATAAATTATAAAATGGTACCCAATATTTATTTCATGTTAAATTGTAACGTTGCTGAAATACACATAAAATGACGCCTTCAATCTCTAAAAGCGTGGCAAAATCATCAAATGAGTCCTCCCACCCCGGGCAGGGCGGGAGGGACTGTCAGACTTGTACTAACTAAAATCAACGGTGTCTTTTCATAGCCCTTTATGTTCCGGGGTCTTGGTGAGGAAATAAATCCAGCGACCCCGGCAGGCTTAGGCCCCGTCATTTTTGCTGACGCTCTTTCAGGCGCGCGTGGAACACGACGCGCCGTCCGTCGACCCGGGCATGGTCCATGGTCGGTCAGCGAGTTGCCCTTTAGTCGCTGTCCGCATGCCTAAAAAAAAAGGTTATGCCTTAGTATCGAATAATAAATCATGATTCGCCAGTTATGTCTAAGTTTCGCGTAATAGTGGGTGATCCTTGGGCCCTTGGGCAGGCACAAATCCAGATGACGCCAACGTGATTGCTACTGAGGATTTGAGGAATGATGTGACGTCATGGGAAAACCAAGTACTACACAACCAGGACCTCTTGTTCATAGGTCGTGCTTGCGACCAGACCAAACTTTGGGTTCTATTTTTAGTAGGTACCTACCTAGTTAAGTACGTATTTTGAATAAATCTTCTTGGCGATGGCGTCAGCGTCTCCAACTGTAACTGACTATACCTACGTTATCATCATCATCATCAGCTGGAAGACGTCCACTGCTGAACACAGGCCTCCCCCTTTAGGCCGCCACGCCGAACGACAATTCGCCGCTTGCATCCATCGGTTGCAACCACGATGTCGTCGGTCCACCTGGTTGGAGGCCTACCTACAGATGTGGTTAATTAAAACTTAGGTAAGTTTAGGGCCGCCTGACTCGCGACCACCATCATGTCGGAATCCGCCAGCAAACAGTACCGTGAAATCCGCCAACTTTGGTTTTCAAGCCTAACATTGGCCAGTTACCAAAAATAAGCAAAACAAGTTGTAACGACAATATTGTCTCAAATGGCAACATTTTACAGTCTGTTAAGGAAAATAGGTTATATTTATGGCAATACTGATAGCAAGTTCACTTGCTACCTTCACTCAGTTGGCTGTCAACGGTCGTCGAAAGAAAGTCGATTCGAGTGGTACCAAATTGTGCATCGTGTTTTGTGATCCTAGTAAGCGTGAAAACTTGCCGAGATGAGTAGTTTTTTGATATGTTTTTGGGTGAATTCATGATAATAACATGATGAGCTTTTTTTAATCTTAACGAGTCTTTCGAACTTAGAAATTTAGCGACCAATGTTACAATCACTTTCTGCGAACACAAGATGTCAACTTTGGCCACCAAAAAACATGTGCTAGGGCTGCCCCTACTCACTTTGTAACCTATTAAATAAGTAAAATTGCCATGTTTTTATACCTTAATTTGTTAAGTATCTGCAGTTATAGGTACCTAATAAAAATGATTGATATTAAAACACGTTTTTCTGTTAAAAACATCCAATCGATTTATTTTATTTTGGACAACCCTATGTCTAAAAATCATTTGTATGAATTTAAAGAAAAAATATTGGGTAACTTTGGCCACTGCCCTGTACGGCTTAATTCGTAACCTTTTGTTATTATTATCTTTTAACCGTCAACTTTAACCAGTTTCCTATCGTAATTCTTAATTATACGGCTGTAAGAGCGAAAATCCAAGAGTTATTAGCAGTGGCTAATGTTGGCAGAAAGTCGAGGTAATTTTGGTTGACTATTTAAATTCGTTTTTGGGTATAAAAAGTCATAAGTTTTGCAGGTTTCGAGTTTAATATCAAGAGTTTAGGTTGCACTTGGTTTGCAAATAAAAAAAAACTAATACTTGTCATATATTTTTTCATAGTTGTAGTCGATTATGTGTAAAAACCGGCCAAAGATGGCGAGTTTCACGGTATTTACTGTGTCTGTGTTCCTTGGTTCCGTCGGTGCGCAGGAGTTCCAATCATTTCTGGGTGAACTTGCTCCATCGAAGGTCTCATCTTTGCTTCTGAAATAAGTGAGGACGAGACCACACCAGTTTTTAATTAAATCATGTGTGCATATTACGAGTATTGATTCCAGATAAACAAGAATTCCGATGATGTGCTGAGCAGCTTCTTGCACAATGCAATCAGCAGCTGCATGGAAATTACTCAATTGCAGTTCAAAAGAAGCACTTACTGGTTATGACGATATTATCTAATCAGAGCGCGCTCTAAATTCGCATAATGCATTGTTTTACCCCCCGAGCCGGCAGCGCGGCCCCAGGCCTCCGCGGGTGGTCCCAATTACATGTAGCAAGCCTTCCACGTTCGACTTACGTAACCCTAATTATTACCACTTCAAGTAAAGTTGACCATTTGTATGGAAAGACACGCGGTAGACAAAAAACCAACCGAAATTGTGCGTGTTCTATGAAATATAATGATTAGATCCAGCTGGAATTCCTAAATTGCCTCCGTAGATCTGTCGGTCACGGCATTTCTGAAGTTATCTACGCTTTAAGAATACCGCAGCTTTATTTAATACATTTCCAACAACGGCTTAATCAAGCAACTATTTTTGGTCATCATAATTAATGGATACATAATTTTACTGTAATTACTTGTTCATGGTCGAGCAATTACTGGTAAAAAAAACAAAGGTACTAATATGGTAATACTCAATTATATTTGGTAATTTTAAAGTTTACCGACATGATCATACTTCAATAAAAAAAAACGTCTCGCACAAGATGATCGCACACTGAAAATTGAGTCATTACAGTTGCTAGAACTATTAAACCTGTCTAAAACTTAAAGCGATCCTAAAACTAGTCGTAAATTATCTTTAATTTATTCTGCCATGCAACAAAAACTTGATGTCTGTATTACTTTAATAACAGTATTCTACATCTATCACAGTTTTTAGGAGGTACTGAATCATCAGCGAGATTAAAATGTGGTGCAATGAAGTCGTCGTAGCCGGTGGACCACCGCGCTAGCTTGCGCGGGCGCACGATGCTCCACGCCTCTAATCCGCGTCTCTTGCGCAATGCACGACACGACGGTTACATGTTTAGATGTTCATAACTTTGGATGGAAAAGTATTAAGGGATAAGCGTAATCGACTTTAATGTTTAAGTTTTGGGGCTTATTGTTACGTAAAAAGCTTTGTACACAAGTTAGGAAACCCTTCATACTCAACATTGGGTGGAATTATCTGCAATGATGATGTATACAAATTGAATCTTTTTCTGTGTAGTTGGTCTAAATATAGTTCTGTAGGAAGTCTCGGTAAAGTTACAGGACAGTTTTCCTAAAATCTAAAATTTACCCATCAAAATAGTACCATAGTGTTCTATGTTTAGGTATATAAGGTTTATTTAAAGTAAACTTTAATACTCGTAGATACTGGAGTAATGATTATTCAAAATCTGGAGTCCACAATATGTCCGCATGTGTTAAAATTGCACCTTCATAATGAAGTTGATTGTCCGAAATTCAGCGAATAGTAGAAAGGTATTCCTCTTTGGGCACTCACAGAAACGGCACCACCGGAGTAAATGACACCTGAGTTATAGTCACAGATTGGTCACAGGTCAAAATTTTTCGAAGGTGCTTTAGAGCAGTGTTTCCCAACCTGTGGTCCACGGACCCCTGGGGGTCCGCGAGTATATGTATGGGGGTCCGCGGTGTCATCTCTGGACCATACATAAATGCTAATGTCTTTACAAGTCGAATCTGATTTGAGATCAAAAGGACCTTGCGTCATTTTGGGCCATCGCTCAACAGCGATGAAACCTATGCCAAATGAAAGCTTTGAGGATGTTAAGCATTTCTTATTATGGCAGCTAAGTCGAATTCGAGCGCCAACAAGGTGATTTCAAGCCTCGAAAAATTTTTCCATTACCTAACCTAACCTGTGGCAATATTCTCCAAGGGATTTGTAACAGGTGTCATTCGAAGCGTGAGGTAGACACGATATACTTTTACTATGGCGACATTCTTCAGATGTGTAAGGTTTACCTGGAATATCTGAAAATGTCAACCTAACCTAACCTGTGGCAATATTCTCCAAGGGATTTGTAACAGGTGTCATTCGAAGCGTGAGGTAGACACGATATACTTTTACTATGGCGACATTCTTCAGATGTGTAAGGTTTACCTGGAATATCTGAAAATGTCAACCTAACCTAACCTGTGGCAATATTCTCCAAGGGATTTGAAACAGGTGTCATTCGAAGCGCGTGGTAGACACGATATACTTTTACTATGGCGACATTCTTCAGATGTGTAAGGTTTACCTGGAATATCTGAAAATGTCAACCTAACCTAACCTGTGGCAATATTCTCCAAGGGATTTGAAACAGGTGTCATTCGAAGCGCGTGGTAGACACGATATACTTTTACTATGGCGACATTCTTCAGATGTGTAAGGTTTACCTGGAATATCTGAAAATGTCAACCTAACCTAACCTGTGGCAATATTCTCCAAGGGATTTGAAACAGGTGTCATTCGAAGCGCGTGGTAGACACGATATACTTTTACTATGGCAACATTCTTCAGATGTGTAAGGTTTACCTGGAATATCTGAAAATGTCAACCTAACCTAACCTGTGCAATATTCTCCAAGGGATTTGAAACAGGTGTCATTCGAAGCGTTTGGTAGACACGATAAACTTTTACTATGGCGACATTCTTCAAATATGTAAGGTTCACCTGGAATATCTGTAAATGTTATTAACCTAACCTAACGTAACCTGTGGCAATATTCTCCAAGGGATTTGAAACAGGTGTCATTCGAAGCGCGTGGTAGACACGATATACTTTTACTATGGCGACATTCTTCAGATGTGTAAGGTTTACCTGGAATATCTGAAAATGTCAACCTAACCTAACCTGTGGCAATATTCTCCAAGGGATTTGAAACAGGTGTCATTCGAAGCGTTTGGTAGACACGATAAACTTTTACTATGGCGACATTCTTCAAATATGTAAGGTTCACCTGGAATATCTGAAAATGTTATTAACCTAACCTAACGTAACCTGTGGCAATATTCTCCAAGGGATTTGAAACATGTGTCATTCGAAGCGCGTGGTAGACACAATATACTTTTACTATGGCGACATTCTTCAGATGTGTAAGGTTTACCTGGAATATCCAGGTAACTTATTTATGTTTATGGTAAACCTTAGACATTTGAAGAATGTCGCCTTTTTTTTTTTTTAGCGTGTTAAAATCATCAAATGAGTCCTCCAACCCCGGGCAGGGCGGGAGGGACTGTCAGATTTCTACTGACTAAAATCCACGGTGTCCTTCATAGCCTGTTAAGTTCCGGGGTTACGGTAAGGGAATAAACCCGCGACCCCGGCAGGCTTTGGCCCTCTGAGAGGGGGGCCCCGTCATTATGCTGACGTTCTTTGAAGCGCGCGTGGGACACAACGCGCCGTCGACCCGGGCATGGTCCGCGACCGCTTCCCACTCCGCCTCGCTCCGCAGCATGGCCGCAATCAATGCTGGTCGCGAGGTCTCCGCATGTTTCAAATCCCTTGGAGAATATTGCCACAGGTTAGGTTAGGTTGACATTTTCAGATATTCCAGGTAAACCTTAGACATTTGAAGAATGTCGTCTTAGTAAAAGTATATCGTGTCTACCACACGCTTCGAATGACATGTGTTTTAAATCCTTTGGAGAATATTGCCACAGGTTAGGTTAGGATGACATTTTCAGATATTTCAGGTAAACCTTACACATTTGAAGAATGTCGCCTTAGTAAAAGTATATCGTGTCTACGACACGCTTCGAATGACACCTGTTTTAAATCCCCTGGAGAATATTGCCACAGCGTAGGTTAGGTTAGGATGACATTTTCAGATATTCCAGGTAAACCTTACACATTTGAAGAATGTCGCCTTAGTAAAAGTATATCGTGTCTACCACACGCTTCGAATGACACCTGTTTCAAATCCCTTGGAGTATATTGCCACAGGTTAGGTTAGGATGACATTTTCAGATATTCCAGGTGAACCTTTCATATATGAATAATGTCGCCATAGTAAAAGTTTATCGTATCTACCACACGCTTCGAATGACACCTGTTTCAAATCCCTTGGAGAATATTGCCACAGGTTAGGTTAGGTTAGGATGACATTTTCAGATATTCCAGGTGAACCTTACATATTTGAAGAATGTCGCCATAGTAAAAGTTTATCGTATCCACCACACGCTTCGAATGACACCTATTTCAAATCCCTTGGAGAATATTGCCACAGGTTAGGTTAGGTTAGGATGACATTTTCAGATATTCCAGGTGAACCTTATATATTTGAAGAATGTCGCCATAGTAAAAGTTTATCGTATCTACCACACGCTTCGAATGACACCTGTTTCAAATCTCTTGGAGAATATTGCCACAGGTTAGGTTAGGTAATGAAAAAATTTTTCGATGCTCGAAATCACCTTGTTGGCGCTCGAAGTCGACTTAGCTGCCATAATAAGAAATGCATAAGATCCTCAAAGCTTTCATTTGGGATAGGTTTCATCGCTGTTGAGCGATGGTGCAGCCTCCATACATTTTTGCCCGTGGTCCTTTAAATTATTATTTTATTAGGGGGTCCGTGAAAACTGTGCTTGATTTCCTAGGGGTCCGTGACCGAAAAAGGTTTGGAAACGCTGCTTTAGAGGAAATAGTTTATATAAAATTGTATCTCACATTATGGGCACCCACGAATCGTACTTATGCTGGAACGTATTTTTTTTTGTTGTGTTTATACCTTAACTTAGCTTTGTAATGTGTTGTCCATAACATCATCATCATCAGCCTATAAATATTCGCACTGCTGGGACACAGTCCTCCGCTCTGTGAGAGGGAGTGGGCCGTAATCCATCACGCTGTGATTTTCGATTCTAGGACATGTCGGTTTTCTCACGATTGTTTCCTTCGACGTTTAGAGAGCAGTGGTAGTGAAGTACTCGTAAATTATACAAAGAATTGCCCTTGGCTGGGTTCGAACCCACGACCTACAACTCGTGAGTCGTGGCCGATACCTTGGGCCACCACTGCTCTTACACATTGCTTTAACACATTTGTATTATTTAACTATGCAACCAATTAGGGTTTTCGTGTCTAATTTCACAAGTTTTTAAAAAGAAAAGTTGTATATTGTGTCAAAAAGATCGTAAATGTTAAACAAGTTTAGTGTGTTTGTCTTGTAATCTCAATTATTTAGTCGTTTCCTCGATCGTGTCAGCTTCCATGTTTTACAGCTTCCTGCTTGGTCCATGGGAACGACGTTGGGTATGTAATGGCATTATTTGATTATTGCGAAACTAGCTTTTATGGTGAGTGCGGTCTACGACAATGTTGCGTTTTGACGTAAAGTTGTGAGTTGTGTTGTAAAATGTGAAGACGAAATTATTGTTGTTTTGTTAGAAGTGAGATGTGAGTAGAGAGCCTAATAATATAGCAATGAAGTTGTAGAAAACAGTTAAAAAGATGGAACAAGCAGTTACATTTAAGCTTATTCCTACCTTTTTTTACGTGGTAAAGTCATCAAATGAATCCTCCCACCCATTACCGGGCGGGAGGTACTGTCAGACTCGTACTCACTCAATAGCCCTTTACGTTCCGGGGTCATAATGAGATAAGTCCCACGACCAAGCATATTCCTACTGAGATGAATTTTTCAGGCAAAGATGGCGAAGAGAGTTTCTTGCGCATACTTTCGTTCTAATTTCCTTTATAAAAAGTTTTCGATTTGATTGCCGTCGATCTATAGAACAAATTTTATTGAATATAACAAAAACAAGATTGACTGATTCCTAATATCCACAAATTATGTGGTGATTTGCAACTTATCAAGAAAATATAGGAGAAAATCTTCATTACCAGCGACGTTGTAGGCCTAATAACAAACTTCCTCGTATTTTCCATATGCTTGTCATACATTTTACATGTAAATGCACTCTTTCACACGTTTCTGTCAAACGTTTCGACGCCCCCCGCCGTTTTTACGCACATTGCTTACTTTACAATTACTTGAACAAAAGAATTAGCATCTATTTTCATAAGAGTTGAGTTCTGTATGTACTGTTGGAACCGCCTGTATAATCAACTTAGTTTCCTTAGTTCTAAATGCGCAAAATATTCTAAAGCAAATTGGTCATATATGTGCTTTGAATTTTTATGCCCTGCTTGGGAGAACGATATGAATTTTAATGAAGTAGTCGTGTTTTAAACATAATAGTTGAGCCACGATATTTAGTTTTCCGGTAATAAATAATGATCGTTACAGAACACACTTGAGCACTTTATTCTAAAGTCCTCCAATGGTAGATCTGTGTCTGATGGCGATCGGTGGAATTTAATTACTAAAATATTTGCTTGTGGTTGTCCCAATGTAGTACTTGTGTTGTGCCTCTCGGGTGGACTGCCGATCTAGTCAAGTCAAATAATTTATTTCAAATAGGCCATCAAAGAGGCACTTTGAAACGTCTTAATATTAAAATTATGGAAAAGGGATGGGATCTGATTGATTCTACACCCATTCGCAAAGGTAGGTTGTATGAAGAAGAATGGGCAAGAATCTCCATACTTTTTTTTTTTTTTTTAGGTGGTAAAATCATCAAATGAGTCCTCCCGCCCTGGGTGGGGCGGAAGGGACTGTCAGACTCTTACTGACTAAAATCCACCCGTGTTCCTTCCTATGCCCTTTACGTTCCGGGGCCACGGTAACCTGGGTTAAGAAAAAACCCGCGACCTCAGCAGGCATTTGGCGCGAAACACGACGCGCCACCGACCCGGGCTTGGTCCTTGGTCGGACGGCGAGCTACCCATCACTCACCGTCCACAAGCCCGCTCCGCCGCTGTGCCCTCTGCTGATCAGAGGGACACGCGTTGGAGCATCCACACGACAGGCTATTCGCATACGGGCAAAGAGACCACTTAGGCACACAGTGCCTAAGGAAGAGTTTTTGCCCGCATCCCAGGGTGCACCGGCCCGAAAAACTGGTCTTCCCCCCGGACGTATCCGAGAGGGAACTCCAGTCCACGGGCGCACGTGGAGGTTTCCTGTCATAGCACCCCAAGAATCTCCATACTTAGATTGTGTATGACTATTGAAGGAACAGGGTGATTTTTTTTTCAGTCTGATCTGAATTTACTCTAGTTTTCGTTTATAATAACATTATATTAACAACTAGTCATCACAGATATATGGAAAACTGAAATCTAAACAATCCAAAAGTGTATATTTTGTTTGTTACGCCATCTCGCGTTGTCGTTGAACCGATTTTGCTGAATTTTACAAAAATATTAATAAGGTGGGTGGACCATGGAAGGCCATGCTCCTTCGAAGGCCAATTATTAAAATTTCGTAGTTATTGCCATGTGATGACAAATTCCTTCCGTTTACAAAGATCCATCCAACTGAAAATCACAGACGCAGCCGCGAATCGCTCGCGCTATTATTTTGGTAGTACGTAACAGGCCCTCGCTTCTTGGATATCGGGAATAGACAACGTAAAATTAAGGTGGTGTACCATGGAAGGCCACTCTCATATATAAACAGTTATTATTAATTCATTTATTGCATAAATTAAACTAACAAATGTTAAAGTGATACTTTGTTTTATTATATAACAATCATATAAACCACTTCTTTTTAACGTAGATTTAATAACAGTAACTTTTAGTGTTTAATAACCTATTTATTACGATGGCCTTCATAGAAGCCCCTGTTCCTAGTTAGGCCATTTGGTAGAGTTCAATAAAACTTATGTCTAATTAATATTGATTAAATCTGCAATTCAAAAAAGTGGTCTTATGATAAGTAATAAAACAAAGTATTACTACAATATTTGTTAGTTTTATTTGTTTAGTAAATAAACGAATAATAACTGTTTATTTGTTAGTGTGGCCTTATAATCAGTTACGACTTTGGACATTATTATGTACTTATTTTTTGCATAAAACTTGTAGCAAAATGCCTGCATGAGATGACTATGATAAATAAATAAAAAAACACTCCGAAACGTTTGAGGTTAACAACCAATAATTCCAGAAGCTTAAATTGAGATTTTTATTTTTAGTACGGCTCTGTTATTAATTTGCGTATTACTCATAGTCGAAATAGGTTATTCTTAGATACGGTTTGCAACACACATAATGTTAGTAATTAATCTAGTTGACACGTTGGCAGACTAACTAATCTTGTCTTGTCTTGTCTTGACTTATTTTCGCGAAAATAAGTCTTTTTGTGGTGAAAAAAAGTTACAGGCAAAACTCGCCAAGACCAAAATGGCTGGAAATAATTTTTATTTCAGGCCAGGCCACTTCAGAAAAATATGGAATTATTAATCTCAACTGAATTCGTGCAGTTTCTCGACTAAGTACTGTTTTCTTTAGAGACTCAAATAAATAATAATCTATATTCCTCAATCTCTCATCATTTATAATAATTTCTCAATACCTAGTTGAGCAGTGGTCCACTTTGGCCCTGGATCGTGAAAATTGGAAATCATGGGGAGAGGCCTTTGCCCACCAGTGGGATGATGTAGCTAGCAGTATCAGTATCAGTACCTAGTTAAAACAGGTATAAATTTTTCTAGATATTGTTTATCTAATTATCCATCTGCGAAATGGACTTTCATAATTTTGTACCTAATCTTATTTACATCGCTAAGACTGCATCTGTACGAGCATAACTTCCGAAAAACTGTTAATTTCTTTTTTCTTTTTTTTATTAATTTACTTAATTTTTAATATTATAAATTATTATATTTTTAATAAAAAAATCTTAAATAATAATTTAAATATTAAATTAAAAAAATTAAATTGAAAATGATAAGTAATTTATTTTCAATTAATTGGACAACTATTTTCATTGCGTTCGCCTTTGACAGGATAAGGTTTTCAGTTATGGAAAATTCACCAGCTAGTTCAAAAATTTTGACTAGGGCGAAAACGGGGCAGACCGCTAGTCACAAATTAGCCAGTGACATCTTTACCTCCCATTTCTTTTTTAAATTTTCTTGGAAAGTAATCATAATTTTTTGCTCATCAGCGTAAAATAGGTCAGTACTATTTTCTGAAGGCGATTCTTTTTGTATTAGTGGGTGGTCTTCAGTGGCCAAACATTACTCGTCGTAATGATCACTGATGATGCACAGTAATTATGCTCCAGTGGAATAGTTCCGTCATTGTTGTACAACACTATTTGAGGCTGCGTGTGTGGCGTACATGTCATTCATATTTTTACTGTTACGGTAAGAGTGTGTAATTTCCAAAAGGAATGTACTCGTATACTATAAGTAGTAGTACCAGTAGTTCGCTTAAGGCGATATATCCCAAGTATTAGAGGGGCGTTCCTATATAGGCTGGCGCTTCAGTTACTTGTATTAGTTAAGAAGCAAGTTTCGTTATGAAATTTTTAGAACTACCTGTATCAACCCTGTATTGTTTTTTTTAAAGCTCTTAAAAGTCTAGTCTAATCTAATATTGAATGATCTAAACCTGCTAAGCGTACCGGCACTAAAATTGTCAGCAATGCTTGGAAAGATGTGAAAGTAATTGAAGAAAATGATGCCGTGACGTCTGTCGGGGGAGAATGGAAGAAGAAATCGTGTGGTGTTGACTTCTAATTGATATTACAGCAGGAGGACGATCATAATGATACTTGGAAAGAGATATTCGTTGGGTACCGATGTGATGTGATTAGCATTCACGATAACGACGAGATACGATGCAACTTAAATGATTTGCATCGACGTCGTCGATGAGACGAGATTTGCGTCGTGAGTAAGTCTTTCAGACTTCAAAGTCAAAGTCAAATCATTTATTTCAGATAGACCATCAAAGAGGCACTTTTAAACGTCGAATATTAAAATTAAGGAAATAGGATGGGATGGGATTGATTCTACACACATTTGCAAAGGTAGGTTGTATGAAGAAGAATGGGCAAGAAACTCCATATACTTCAAACTATTATTATGTAGTTTCATTTTAGACAATGATGTATTTTATTCAACAGGCCTTAGCTTGAAATCAGGGGACGTGTTGATATCAGTGAAAGTCTAATGTAAGCATACTGGCTTAAGTTTATCTTTTATCTATTCGTTCTTCAGGTGTGGGAAAGAGATTGTCCATCTGACTGACAAGATCCTGTGGCGACGTGAATGAAATGAAGGAAGAAAGGTGTTACTTCCATTTATATTATAGACGTGATAGTTTGTGAGGGTGTTTGTTACTCTTTCCCGCAAAAACTGCAATACGGGTTTGGATTGGTATACTTTCTGTTTATAATCTGGATTAAAATATAGGATAGTTTTTTCAGTGCGAAACATTTTAGATTTGTGGCAGGTGAAGCCGCTGAAACAGCTTGTGCTTGTGCAAGAAATAAGTCTTAGCTCCCGTTCACGAATAACCCACCATTCGAAGAATCTGTAATAATCGCCTCCAGCAAATTTCTCAATTACCGTTCGCGTAGTTAACAGCACCTATTCAGCGTTTAGTAACGCAATAAACTTTGGACCTTTCTTATATTTTACTACAGTTATGGGCCTTACCGTTACTTTGACCGGGAATGGTCTACCTTTTATCATTCTAAAGTTCAAAACCGACACTAGGGTTACTGTTAAGGGCCATACTTGCAATGAATGAGCTATTCATGTTGCTCGGCTCGTTGATGGTAATGGTTGTTGATGATGTTAAAGACATTATTTCTATCTATCATGATGGCTTGTGTGCAAAAAGGCTTACAAGTCCAAAAACATAGAAAACAATGCTTTACTTAGTGAAATAACGACATAATTCAGTAAGTCAGTCGGTCAGATTTTATGGATTTTTTTAGCACAAATTAAATTCATATTTACGGTAGTTTGTGGTAGATACCTCTGTTTTTATAGATATTTAATCATTTGTAGGTACCTGGTATGAACCCTGTAAGAGCAACAAAAGCACAAATAAAACTAAGATTTAAGTAGATCATAATTTCACAAACAGAAATCAAGTCAGCAAAAGAGGGCACTTCACAAACACAAGTACAGTTGCCTCTTAAACGGCAAACTTGAAACATTCAACATTCTAAGTTCACCGTCTTGTAAATCTTGTACAACCGTTAACCAAGGTATCAGAAACATAGTTAGAGTAGAATCACGAGTTGTCTTTACTTGGTTATGTTGTAACGGACCCATGATGGAGTGATGCCGACTATCTGAGATTTAGATGTCGTGTTTCACGAGAAGTATCAAGTATGCCCATGTTATCGAAAAACGAGAATAATAGATAGGCTTTAGGTGAACCTTGCGTCATTATAAAGTAGATTGTTCGGTATTAGCATGTCATTATTGAAAGTTGTTCCAACTTGTTTGTTATCGCGTGGATTGACTTCATTAGATTGATCAATCCAGAGCGGTTTATCAGCAACTACGTGTTTTCCATCACTATTTAAGTGGGTTTAACTATTAATAATATTCAACACCCACATTTAAAAAAATGTGTGTGTAACCTGCCCTGTACAGAGCTGTTATATGTATTTGTTGTATGAATACCATTTTAAATTGTGTTTAGTTTCATTGCAAAACCTCTTTAATCCGAATGACCGGCTGTTGCATATTGGACACCCAAAATAATAGCAGATGTTTCAAAACCCAACGAAAACAGGAGCATATAAAAAGAACACACAAAAACACTATCTACAAAGAAAATAATATTTCCAGAAACCATACAGTCGTAAAAACTCTAAAATTATCTTCGTTTATGTCATCTTCATGGCTATAATCTTCTAACAATAAATTTCGAATATATTCTAAAGAGTCCCGACCTCAATCCGCTACCGGCGTTACTTATTACTCAACCGCGTCGGCTAAAAGAGGGTTATGTTCTTTATTGTCACTAATGCCTGCTTATTAGTATTGTGCGTTTCCTGCTTATTTCAACATCAATTGCCGGCGTTTTTAAAGATTACTGTCTAATCTTTTGATCGTCTGGATTTATTGTATTTGGTAGCTGACCGTCGCCATCTCTTGTCGCTTTTACTTTGACAATGGACTCTCTAAAATCTTCATAATTACGGGGTACTTAAAGTTGAGAGTTTTCAAGTTTATCCTTATTTTTTGCGGATTGAAATGCAGGTAAGTAAACCTAATCCTCGCAATTATTTTTTTTAAGTGGCTGTGTTATTGTTGATTCAATAATGTTTTGTTTAGGTTTCAAAATAGACTTTTGTATATTCTTTTTATTTCTATGTCTCTTTCAATTCTATCATTCCCTAAACCTGCTCTATCCCGTTTGTGTTTGTTTTCTTCTTAGAGGGTTTTAGTCAGTGTCTCCCATTTTCCTTCCTTCCTTACTCCTGGGGAAACACCTCCATCCATACCTTTCACTTTTCTAGATTGTGTGCTTCTAATTGCCTGATCTTCTCGTTCATCATTTACCTCGATTAACTTACCTCGCAGTTACGCAGTGGATGCCGGATGGGCGTCGTTGCCGAGGGAGGCCTAGAAAACGCTGGCGTGACGATCTAGACGCACTTATGAGAGATTGGCCGGAGAAAGCCGCGCAAAGGGAAGAGTGGAAGGTTATGGGGGAGACCTTTGCCCAGCAGTGGGACAATATAGGTCAAAAAAACTTGCCTCGATCATCAGGACTCCATTAATCTGATGGCATCCTGTAGACATAACCTGCACGTGTCCAATACCAATTTAGGTTAATTATACATAAAGGGGATAATATGTAGGTACTTCTTTAGAATTCTTTTACTCCATTTCTTTAAACTCAAGAACATTTTCGTCTTATCTCAGTACTACCAAGTAATGTTGTTCGACATACACGGATGATAGTTTACAAACAAACGGAGTTGCGTCTCTATTGTTGTGTTGATAAGGGGCCACATTGCACTGGAGGCTTGTTATGATTGCTCTTGTTCACCCTTCCGAGAACTACTAATAACAATAGAAAATAAACAATGATGCGGACTTCACGTTGTAGGAAGGTTTACGTTTTATGTTCTGAACTTTTCTGAATAAATTCTGAAAAGTGAATATTGTTGATGTGTTGTATCAGATTTTGGGTTATCCCGTGGTTGAATTTGAATGTGAAGGTATTGAGGGAGAAGATTGGTTGATAATAATGGGTGGAGTTCCAGTATAATTCCCAAGATTTTTTTTATTTTCCGATGTTTTATTAGTTACCAGGTTTAACAGAGTAGGTAATTGTAAAGACTTTAAGTTAAGACATACCTATACGTTTTAATGGAGAACGGTTTAGTAACTGCTCATGTTCCTTCTCTAAAGCTACTACACGAAAGCTTTACGGTGTTTGAATCTTATTCATAGTTAATCCATTAGGTAATTTTATTTCAACACCTTCCACTTCTAAGACGTGAGATTTCACAAGCTTTCTAGTACTTAATTATAAAATCTAATCAACGTACGGCAGTTTCCTATTCGCAATTGTTAAAACAAAAATGTGAAGACGTGGACACGCATGCTAATGAAGATATTATGCACTAACAGCATTGCGGAATATTCAACGCACAGCTAAGTTTTTGTCTTCAATTTTGTTTGCTCTTTATTCAATAAGGTTGAAAATGAATTGTCAGATCCTAGTCGCGTTTCATACGAAAATAAATCTTAACTGCATAAAGTTCACGTTGTTTTAGGAATACCATTTTATATTTCTTTCTATCTCAGAACTTTTTAATGAGCTCAAGAGAAAAAACATGTAGCAAACAGCATCTGCTGCTCTAATTTGAATTTTATTGTTAAAACGTTAAATTTTACACCTCGGATCATTCTGGCTGTTGAAGTTACCGCTGTCATAAATCGCGATTGCCGCCATACGGTTATTACAATAATTTATAGTTCAGGGATGCGCATGGGCAAGGGCAGAGTCGTTGATAGACTCGTCAAACGGCCGAACGATTCTAAACTCGAAATAAATCATTGAGTTTTTATAAAGGCATCATCGCCTCCGCTGTCGCCGCGGCGCGTCGGCGACATCAAAGCTCTGCATGTCTTTGTAGAGCCGCTTGCGCGCGCGCCTATGAAGGCTTCATTAAAAAGCTTCAGCTTTGATCTGTCGTTCGGTTACGTGTTTGATTGCTTCGCATTATTGTATTTGACGTTTGGGTAATTGCTTGAATGTTCTTTTAATGAGTGCTGGGTGTGTGATTATTGTTTGTAAGTTTGTTAATGTTGCTTGTTTTTATTTGTGAAGGTTTAATCTATTCCTTTTGTCCAAAAGCTCCTTTCATTCTCATGAATGTTTTTGTTGCAGCTTCAAAGTTCGCATTTAAAATGCCTACTTTAACGTTGCGTGCACGGGCACACTATTCAGAAGTCTGAATAACGTCTAAAGGCCGGCACATATTATTCCAAGAATGAGCACTTACTCATTGGTAGTAGAAAAAGGCAGCACGGACGGGCCGCGAGCGCTGGCCGCCTCGCCGCCGCCGATAGAGTCATTATGTTCCATTATTCTACACTGGATCTCAAACTATTTGTGAGGGTATTTTTTACTGGACTGAATGTGATGGTTTTTAAATCCAACGTCCATGTATGTTCCAGCAGAGTCTACCTCCACTTCGTTACATCGGCTCCTGGAGAAGACCAGGTATTCTAAAAAGGCCACTTTATCAGAACCATAATATGAAATGAAATGGAATATTGAAATAGATTAAAATGTTTCACAGTACGTTTTTTTTTATACAGCTGCTATATACATATAGTGGCCTTTTTGGACCTCCACTTTTACAAAGTGTAAAAAAGGTAAGGTAACTGTTATTTTACCTATGCATTTATGCAGCTGGAAGTCAAAGGAGTGAAGAAAGACATATGCCCAACAGCAGGCCCGAAGCCAGCTAACAACACGATTCCTATCGGCTTGCCTTTCGAAATATAGCAAATACTAGTATCTATTATTTTCATTTATCATAAACAAATTATGAAAAGAACAATCAAAAAAATAAATAAACGCCTACATTTTTTTTCCGCGCAATTTCAACTCACGCCAAACACATAACGTTTGTAAGCCGCAAGGCGAATCCAGAATTCAGTTCATTTAATTCATAGTTTCTCTTGTATCGATCGTGAGCTTGATGCCATATAACACCGCTAGTTTAAGGACGCTGGAAAGCCGAATATTACCGGCTTATGATAAGGATAGAAATATGAAATGCGTACGCCAGAACGAGATAGAATGATACTGGACTTCGTAATTCGTTTAGATAGTATTATTCGGATGACAGATTCACATTAGTTTTGGTTCGCGCTTTATATTTATATTTTTGTGTTTATTGTTTTCCCCTGTATACTTGGTATTATAATTGTTGAAATTTCTAAGTTTTGTGTAGTTAGCCCAGTAATATCGAGGTTAGTTCAGTTCAATAAAATTGTTTAGTAAGTGTTCAGTGTGCATCGTAAAACAGTGTCATGTTAGTTTCGAAGTTTTCAACTAGATGGCGCTGTGCATTTACGTCACGTCCCTGAATCGCGGTGTTAAGGTGTGAAGGCGATTAGTATAAGGTTGTGTGAACATAATATTTTTTTTATCGTTGTGTGATGTGATTGAAATT